>OZ022390.1:2400000-3600000 GCA_963989295.1 Ametastegia equiseti
TGATTTCGTCCATAACAATATATAATTTATCACATCAACATGTTCAGTAGGGCTTTCAATAGCTCGAATCATTCGAATTACAGACGAGTTGGCCGTGCGTATTAGCTCCCTAGATCTGCTGCGAGCAAAAGAAATTCAACGATCACGAGTAACATGCACGTAGTTTTTGATAATATTACCTTGTTTGAAGCAACTTTTTGGCTTGTAGGAGTGCCAATGTTTTCTTTGTCAGCAATCGGATGATTTTGCGAACCATTGTCTGTCAGAAGTGATATTGTGCGGTTGTGTTCGTGATTCAAGTCCTTGTCAGTAGTTGAAGACCCAGTAGCTCCAGAAGAATCAGATTCCGAGCTGGAGGACGACGATGGGGGTGAACGCTTTTCTTTTCGGGATTTCTTAGATTTCCTCATGCTCTGCTTTTGCTTTTCCATTTTACGTTTTGGATGAGAAGCGGGGCTATCATCGTGACTGTTCTGCTCCGCGATAACTTTTTTAACAATGTCAAACACTTCTTCGCCATCTTCAGTAGTGCCCGCCTCCAGCAGATTCGTGACAAAATCATTTGTCGCAGCGTAGTCCTCTGAATAGGGTGAATAAAGTTAGTTTGTTAATGCCAAAAGCACATTTGTGCGTTTGAATATCCATAGCCCTCTCCTTATCAGTGTATAAGCGACATACTGTCATACCATCATTACTATCGTAATATGGTTGAAAACGCCAATTATGAACAACGGTTCGTGCGTCACTATTCACGATTGCTTTGCAATTAACATACGTTGTTGTCTATGGTGAAAAGACATTCCCCAAATTGTTTCAGTTTTTTTTCAAGCTTATTGTCGTCGTTATTTTATGGGGTATTTCACGACCTTTTCATTTTCGTTTTTTTTCATCAATTTTTCGTGACTTTCCTTACCTATGAAAAAAATTCAAAAAAATATGTTTTCTCCGTGAAAAAACCTCAGCTTCTCGATAAAAATGTTATTTTTCACTTTCATAGCTCCCAAAATAGGTCAAATTCATTTTTTAACCAAAAAACACGTTTTTTTCGTGTTGCGCATTTTCTGAGAATTTTTTCAATATGATTTTCGAAAAGCTGAGAAAATTTCACATCGAATAAGTGAGAATCAGAGTGAGTTCTCTGAAATTTCTCTCAGAATGATGAAAAAACCAAAATATAATGTTGAAACATCGATTTATAATTTTGTCAATCTTTATTTGATATCCAATAATTAATAATTGTGGTATAAAGACAGTTGAACAAGTATCCACATTATTGAATGTCTCTGTAAAAAAACTTTTGTGAATTTTTTTAAAAGTTCAGACATTAAATAAAAATTGAAAAAATTGTAAATCGATGTTTCAACATTATTTTTTGTTTTTTTTTTATCATTCTAAGAGAAATTTCGGTGAACCCACTCTGATTCTCACATAAAACAGGTAAAATTTTTTCAGCTTTTCGAAAATCGTATTAAAAAAATTCTCAGAAAATGCGCAACACGAAAAAAACTCGTTTTTTGGTTGAAAAATGAATTTTACTTATTTTGGGAACTATGAAAGTGAAAAAAAAAACATTTTTATCGAGAAGCTGAGGTTTTTTCACGAAGATAACATATTTTTATTAATTTTTTTCATAGGCAAGGAAAGTCACGAAAAATTGATGAAAAAAAACGAAAATGAAAAGGTCGTGAAATACCCCATAAAATAACGACGACAATAAGCTTAAAAAAAAACTGAAAAAATTTGGGGAATGTCTTTCAACCATAGACAACAACATATGTTAATTGCAAAGCAATCGCGAATAGTGACGCACGAACCGTTGTTCATAATTGGCGTTTTCAACCATATAGATATTCTATATTCGATACATGGGGAATTCCATGCCAAATCGGCGTGACGTAGATCCTCACTATTGTTTATTTTTTTCCTTTGAGTATGATGTAAGGAATGGCGGAAAATGAACGTCTGAATTTTCCCAGATGTTTTCGACCCCCGGTTTAAAGGTTGATTCATTCTCAGGCAGACAGGTTTTTTGGAAAACTGTTGGTCATACGAGAAATTCACCCGAATGAAAAGGATTGCCAATAATTATGAGGTGATAGAAACTTATTTTTTGAGAATTTTCTAATCATTATGGATGTTATTTCCTCGATAAAACACTCTGGATTTGGGATTTCCACTGTGTTAGTCACCGTTATCGATTCTTTCCCAATTTCAGCCGTAAATTCTTTGCAAAAATAAAAAACTTCTGAGACTATGCTGAAAGTGGTACTAGCTCTGGTTTGGGTGCCAGAATTCGAAGAAGTTCGAACAAACTGAAAATACGAGAAGAGATACAGTTTGTTAGAAATTCATTGAATTCTGGCACCCAGTCTTTCGTCGGAAGAATATCATCCACAATAATTGAATGATTCCAAAAAAGAAAAAAAGTTTCTGTGACATAATATCATTCTAAAACTGTTTCATTCAGGCTATATCCTCGATCAACTAACAGATTTCTAAACACGTGTCTGCCTGAAAATAAATCAACTTTCAAACCGGAGGTTGAAAAAATCTGGAAAAATTGAGACGGTCATTTTTGCCCTCCCTTGCATCATACTCGAAGGAGAGAAAAATCGGAAATTGTGAGGGTCCACGTCAGGTCAAATTGGCATGGATCGAATGTCCCAAATTCATCACCATGCGAATGTATGTGGAGTAAATTTTCCAACAATGAAACAAGATAGTTTGTCATCACAATTCTTGCGTCAGAATAATTAGATACAGCATTTTCGGTTTTGGATTTCTCAATTTTACCAGTAGATCGTTTTCGAAATAGTTGAAAAAAATCATTGCAGCCAAAGAACGAACAAGATAAAGAATAACAGTGATAATAATAATTCTGGCGTTTTTAGGGTGCAAATATTTAGTTGAAAATCCAGAGGATCAAACACTCATTGAGTTGGCGCATGCAAAATGCCCTAATATGTTTGTATTTGTGTAAATCTTTCACCTGATATATGTAGAACTCTGTTGACCGGATATTGCTTCCAAGACTTCCGAAAAGCGGCCCCTGACTTGACTAGTTCTGTGAAATCTGCGTCGCTCTTCACGATTCTCGGCCAATAACAGTTTCTTCTGTCATCGGTCAACCATATCAATGGAACGATTGTAACCTCCCTACTCTTGTCTTTCCCAATAAACTCAACGGCGGCGAACATTTTTTTGGGCTTACTTTAGGTATACTCGAATTGAACCGGTAATCCTGGAATTGAGTATAGAGGCTGAGAACTCGGAGATTCACAACGTATAAAAACCCCGTTCGCCTGATTTGATTGCAAACATGTAAAGACAACAGTCCTGTCCTACGTGACTTGAAATCTGTTCTTTATTACGTTACTTAATTTGCGGATGAGCTCGGTATTATTTACAAGGTGAAGTGAATTTAGCGTGTTGGCTGAAGTGTTTGTGTTCATACCCTATGATTCGATTTGATGAAGAATGGGGAATATCGCGAAGCCTTGTTTAAATGGCACCATAAGACATTTAAATGATATCTGATCGACGGGAAATGTTACCAAATCACCATAGCCCCTGCCATAGAAAATGCCTAATCTGGTCGAAGGAAGAGGGTCTTCGTAAAGATCTTCCGTCCACTTGAACGAAGTGCCAATGCATTTGTACTGTCCATAGATGCAAAAAATTTTCTTAATCACGTATACATTCCCATTCACAGAAACTACATTGTCTGCACGCTTAGATGATATCCTAAAACGAGGGCACTTTAGTGACGTGCATTCAAAGTATTGATCTTCTGATTGGTGATCGCCACGGTGTTTTTTTCCTATAGGGCAGTATTTTTCTTTTTCGTCAGAACATCTGGGCTTGCTCATGGCGTTGAGTTCGGATATTCGATTGGAGATTTGTTGGAGAGGACAAGTTTTCGCACGGATTCGGTGTTTCAAAGTTTTCAAATAATTTTCAAACGAAAAACAACTATAACTCTCCAGTGGTCCATAATTTTCTACATCATCAGCTACATGAAGAAGCGAATGAACATTATATACAACGAATTCTTCTTCATAGATTTCAGCAGCTTGGCCCACAAATCTTTCCAATCCATCTCTAGCGATTTCAATACAACGAGCTATATGTCTCTGACTTGACAGAATAGTTATAGCTGCGTGAAGTAGCAGAAAATGCGAATACTTATCCTCAGACAAAACATCCCGCAAGAATATTGGCCCTGTATACAGCAATATCAATCTCAGCTCAGTCGCTTTGAATCTTTTAATTTCTAGTAAACTACGGCCTTTCCGAGCAAAGTCCGAAGGTATATAACTTCGTATAGTCCGTATTATTTCGTTCGCAGTTTTCAGATTCTGCATTGAGAGTTTGAAAGGTCGTTTTCCCCCGATCCAATATTTTAGGGCCAATCTTTTCACTACACCTAGATAAACTAGATGCATTGGATCTAATACAAATTGAGTCACAAGTCCCAAATTGAGTATTTGCAGTAATACAGATTCCCCAGTTATATGTGTAGCCTGGTCTGTACGTTTGTCGTACCTCGCATGGCTAGGTCTGCTCAATTTTCTGTCTCTTCGACTAGGCCGAAAATCTTTGTCTTGTCTTTTAGAATATTTCAGGTTCGTCGTTGGATAGAACAACTTCTTATTCTTAACTGTCGCAAGAGCAGTACATCTCTCGCATCCGGCTTTGGCGGAATGCGCCTTCACGCATTTCAACCAAGATCGGGCTGGGGCGTCGCAAGAAAAACATCTGATCTTTACGTCGTGAATTAAGTTATTAAGTTTAATGCCATTACTCTGCAAAGTATTCACCTCATCAACGAACTGGCGCAGAAATACTTCTTGAGGGTCTGGTTTGCCTTTGCCACAAAATATTGCTACCGCAAATGGATCTTGATCGTCTACTGATGAAATTCTTCCTAAAATGGGCCAAAATTCCGTGGAACTACTTTTGAACAAAGGCAAACCATCGATATTAAAATCTATCTTGATTGAATGGCCAGTTGGCAATACGCGCCCCTTTAGGTTATTCCTAATACACGTCTCAAGGCCAAAATAGCATAATTCTCCATTCGTGAGTTTGGTAGCTTTAGTAGTCCTTGGAGTTTGTAGCATACTTCTGCCATCTCGAGGGAGAAAAGGCAATAGAGGATTCAACAGATGTAGTATGTCAGTAGTTAGTGCTAAGGTCGCATTATGTTTAATCATTATGTTCGTAAAGCTTTCGTGAAAAGAAGTTGCATTCATTGTGAGCGTGTACGTCTTATTGTCATTCGAATCACTATCGTTAGTACTGTCTTCGTTTCTGCTGTCAACCGAACTACATAATTCGAAATCACTTTCGGAAAGCACATCTAAATCCGTCACATTTGGTATATCGGTTGTGGAATCAAATGCATCACTGTAATGAAAATCAGAATCTCTGTGAGCCGTAGCACCGACACAGTCATTTATACCGTCGGATGTCGGATTTCGCGACCATGGAAATAAGTCGGCGGACGTGTGTGGGTCGTCACTTGTTATAGAATCATGATCTGATCCATGCTCAGGTGTACCAAGTTCAAATTGGAAATCATGAGTAACAACATCGTTATTCGCTGAGCTCTGAATTAAGCTTTCAACGGCAAATGTTCTACTATGAGTGTTGTTCGATGGCGTGGGCTGTTTTTGCGAACAGGTCAAATCATTATTACTTTCAGCCATCAGCTTCAGGACAGTATTCTTTCTCTTACGGCGAGCATGCCTTTTGCTAACGAAAAGTTTCTCTTTTGGCATGTGGCTAATGGTGATTCAGTAAACAAAAATGTAAGGTTTTTTTTAATTCGCAAAATTGAAATCCATTCAAGCAGCAGAACTTTAGCCTCACTGCAACCGCTAAGAACTAATAAAAATATGAATATAGTGTTTGAAGAATTTTTTACGATGACAAAACGTATGCTGGGTGTGAATACAACCGAACGCAACAAGTGCATATATGTGTGCATGTGTGTGCATATGCTCGTGTACGCTTTCGTGAGTATTTTCGCCGGCGTGCAGAAGTTTTATCTATAGTCAACAAAAAAGAGATAACGTCTTTTTGAAAAATGAGTACAAATTTAAACGTCGCACATTGGTGAGAGAAAAATAAACCGATTAATTACTCATATGTGTAATGAGTACATTATAAATTGGGTATATAGCCTGGAAATTGCGGTGTTCCAAGTTCGCTTTGAAATGAAATATGACATTTTGTTTTCTATTCCCGGAAAAAAATGTTCTATGTAAACAAATAAAATTCTAAAAATTTATATAAGTCATGAAAAACACTATCTCAAATCATATGCGGATAATTTCGTACAATTTTATAAGGTCAGATTCGGAATATCATCTAATAGAATTTTATCTGATCATATAAGAATATTTTTCCCCGGGAGCGCAAATGTATCAGACACGTCAAAAATGCGTGAGCGTACGAACTATCTACGTGATGAATACGGGTCAGTCCGTACCACTTCGGCTAGGGTGCGACCTATGAAAATATTTCAGCAACTATCCATAATATAACAATCACAAGTGACAAAAATACCGACTTCGAAGCCAAACCACTTGACCGATTTTCATGAAATTCATATGGGACCAATCTGAAAGGATACCCTTCCAAATGGCGAAAGAATTTCCGAAATCGATTAATAAATGACGGAGTTCTGAAGTAACAAACATTAAAAAAAAAAAATACAGTCGAATTGAGAACCTCCTCCTTTTTTTGGAGTCGGTTGAAAATGACTTCCACTTCTATTTTTTGTGAAATTTCCTTTTGGACAAAGCTTGAGAACAGCAAGAAGTAAAGATCTCTCCACTCCGGCTGTAAGCTTAAGAATTTTAATATCTAACACGTGATTTTTCAGAATATTCTCAGAATATTAAGGATGTATTTGCCGTACCTTCCCAACCAAAAGCGACTTTCGCCAACAATATTGCATACTTCATGATGAGATAAAAATCGGAAAAAATTCAACCACAATGAAGACGATAAGAAGATTACTTTTGAATAATAATAATGCCCAAAAATTATCAATAAATGGTTCAAACAAAACATTGTTCAACAAATTTTCAGAGAGTTTGTTTTGTCATTTGAAATGGATTGATCGATTTTTCTGATTGCACATTAATTTTTGCGAAATTTTCTCATTTTTTTTTAAATTTCGGTTTCCGAACATTTTTCAATTAAAAAAAAGAAAAAAAGAAAAAATCTTGAATTTCGGATAGATTTTCGTAAAAACGTGTTGTGTATCACAATTTACCAGTTTGCGGAGCATTGAACGAATATTTCCGTTCATACAACCCTTACAAATTTCCGAAGACCGAAATTTCGATGGAATAAGAAAATTTCTATAAAATTCGAGTGTAGTCAGAAAAACCAACGGATTCCTTTCACATGACAAAAGAAAACTTTCTCTGAAAATTTGGTGGACAATGTTTTGTTTGAACAATTTATTGATAACTTTGGGGCATTGTTATTATTTAAAATGAATTTTCTCGTTGTCTTTATTATGGTTGAATTTGTTTCGATTTTGATCTTATCCTGAAGTATGCAACATCGTCAACGAAAGTCACTTTTGGTGAGGAAGGTACAGCCTAAACATCCTTAAATTGTGTCGATCAATATGACGGTTTTCGAAAATTCTAGACAATTCGAATCGAGTCGAAAAAATGAAAAAGTGAAAAATCGAGTGCCTTCCGAAGTAAGAACACCCATTTGAAAAAAACGCGGGACTCATCCGAGAGGTCGAGGGCCAGACCCAGGTCGAAGTAGTTCAGAATGCCCCCATACGTAGTATGAGGGATTTTGGTTCTCTGGATCATAAGTTACGAGCATCGCTGAGATAATTTCAATGTCACGCAAAATCATTTCGATTGATTTTCCTACGATTCCGGGGGTAACTCTGACGATGAGATCGAATAGCTCTTGAACATAGTGAATACCAATAAACACGCGTATTCAAACATGAAAGAAAGTATAATATACGTACAATGTAAGCGGGATGAAACACTTTTTTTACTCGAATTTGTTGTTAATTATAAAGAGAATGTATCCGTCGTGACACTGTATTGCGTAGACTCTGGAAACTATCAGTAATCGGCTCAAGCTTGTATTTTTTCATGTAAGTACACTGAGAAAAAAATGTTATTGGATTATTGACTACATTTAGTTTTATTTGTTTCAACGAAATTTGATATTTTCAATTAAATGTTATTCAAATCGAATAAATTAGTTTTCGTTCAAAGAAATAATTTATAACCAAGCACACCGTTAGTTAATCCAACAAAATATTTTTTTCCATAGTCTCGACGAAATATTCTTTCCAAAAAATTTTGTATTTTTTATTAAATCAATAAAAACATGTTTGTTCCGAAAAATAGTTTATATTTCGAGTTGAATATTTATTTGGAATGAATCGATTCCAGTGAGAAAATTGAATGAATATTTCGTCGGGACTATGGAAAAAAATATTTTGTTGGATTAACTAACGGTATGCTTGGTTATAAATTATTTCTTTGAACGAAAACTAATTTATCCGATTTGAATAAAATTTAATTGAAAGTATCAAATTTCGTTGGAACGAATAAAACTAAATATAGTCAATCCAATAACATTTTTTTCTCACTGTATATTATGTAGCGTCATTTTCCCTGGGGCGCGTCACGAATGAATGAATGAGTGAATGAATAAATGAATGAATATGACAACAAACAAATGAATGAATAACCGGATCTAGATCAATTTCTTACTGGAATTGTAGAATAGCTCATGCCCACGTATGCAACATTGAAACCATATGATTCGCGCGGTTAGGAACATTCTAGGTATAAATCGTGTAAACGTATCTTATACGTGACATACTCGTGAATGCGCGAAACATCCACGTAATTTACACGTTCTCTGGATCATAAGTCACAAGCATCGCTTGACGATGAGCTAATTTCAAAGTAACGTCAAATCATTTCGAATGATTTGCCTACGATCCCGAGAGCGACTCTCAAGATCGAATGGCCCTTGAACATTATAGTGAATACCAATAGACTGCACGCGTATTCGATATAAAAGGAAGTATAATATACGTAAAGTGTTAGGGGAATGAAACATTTTTTTACTCGAATTTGTTGTTGATTATAAAGAGAATTTATTCGTCGTGACACTTTATATATAGGTGTAGATTCTGGAAACAATCAGTATTCGGCTCAAACCTGTATTTTTCAATGTAAGTATATTATGTAGCGTCATTTTCCCTGGGGCGCGTTACGAATGAATGAATGAGTGAATGAATAAATGAATAAATATAACAACAAACAAATAAATGAATAACTGGATCTAGATCAATTTTTTACTGGAATTGTAGAATAGCTCATGCCCACGTATGCAACATTAAAACTATATGATTCGCGCGGTTAGGAATATTCTAGGTATAAATCGTGTAAACGTATCTTATACGTGACATACTCGTGAATGCGCGAAACATCCACGTAATATATACGTAGTGCACGCATTTATAAAATGTACGCGTTTAGGAAATGCACTACGTGTTTATCACGTGGATTATTCGTGTATTTACGAGTATGTAACGTGTATGACACGTTTTTGTTTACATCTGAACCGTTCCTGACGGTATATCCCTGTACAGATTCGAGTTTGCATTCGAAAAGATCGTGTAAGTCATATTTCATGAACATGATAATAATATATATGTGTAACTAAATGCAATCTTTGAAAATCCGTGTCGCACTTTTTTCAATTGGAACAAGTTCGCAATGGCAAAATAAAAAATGAGAATTTGTATACGTACTTACCAAAATCCGTGTTTAAGGACTCCGTCAGCAAGTTGTCCAAAAGACACTGCAGAACTGATACTGCCGGAGAGAAGCTGTCGCGCTGTAAGACGGTATTCGCACTATACGTATAAGGAGGTATAGGGGAGTCACGCGGGGGTACCGCCTGTGCGATCACCCTTGCACGGTTTTGAGGAGGTTCGTCATCTCCAGCTACGGGGTACGGAGGGGAATAGTCTCGGCCGCTGTCAGTCTTTCCTGCTAGCTGCCGCTTTCCGCCCCGCGCAACCGATAAGCTGAGGCTCCCGCTTATATTTTCGTTGAGCAAAGCGTTCGGTCGATATGCTTCAAACTTTATTGTAAGGTGATTTTTCATGTAAAATGGGGGCGACAGCGTACTCTGTTTCGGGGATTTAGAAGGGGAAATCCGAGCTCGAAAATGGCCTGGGGTGTGTCACACCCCGTAATGACCGTCTTGGGCTTTGCGCTCTGAGAAAAAGTTGTTTAGAGCTAAGATCTGAGAATTTCTTTGATCCAATGAAAGAGGTCCCCTCAACTAAATACTACTCAAACCAAATAAATTTTACGTTACTTTCAATAAATATCACTGAAAATTTATTCGAATTGAAGGAATGTTATTCGATCTCACAAAATGAAATAACTGCGCGCTTCCAGAGAACTATTCTTTCGGGGAAAAATTTCCAATGGTATTGAAGCAACAAAGATTGATCATTTTTTTTTCATTGATTTATTCAAACATATACAATTGAAATGAATAATTTTTCGGAAAAAGTGTAATAAATGATTCTTTGAAAGCCCGCAAATAATAACTTTTTCAGATCAATAAAAATTCGCTTAATCGCAGTTTCAATTATTCGAAGTCACATTAAATTTCATCACAAAATCGAATCAAAATCGAGTAGATTCTAAAATCTTAGATCCAAAAATATTTGTATATGAGGTATTCTCGCTCATCCGGGACAAGTTTCTGCGCATCGGTCACCGATTTCGGTGCCACGCGAGATTTTGGTTCTTAGCTAACCCCTAACAACGAATCCAGAGTCATATACGCTCTGAAATCGAACGGTTCAGAAGTTATTCGCTTTTCAAAATATGAAAAAATCGTATTTTGAGCGCATCTGACGATCTTCAGGTGCGTGTATCTCCGGTTTCCGGCATCAGAAAAATATTTCCCAAGTGCTTCAGAATCAGAAAACCTTCAGCTTTCAAACCAAAAAATGGAAAAATTTTGAATAAAAATCATTGCCCGCGAATTCGGCGTTTAATTTTTGTTTTTCGTCCTGCGGCCAAAGGGCATAATTTTTTTTGACAAAAATTGACCTGGAAGTAGATTTCCATGTGCCAAAGAAACCCTGAAATTTTCCGGAGGGCATTTTGCCCCGTTTTTTTTTTTTAATAATTTTTTGGCGTTTTTTTTATATTTTTTTCCGACAAAAAAAGTCAACGAATTTTTTTTTCCATTTACAATTTTTTTTTCGCCTGGAAAAGCAGGATTCATTTATGTTTGAGAAAAATTTTTTTTTTGACTTTTTTCGACGGAAAAAAATACCAAAAAAACGCCGAAAATTTATAAAAAAAAAAAAACGGGGCAAAACGCCCTCCTGAAAATTTCAGGGTCTCTCTGGCACCTGGAAATCTACTATTCCAGTTAAATTTTTGTCAAAAAAATTATGCCCTTTGGCTGCAAGACGAAAAATAAAAATTAAACACCGAATTCGCGGGCAATAATTTTTATTCAAAATTTTTCCATTTTTTGGTTTGAAAGCTGAAGGTTTTCTGATTCTGAAGCACTATTGGGAAATATTTTTCTGATGCCGGAAACCGGAGATACACGCACCTATAGATCGTCAGATGCGCTCGAAAGACGATTTTTTCAAATTTCGAAAAGCGAATAACTTCTGAACCGTTCGATTTCAGAGCGTATGACTCTGGATTCGTTGTTAGGGTTTAGCTAAGAACCAGAATCGGTGACCTATGCGCAGAAACTTGTCCCGGATGAGCGAGAATACCTCCTCTGCTACTAATGGCTGCTATAATTTCTTTGTGTTCACGGTGTTGGATAAGAAATGATGTCTTGAGTCGACATCATTGCGGAAAAATCTTGGTCATATTTGAATGAAGAATAGAGTCACAAAATTCATGCTTGAACTTGTTCAATATAATCCGAGTTCAAGAAAATCCGAGTTTGTTCAGGTCAAGTATTGTAGGAATAGATATAATGGTTGCATGAAAGAAACCTGGTGTCCGTTTTTCGAACTAGCTGCAAGCTACTCACAATCAGTTTCGTGTTTCATGACTTCTACTGTCATGAGATTACAGACCTATATATATAGTAGTAGCGAAAGTAGCAGCGAGTGACAGGGACAGATTTTAAAAAAACTTTATGATAACGGCAATAATTATAACAACATACATCCCCCTCTGAACCGTACCAATTTTGTCTGAGTAGACTTTTTTTGTGGCTATTTGGTATCAACGATTTTTGGCGGGTCCCTTGATCAAGATGGGCCACCTTGTATGTTTTGGGGATTCCACAACAAAAATGAGAGGGTCCAGATGCTTGGTATTTTGAATTTGACTGAAACTTTTTCTCGCTGCGTACTTGTGTTTATCGAACGCATCCCTCGCAGGATTTTTAGATCTTGGTGTTTGTTCAGCCGGCACAGCCCACAAAGTTTTGCATGAAATGTTATTCGGGGCAAGTTTTCGGGAAGAAAGAGTAAGAATTTGTGAACAACTCCAGGAACAAAAACTGCTAGTTGTTTTTTTACTTAATTTCAAAAAACAAATACGCCAATATTGCAAATTCACGCGGGGCGGAAATAACCACGATACTTTCGCCTTCTGAAAATACGCCATTCTTGATTTTTAAAACTCGAATCTATAACGATTCCTCGAAAAAATACGCAACTTTTGTGCCTAAGAACGTGGTCCGATGCGATCTATGATTTTTATTAAATCATTTTGGTTCAGATTGATTCATTTTTCGTTGGTGTTTCCGTGTAATTCAGCCGGTGTATTTAGCCGTCAAACGATCGCTATCATGTATAACATATATTTGAAGACCTTCTTTTTTCAGTTGCGGGTGAAATTCAAGACCCTTCAAGTATGCGGCTTCCAGATTGGGATAACCCACTTTTTTCAATTTGATTATTATTCGATTTCTGTCAATATGTTTTGTACCGCTTCTTATTCTATTAAATTGTGACGTGCTGTTATGGATAGGCACCCATCCGATCCGATTTCTGGTGATTCATGAACATGTAATACACATTGGGAATACGTTTAATAAATCTTCCAGATCCCGGTTATTGGAATATGGTTTGGGAATACGTGGGGACGCGGGAACGTATTAACGTCCAAAAGACGTGCGGAGGTGCCATATATTATATTCAGTCGTCGATACTCGTGGAAATTACGTGAATCGAGCGTTTATGAGATCCTCCTGGCGTCGGTGTAATCGACGTTCTGCAGACACGTAGATTAAACCGCACGTCATTACCATTTGGTGAGTGTTGACGGAAGACTGAAAGGACACGTGGATACACGTTCAATACACACCAAGAATACGTTTATTGAATCTCACAGATCCCGGTTATTCAAATGGTTTGGGAATACGTTTGGACGCCGGAACGTACCAACGTTTAAAAGACATGTGGAGGTACTGTATATTTACTCGTCGATACTCGTGAAAATTACGTGAATCGAGCGTTTATGAGATCCTCCTGGCGTCGGTGTAATCAACGTTTTGCAGACACGTGGATTAAACTGCACGTCCTTACCATTTGGTGAGTGTTGACGGAAGACTAGAAGGACACGTGGATACACGTTCAATACACACCAAGAATACGTTTAATGAATCTCACAGATCCCGGTTATTCAAATGGTTTGGGAATACGTTTGGACGCCGGAACGTACCAACGTTTAAAAGACATGTGAAGGTACTATATATTTACTCGTCGATACTCGTGAAAATTACGTGAATCGAGCGTTTATGAGATCCTCCTGGCGTCGGTGTAATCAACGTTTTGCAGACACGTGGATTAAACTGCACGTCCTTACCATTTGGTGAGTGTTGACGGAAGACTAGAAGGACACGTGGATACACGTTCAATACACACCAAGAATACGTTTAATGAATCTCACAGATCCCGGTTATTCAAATGGTTTGGGAATACGTTTGGACGCCGGAACGTACCAACGTTTAAAAGACATGTGAAGGTACTATATATTTACTCGTCGATACTCGTGAAAATTACGTGAATCGAGCGTTTATGAGATCCTCCTGGCGTCGGTGTAATCAACGTTTTGCAGACACGTGGATTACACCGCATTCTATCATTATTGATTAGCCGTTGACAGAAGTCCTAAAAAAAAAACGTCGATAAACGTGGAAAGATACGTGCGTTGAACGTTATAAACAGTTTTCCAATAAACGTATGATTTCAACGTTGAATGATCGTGTCAAAATACGACTACATGTAATACACGCTTGAGATAAACGTCTTTCAATCGTAGGTGGAAAAACCACGACGTGGAAACACGTTTATTTTCTACACGGACACTACATTTCCACTACTATAACGCGTATTGAACGTTTAATCCACTAACTTGTGTTGGTTGGGTCGACACTCAACGCACGGATCCTCGTAGAAACAATCAAAGATATCTATCACTGCAAGACCTTTTATGTAAATTACTTATGCGCGAGGGGCCACCGCCATGGTTCCGAAAAAAATTATTCGAAGTCGAGAATCGCTGTATTCCGAAATTAAACCCATGTAACGAAAACTTTTCCGTCCTTATGACATTGCTTTAAGTGTATTCTACAGTCGAACCTCGCTAATTCGAACCTCTATGACTCGAAAACCTCCATAAGTCAGAGGTTTAGTCTGTTCCCTTGCAAAAACCTCTGTACTTCGAAAAAAAAACAGAGAATAACTCGAATTTTTTTGAACGTATCAAAGTTCACTATTTTGCCTCTGTAGCTCGAATTTAGAGATACCTGACCTCTATAGGTCGAAGGTTACCTCTATACCTCGAATTTCCAATACCCTGACCTCTACAACTCGAACCGTTCTATGCAGTGACGTTAAGATTACATGTCACCTGCATCCCACGTCCTAATGCTTGTTAGTCACGTGAATGAGTGATTCCGGATCAGTTCGTCTCGAAATGACTTCCAAACGGACACTCAAATCGTTAAGGTGGTTCTTCCGGTACAGTACCGCCAAACGTGAGTTTCAGAGAAAATTTTCAATACTTCTCGATGGTAAAAAAATTTGAAAAAAATCAAGTATGTTGAAGATCCTCGAAAGATTGATTCCGCATAATAATATTTACAAATAGTTATTAACAAATTGATGAAAAAAAACATTGTTCAAGAAATTACCCGTCAACCCAACTTTTTTGTTGGATGAAAATGATTTGTTAATTTTTCTCAAAACGTATGAATTTTTTTCGAATTTTGTCAAATCATTTGAAATTGTGGTTTTATTCGTATATTTCGTACGAAAAAACGCAATTTTGAATGATTTGAGCTTCTATAGGTCTATGATCGAGCCTCTATAGGTCGAATATTGTTTCGGTCATCCCCTATAACTCGAAAACTTCGATAAGACGAAACCTCTATTACTCGAACAAATGAGCTCTTCCCTCGAAATTCGAATTGGCGAGGTTCGACTGTACTTCCAAGAATTATTTCAGATTTTTCTAAGTTGTGCGTTACGGTAAACTCCAAGAATAGGAGGAGCCTGATCGCCGAATAAGCCCACTCCTTCAACCAATCAAATGAATAACAGGTAATGACCATAGGAACGATGTAAGCATAAGAATCAAAGTATGTACTACAACGAGTGGGAATTACTCCCAGACGTAGTCAGCCTACGGCCACCATTCCGTGTTTTAGGGAGACAAGATGAAGGTAAAGGAAAACATAAGTTAGGCACCAGATACGATCACTGTATCAATTTTCACTCAAAAAGAGAAGCTCGAAATGAGGCAGGATCCGGACGGATCGACGCACTTTACATGGCTAGTCCAGAATACAAAAAAAAAAAAAAAAAATGATGGTAGAGTGGCGGGGAACACCAGTTAGAAAATCAGTCAATTTGGATGATTAACAAAATGTATTTTTCAAGCAAATAGCAGTCAATTAATTAAATTTCACAAATTGTCACAGTACGGGATAGTATTCTTTAGTTCACTCACAATTGTATCGTTGTTTAAGAGAGAACGTATAAGGTATAAATGAGACAGAAAGTTTCGGGGATCCAGATTTTCAGTTTAGCTACGTGTGAAGGGAGGCACTCTGTATAATACAGAAGAAGCAGAATCAGATGATTCAGTATCATACAGCGATACTTAACTAGAGAAAGCAGAATCAAAGATCGAATATTCACGCAACACGGGAATCGGGAGACTTTCCAGATTCTAGATATTTCGTCTAACAAACGCAAAATGTAGGAAAAACTTACCAACTAATGATCAAAAATAGCAGATACTAATCAAGCAATACTAATGCGGGTGCAAGGTTGCGAAAATAGTAATTAAAAAATAATGCATTATCCATTACTTTATTAAAAAATAATGCATTATCCATTACTTGAATAACGCTCAATGGATTATGCCACCATTGGTAATTAATAAATTAACGAATAATGGATTTGATCTGCATTAATCATTACCAAAGTAATGGGTAATGGATTCGAAATACATTAATCATTACCAAAGTAATGAGCAATGGATTCGAATTGCATTTTTGATTACCAAAGTAATGGACATTGAATTGGAATTGCATTATCCAATACTCAAGTTATAGGCAATGAACATGTCACCTGAATCTGACAGAAAAACAAGAAGAGGGAATGAATATCATAAGAAGTATCAATTGTGATACCTTCAAACGGCGAAGGTCAAAGAAACAACTAGAACTATCTTAGGTGAATAAAATCAAACATCAATGATTACAAACTAACTTTTGAATGAACCATTCTGCGTTTTAATCCTAAAATTGATTCATGAATGATCAAAATCCGACTATTACCGTAATAATGCGTAATGGGATAAAATTGCATGTTCCATTGAAAATTTAATGGATACTGCAGCGAATATTCATTAATAATTACCAAAGTAATGTTGAATAAGGGGAAATTGCATTAATTATTGAAAATGTAATGGATAATGCAGCCAATTCTCATTAATAATCACCAAAGTGATGCGTAATGGGGGAGGATTGCATTACTCTTCCAAAATTCAATGGATAATGCAGAGAATTCTCATTATTAATTACCAAAGTAATGCGTAATGGAAAAAAAATTCCATTACTCATTAGAAATTTAATGACTAATGAAATTGATAATGCATTACTAAAATAATGCATTTTTCACAACTCTGCGCGGGTGTCGCGTCCGCGGCTACTTGCTGGAATTTGTAACCCAGGTAAAAGGCTTGGCAATTGAGGTATCAGTCAGAATCATAATCAGGAGCAAACCATAACCCAAAATGAAGTAAGAAATAGGCGAAGAAAAAGAGATAAGCCAAAGCAATTGAATAATACTAATCGTAGCAAGCAGAGACTTATATTTTGGCCACATCACGAGATCGCTCACATTACTCTCGATAAATCTGAATGAGATGGAAAAAATTGCACGCAGAAAGGGAGAGAGGTAGGTACTCTGAAGCTCGATACTCAAAGGTATAGATTGGCTCGACAGTCTCGCAAGCTCGTGATTTTACATAGAGAATCAGGCCTTACCTTATCGATGTTTTCGTCAATGTTGGTGATGCACTATTTTGAATGAATTCATGTATTTTATTTAAACATTAACGAGATGAGATAGAGATAAAAGGAAGGTAGAAAGAGGTTTTCGGGAGACGCTCGCCACTTCGGGAATGGCCTATGCGGTAAACGAGAATAATAAGAGATCGGAAAAAATTGAATAACATAACGTCGCATCGGAAAAAAGGCGGAGGTGAGATATTAAGGTGGTTCTTCCGCTACAGTACCGCCAAACGTGAGTTTCAGAGAAAATTTTCAATACTTCTCAATGGTAAAAAAATTTGAAAAAAATCAAGTGTGTTGAAGGTCTTTAAAAGATTGATTCTGCATAATAATATTCACAAATAGTTATTAACAAATTGATGAAAAAAAACATTGTTCAAGAAATTACCCGTCAACCCAACTTTTTTGTTAAATGAAAATGATTTGTTAATTTTTCTCAAAACGTATGAATTTTCTTCGAATTTTGTCGAATCATTTAAAATTGTGGTTTTATTCGTATATTTCGTATGAAAAAACGCAATTTTGAATGATTTGACAAAATTCGAAAAAAATTCATACGTTTTGAGAAAAATTAACAAATCATTTTTATCCAACAAAAAAGTTGGGTTGACGGGTAATTTCTAAAACAATGTTTTTTTTCATCAATTTGTTAATAACTATTTGTAAATATTATTATGCAGAATCAATCTTTTGAGGACCTTCAACATACTTCATTTTTTTCGCATTCCTTTACCATCGAGAAGTATTGAAAATTTTCTCTGAAACTCACGTTTGGCGGTACTGTACCGGAAGAACCACCTTAAAATTGAAGAAAGTAAGATATGGTGGAGAAAACATAGTTAGCGAATCAAAGAAGTGCAATACAGAGAAGCTCTGGAGACACGTCTGTCCTATTGAGGTGATGATCGGCAAGTACATCGAGTTGAGCTCGTCACTCCAACCCCGCAGGACGAAGAAGTATTTACGTCAGCTACCCTGATTGGCCTAATTACGTCCCCGGACTCTTTAAATCCTCTGTGCGGTCAAGCGGTGTAAGTGGAGGGGACTGAGGGAGAATCCCAAGCTCGTGCTCTGCTTACCCCTCTCCCGGCTATCGTTGCATATTGCTTTCCCCGGCGCTGGATCTACAACCAGATCTCGCTCGCCATGAAATAATACACGGAGAGTCGTGAAACGATTCATACGCCAATTTCTCTGTCGATGCTGACTTCGCAGGTTTGACAGGCAGCTGCGAAGTGCATCTTGTGATTACTGTCACTGGGCAGAATTAAGCCACCCTTCTGAAATAAATTCAATGTGCCACGGGATGTCTGTGTTGGAAATCTTTCCGGGCGAAAGCCGAGGACGTTTACACAGTTTCCGAAAGAGTAGATGTTGAAGATGGTTCGACCTTGGTCAACAAGCTTCGAGACGGGAGGCTTCCCAAGGCGTTTTCGCGCCCAACCTTATACGCCATCTCCTCAGCATCCACCGCATAGGTGCAGGTGCATTACGATGAAAAGATATTTTTCCATCCCTGTACGCAGCCTGTCCTCCGGGAGACCTGGACTCTTTTTCTGATATGAAACTGATTGTCGTTGTAGTTTTTCACTCTGGTGGCATGATAATGTTGATTGTTGGGGATTGTTGCGGATCAGTCATCTCGTGGTTCCTCATTGACTCCTCAATTCTCATCTCTTGATTTCCTCAGCGGTACAGCTGGCATACGTGTTCAGAGAAATAGGAAAAAAATACGAAATTGTGTTAGTTAATCTAATTAGCCTACTTTTTACAATGTTGCCCTTTTTCCTGGGTTATATCGTGACGTGTCTCCGAATTTTTCTGGGTCTAGTACCCTGTGATGGGTGGCCTAACACCACATCACAATACATAGCATGAGATCATAATCAAAATCAGGACAGCGATTCTGTAACGTTTTCGCTAACTTAGCGAATTCGCTAACTTTTTTCCCCGGTGCTACGCCACTGAGCTTCCCCGCTAACACCCGCGCACCCCCGTTACCGCCTACATACTTCGTTTCGGGGCGCCAACTGGCGGAGGACAATTTGTTTATTAGCGAAAAGCAACAATTGAACCCATGGAAAACCTGACTCCTTGATAACGCTAACTGGGGATCGCGCGCTACCAAATCGCGTTTTCTCGTTTTGGGGCGCCAACTGGCGGAGGCCGACAGGCTCATTAGCGAAAAGCGACAATTGAACCCATGGAAAACCTGACTCCGTGATCACGCTAACCGGGGATCGCGCGCTACCGAATCGCGTTTCTATGGCGGGTCGTGACCGTTTTTCGTGGGTTCAATTGTTGCTTTTCGCTAATAAACATATTGTCCTCCGCCAGTTGGCGCCCCAAAACGAAGTATGTAGGCGGTAACGGGGGTGCGCGGGTGTTAGCGGGGAAGCTCAGTGGCGTAGCACCGGGGAAAAAAGTTAGCGAATTCGCTAAGTTAGCGAAAACGTTACAGAATCGCTGTCCAGGTCAATTGGTAACAGACTTCACTTCGGATGTGAATATTCTCCGGACTGATTGCTTTCCTGCCTTCCCGTTCAATACCAACATCGAATCGATTATGTACTGTAACGCGGATGTCGTTTAAGCAGGTGCATTACTCTCAGGGAGAGAGTGAAGATCGATATTCTATTCGATTTCTAGACGGTTCTTCACTAATTAACGAAACGTAGTTTTGTAAAACTCAAAAGAAATTAAACTTAATCAAATTACTCGGAACAAAACTAGACAAGATAAGACAAGCCCAATTTCCCGATCCTATTTGATTAAAAGATGAGAAAATTATTAACGGTACGGTAAAAGAAAATGAAGTAGTAAATAATGGAATCAAGAAATTAGGAATCGGGATTACGAATTAACAAAAAGATAGTCAAAGTATTAAACTGAACGAAATAGAAAACGAAATAGAGCACAACATACGAATATCCCCGGGTTCAAGAATATTAAAATTTGGGAGATAATTCTAAATTGCCATTACATATACCAGACAGAATAAACTAGACATAAAACACCGGGAGTCGTATCTTGCCGTGAAGCTTACCTTAATAATTAATACGGTATCCAAAACTAATTTAACACAATTGGGAACGGCGATTTTAGAGTTTCAAACTATTGCGTGTCAACTCAAAGTGAAACGGTAACGTAACGGAACGATAAAAGTCTGACAAGACAAGTATGGAGATCTGTCGAGAAGTGGCGTCGATCTTTTCCGTCCGAATCTTGAGATCTTTAGGGGTGGGGATTCGAAGTCATCAGGAGGATCTGCCCATCGTGGGACGACATCTAAGCGATCGGAATATTGGAACAGGAACTGTACGGAATATGCTCCCAAATTCTGTGATTATTCCCGCGTCGTGAGGGTTGACGATCTGCCGGCGTTTCGACTATTTGTCGGGCTGGTGCTTTCTAAAAATGTCGGAGATGCCCTTCTTTTGATAATTCAAAATGTACTCCTACAATATTTTGAAGTATTTCCAAATGTCTTCGAACTCAGTTTACAGTTTTCTCACTGTAGTTTCGGAGTACCAGATTTGTTTATTGAATTGTTAAAAATCACGGGGTATATCACGGTAGAGGTAGGGGGTCTCTGAATCACTTGATACAGTAAACAGTAATTGTCCGACGGGTGAGTCGCACTATGTGATGGGTTGATCACCACTGAGGACGGTTCTGCCAGCTGGTTCGAGTCCGTGGTTCTCAAATAAGGAATCGTTGGGTCGTTTAGCCGGGTATTTCCAGCTTCGAAGCGCGCTGGCTGGTCAGCTGTCGTAATTACTTGACTCCGATGCTTCGAAAATCCAACCAGGAGGGTGATGGTCTTTGGGAGGGTTTAGGGTTGTCGTCTGATCCGTTCCTCGGCCTCCAATGGCAATAGGTGGGATTTCATTACAAACAAATAATACGAAATGACATTAAAAGTCGAAACTCAAAACTCAATAGGGACTCTTCAGGAATTAGGGCTTGTTTTGTCGATGGCCTCTCGTCAATTTCTTTAAAGGCGTTGTCTATGCCCCATCGGGCGCGCGCGAACAGATGTTTACGCTGGATCTTCTCATTTTCGTATATTTGAAGATGATGAAGATTTTCTGGTGTCATTTGACAAATTAAAGATGGATCTATGTTTGTGCTTTGGCCGAATTTTCGATTCAATTCTCAATTTTGTGGAAATCGTACGCGAAAGTACGCTATCTTTGAGATGAGACACAGCAAAGGGTGAATTTTTTTTCGAAATTCCACCGAAGCACAAACATAGATCTTTTATCACTACAAAAGCTTCATTATCTTTAAAAATACGGAAATGAGAAGAACCGTCACGAAGCACCGAACATGGAAAAGACCGCATCAATTCGCCCCCCACTCTAGCGACCGCTCAGTCGCTCCTTCACACTCGCTGCTTTACAGCTTTACTCTCTCTCTCTCTCTCGCCTCAGTTCACGCGGGAAGGGTAGTAGCCCGCGCTGCCTAGCTGGTCAACGCCCTAGATATTGACCGGTAGGTCGCTTACGTCTGCGGCAAGGAGTTGGCCGTCAAAACGCCACGTTACAGTACCTTGATTCTAATGTTATGCTTACACCGCTTCTATCGGCATGACCTGTTATTTGTGTGATGAATTAAAGGGGTGGGCTTATTTGGCAATCAACCTTCTCCTGTTCTTGGAGTTCCACGTGACTCACCCTGCATAGTAATACCATTATCATCAACAGTATTATGTATTATTCGAAGATTCTGACTTCAAGTTGTTGATACCTAAAAAATGAGTTGGAAAAATTGTTACGATACATCGTTTTTGTAACACCTGCTAGAAATGTGTTATTGTCGAGGCTTGTGTAGCGTGCGTCCAGAACCTTATTTCTGAATGATGAAAGAAGAACAGACTTGACGCATGCACACATTTGATATGCTCTTCTTCTTGCACTCGAGCATTGGTGGCGCATGCGCATTTCAAAATAGCTCAATTTCAGGCACTGATAGTACTCCAGACTGCGCATATGCATTTTAAAATAGCTCAATTTCAGGCACTGATAGACTCCATGCAGCATGGGCGACGTATAACCTCAGTAATAATTTCGAACAAATGTTACGTCCAGCCAACGGCTGACTACACTTCACTTTTCTGTAACCTCACGCTATCTGGCCTGTTTTCTAATTTCGGCACTTCTTCTCACGCTGACCCGTTGCACACGTCAGTGGTATGTGCAACGAGTAGCAACCTCTGAATCCACTTCATATACCGACCCTCAAGCTCACACTTCGTTTCCACTATCTTGTAGCACCTATCATCCAACTTCTTGACACTTCACTTCTGGCTCGAATCCTACTCTCGACACTTACTACCCGTCTCCCTTTTTGACCATTTCGGAGACCTGTCTTCCCAGAACTGAACTTTGCTCTTCCTAATTGATTTCACCATAAATAGAACGGACACTTATTTGGAATAACTGAAGCATAACTACGCGTGTATTTGTTGGTTATTTCATTCTGTGTACATCATCCTCATCACCTTCCTTAGTAGGGTTTGACCCTGTGATCGAGGGCCGAACCTTAGCATCTGACGGAAGCCGTGATACCGTCGACGAGCAGGGGTAAGCCTGACATCACACAAAAAATATCGTGTGTGGCAGTGCGAAAAGGCGACATCGGTCTCATACGAAATTAACAACACTCGCTTTCGGCTCGTGCTCCTACCTCCGTATTTGACGGAAATCGCCTACTTTTTGCACAAACTACGCAATAGTATATTTTGCATCAAGGGAGGGAGATAGGTGTTTTCTACCAAGTGTAAAGTTTGCTGCTCGAGGCAGAGCCGAGGGCAGCACAATCACACGAGGTGAAAAAAAACCTATCCTTCCTTGATACACACTATATTTTTCATTACACGTGCGTGGAAACCGTTTATCCAAGCTATAGTGTGTAGTGATGTCTGGTGTACAACGCTCTTTTTTTCCCACCTTTATGGGGAGGAAAAATTTTTTTTTTCGCTCTTGTACGAAATAAATCAAATTCTTCACGACTTGCGCATGCGCGAGTTCGCTTGTGGCCCAAGAGAAACAGAAGGCCATTTGATTTTCGCCAAACAAGCGCGGAAAATCTGGTTTTTCGTGCATGTGTGATAAAATATACTATTCCAACGCCGAAATCAGACATTTTGCCAGCTCAAAGCTCTCATACGCGGTGTGGTGAAGCTGGATATCAGGGACATGGATATTTTGAAGAAAACTCTTTTTCATAACACGTGCATGGTAAGTGAGGCTTTCCAAAGCAGTTTTGCGAAACGAAACTAGCCGATTGCATGCTAGGTTAGGTTTGCGCATGCGCAGTCCACAATTAGTTGACTTTTGTCCCTTGGGCGAATTTCCATTTACGCTCGTCCCCACTGATTTCTTATGGAGATCGCAAACTTCACACTCGTCCGCAATCGCCAACTTTCGGCCCTTGTCACACAATATAGTACATATTCTATAGCTATTCAGACAACTGTTTCTTGAGACGTGGTCAAAGATATTGAAAAATGGCAACAAATTCGAGAATGTACAACCATGTGAACTTAGCATACGAGACGGACCAAAGTTACCTGTAATATGCAACTGTATCTAATCCGGAGAACGATTCTTCCTCTTGATAAAGTTATCAAGACCGTACAGACTCCGGATTGATTGAAGAAAACGTGAAAGAATTTGATTTTGTGAGAATCAAGTAAAAATTCCCTCAGCCCGGGTTTGAACCGGGACCTCCGCATCTGTACTGCGGCGCCTTGTCCAATTAGACCACCGAGGGACTGAAGGAATCTTTACTCGATTCTTACATTGTATATTGTTGACATATTCACAAAATCAAATTCTTTTACGTTTTTTGCAATTAATCCGGAGTCTGTACGCTCTTGATAACTTTATCAAGAGGAAGAATCGTTCTCCGGATTAGATACAGTTGCATATTATATGTCACTTTGGTCCGTCTCGTCTGCTAAATTCACATGGTCGTATAGTAAGTCAACGGACGATAGAGTCATCACATACAAACACTGACATTGAGACTACGAATATGTCAACACAATGCAATGTGAGAATCGAGTAAAGATTCCTTCAGTCCCTCGGTGGTCTAATTGGCCAAGGCGCCGCAGTACAGATGCGGAGGTCCCGGTTCAAAACCGGGCTGAGGGAATTTTTACTTGATTCTCTTTCTCTTTCGAAAAAAAATCAAATTCTTTCACGTTTTCTTCAATCAATTCGGAATCTGTACGCTCTTGATAACTTTATCAAGAGAAAGAATCGTTCTCCGGAGTAGATCAGTTGCATATTACAAGTAACTTTGGTCCGTCTCATATGCTAAATTCACATGGTTTTATAGTAAGTCAACGGACGATAGAGTCATCACATACAAATTCAAGAATAGTTATTTCCAACGTGATGCACCACTCCGACAAACGTGAATAATTTCGTGGGAAGCAACCCAGGCAGCACAAGGTTCCATTCACCCATCAGAGATGTTCGGAAGATATCAATACGTCCACCCCGACAATGTGGTCGATATGGACTATGTATGTATTTATGTTTAAGGATAGACTTGCAGCGAATATCATGACGGCTCTGGAACATCTCTAATGTGTGAATTGAACTTTGTACTGCCTGGGAATAAAATAACGTAGAAAAAGTTCTGGTTACATGGGATCGATTCCGTAATAGAACGATGTTTGACTTCGTTGCATTGCTATCGGAACCTCGGGAGTGGCTCCTCGTGCCCAAGTTAACTTACATAAAAGGTCGTATGATAAAAGATATGTATGATTATTCACACGAGGATCCATGCATCAGGTCTCGAGATCAAAAATGGAATGCACAAAATGCCCCCCCCCCCCCCCCCCCCCCCCCCCCCCGAGAGGGTTATTAACCGCTGAGCACGCGTTTCTATGACATAAGAAACATTTTTGAACGGATAAGAATTCCCAGGATAGGGGCACTTGGCCCCTTTTCGCCAGAAATATCCTTTTCATCACTCTAACCTCAAAATCGCAACTTCGTCGCGATTTTCCGGCTTTCGTGATGAAAAATATTGATCGTTACTCAATCGGGCTATTCCACGTGAACCGGATCAGTCACCTCTCAGATATTTTTTGAATTCTGCATGTCGATTGTCTATGGGAAGTTAGAATTTTGTGCCATAGGATTTTTTTTTCTAAAACACTCGTCGATTGCACCGAAAAATTTGAAAAAAATACTGACATATACTTCGAATTATACTACAGCCTGTGAATTAATTTCAGAAATGCCATCGGCTTCGTTTTCGAGTAAAAAATTATCAAAGTTGGTGGCGCGCGTCATTTCTGACGATTCTGACTCTTCGCCGCCTGGCGCGTAATGGTGCGCGCCAAACTGCCGGCCGCCGCTACTCGGCGGACGCATTCGCCAGTCATTTTTACAATCAGCGACACCATTTAAAAATCTGGGAAAAACACTTGAGCTTTTCCATGACTTTTCTAAGCGATAGAGCCAAGTTCCAGAAATGCTTTCTTTCTCGTTATTAAGATATTGCAATTTAAAATATTACTAGGTACATATTATGGAAGATAGGAGGAGCACAGTTCTGGAACTTGGCTCTATCGCTTAAAAAAGTCATGGGAAAGCTCTAGTATTTTTTCGAGATTTTTAAATGGTGTCGCTGATTGTAAAAATGACTCGCGAATTGGTCCGCCGAGTAGCGGCGGCCGGCAGTTTGACGCGCGCCATTACGCGCCAGTAACGGGATTCTGTAACTCGCTATCTTCGATAGCTATCGTTATCCTATCGTTAACGGTATTCATAACGACCTCACAACAATGATGCATCACACAGAGTCGCATGTTTTTCGTCAACAAATGAAGATTAGGATACCGATACCGATGCATAACGACACGTAACGAGTAACAGAATCCCGATGCAAGCGGCGAAGAGTCAAAATCATCAGAATTGACGCGCGCCACCAAATTTGATAATTTTTTACTCGACAACGAAGCCGATGGCATTTCTGAAATTGATTCACAGGCTGTAGTATAGTTCAAAGTATATGTTAGTATTTTTTTCAAATTTTTCGGTGCTATTGGGACGTCAGTAGCTTGATTGGTGAAGTAAGGGGTTGTAAAATGAAACACTCGTAGATGTCTGCGATACTTATGTATATTGACAACAGTAGAAGTTGAGCTGGGGGGGAAATAGATAGGGTGTTGTTGCCGATGGCTGGCAAGGTCGGATTCCGAGTGTCGTTGATGAGGGATTCGGAAAGCAGGTAAGTTCGGGAGTAGAAGGGGATTCTTGATGAGTTGCACTTGGTCGTACCATGTGCAACTCGTGTGCTATGAAAGTAGGTAAAATTCAAGGACAGGATGTGGATCAGGTGAATCGCGGGATTGCTGACTAAATGGCTGGGGAGACGGAAATGCTGGATAAGGTGGCTATTGGAATGAGGTGGAGTGCGGACGTAACACTATCGACGAGTGTTTTAAAAATCATTTGAAAATTAATTGTTAAATAAACAATTGATCAATGAATTTTTTTTAAAACCATCTATTTTTTCCTTAATCTGTGGTACTAGCCACGAAGATCCCATCAAAGAAATTGAATCTAACATCATTTTCGGCGAAGTTATGAATTTTCAAAGAAAATTGCTTAATTTTTCTGCTGCTTAATTTTTCGATTGTTAATAACAAATTGAAATTTGCACTAATTCAAAAATTCTCTGGCACAAAATTCCAACTCTCCACGGACAATCGACATGCAAAATTAAAAAAATATATGAGAGGTGACTGATCCGGTTCACGTGGAATAGCCCATACGTAAAGGCTTTTTGGCTCAACTCGTTACAGCACTCGCCTTCGGCTCGTGCCGTAATCCTTTCGTTTCGCACAGAAAGCCTTTCCGTAGTCGTGACAAAATGTACTATTACACACGCAATGTTTTATACTTTATATTTATTTCATTATTTTCCACAAAGCCTTCATCTGGAGTCAGGAAGAACCCCAAAACATGGGAGCATGGAGCTTCATCAAACCCCGATTCGAAAATTTATGTGGGCGACAGGTACGTTGGACTTGACTAAAATTATTTTCATACCCATAATATGAGTCTACTGTAGTCAGGCTACCTTAGTTTTACCGCCTTGGCAAAGAGAATCACCACACTCTACGCAGCTCGAGACCTAGCGAGGGGTCAAGCAGGGCAACTCGAGCACGCTATTCAGTGCTATGTGCCTCACTCTGGCATTTTGCAGCCCTACGACTATTCAAAGTGATACGTTAAGGTGGTTCTTTACCTAAGCGCCTGACTTACGAGATCATCGATTCTTTGCTAACTGGCATCAAGAGTACCGTGGTTGATTTATACGGAGTTTCAGGGTCGCTTATCGGCTAAATAAGAGGAATAAACGATCCGGAAATCCGATGAAAATGCATTTCTCGTCACGAAGCTAATGGCGGAATAGTCACTGACACAATTATAATCGAGTAATTCTCACATCAACGACTTACGAATCGCACCAAAAACGGGTTTCGAATGGTTTGAAGTATCAGGATTCTATAGGTTTCGAAAAATATGCCTGTTATCGGAAGTTTTGAGGAAATATTCAATGATGAAATAACTAAAACGTTCGTGGAAGGCGTCTGCCCGTCAGCACGTATATATTTGGCAACGTCGCTACTACAGATGCCTCAGTTCGACGACGCGCGAAATTTGAGAGATA
The DNA here is from genome assembly GCA_963989295.1 of Ametastegia equiseti. Lineage (NCBI taxonomy): Eukaryota > Metazoa > Arthropoda > Insecta > Hymenoptera > Tenthredinidae > Ametastegia > Ametastegia equiseti. The sequence continues at coordinate 2,428,327 of OZ022390.1, forward strand.
CAGCCACACTACGAGTTTTATGGAAGACTCATACGGGCGGGGATAAGAAGGATAATAAATTAGATTTTTGAATACACAATGCTTTGTTTGCTATTGATTAACAAATCCTCTGAACAAATAAATATGAAGACAATCCCTCTAAATATCGAAAAAAATAATAGTACGTTAAGGGGAGGGTTCGGTGCACTTTCTAGCTATGGGAAATACCGGTCCTAGAGGGTTCATGATTTTTTGTGTAGCTTCATTTGTATTTGCGACGAACCCTCTATGATCACCAAAAATTTGAAAAAATCTATGACCATTTAAAAAATTCTAACTTCTGACTCGTTGAAGATATCATCAAATCCATGCGTAATTTTCTAGATAGTATGTTTCCATATAGGGTAAGTCCGGGAGAGATGGCCGTAAGGGAGAGATGGTCAATTGAAAAAAATCGTGGTTCTTAATGTTTTCTAAAAAAAAATTCTAGTCCTTACCAACCACTATCCATGCAAGACAAATTAAAAAAATATGGAATAGTGATAACCAAACTTTTAAGGCAACAGTGGACCAAAGTGTATTTGACTGACCATGAAAGTAGTACAATCCCCATTACTACGTGGGTGAACGGCGTTAAGGGAGAGATGGCCAATTTAAAAAAATCGTGGTTCTTAATGTTTTCTGACAAATTATTTCAATCCTTACGAACCACTATTCATGCCAGATAAATTAAAAAAATATGGATCAGTGATACCCAAACTTTGAAGGCAACGGTAGACCTAAAGTGTATTCGACTTTTTACAATATTCCTTACTACGTTTAAGTGATTAATTTGATTGTTGTCTCATTTACAATAATCAATTTTATTTATTTTTCGACACGTAAAATGACCAGTGAAAGTTATTTTGCATTGTTTAATTATTGAGAACTATTTACACATCAAATATGAAGGACTGGCCATCTGTCCCGGCCTATTCGGGAGAGATGGCCAATCGAAGGTACTTACAAAAGTATATCTAATTCAGTTACGATCTAAGTAATCGATATTTATCGATGACGTACAACACGTTCAATGAGTACTCTTGGGTGGAGCATCATTTTTTAAATTTTTTTCATTGTAATAAATAAGTAGTATAGGCAGTTCAAATAACTATGGCCAACTACCCCGGACACACCCTACATAAAAAAATCGGGAGCGCTAAGCGACAATCACCGGCCACGGCGTTTCGATTTTACTGTGCGAAATTTCGTTTTTTTTCGGTGAAAAAATCTTCTTTGTGGTCGCACCGTGTTGTAAATCGTTTTTCATACACAATTTTGCATGGAAAAAGTACCCCAGGTATGAGAAAAAAAAACGCGACACTATTGGTGAATTCCACGATAAATTCGATAATTTTTGTTGTCCTCGATGGAAAATATATATTGTGACGAGCAATTTGACCAAGGTCGGGAATTCCCCAGATCAAACACTTCTCGCCTCCAAAAATCGGCTCACTGCAACGCGGTGGGAACTGAAAAGTAAAAGGGGAAACGGGAGGGGGCGCCAGGTACGTCAGACGTACCGCGGGATCGGGATCGACAACAGGGACCGGGAATCGGGACGGTAGGCTCGGCTAGGACGGTAGAGGGGAACGTGGGGGCGAAGCGAAGAATTCCAGATCGTAGTATTGATTATCACAGAGGATTGCCTTATTATTATAGGCTCGCAGGCTAAGAAAGTGATCACCAAACAAAAGTAAAGAAAAAGAAAAATAATAACAATCCAAAGAAAATGCGGGTCGCGCGGACCGGTATCCTTACATACTATCGGTCGAGTCTGGTAGGTAGCGCCTACGCTAGGCGAGGTAACTTCGTTGTTAATACGGTTTCTATGCAAACCACCCAAAAAGAAGGAAAAGAAATTGAGAAAAAAAAATCAAATCGGACACTCTCAGGTGTACTCTTGCCCACAGGCCGGGCACAGCCAACGCTAAAGTTGAGTTAAACAATGCGAGGAAAATGATTTCTACGCTCGGCGGTTCGCTAGACAAAAAAAAAAAGAAAGAAGGAAAGAGCGACGATTAAGCATAAGGTTCCAGACTCGACTCGCCTACAAGATACGTTGTACTAATAGTGACTATCACTTGACTAGATTAGGTACTTTGGGCAGAATCTATAATGCACGGCCGGGACCAGTCATATTGCCAGCTGGAACGAACGCAAAGAAAGAAATGTCCGAGAAGGAAGAATGACAGACAGCTCGTAAAGCGCGAGTCTCCAACTGAAGAGGAGCGCGGGCAAGTCGACTGACGATATGACTGTGGCGGGAGTGCGAGAGAGATAGAGCGAGCGCGTAGCCAGCGGAGAGCGGCGGGACGCACTCACTCGACGGCAGAGACTTAGACGCGACGGCAGCGGGACGGTGGGGGATAGCACGCACACATGTATCGGTGGCCTACGTCACAGCGTGGTCCGTACCGGTACGCACACTATTGCGCCTACGCAGCGGCGATACTCACTCACACACACGCGCGGCGTTTACGATATCGCGTAGCACACTCTACATGCGGGGCAAGCGGGGTACAGGATAGCAGGCAATGAACAAGGCAAAAATAAAAATGGCGGGGGTCTCGACCCAAGGCAAATACAAAATACAGCAATGCTACAAGTCTATGACCAAATAGGTTCTTGGCTCGAGATCGAAATCCGGATATTGGCCGGAGCGGTGCAGAAATTACAATCAACCACACAATGCAAGTGAAAGAAATATTAGGTAGCACTTCGACAACCCGTCCGGTAAGAGACGCGGAAGCAATCCTGGCCTAAACAGCCGCAGAAGGCAGCGTGGCCGTTTGGTCTAAGATGGACGGAGGGTCGAAGTAGGAAAATGCGGAAAGCCTACCTTGAATCCGCTCTGAGAATCTCAAAAGGCTGGTATCCGGATGTCGATCGGTATCTGAGGTGATTCCGAGCCACTTAAGGAACGTGATAACACAGTACAAGCGTTGACTGAAGAATTTAAAGACAGCTAACCCTGGGTAGTTTGGTGTGCCGAGCAAATGGACTTGGTTACCGACTGAAATAACATTGTGGTATATCTATATTATGTGCACACTATAGATATAGTGCAACGTTATTTTGTCAGTAAAGTTGAAGACCGTTCGTATCCCCGAGCCCACTTGGGCCCACTTGACTGGCACACAAAACCCCATAAGGATAGCCGTCTTTAAATTCTTCAGTCAACGGTACAAGTGATACAATGTAGTAAACTATGCGAAAAACGTGAAAGCAGCGCAAGCGTAGCGATCTAAGATGGCGAGCGGCGAGAAGACGCCGGCCGGTGTCACGTGGGCGATTTTTGGCGGGTTGTCGTTGTCCAGGGGTTTCGTTACTAGCCTGGTGGTTTCGCCGTGTCTCGCTGGATGGGGTGGGCGATAGCCGTGCGAAGAATTTCGGACATGTTGACCGGTGGACCAGGCCGGTATTGCGTGTTGCGGAGGCAGAGGCGTTATGCAGGCGTTTGGCAGGCGTTTGGCAGGCGTTTTAGCAGGCGTAGTGCAGCCGAGACACGACTACTAACACCAGGTTTTCGATACTTCCCCTGGAGTAGGCCGCTGTGACGTTCCACGGAGTCCCTCGTCGTCCCTCGGCGTGGAACCTGTGTTTTATAATACAAAAAAAATCTTACGGCAGACAATTATTCCAGAAACTTAAAACGAGTTGCCTTGAGGAGACGCCTCCGGGACGGAAAGAAAAGGAAATCGGGAGGGCTTGGGGGTGATCCGTTCCCGAACGCTTGCGCCGATCGCTTCTTTTTAAGAGGTCGTTCCGCCTGGGTCGGAGGCGAGGGTCCGAGGCAGGGAAAATTCCCTGCCACGTTACAATATATAGTGAACGAATTATAAATAATTCACCAATAGTATCGCGTTTCTTTTTCTCGTCCCTGGGGTACTTTTTTCATGCAAAATTGTGTATGAAAAACGATTCACAACTCGGTGTGACCACAAAGAAGATTTTTTCACCGAAAAAAAACGAAATTTCGCACACTAAAATCGAAACGCCGTGGCCGGTGATTGTCGCTTAGCGCTCCCGATTTTTTTATGTATATGGCAACATATTATCTAGAAAATTACGCATGGATTTGATGATATCTTCAACGAGTCAGAAGTTAGATTTTTTCAAATGGTCATAGATTTTTTCAAATTTTTGGTGATCATACAGGGAATTTCTGAGGAAAGTAGCCATCCTTACTATAGGCAACCCAAAAGACGACCCCAGATTGAGTCTACGCCTTTGGCTGCTACAAAACTGGAATGGGGGATCCGTGAGAGTGGACTAGCAGACGGCTCTCTGTCAAACGTCGCGGTTAAAAGTCAGGTTAGGAAGACAATGACATCGGCACCGATATTAGAGAATGAAATGTAAACCAACAAGTGAGTGAGTTGTGAGTTGATTTCGCGAACGCGAATCGGATAATTATCCGTGAAAAAATTACCGTCAAGTAAACAGTTGATTCGGGACATCAACTTCGTGTTGTCAAGAAGCAACTCATTTGTGTATTTGGTAAATTGACTTCGGTAAATAAATTTGAGCAGGTAGGTGAACGAACATTCATTTACAAAATAATTAGAAACGGGCAAGTACTCGTTCACCGTCGTATCGTTGATTATTTTGCAGAGTTTAGATTTGAGGCAGACTTCGTTGCGAGGCAGTCTTCGATGCAAGGGAGGCTTTGAGACGAGGCAGGCTCCGAGGCGAGCCAGGATTGAATACGAGGCAGGCTTCGATGCGAGGGAGGCTTTGGGACGAGGCAGGCTCCGAGGCGAGCCAGGATTGAATACGAGGCAGGCTTCGTTGCAAGCCAGGCTTCGATGCGAGGCAGGCTCCGAGGCGAGCCAGGATCAAATACAAGGCAGGCTTCGACGTAAGGGAGGCTTTGGGACGAGGCGAGGCAGGATTGAATACGAGGCAGGCTTCGTTGCAAGCCAGGCTTCAATGCGAGGCAAGCTTTGAGGCAAGGCCTGCCTCGCAACGAAGCCTGCCTCGTATTCAATCCTGGCTCGCCTTAGAGCCTGCCTCGTCCCAAAGCCTCCCTCGCATCGAAGCCTGCCTCGTATTCAATCCTGGCTCGCCTCGGAGCCTGCCTCGTCCCAAAGCCTCCCTCGCATCGAAGCCTGCCTCGTATTCAATCTTGGCTCGCCTCGGAGCCTGCCTCGTCTCAAAGCCTCCCTTGCATCGAAGACTGCCTCGCAACGAAGTCTGCCTCAAATCTAAACTCTGCAAAATAATCAACGATACGACGGTGAACGAGTACTTGCCCGTTTCTAATTATTTTGTAAATGAATGTTCGTTCACCTACCTGCTCAAATTTATTTACCGAAGTCAATTTACCAAATACACAAATGAGTTGCTTCTTGACAACACGAAGTTGATATCCCGAATCAACTGCTTACTTGACGGTAATTTTTTCACAGATAATTATCCGATTCGCGTTCGCGAAATCAACTCACAACTTACTCACTTGTCGGTTTACATTTCATTCTCTAATATCGGTGCCGATGTTATTGTTTTCCTAACCTGACTTTTAACCGCGACGTTTGACAGAGAGCCGTCTGCTAGTCCACTCTCACGGATCCCCCATTCCAGTTTTGTAGCAGCCAAAGGCGTAGACTCAATCTGGGGTCGTCTTTTGGGTTGCCTATAGTAAGGATGGCTACTTTCCTCAGAAATTCCCTGTAGAGGGTTCATCGCAAATACAAATGAAGCTACACATAAAATCATGAACCTTCTAGGACCGGTATTTCCCATAGCTAGAAAGTGCACCGAACCCTCCCCTTAAATAATTTGTTTACGTATCATTGCCCCTATCCCTTTCACTTTGGTGAGATGTATTATTTCATTCCATGTTTCCAATTTCTTTGAAAAGATTATTCATGATTTTTTTGCTGGTTGTTACACGCGGTCGACCCCCTACATTTTCTGCTAACAATAACCTTATTCCTTCGAGGCCACTTTTATTGAAAGATTCTTCAAGTATGTTGAAATCAATGCCGGCTTTTGCTATTTTGGTCTTCATGTTGATCGACAAGTTTTTCAATCTGTCGAGGGTTGCTTTATTACGAGTGTATTGCGCAGCATTTTTCTTCTCGCCGATTATTTGCGAAATACTTCTCGCTTTACTTTTGATCAATTCATCACTCACACCAATCGTTACCACAAGTTTTTGCAGAATCTTAACATCATGTACAGCGTCATGAGCTCCTTGCGAATCTCTAGCTGTAGAAAGTCCTCTGCCGAAGCCTGCTGAGAAAACTTTTTCTTTGTGAACTCTATGTGAAAGGTGTTCTTTGAAGATTTGCAGTGTGTCTGCAAACCCCTTTCACTAGTGTCCTAAACTGTGTGATTAGGTTTAGTTTGGTTGCCAAGTCAAGTATTCTTGGAGCATCAAATCTAGAAAACATATCAACGTTGACCTGACATTAAAAAAATGCATGTACATAATTGGGGGGCTGCGTGGAATAAGGGCCTAATTCGAAAATGATGATTTTCAGAAAAACAAAAAAAAAAACGGTATCGTATGTGACGAGTGAGTGATCGAATATAATTAATCTCTGGGATAGCAAAAAATAGATAATCCTCACTCAGACATAACCAATTTTTGCAATTACATCGAATAGCAAAAAATTTATAGCTTTTTCAAAAAAATTAGTTAGGCCCTTCTTCCAAAATCGAACATCTTGATACGAAAATATTGACCTAAATAATACATGAAAAAAATCGCGATGTCAAAAGAAATAACTCTCATTCACTTGCATGATGTGAATATTGTACTCTGCATTGAGTCAAGAAGGAAAATTATAAAAACCTGCATATTATATTAGTTATATCAATTATACACCTATATAATGTATAGTTGTACATATAATACACAAATTACATTATTATTCATTACTATTTGCATATTGACGCACAAAAACAATTATATTTTAATAACGAGTTTCAACGGTAATATTTAGTTAGGCTCTTCATGTTAATTGATTCTGAAGTTAAGCCCTTTTTGCAAATATCACCCGAAGTTGAGCCTTTTTTGGATATATCATACGAAGTTAGGCCTTTTTTGCAAATATCATACGGAGTTAGGTCCCTTTTCCAAATATCAGACAAAGTTAGGCCCTTCTTACAAATATAATAGAAATTAGGTCATTCTTGTACATATGTTGATATTAGCATAATAAATTTTAGAATGTAGTAGAATACAAAAGTATAAGAAGATAGAAGGTAAAATTATCGATCATTATTCTATATTGTTGCCGGATTGACAACAGGAAAAGGGAAGGCAGTAAGTCCCTGAGCGAAATAAGGCCAAATGAAAGATACGAATAAATTGAATCAATGAATTGGTTGTATTTTCAAATGGAAAAGTGCTCAGTTTTACGTCTGGAGCAGGACTGTTTATGAAACATAGGTTGAGTTACTATAAGCATTCTTTTATTATTTCATGTCTTATAGTTTATCAGTCCTATGTCTAATCTGGCTTCTGGGTCGAGTGGTGGTGTGAGTACACGGCTAATACCACCGTTTGTAACAATATATTTTATATTTTTTAACAAAAAGCTGGTAGATACACTTCAGATCAATCGCTGGACCCATGCGCTGGACATAGAATCTGAACACTGAACCTTCATCTTCTGCGTCTATTTTTGAACAAAATAAACTCATCGAACCATTTTTGCACATTGTTTGGTAAAAACTTCATTAACGGTTTTATATCCTTCACTTCTTCACCTTTTATACCTGAAGAAGCAACGGGCTTTAGCTCCTTTATCGCTTTTCGCAGCCTCCGTCGAAAAAAATTTATTCAAAGATAGAAAATTACAAGCGAACCACGCAATGAAATACTTCGATGTATATAAAAAGGGCCTAAAGCGAATTAAGCCCTTCTTTTGTGAAACATGCCGATTTCAAAAGGAAAAGAAAGTTGAAAGCTTCTAATACTTTTACTATAGGTAGCTTATGACTTACTATTAAATTCCCACTGTTTGGCGGAATAAGGGCCTAACTTGAGTTAGGCTTCCGTTAAGATTCCGGAGCAGAGTAGTGTCTAGATTTCGGATTTTTGCTGGCCACGATGCTGTTGAAGGATTCGTTTCCTTGGCTCGATGCACAGAGAGCTAATTTGTTTGCATTATTTGCAAAACGCTCAAATAAAGCTGATAAAGACAAGCGCAATTTCGGATCATCGAGTGGTTTATCGTTCGGTGAATTGGCATGAACATAACTATCTCCTGTTAATTTGTAGCCACACCACTCAGTGCATTTCTCATGTGTACCAAACGCATGCGGTACAGCATTCAATAGTGCTGATTTTACTTTCTCCGCATCACCCTGATTTTGTTTGACTGCATAGGCGAAGCATTTCGAAAAGTATTCAATCAGTTTGAGGGGTAATTTCAGTCCATACAAAGCATTCGTCATCGCTTTATGAGAATGATTAAAATTTCACCACTTTTCTATGGAGTGTGAAGATTCCCTTCAAACCGCTGCAATTGTAGACGAATCGTCGTCTCCGATCAGTACACACACATTCGCATACTCATCAATAAACATTTTGTCTTTATGGATCAATTCGACAGCCATGTCAGGCTCCATTGCCTTCGCGCTACCATCAAAATTTCGTCGACAGTCATGATCATCGGCTTTGTGTCCTGCTGAGCATAATCTACATTGCTTGCGCCTCACAGTGTACGAAAGCACTTTACCAGAATGGTATCCAATCATCGAACCATGACCTGTAGATTACAAATAAATATCTGTAGCTACTGGTTCCCCGAAAGCAAATTTCTTCCATGGGAACACGGGGGTACATCCTTATATTGTCTGATCGCACTACTTACGTCAAACTATTATACGAATGCCCCGTCCCTCGTCGCTGCCACCCAGCATTGTATGACACCTTCAGATTACTTACGGGCTTCGAAGATTCTAAAGTAGGTAACTTTGCCGAAACATCATCATCTAACCTATTCCCATCATCTTCGCTATCCTCGAGTGAGCTTACGTCTCTGCAAGTACACCACCGGTCATACACGCACACGAATACAAATTTTAGACCAGATAAATGTGTAATTATCAAGATTTATTCATTGAATTTATTACATTGATTCACATTATTGATATATACTTCACACTAGGACTGATACAAATTTCACGATGCACCTGAGGCTATAGGACCATCTCTCTTCAAATTATAATTAGACTAATTTACTAGCTTTGTTCGTCTTAGCTACACTTTCTACACTTTTACTAGATTTTTCACTTTTTACTAGAAATCCACACCTCCTATTGGGCGAGCGTAAAAAGTGTAAGAAAAGTTTCAAAAGTGTAGCTAAGACGAACACAGCTACTGTATTTGATTATATATATGTATATTGTTGCGGAGGTTGATTCATCCCTCAAATCTAGTTCACATGGTCTAGTATAGTCATCTTAAATAAAATGTAAAATGTACCATTTGTTCGTCGTTACCAATTGCTATTTAATTTTTATAAACAACCAGCCTTGTCCTAGATCCTAACTCGAACGCACGTATTTTCAATACGACTAATATTCTCCAAAATACCAATCCTTTGCATTATTTCGTGTATTCACTTACTTATTAATATCTCAGAGGCCCACTTAATAACTACGGACTACCTTAAAACTCAATTCCGTAACAATATACAGGGTGATTCAGAACTCCGGTGACAGCGGGAACTGGCGGGTTCTTTATCGAATTACGAAACGAAAATTCCTTTACGAAAATTCTCCGAGACCAACGGTTCTCGAGTTATTCAAGATCGCGCTTGACCAATCAGAGCGTCTCTCCGTTCTTCCGACTTCCTCTTCTCTCTCCGTCTCGCTCCGTCTCGATCCTTAATAACTTGAGAACCGTTGGTCTCAGAGAATTTTCGTGAAGGAACTTTCGATTCGTAATTTGATAAGGAACCCGCCAGTTCCCGCTGTCACCGGAGTTCTGAATCACCCTGTATATAAACTTCCGTAATATATTTCTCTCGAGTGTTTGGGACAATGATTTCACCAAAATAGATATCTCAATGATAAATGTCAAGATCAGTTAGCTTCCACAAACTTACTGCAACGAAGAGGCATTATTTGATAATTCTATCTCAGTCTGCAGAGCTGTTTTGCAGCTGTTCGCTGCTACCTTTTCTATCATAGGACCGACATATCGCTCATATCTCTTCATAGTTCTCGATGACAGTGTTGGGATGTTGAGTGCCGACAAAAGTGTATTTAAGTGTGTCTCTCCAATACCTCCATCAATAACTCCTGTAACAGAAATTAGGTACCCATTTCAGTTTCTTATGATATTTTGTAACTATTGTATCTACTCATTTGTTCAGATGAGAAACAATTTTATTTACCAATTGCTGCCTTGCTGTTTACTGTAAATAATTGACTTCTAGCTTCAGTCTTGCATGTATTGACAGCGTGAGAACGTTTGCATGATACGCAAGTAATTTTGAACACACATGCAAGTCCATGTCTTTGCTCTTCAGTAACATTCCTCAATGACAAAGCTGCATCACACTCGTTGCACCACAACTCTCGAGCCAGAGTCAGTAGTTCGGCTACTCTACGACCTTCTAGGTTAGGCGGACAACTACCTTTCTCCTAATGAATGAAAATCCATCAATTATTTAATTAATTTCTACTAACCGTATATTTCATGATTATGTATTATTTCCAACACTTCATACGAACAATACACTGCGTTTATTTGCGAAAGTGAAAAACTAACCTCTTGTTCCTGGCTGACCTTGGTTGAAGCTGCAAGTATTTTGTCTCGTTTTTCTTCAGCTTTCTGTCTCGTGAACTTCCCCTTCATTATTCCATGAGTATTTCTGACGTTGTGTCTGATCATATTGAGCACTTTTTATATAACTCCGCTAAGTTTGATTCAGAAAAATATCCGCGACCGCGTCCCATGTATGAGTGTATTTTGGTCTTGCCAGTTTTAATTTATAAGCTCCTTCCAAAAATCCAGAAATCATATCATCATCCCCTCTTTTATCTTGTGGAATTAGTGATATTGCAGAGCGAAAGGTATTCAGACTACTTCAAGATGCGCCTTGATTAAAATTTTCTGTTATAAATTTTATTAGGCTATTCCTCTGAGGCGCATAGAAGTCATGTTCGTTTCTGTCGCAGAACGTCCACTACTGACGTAACGCTGACTAATAAATTGTCTAGCTGTGGCTAGAGCTAGCGAGGCTAACAAGATATCCATTGCTTCAATGGGCTTTCCTCAAAAAAGCTGCGCTGATACTCTGCCGGCCATTAAATGTAGATGGGTCGCTTCTTGATGGATTTTCTTTTGATAAATTGATTATTATCTGGTTTGAAAATAAGGGGATTTTCCACCATCAAATTCATGAACAACGGGTACCATGACTGCCCTGGCCAGTAGGGAACCACAATGATACCTGACGCTCTTTCCTGTTTTATTTTTACCAGTGTTCTCAATATCAAATTAACTGGTGTAAAAGTGTGGAAATTCAGGTCTGTCCATTTTACTGTGAACGCATCTTCCTGTAAACCTTTTGGATCTGGTTTTCAAGCGTTCGAAAATTTATTGTCAATGAAACGGAAATTATTAATATTATGATTATAAAAATAAACTATAAAAACAAAACATTGTGATGTCGGGGGTACTCCCGACTCTAATTATGGGTTCCACACCCGCGAAAAGGATTGGGAAAGTGGTTCGGAGTATAAATAAATGGTAATGAGTTGAATAACTAAGCGTATAATTCGGTCAATTAATCTTATATAGTAGGTAAGTTGGGAAGGAAAGAATGAGCTGTCGGAATCCAAGATATGTAATGTAGGAGAGCAAGAAGTGGAGAGTTGATAATCTGACGGGATGTGTTAAGTAGGAGTCAGGGGAACTGGAAATGAGGAGAAAAGAGGATAGGTAGGGGAATTAGAATAGCTGACTCGTTGCATCCGACAGTGCTGAGTGCAACGGGTCAGCGTGGCGTGATTTCCGAGGTTTCGGGTGAAACCTTGGAGCGGATGGGAATCGGAGAAGCATAGGATAAGGGAGTCGGTATGTGCGGGGCACGTAACATACGGACGTTACAACATTAATAATAGATTTTATTGAATTTAATTAATTATTAAATACCTCAATATTCCTGCACTTGGTGTTTTCCATATTCGCAAACAAATTTACCGAAGAAGTGCCAAGCTTTTTCACAATTAAGTCAAAATTTCTGTCATTAAGTTCCTATTCAGATTCATCGTTCCTAATTCTAGATAACATATCTGCTTGATTGTTATCTGATGACGCTATATATGAAGCGACCAAGACAATCTTTTTTTTCTCTGCCCATTGCCAGATTTCTCTTGCTAGGTTGTTGTAAGACTCGAATCGAACGCCACCCGGTTCATTTACATAAGAGATGGCGGTAGTGCCCGCGTAAAAAAAAAGTTGTATGGCCAGTATACGGCGCGTATATGGGATATTGCGATTGCACGTATATTGGCGATATATAACGATTATATTTTTCATACATGGGTACACTAATGCTCAGCCGCAATAGTCACTATACATCCCATATACAGGCAATACTGTATGGTAACTGTACGTCCGATGTATCCCCAATACACGAGCAATACTGTGTGGCAACCATACGGCCGATATATCCCCAATATACGGGCAATACTGTGTGGCAACTATATCGCCGATATATCCTTAATATATACATATATCGAATGATTCTGTATATTATTATATGATGATGTATATTTTCATATAGTTGTATGTGTTATTCACATATAAGCATCTATAGCCACGTACAATTTTGAAAAAGTATGAAAAATATATGTATGTGTATATTAGGGTGCTTTTTTTTGCGACTATTTTTTTTCACTCTCATGTCAAAATTTTCTTGGAAACACCTCAAAAAAAAATCCCTGAAAGTTTGAGCCCTTGATATTAATATTAAGTACCCTCGGCGTTTGAAGATTTCCCATTCAAAATACACGTAACGTAAATTTTTTTTTCTCATTATTCCTATAGCTCAGAGGCCCTTTATGCTATTCAAACGTTTGAAGAACCAAATTACTCAGAATTTAATGCCTTTTTGGAACGGACTCTTTAATTTTTTTTTCATTTCTTTCAGTTATGGTATGAGGTCGCATCCGCTATTTTTCAAATATTTCATTCATTTTACATTGCAAGTGCTCTGAAAATCTCCGAACGGCACAGTCAAAGCCAATCTGGATTCGAAAAATTCAAATCAATAAAAAATCTAGCCATAATAGTTGGCACATACGATCTATACCATTGGACATGCGATGAGTATCAAAACTTTTGTAATAAACTTTCTATAATACTCACATTCAACACAGCGTAGAATATCAGAGGGGATGCCTTTTATCACTGGGTCTTTCGAAAGACCACGTGCGCACATATGAATCAAATTTTGCGCCCCAACGAGCAGTTTCAGAAGGCGTCGTACCATTTCCGGTGGGTTATCGACCCAACGCTGGTAGTACATCAGCTCAGCTTTATCGATCCAGACATTGAACTCTTCGACAAGCAAGACTCTTCCTACTCCGCCTTGCCTGCATAGCTGCAGATTGTTTACGTCGTCAGTTTCTTCAATGTCTGCAATGTTACGTGCTCGCGGGATTCGCTGCAGTACGCCGGAACCCAGTCGTTGTTGCTGACGATTGCAGTTGGACTGTGGAACCCCGACATCCTGCTGCCTTACTCCGCTCTCCACTGCTAAATTAGATGGATTCAACAATTCCCTACTCAAATCACTTGAGGTGCCTGGTTGAGTATCCTGAAGCTGGTGTTGCTGCTGGGGTGGCACCACACAACCAAAGCTCGATTCGGCATTTCGTTTGCGCTTGTTTGCGGGGCTACAGACTCTGTTATTGTTGTTGTCGTTCTCAACGACACCGATGTGTTCGAACGCTCGTTTTGGGTCCAATCTTCTCTGAGTTCCCACGTGGTTGAACTGGTTTTCTTTGCTGCAAGTTTCGTTTCACTGATACCTTATCAGCCAGCAATTTTGCCAACTCTGTAATTTCTTCATCTACATCTGAAAGTGACGAGATGTGAAATTTGTATTTGTACATCTTTGGGAACTATAGAGGATATATTAAGAGGGCAGGTCAGTGTGGACGCACTTGAATAAGATAAAAATTTATGAATTTTTTTTCTCCGGTTGAATTTTATTTTATTTTTTTCTTCTTCTTACGGACTGTTCGGATAATCTATTAAAAATTCAAGAGTCTTGTTGGGAGTGAAGACAACCATGCAAAAAAACAAGTCGTCAAAACCAGGATAGCGAGGGAAAATGATTGATCGAGTTAGCGTGGAAAACCTCATAGAGAAACATCATTGTATATTGTGTTCTTGGTCGCATAATGTAGAACGATTTTGATGACACGAGGAGTATAATTTTTTTTTTTCACAATTAATAAAATGATACGAAATGCTAGTAATGATGATCATGTCAAGTTTGAGGTAAGACTTCGTTTGATTTTATTTGATTATTAGAGAAAAAAATCCTGGGTTCACACTCTATCGCTCCTAAGTCCCATACATACCTGCAATTGCTGAGTAAAATTGTCCGGATCCGGGTGATCTATTCCACGATGTAGTATTTGTTTCTCCATCATCGCGAAGGTCTCGGATCTCACTACGTCTCTCAGAATTATCAGTGCCCTTGCCGGTGCTCAGAGTTGGGCAGCATTAGTTACAATTTGTAATTAATTACATGAAAATTACAAATTACTTTTGTAATTTGTAATTGAGAAAAAAAAATTACAAATTACATTTGTAATTTGTAATTGGAGAAAAATCAATTACAATTACATTTGTAATTTGTAATTAGGAAAAAATCCGATACTAATTACATTTGTAATTTGTAATTAGGAAAAAATCAACTACAAATTACATTTGTAATTTGTAATTAGAATAGATTTCGATACAAATTACATTTTTCATTGTAATTAGAAAAAAATTCGATACTAATTACTTTTAAAATTTGTAATTAGAATAAATTCATACGCCAATTACTTTTAAAATTGTAATTGATTATTCATTTTTAGCCTAATTACAATTCCGAAATGTAATTCACCACGTTATTCGAACTAATTACCGCATATTACACATGTATTCATGTACATATGGGGTATATACAACTATAAATTCGTATATAGGGTATATTCCAGTATATGTACGGTCTATTCGAGTATACATGGCATACAGGGTGCATTCGAGTATAAACTGGCATATAGGGTATGTTTGAGTACATGTAAATGGGTATATTCGAGTATATACCGGTATATAGAGTGTATTCGGGTATATGTTTAGTATATAGGGTATATTCGAGTATATACCGGTATACATATATAGCGTATTCGAGTATAATAGGGTGTATTCGAGTGTATACCGGTATATAGGGTGTATTCGGGTATATTCGGGTATATACCGGTATATAGGGTATATTCGAGTATATGTACAGTATATAGGGTATATTCGAGTATATGTACAGTATATAGGGTATATTCGAGTATATACCGGTATATAGAGTATATTCGAGTATATGTACAGTATATAGGGTATATTCGGGTATATTCGGGTATATACCGGTATATAGGGTGTATTCGGGTATATTCGGGTATATACCGGTATATAGGGTATATTCGAGTATATGTACAGTATATAGGGTATATTCGAGTACATACCGGTATATATGGTGAATTCGAGTATATATGGGTTACATTCGAGTATATATCGGTATAGACTCGAATATACCCTATATACTGTACATATATGGTATATATATAATATGTAATTTGGTTTTTGTTAATCTGGGCGGGATTACCTTAACAACAAACCGAAACGTTTCTCTGCAAAAATGAGATTTATTATATTATAAGGCTATTTACAGTATTTACACCTTACTCATGAAATAATTTACAAACCTGCAAAAATGAGAAACAACATTCAATGTTTATTGATAACAATCTTGCCTCCCACAGATTACAAAATTATTTCTAACCTCTTTCTAACCTCTAACTTTTAATATTGCTCTAAGCTTGCTAGTTACTTTCTAACCTGCTTAGTCACCTTCTCCTATCACATGTTATGTTTACCAGTACTCTACCTTACCTACTCGACTAACGCGGTACAATTCAAATGTTTGAGAAGTATACTTCTTATATCTCCCCCCCTCGGGAGAGAGAAACGTCCTCAGCAATTTCTTCCGTCTCGTCTTCCAGTGGAGTTAGCTTTGAGTAATGAAAAATGTTGGACTCTTCTTTTTTGTATCCAGTGTTTACTTTGAACATGGTCTCAGAGATCTTCTCTAATATTTTGTATGATCCTATTCTCAATTTATCTAATTTTTTCCTGTTAAGACGGTTTCCATTCTCCACATATACCATTTTACCAGTTTGGAAAACATAATCTTTTCTATTTTTGTCGTATACTTTTTTATTATACTCATGGTATGTTATGCTGTTTTGTAGTGCCTTTATTCTATCTTCTTTCAAATTTGTCAGTTGTTGATTTGTAATTAATTCTTTTGGTAAAAGGGTAGTTAAGGTGCCCTCCATCAAATATTTCGGGCTGAATTTTGTCACTGTGTGTACCGTTTCATTATACTTTTGTACGCATTCCTGCGCTATGGTCGTCCAGGCTTTTTTGTCTTTAGTTCCGTTCACTTTACATCTTATTTTATTTATTAAGGTCTGGTTTAACCGTTCATTTAAGCCATTAGAAAAGGGTGCATTCACAGCTGTGAAAATTAGCGGGATGTTTTTGTTCTTTAAATATTCTTTAAATTCATAAGAATTTATTCCTGGCTATTGGTCGACTAAGATTTTCCCTATTTGTTCATTATCTGCTACTTTTTTTACCAATTTTATGAAGTCACTAGCTGATTGAGTTTTTGAAGTCATAATTTGTGCAAATCTAGTGAAATGATCTACTAGCAGATGCATATATTTTTTTGTCGACCTCGAGCCTCCGAAACCTCCTATCGTATCAATTGACATTATTTCATAAGGTTCTCTCGCTGGACCCAATTGTGATAACAATCCATATTTATATTGGCCTCTTGATTTATTTTGTATACAAATTTCACATTTTCTACATGTATCTTTGATGTTTTCTAAAAGATTTTTGGCTGTGTAATCTTTTTTTATCATGCTGGTCATTTGACTTATTCCAATGTGATTGAACTCTTTATGTACCTTTATTATTAGTGTCTTGCTGAATTCTTCTGTCACATTGAATCTGTTGCATTCTTCTTCAAATTCCTTCAACCATTGACTAGCATTTTGTGTTTTATTGTTAAACTTATTTATAGTTAACTCTTTTGCAATTTTTTCAATAGGTTTTTCTGACTTTTGATTAGTTTCAATTAGTTTTTCTATTAATTTTTCCAATGTTGTTGTTTGTGCCGACTCCTTCGTTGTATTACTATTTATTGTTGCTTCTTCTAAGTAATAATCTTTGAATTGTAGGTTTTCTTCTTCATCCAGGTAGTCTTTTCTAATCTGTTCAGTTACTGTTATCCAGATTTTCCTAAATTGATTTCTTCTTGTTATACTTTTTTTCACTTTCGCAAACACTTCATGGTCTGCTATTACTGTATGTAGTGACGCTGGTTGTATTTCGTCAGGCACCATAAACTTCCTCTCATCTGGCGTTTCAATTGAGGTTATGCACAGTATGTTGGTTTTTCCATCTGCACTACCTCTCATTTTAAATTCAAATTTCAATTTTTCCATCGTTTCTTTTCTCTTTAAACGGGAATGTTGTTTTATAATATGTAATTTGGTTTTTGTTAATCTGGGCGGGATTACCTTTTTGCAAAAATGAGATTTATTATATTATAAGGCTATTTACAGTATTTACACCTTACTCATGAAATAATTTACAAACCTGCAAAAATGAGAAACAACATTCAATGTTTATTGATAACAATCTTGCCTCCCACAGATTACAAAATTATTTCTAACCTCTTTCTAACCTCTAACTTTTAATATTGCTCTAAGCTTGCTAGTTACTTTCTAACCTGCTTAGTCACCTTCTCCTATCACATGTTATGTTTACCAGTACTCTACCTTACCTACTCGACTAACGCGGTACAATTCAAATGTTTGAGAAGTATACTTCTTATATATATGGTGAATTCGAGTATATATGGGTTCTATTCGGGTATATACCGGTTTATAGGGTGTATTCGAGTATATATGGGTTACATCCGAGTATATACCGGTAAATAGGGTGTATTCGAGTATATGTATGGTATTAGGGTGCTTTTTTTTGGCGACTATTTTTTTTCTTTTACTCCCACCTCGAAATTTTCTTAGAAACATCTCAACAAAAATTCCCTGAAAGTTTGAGCCCTTAATATTAATATTAAGTACTCGCCCTCGGCGTTTAAAGATTTCCCATTTAAAATACACGTAACTTAAATTTTTCTTTCTCAGAATTCCTATAGCTCAGAGGCCCTTCATGCTATTCGAACGTTTGAAAAATCAAATTACGCAGAATTGAATGCTCTACAATAGTGCCTATTGCAACGGGAATGTAACTTACACGTGTGAGACAGTACAGGTGATTGAAGTCAAAATTTCATAAATTTCTTGTTTTTTGTTGTTTTTTCTGAATTGGCTGAAAATACAGGAAAATTTCAAATGATAAAGTTGTAGCAAATTGAATTTCCTTCAGAAAAAAGTTGTGGGCACCGATCTTTATTATTGATTTTTTTCGAGATAATGAGCTTTTTGTTTTTCATGATTTACGATTTTCATGGATTTGCGGCTCATGATGAGATCCTGAAAAACAGGGTCCTGAGCACCGGCTCTTAGCACTTTTTTAGAGCATTAAATTCCGAGTAATTTGGTTCTTTATAGAGGACCTCTGAGCTATAGGAATTCCAATTTAAAAAAATTCAAGTTACGTGTATTTTAAATGGGAAATCTTTAAACGCCGAAGACGAGTACTTAATATTAATATTAAGGACTTAAACTTTCAGGGAATTTTTTTTGAGGTGTTTTTAAGAAAATTTCGAGGTGAAGGTAGAAGAAAAAAAATAGTCGCCAAAAAAAAGCACCCTGATACCATACATATACTTGAATACACCCTATATACCGGTATATACTCGAATGTAACCCATATATACTCGAATTCACCATATATACCGGTATTCACTCAAATATACCCTATATATACCATACATATACTCGAATGCACCCTATGTACCGGTATATACTCGAATGTAACCCATATATACTCGAATTCACCATATATACCGGTATATACTCGAATATACCCTACATACTGTACATATACTCGAATACACCCTATATACTGTATATATACTCGAATATACCCTATATACCGGTATATACCCGAATATACCCTATATACTAAACATATTCCCGAATAAACCCTATATACCGGTATACACTCGAATACACCCTATTATACTCGAATACGCTATATATGTATACCGGTATATACTCGAATATACCCTATATACTAAACATATACCCGAATACACTCTATATACCGGTATATACTCGAATATACCCATTTACATGTACTCAAACATACCCTATATGCCAGTTTATACTCGAATGCACCCTGTATGCCATGTATACTCGAATAGACCGTACATATACTGGAATATACCCTATATACGAATTTATAGTTGTATATACTCCATATGTACATGAATACATGTGTAATATGCGGTAATTAGTTCGAATAACGTGGTGAATTACATTTCGGAATTGTAATTAGGCTAAAAATGAATAATCAATTACAATTTTAAAAGTAATTGGCGTATGAATTTATACTAATTACAAATTTTAAAAGTAATTAGTATCGAATTTTTTTCTAATTACAATGAAAAATGTAATTTGTATCGAAATCTATTCTCATTACAAATTACAAATGTAATCAATTAAAAACATCTGTAATTTGTATCGGATTTTCTCCTAATTACAAATTACAAATGTAATTTGTATCGAATTTTTTTCTAATTACAATTAAAAATGTAATTAGTATCGGATTTTTTTCTAATTACAAATTACAATTGTAATTTGTATCGAATTTTTTTCTAATTACAAATTACAAATGTAATTTATAATTAGTAATGGGCTAATTACAAATTCGCCCAACTCTGCCGGTGCTGTCGCTATCATAATATATCGACTGCATTCGCAATACGTTTTCGTCATCCAAGTTCGCCGAGTGTACTGCACCAGCCCTCTCCTTTTTTTTCATACTTGCAATTGACTTTTTCTTCTCTATATTGATGATTTTCGGTAGTGAGCCTTTTCGTTTTTGAATTATGTGTCCGTCAGTGGTCAAATGTATAGATGAAAGATATTTCCGGTCCTCTGTAAAAAACATATGAAAAAAATTCATTTTTTTCAATTCATCTTGACTGAAAATTTGGTCATTCAATACGTAATTTCAACACAAACCACTTACCAGAAATTCGGATTATTTTGGCCTTATAAGATGTGTCACCATATTTCACAGCGGACGTGTCACTCTTCTTCTTGGAATCCGTGATGGCATCAATGCTCACAATGCTTGTGGTCTTCTCTACTACCCACTGTACTGGAGCAAACATTTTGTAACTCATCCTACCCCCAGGGTTTGCGGCTTACTGAGCTCTCGCAGACAAGACGACTGACCGTATCTATATTTTCGCTCACCTTCATTTACAAATGCTCGCACTGAGACTAATCCGATATTCACTTCGCATTTAAAGGCTGCCCTAGCTGCCTGCCACAGAGACAAAGTTTAATCCTGTTCATCTCATAATTCAACATTCATCTTCGAAATCCAAGCGACCAAGCGTATTTGGCGAGTATTTGGTTCAGTATTCATGGGGGTACCGAGACGCACCCATGATTACTCATCACTCTGCAGCGTTTACGATGCCAGGTACACCGACAAAAATAGTATATTGTGTTACTAGGGCGGAAAGTGGCCAATTTCCGTCGAGTGTGGAGTTAGCAGCGCAAGCTGAAGGCGAGCGTTGCATTCAAAACGACTACGAGTGTAGACTTGACACACGAGCCGAAGGCGAGTGCCGTAATCACACGAGTATTCGTGGCGAATGCAACGAACCGAGGCGAGGGCTGCTATCACGCGAGAAAATATTTGCCATCCGCACTGGTAACACACGATATTTTTTGTGATCCCTGCGCAGGAAAGTTTAATTTGAGAAACAGACAAAAAAAATCACTAGTGCGGAAAATTATACTTTCTGCACTAGTGCAGTGCGGAAAGTTGTACTTTCCACACAAGTGCGGAAGTTTGCACTTTCCACACTAGTGCGGAAAGGAGTTGTACTCTCCGCACTGGTGGGGAAATGGCGCACTTTCCGCACGCCACATAGGCCTCGAAAATCACACTTTCCAAGCAGGTGTTGCAAAATAGTACATTTCGTTACGACTACGGAAGGGCTCTTTTGGCGAGACGAGAGGTTTACGGCCCGAGCCGAAGGCGAGGGCTGTAACGAGGTTCGTCAAAAAGCCCTTACGTACGAGTGACGGACATTATTTTTCATCATGAGAGCCGCAAAATCGCGACTAAGTCAAGTGATCTGCGTTCAATGCACTAATACAGTCAAAAACGATTATTTCATCGAAATTTCGCTGATTTCTCAAATAAAGTCATTGTTCAAACGCCCTGGGTTTTACGAAAAAATAAACCATCGAGGTCATATAAGACCCACTGCAGAAGGCGACGGTTTTAGAGATATTTACGATGGTGAAGTCTATAGAAAATTAAGTCAACCAAACGGAATTTTATCAGATCACAATGATATATCATTTACATGGTGTACGGATGGGGTCAGCATATTCAAATCTTCAAAATATAATATTTGGCCGTTTTATCTAGCCATTAATGAACTTCCCTACAAAGGTAGATTCAAAATAGAAAACGTTCTGCTAATGGGCTTATGGTTTGGTAAAGAAAAACCGAAACCTTCAACGTTCCTGCGTCCTCTTATGTCTGAGTTGACAGTTTTATAGGGTAACGGCACCGGTACACAGTGGGGAATTTTCACGAATTCGTGGCCATTATTCAGGGGGTTATCGGATTTTCACAAAATCTGGTATACCATTGTGTTTGAGATCGCTGATTACGAATCCAAAATCAAAATGTCAAAAAACAAAATGGCGGCTCCAATATGGCCGGTTGGATCAAGAATCTCCCAATAAATTCGATCGGAAATCAACTTTGTTTATGTTTTTGGGGTCGTTGAATCAGAATCCAAAATCAAAATTTCAGAAAACAAAATGGCGTTTCCAATATGGCCGGTTGGATCAAGAATTTCCCAATAAATTCGATCGGAAATCAACTTTGTTTATGTTTTTGGGGTCGTTGAATCAGAATCCAAAATCGAAATTTCAAAAAACAAAATGGCGGCTCCAATATGGCTGGTTGGATCAAGAATTTCCCAATAAATTCGATCGGAAATCAACTTTGTTCATGTTTTTGGGGTCGTTGAATCAGAATCCAAAATTAAAATTTCAAAAAACAAAATGGCGTTTCCAATATGGCCGGTTGGATCAAGAATTTCCCAATAAATTCGATCGGAAATCAACTTTGTTTATGTTTTTGGGGTCGTTGAATCAGAATCCAAAATCGAAATTTCAAAAAACAAAATGGCGGCTCCAATATGGCCGGTTGGATCAAGAATTTCCCAATAAATTCGATCGGAAACCAACTTTCTTTATTTTTTTGGGGTTGCTGATTACGAATCCAATATGGCAACTAAAATACATACATATATGTATACATATACATACAGGACTCAACATATGTTCGTGGAGTGGCTACAATAATACATTGCAAATATATTTGGAAAATTATAAAAAAGTAATTGCCCTCTTGTGGTATGGTAAATAAAGTATTTATTTCAAAAAATTACAGTTTACAATTAAATATTTCAATCTGAATCCGGATATAGATTTTCATGGGACTCAGGCGTATTTGGGCCAGCTAGTAACGCATAAGCTTCTGGAGACATTTCTTTATATTTTTTTGCAGGTAGTTGCCGTAGCTTTCTAATGAATGGGTCAGATGACACTAGGATGACAAATCTTGCTTCGCA
This sequence comes from Ametastegia equiseti, assembly GCA_963989295.1. Classification (NCBI taxonomy): domain Eukaryota; kingdom Metazoa; phylum Arthropoda; class Insecta; order Hymenoptera; family Tenthredinidae; genus Ametastegia; species Ametastegia equiseti. The sequence goes on from OZ022390.1 coordinate 2,451,474, forward strand.
TCTTGGTGAATGCGAATAGCACATTTACTTTTATCAGATAGCTCTCGCTCCAAATGTTGTATTTGTTCGTTAAGATCCGCGGCCAGACATTTTTCTAGAAGTAGAAATACCTCCCTCCGCTTGAAAAAGATAAAGGAACCTCCAGAACCTACAAAGAAAGAATATTATTTAGTATTAATTGTAAATTAATGGTATAGTAACGTGAATAAGGATTAGACTGTGTGCATCTGGCCATACGAATTAAAATCGATTTAGTATTCCAAATACAATGCTGAATTTCTTATGAATCATTATCCCTCTCGGAAACTAATTCTATAACGTGAGCTCAATCAGGTATCAGAATTTTTCGCTAACAATATATTTATATTTCGAATCTATTGTCTGAATAATCCAGTCGATCGAGTCCGCGTAGGGTCACGCAGCAGCAGCTCAGGTAGGCGCCGCGCTCGCGCCCGAGCCGCCGCGCTCTAGGCGAAAGAACGCTCGGGGGCTTTCTAGGATCACGCGTAAGCACACAGAAATAGCTCTGGAACACGCTCCGCACATTTCCGCACTTTCGTTAATACGCCATTCGAAAGATAAAATTATAAGCTACAATTAAAAAAAAAAAAGAACGTGCGGACGCTTGTGGATGGAAACTAAAAGTCTATGCAAAGTCAATATTTACTTCGGAAGAAAGGCACTTTGCCCGATTATCTTTAGCCTACGTTAGTTTGGCTAAAAAATAATATTTTTCGATTGTTAAAAAGGCAAAATTTTCTACATACCTTGAGGAATAGTATCCATTTCGCAAAAGTTGAATTGCTCTACGTATCTCGGCTGTGTTAACATTTGAACTTTCGATGAATAATACAGTGCAACTGACGCGGACGACTGCCACCGCCAAGGGTCAACTTTGAACTGAAATATCTACGGGACTATTAGAAATAAAGGGTCGGGATGGTCAGGTCCTTACGCAGAATTTAGCTCTCAACCAATCCCTGTGGTCGTTATACCTGAATGAAAAAATTTTTGTTTTTGTTTTTGGCCAGGAATTCGTGGAAATTCCCCACTGTGCGGTAGTGGGACAATTAAGACGTCCATGGAATTTAACTTCATATTCCGATTGTGTTGAGTCATATCTTGTCTTTTGGATTCATTCTACAGGTTTCAGAGGTATTTCGGCATTGTTTAGTACGTTAAACTTTGGTCATAGTACTTATATACCAGATTTCATCGTCAAATAAGACGAGGTGGTTCAAATCGACGGTAGTGAGCCAGGGTCCACCAGTAGTGGTCCGTGTGAAGAGTCAGTAGTGGGCCGCCCGCGCGCCAGTAGTGGCCCGCGTTGACTACCAGTAGTGGGACAGGCAATCGAAATGCGTAAAATAGAGCTTTCCACACGACTTTTCATATATTTTCGATGGCATACACTCATATTTTGAATTGCACAAGGTATTAACCTATTTTTTTATTTCAATAATCGAACCTGTCGCTGATAATCTTTATATTTGAAATTTGACAAGGTAGGTACCGACTTACTTTTAGTTTATAATATTTGTACCTTCAATTCTATATCGCACAAGCTAAATATGTGATTATTTGCAGTCCTAAATGAGCGAATAAATGAATAAATAGATAAACATATAAATATTTAGTAGTCAATAACTTCCGATAGATTGAATTATTATATTCGAGGCGCGATTAACTGTTCATCATTGTTTAAAAATTTTTATTCGTCAGATTCATGATTTGAATTATTCAATTCCATGCAATGTTTTGATATACACTTGTATACTATATAAGTTTGGGAAAGGGTGAGTAAGTGATCCCATTTCAAAAAAATTCGTGGCAAGCAAATCCTTCATCTAAAGCATTGACCATCCCACTACTGGGGGAAAAATTAAATACGATACATACCAGTAGTGGGACATCCGGTCCACTACTGGTAATGCCTGGAATACTGTAGTCCTGAGGTGGGACACCTCGATTAATTCTAACCTCAAACTTATTCATGCGGATTCAAGCGTGGAAATATCTAATTTAGTCAATGATCAACCAGTACAAGTTCCAATATTACTTCATCCGTGCCACTAAACTCAATAATTACGGTTTCAAGGATCACTCCCACGTTGTGGTTTGTTCTACGTGCCACCTTGTAATCACACGACGCGACGTTCGACAAACGATCTCGCTCGTCTGAAGCAGCTGACTCGCGCGATAGAGCGTCCAATCAACGGACGACACTTTAACGACCCGTGTAGAAATTTCGGTCCGGGCCGTACGAGGCCCAAAGCAGGTTGCCGTATTTGACATCAGGTCCGGATACGGAAATCCTATCAGGCCCTTTTAGTTTTTCGTCACGCTCCCACTGCGAAGGTCCGGACGAGGCAACCTTCCCAGGTCCATTTTAGGTATCCTTCTACTAGCCTTACAAACTTTACGGGCCCTGATCAGGGCCATACGGGTTTTCTATCGAGGTCTTTAATATATATCCGTGAAATCCGAAGGTATTCAATAATAATATACCGGAGCTGATCGAAAAACTGCGAGGTGGAAAGAGAGCAGCTGCTTCCTTCCCAAGGGAGAAAATTACAAAGAAACGAACATCAAATAAACAAATAAATGAACGAAAATGAACGTGAAAAAGATCAGCCCATCATGGGATGAGTGTAAAGATAATCGGAATGGAAAGTTGAAGTTTCAAAAAATTTTTGAGTTAATAAAAGGATTGAATTCTGAGATAGGTTCGATTGATTATAGAAAATCAACAATTGAAGGAAAAAATCTGAAAAAATTCAGAAGTGCTTTTTTGAGACCGACGAATCGTATATAAAAAAAAAAAAAAAAATACACTAGTACTACAATGAAAATAGGAGGAATCTTTTCATCGTCGTGCGTAACCTGAAGATAGGCATCAGCTCACATACGGGGTATAATATAAGCGGTACGCATGTATACCCTAATTCAGGCCGAATTCAGTACGCCTGACTATGATTCATATCCAGGCACTCTTACCCGGTCCCTGTCAGGGCCTTATGGGTACCGTACATGAGGCGTTCATCAGGCAGACTTACTTAATAACGTTGACTGAAGAATTTAAAGACGGTCAGCCTTATGGGGTTTCGTGTCCAAGTAAAGTGGGCCCAAGTGGGCTCGGGGATACGAACGGTCTCCAACTTTACCGACAAAATAACATTGCACTATATCTATAGTGTGCACATTGAGACGGAATAGCCTTTTCTCCCTTGACAAATGTTAATGAATAATGAATATTCGACAAGTTTTGACGATTTCAGCAGCTATTCCACTCGACGCGGCTTGGGTCAGAGCTGTCGAGGCTCAGATACTATAAACTAATATTTTGGGCGCCAGTTAATTTATTAAAATTAACAAAACAAATTGTCGACTAGCTTTTACAAATTATTGAGACTTTCTCAAGGATGGGAATAATTGGGAGACCCGAAGGATGGGAGAACTAAATTTCCGAGAGCAAAGCAAAAAAGAATTGAACAGAATATACAAGTTTATTGTTACTTACAAATTGTTGTCGAAAATAATCCTCAGTGAGGTTCACTACACTTATTGTTCAATTGGGTTGACGAATACGCACACAATTATATCAATTGACAAATATAAACTAGATGGTTTCAATAATTATTACAATTAGAACAAAAGTAGTCGAAAACACGTGCAAGAACGCGAGCTCGATACTTGAGCGACGTGAGAGTTCCAGTTAGATTTGACACATCTGTTACGTGCGAAGGACAAAACAAAAGTGTGTGTTCGACCGCTTTTGGATTTCAAACGTCTATAGTCTAGACGCTGTTGTGTTCGAGATGGACAAGAGTGTCAACGGCGGTAATATTTGAATTATCATATAGGACGATTGACTTATGCTCTAAAGATGGATTTTGACGATTGACGTTGAATGGTATAATTCTAGTTTCCTGTTACACCCTCCCCCTTCGGAGTTCAACGTCAATAGTCGACAACTTGTAAGACTCGTGGGTCTTTTGATTCGAGAGTTTTCTAATGATAAACAAATTTATCACTTACTTGACCTCGTGACTTGTAGTTCTGTCCAATTCATATTCGAAATTTCCATGCTGAAACAATTTCAATTTTCGTCTACTTGGAAATTTAGGTGGACGTCAATTACAATTGGATAGATAGGTTAGCTACCGATTCGGTATATCGGAGCCGATGGGGATAATATTGGATTAGTAGTGTAAATCTCGGTATTTTTAGGTGAGAACGTAAGTATCTGGGATGTAATAGCTTCAACCTAACTAAATTGATAGTAAAGTAACCAATGACAAAGTTTTTGACAATAAGGCGATGACCGTGACATCTTCTCCATTGTGTAGTTCCAGTCGTTTTCCAAGACTTTGTCAGGAGTTTTGAGCGTGACATGTGCCTGAAGGGTGTCAATAGTTTGTTGTCATTTTTTTGATAGTTGCAGGGTGGATTATGTCCGTAAATAACTAGGCTTTGACATCAAGGGTGCATTTCCTCTTAGGCGGAAAGCTCTGAAACGATTCAGTGGTCCTATGGATTAGTGGACTCAGCTTGTACTCTTCGTCTAGGACGTTTTCGTTTTCGTCGAAAGCGTCGCGTTGCTCACGTAAGTGATTGGTGGCTTGATCAACTAGCTTCGTTTCATTTTCTATGACTAGAATTCCGGCTTCCTTCGGTGTACCAGCTTCTTCAGAAAACTTCCACTGGGAATCTTGCAGTCGATGAAGAATCTTTTTTCGTCGGTTGACTTTTCATTAGGTTTGGTTATTCCTAATTCTCAGAGAACCTTGTCAAACTTTAGCAAAGTTGACCGCAGCAATGGTTTCGTAGAGACTGACGGAGCAGCTAGTGCATACGTTGTCGTCTGATCATCTGTTGATGTCGTAGGTTTTCCAGTATTTGTTGATTTTCCATCGGATGATTCGTAGAAAGGATTTAATTCCTTGTGACGTTTTCATCGTAGAGATGTTTCTGAATAAGCGTTGTAGAACTGTCGGTTTCAACTTGAACGGTGGCATGTTGTAGATTGCCCCAAATCAGTTTAGTAGCTTCTGATTTTCTGGTTCACTTTTGACGTGACCAGGGTAAGCATTCACAGTATGGAGTTTTTTGATGAATCGTCGAATTGGAGGTTGACGCTGTAGGTTCGTCGAAGGATGTCACTGCGTCCTTTTGCAAGACATCGGTGAAGGTGACTTCAATGTCTGAATCGAGAGTAGAAAGTTCGGCGATTGAAGTTGCTGTATTGCGGGCTGCAGCCACTTCTTTTGTCGAATTTGCGAGCTTGATTCGAGCTTTGAGTTTTCCCTTGCTAGTTTTCCTAGTATTTCCAGGATAGTTTCACGGGAAACTGCCTCGTGCACGGAGTCAGCTTCATCACTCATGTCGATGTTGTTCCAAGCGTTGATTCCTGATGTGTGTTGTCCAATAGAGGGGTGATGCGTTGGCTTCGTAAGCTGGGTCGCGGAATTTACAAATGCCTCACATAATATTTCCCGACAATTTTGTTCGTTTCTTTTACTAATTGAACGACCATTGGTCTGAAGGTTTTTTTTCTACAAAACTGTCCCTAAAAAGCGATAGGCGAATTTTGCCGAGTACCCCCCCTGCTTTGCTGCTAGATTTTTGTTTGGACAATAAACTTCAGTTTTTACAGACGTTTGTTTATCGGTTTTAGATCTGGCGAAGGTTTTGTTTTCGTGAGTTTTCAGTCGACTTTCAATCTTATGACGGAATTCGTCAATTTTGCTTAACCTTTGAGCCCAATGCTCTACTGATTCGTCTAATGATTGTACCTTATCATCACCAGGTTTACGTATGTTCCTAAATACTGCTTCGCGACCGTGATTCAAGTGAAAGGGCGAAATTCAGCTACCTGTATGCGGTACTGTGTTTTAGGCAAACTGTAGCTTTGTGAGATATTCATCCCGGTCGTGATGATTGTCATTAATAACCGCTGCAATCATGTGTTTCATTGTACAACTACCACGTTCGATCAGTTCGCCTTGCGAGTGACTCAACGGGGTTATAATATGTTCTACTCCGCGAGCTTTTAGAAATGCTTTCACTTCTTTATTCATGTATTCAGTACTATTATCCGCGAGGATTGACCTTGGAGTACCCCAGCGATCGAAAAGGACATCTAACGCTTTGACAACGTTCCTACCTGTTCTTTGTCGCATAGAAAATAGTTCTATGTAATCTGTGTGCAAATCCGAAACTACGATGACATTCGAGTTTCCTTTTTTCGTTCGTGTCTGAGAGACAACGGTGTCAATTGACAATTGTGACCACGGCTGTTGTGATAGTCTTGTCCTGATCAAGTTTGAATCATTTTTTACCCTGAAGCAGGCTTCGCGATTTTCCGCGTAAGATTTGACATTTCGTGTCATACCGGGCCAATGATCTTGCAACGATTTTTTGTCCAATTGCGGAACGTGAGTTTCGTTAACGGCATGTTTCTTACCGAATATCTCGTTAGTCATTGTCGACAGATTCACATGTTCGATTATTGACTGGCTAGAATCACTTGTATTCTCGCTTTCGTTATTTTGAAGTGCGAACTGGAGTTCGTCATCTGAGAATTCGTATTCGCTATCGGGTATACTGATAATATTCAAATTGATACTTTGTTTCGATTGAATTCCGATCTGACTGTTCAGTTCGCGTCCGGCGATATCGCTTGGTTTATCCGAATCCCTAGCTTGTTCGATATTAGCCTGTGATCTGCACGGTTCATTAGAGTTTACTGAATTGACTGTTTTTTCTACCTCGACTTTGCCCTGTTGTGTAGTAACTCGGGGTTGAATCACTACAGGCTGTTGGCGTTTCCCTGATGCGTCGGGCAAGTTTTAGTTTCATGACCTGTCCCGCGACAGCTATAGCAAACGACTTGTCGATCGCTTTTGCAATAACGAGCAGTATGGGCTGTCTGGCCACAATTTACGCAAAATAATTTGTTCGGATCAAAGGGAGGTTTATTTTGATTAGGCTTGTATCGTTCGGAAGCGAAACTAGTAGCTTTGTTTTGACCGGAGTTATTGAATTGTACGAGATTATGTTCGAGTCTTTTTCGATTTAAGGATTTCGGATTCAATTTCTTTGGATCTACTGAGCTCTTATTATCTGACATAGCCCTTAATTGAATTTCTTGTCTAGCGTCTGGGTCGGTAGAATTTCCTTCCTCAGTCGCTGTATTGTCTTCGTCTGATTCTTCGGACGAATTCGATTGTCTTTGTATCACTTTCAATTCGGGAATTCGTGCAGAGCGTCTGCTGCTGTTGTTATTGCTATGCATCGCGTTGGATCTTTGGTAGAGGTAGCTCCTTTCGTTAATGTAGTGAAAGAGCTGGGTGTGATTGACATGACTGAGATTCAAAATTTCGCAAGTTAAACGTGGATCAAACTTCGTTAAAATCTGTCGAAGTTGTTCTCTGAACGTTGGAGGAATTTGCATACGTTCGAAAATAACTCGCGCACGACAAACGAATTCTGCTAATGATTCGTTCTTTTCCACAATTAAATCGCGGACTTCATACAGTAAATCTGCGTCGGCTTTTCTTACTACTCAATCGCTACGGAAAGCTCTGACGAAATCTTTCCACGAACGCCATGATGCTTTATTGACAAGATACCACGATCTATAAGCACCTTCAAATAATTTTGATAGACAAGGGACAAATAAATCCTTTTTCATACCGCTAGACGATAAAAAGTCTTTCAAAATCAATAGGAACTGTTAGAATATTCATAGTCTCTTCCAGTGCATCCATTCGACTGGCAATAGACTGCAATTCTAATTGACTTGGTAGAGATGACTGTACCGAGACGATATTAGGGGTGCTTCAATTGTTATTTCCCTGTATAATATTATCTATGATCGGGTTTTGATTATTGCTTCCCGGTCGAGTTCGTTCGTCTGGCTCTAACGCAGTAGTCTCATTAGACTCATCAGCTGAGTTTCTCGGATTATTCATCGCGTTATTTCCGGTTTCATTTGTTTGATTTCTATTTGGTTTTCTTTTAGGTGGTGAATGACGTAAGGACATTTTAGGTTACCCTGGTTCGTTAACCGTATACCTCTCGCCCAACCTAATTTGATAAATAGTTGTTTAGATATTGGGACAAGATCCGAATTATTATTTCACTATTGCCTATAGTGACAGCAAACTTTATTTTCGAAATAACTGGCCTGTACCGTGTTTATTTCTCTACACAATAATATCGAGCTTACAGCAGTGGGTTACTCGCCAATTGCCGCAAGACTTGTTTTGCTAAAGGACCGGAGCAAGATTCTGATCATCTGACGATTTTCTATTCTTTCTTTTTCAATGTGCGATGTACTAAATAATTTTATCGTTATGCTGAAACGAGATCTCAACATAAACTGACTTCTTTGCTAAATGACCGAAGCAAGATTCTAGTCACCTAACAATTTTTTCTCAACGATGTGCGAATTTTCGATTTTTGATCAAATCATTTATTTCGTGCCTATCAACAGGCGAGAGCAAGATCTACATCTATTGAAAAATCAGCGAAATGTTTCAACAAGTTGATCATTCTACTATGTACGATTCTACGATTAGAACTCTCACGCGCTTTTTGTTTTACAATGTACGATTTCGATTTGTCAACGAGTCAGAGCAAGATCTGGGCTCGGTGACGTCTTATCTACACATATTCACTTTTACGAGTTTTACAAAATGCAGTAGATGAATAACATTGATAGAACATGCCAAATAATAGACAGAGAGAATAGTAAGAGAGAGAAAGCGATCTACGCAATGGTTTTGTTTACGTTTGACTCGACTGTGTGCCACGGCATATGTTATGATTCTGTTGCTATGCCGGGTCTCACTTTCAACTGTCTACTATTTGAATTTATACAGAGAATATCTTTTACAATTTTCAACGATTATTGGCTCAAATTTACCCAATTTTGCCCCACGTTGGGCGCCATTGAGACGGAATAGCCTTTTTTTTCTTGACAAATGTTAATGAATAATGAATATTCGACAAGTTTTGACGATTTCAGCAGTTATTCCACTTCACGCGGCTTGGGTCAGAGCTGTCGAGGCTCAGATACTATAAACTAATATTTTGGGCGCCAGTTAATTTATTAAAATTAACAAAACAAATTGTCGACTAGCTTTTACAAATTATTGAGACTTTCTCAAGGATGGGAATAATTGGGAGACCCGAAGGATGGGAGAACTAAATTTCCGAGAGCAAAGCAAAAAAGAATTGAACAGAATATACAAGTTTATTGTTACTTACAAATTGTTGTCGAAAATAATCCTCAGTGAGGTTCACTACACTTATTGTTCAATTGGGTTGACGAATACGCACACAATTATATCAATTGACAAATATAAACTAGATGGTTTCAATAATTATTACAATTAGAACAAAAGTAGTCGAAAACACGTGCAAGAACGCGAGCTCGATACTTGAGCGACGTGAGAGTTCCAGTTAGATTTGACACATCTGTTACGTGCGAAGGACAAAACAAAAGTGTGTGTTCGACCGCTTTTGGATTTCAAACGTCTATAGTTTAGACGCTGTTGTGTTCGAGATGGATAAGAGTGTCAACGGCGGTAATATTCGAATTATCGTATAGGACGATTGACTTATGCTCTAAAGATGGATTTTGACGATTGACGTTGAATGGTATAATTCTAGGTTCCTGTTACAACATAATATAGATATACCACAATGTTATTTCGGTCGGTAACCAAGTCCATTTGCCCGGGACACCAAACTACCCAGGGTTAGCAGTCTTTAAATTCTTCAGTCAACGTTAATAATAAGGGTGACCTACTCCGGCCGTATGAGGCCCCGATCAGGGCCGATCTGTGACTCTTCAGTTCAGGCAGTCTGATCAGGACCTGGCGCTAGCCTTTTTTGAAAAAAGGCATAGTAAGGCAATTTCCACGCGGGGAACACCTTCAAATTTTGCTAAATGAAACAATTGCAATTCTCACTAATTATTACGACGAAATAGGCGAAGTGTCCCACTACCGGGTACTGTCCCACTACCGGTGCCGTTACCCTACCAGATAAGGGAATTAATTTGAACGGCACTTGTGACCTTCCTGCGAAAGCATTATTTCTCAACATGAACCAATACAATGGAGAGTATGGTTGCCCAAAGTACGAAGATAAAGGTACAATCATTCAGAATAGGAGAATTTATCCATATGCGCAACATTTTCATTTGCGCAGTGACGCCGAAACACTTACTCATGCATTACAAGCGAATGAGACTAACGTGAAGGTTTGTGGTGTAAAGGGACCAACAATAGTAGCGAAGATAACTCATAAATGTATAAAAACTACTGCAGTTGATTCTATGCACTGTGTTTTTCTAGGCGTTGTAGCAGCGTTAGAACTGTTTTGGTTTGATTCCGAATATTCGGACGAAGCTTTTTCTATTTCTAGCTTCATAAAAATGGTCGATAAACGATTGTCCCAAATAAAACCACCCGCATACGTTCGAAGGCGCCCCAGGTCAAAAGAAAAACATTCTAAATTTTGGAAGGCCTCCGAATTGAAGAATTGGTTTTTTTATTTTTCGCTGCCAGTTCTACAGGACATTTTACCAAATGAGTATTTTGAACATAACAAATTACTAGTGCTACGTACCTCTCTTTTGGATCAAGAAAATATTTCAAATGAAATGATAGACTTAGCTGATGAAGCATTGAGAGAACTTGTTGCCAGGTATGAACATCTGTATGGACTTGTGCACATGACGTGTAACGTACAACAGCTTCGACATTTAGCTGAAACTGTAAGAAATACTGGTCCTCTCTGGACAACATCATGTTTTCCATTTGAAGACTTGAATGGAAAATTGAAAGCATTAGTACACGGCAGTAAGTCAGCAGAGCTACAAATATTTTTCAATATTTTACTGCACATTAACGCCAATACCTTAAAAGACGAGTGGCTAGTAGAAAGTAACGGACCCTCCAAATTTGGTAGCAAACTTTCATCTCCAGAAAAAAATCTGAAACTGAACACAATTTCAACGTCGTTACATGTAGTTAGCAAGTTGTCTAGATTACAAGAAGTAACAGATGATATTGTTGGCACTCTTTCAAATGATCTCACATGCTACAGAAATATGTGTATGTTCAAGAAACTATTCAAAAAAATGTACTGTATACATCTGGATTATATCAAGGATCGAAAAAGACCCTGAATCATTCTGCCTAAAATATTTCGATGATGGGCATCCATATTTTGGTTTCGTACATTATTATTTAAAATTGAATGATTGTGATTGTCAGGAGTTTTGTAAATGCCGAGCCACTTACTTGGCAGTGATGAAAGAATATTCGACAGAAAATGCCTTTCGTACCAATTTACGAAACGGCTTATGGTCTTCAATTAAAAAGTCTTGGCGCGAAACTAATGGAAGCATTATAATTGATGTTGCTTCTTTGATATGCGTCTGTTTCCATGTTCGTATAGAAGTATCTTCGTATCTTCTTCTATACAATTTCATGTTTTTTATTTACTATTTTTTCCCGCAAACTCATTTTTGAGACCCTTGTATTCCTGAAAATTACCGAGATAGTCGAATGTCGGATACCTAAATGAAAACTGGATTCTTCCTCGAACTTCCATAATTTTATTCTCGTGCTAACTAGTCATTTCGGTGGTTCTGTGTTTTTTATTTAATTTTTTTCATCAGTTACTAAATTTTTACCGAAAGAAGTTACTCTTCAAACGCTTGTATCTCCAAAACTAAGCAAGATATTTTGGAGTTCAATGCGGCATACGAAAGCTACATTCTTCCCGTTTCGATTAAGCATACGGACACCAAAATCAGCGCACTCGGTGATTTTTTATGAATTTTTTAGTGAAAAGTGGTCTTTTTCGGTTTTTTCCCCATTAAAACCCCGTGTTGAAAAATGCAAAACTTTGAGGTGTTTGCCGGAACAGAAGATATCGATTGTAAATTTTTTCCTCTGGCACACTTTTTAGTGATGCCAAGTCGCAACTGTTCCGCACTATTAGAATACGATCCGCAGAAAATGACCTTTTTCACTCCGGCCTAATGCATATGGGGAGGTCCACGCGGAATCGGACAACGTTCAGCCTTTGCATCTCCGATTCTTTTTTAAATTTTTCATGTTATAGTACCCATGGAAAAAGGCCTTCATGATTTATTTCAATTTTTTTCGCCCAGCCGTTTTCGAAAAATCGATTTTTGAAAAAAATCGCTCTTTTTTTTCAAATGTCCGTAACTCCGCCAAAAATGGGCCAATCGGGACGGTTTTTTTTTCTTAATTTACGTTTTTGAACACACTTTTGGAATATGAAACGATAAAAATTTTCAAACCTGTATTTCTATAAGATTTTCAAATTTTGAGTTCAAAATGTTGATTTCCGAAAAACACGTAGCGATCGATTTTCTTCAAAATTTTTTCCAAAAAACTGTCACTCATCCCCCAAATTTCAAGCCTAGTCCCATGATGGGTAAATGATGGGATCCATTTTTTTTCGAATTTTGAAGATTTCATGTTCAGTGAAAAAAATGTTTTTTTCTTCAATTTTTGTATTTAAACGCACTTCTGGGGGGAAAAAACGGTGTGAAATTGCTAATATTCGACCTAAATTGTGCTAGTTTTCGAGTCAATTCGAAACGTGCTAGTATTCGAGCCAATCTGGAATGTGCCCTGTTTCATTTTCAATGTCAAAGGTGCTCTTTTTCACCCAGAACCTGGAATGTGCTCTTATTCGTATCGGGCGTCGATATGCGCCATAGAGTCATTGCGAGACTCTGGTCCACTCTGAATGTACATCGAATTGGCCGACTTCTATTCAAGAATATATGTGGACTCTGCAAATTTCTTGAGAGGTTCTTCGAATGTCCAACAATGAATCCTGAAAATTCCTAGAAAAATTTTTGCCGCAACAATGTTTGAAGAATCGTTAAAAATTGAAAACGTGCCTTGTTGAAAATGTATCTTTTTCTGTTCGTTTTAAAAAAATGTTTCGGCAATAAGTTGTTCTGCGCCGTTGCCCTCTGCAAAATCAATTTCCTGCAAAAATCGCGTATAGGATTGTTAGTTTATCCGTTGATTGCAGAAAAGCACGGAGATCGATCGTTTTGGTTTCTGCAAGTAACTTTGTGAGTAATCGTGGAGTCGTCTTGAAACTCACGCAAAATGTAGATGCATCTATTGCCAAGAGACGTATCCAAGAACGAGCTGGCTACAACGTACACTGCCGTCCGAAAGTTTCCAGACAGGGGTATAATTCGAAAAATTCATAATCAAACAGTACTTATTCCAATTGTAATCATGATTACTAATTATTAATAATAATAATTATTACTTATTATTACTAATTATTTATATTGATATTATCCTAGCATGCAATGAGACTTTATTGTTTAGGTTTAGGCACTGTCCGGAAACTTTCGAACGGTAGTGTATAGTTTGGCAACAATGAGCGAGCTCCAAAAATCCGAAGATTTTTTATATTTCCTGACCAAGCAGCCTCACAGCGTACAAAAAATCAGGGTTCTAGTTTTCAGCCCGGACTTTCAGGATATGAGAAAAAAATTCGAAATTTTGGACATAAAAGTGCGATTTTCGGTGAAATAAAAGTTGCCAATATTTTACGGAATTCAGATAAAACTTTACAATACGAGAATAAGACTAGAATCATGCCCTCATCCTAATTAAAACCGGAGATACAGCCGCTTCTAATTATTAAAATTAAAATTACAATTTTGTTTCGACGAGGACCTTCGTTTTCTTGCATGAAAAAAAAAAAAAAAAAAAAAAAGGAAACTATAGGACTAAGATAGGATTACGACAATTTAGGTTGACATCCAGTAGATTTAAGCCAGTATTGAGATTTCTGATTCAAGGTGAGGATCTTAAATAATGTAATCAATGTGATAAATAAAATGGTGGGCCCATTCATGTTGATGTCCTTATGAATACGGTTGAAATAAAATTCAAATTTATTTATTTTACCTTTACTCTGATAACATTACGTCATTCATAACCATATTTTTGGCGTGGTTGAGGTGAAACAATAGTTGGCGGTTAAGTTGATGTATAATCCTCACTTTTTCCAGCGCCATTGGATTGGTGAGAAAAAAGTCGCCCAGTTAGGAAAAATAGTATATTGTGCACCTAGGGCGTAACGTGGGTCTTTTTAGACCGAGTGTGGAGTTTTCAGTACGAGTCGGAGGCGAGCTAGCACGAGCCGAAGGCGAGTGCAGCAGCGAGCCGAAGACGAGTACTGTAACCACACGAGGTGAAAAAGCCCACTTAGCCCTTGGTGCACACCATATTTTTTATAACGCATGTATTGATTTCTGCGTTTTTGTGCCTATAAGCGGAACTAAGGTAACCTTTTTATGACACGGCACCTCACAGTTAGATTGCAATTATTTAACAGGAAAAGGGAGGTAGTACATAGGAGAAGAAAGTATAGATATGACAAGAATGAAAGATTGTAGTATAAATATGTATACATATTAGACTGTTTCAAAATAAATCGATAATTTTTTTTTTTTACTTTACACAATCTTGAACTATACTTGGACATAAAAAAATATTTCTCGCGAAAGCAGGGGCCGGTCCTTCAAGATTTAGAGGTGTCTCATCGGACTTTTGTCTTTTTTATTTCGTTAATACGTAAATAATTAATTTTCATGAATGGATCAAACATTTTTCTTGTCCTAAAATGATGAATATATTCCAAACTTATGTATAAATATTAAATACTAAATATACTAGAAAACACGATTCTGATGAGCGCAGCAACAATTATTGATCGATATATACGTCGCTAAATGCAAAAAACCAAAAAAAGTACAAAAATTTCCGTAAAAATGAATTTTTTCAATGATTTTCATTTAAAACATATTTCTATTATAACCACCCGACGTTTAGAAACATATATTCATTCATATAAAAACGCATTTTTCGCAACCGATATCGATCGATAATTGTTGCTGCGATCATGAGAATCGTTTTTTCTAGTATATTCAGTATTTATACATAAGTTTGGAATATATTCATCATTTTAGGACAAGAAAAATGTTTGATCCATCCATGCAAATTAATTATTTACGTATTAACGAAATAAAAAAGATAAAAGTCCGATGAGACACCTCTAAATCTTGAAGGACCGGCCCCTCCTTTCGCGAGAATTATTTTTTTATGTCAAAGTATAGTTTAAGATTGTGTAAAGTAAGAAAAAAAATTATCGATTTATTTTGAAACAGTCTAATATATGTATATGGGTCAAAATCATAGAGGTGGAAAATTTCGGTTTTCAAATTTCTGAAAAATCAACTTCGCTTCAGAGTCAATATGATCTTTTGGAATCATATTTTCATTGTTCAGAAACCATTACGTAAGCGGGCAGTGCACGAAATTGATTATTGATCAATTCAGTGATTTTATTGAGAAAAACGGTCCAAGTGAAAATCATTTCGGGAACGTTGTTCGAAATGAAAAAGAAAATGTTTCGTCTTATTGAAATGGATCTGTCTCACGTTTTTTCAGTTCAAATTGGTACCAACAAACATTATGCTATGCGAAATTCGAGTGATAGATTATAGTTTTGGATTTTTGATGATATTGCCATAATGATGCGTATACGGCACGATTTTATGGTCGAAATTTTGATTCATTCTATATCTATGCGTCTCATTTTTTGTTTAATTCTATCCGTTTCTTGAAGCCTACTAAACTACTGTAAAAGGGATGCGGAAAATCAAACGTATTTCTCATTATTTCACGTTTTGCATCGTTCCCGGAAATGATGATGGCGTTCCCTGAATGATGGCAGTGCATGGCATGTACTTCATACGTATGAATGAATCATTTCGATTTCAAAAAAATCTTTATTGCACAAAAAATATTCATTACTAATACAATTTTTTGTATTCCGACAAATAATGAGATCATGTCAACCATTTCAAAAGTACTCAATAATTACAAGAGACCAATGAGTATGCGGTTTGAGGTAGTGTTTGAAAATATGAGATAACTCTAATATAGCCTCTAGGGAAAGTAACAATCATTAGACTCTGTAAGGTGTGCACCAGTACGTACACACAATCAACTTTAATTCACATCTGAATTGAATCAAAACCAAAATGAAATCAGAAGAACTTCAAATTTGAAAAACATAAGAAAGCAAAACAAGATTGTACAATTACTTTTCGAATATGTCAATGTCTTTGTCAAAATAATAGAACTCACGCCTTCCTTTTTTCTTCACTTCAGGGGTAGGGAGAATTTGCAAAATTTGTTCGTAATAGATATCTGACACGTCTTTACGATCAACTGTAAATACGTTAGCACAGTTGCGCTGTGACCTTAAAAAGGTAACCCTTATTTCTCCATCTTCGTCAACATTACTATTTGCAATCGCAGCATATCTGTACATTGTGTTGTTGTTTTGAGTTGGCATATTAATAAGCAGAAATGTTTCAGGATTGATTAAGTTTGGGTGTATGTTTTCTTTGTCCTGTCCATAAGATGTACCACAACCAGAATCGCAGGTATTCTCTGCGGCTTGCAGACGAGCTGATAGTGCTTGTGAATATTCCTCGTCGGAACTGCTTGAACCATATACTGCCGGATAAATGCTTTGCCTAAAAGAAGACTTCGGCTCCAGAAATTTTTCGGGAACTTCTCTATAATACTCCGTCGAATCCCCAGATTCCACCGACATTGTTTGAAGATCATTATTCTCATTAGTTATCAAAGTCTTTATTGTGACCTCTTTTAGAAATCGTCCGCTTTGGTATAATTTTATTGACACATCAGATGTTTTATGCCACGTGATTTTGGTTACTTTCATTATACCAGGGATTGCATCAGTGTTTTTTGGAAGTAACTTTTTCATGGATTCGATTTCATCATAGGCAATCCGACGGACCAAAACAGTGGAATCCGAGAACAGGTCCACGAAATCTTGAGAAGTCTTGATATCTTTGCCCATCAAGACGTGTTTATCAGCCGTTCGTTTTAATACACCGCCCACACCATCCATTGGTCCTTTTCCATGACCTGGTTCGCTAAAGAACCAAGTAGCTGTTGTTATTTGCTGGAAATCGTTCAATAATGTTTTGAGCCACAAGTGAACGTTATTGCGATTTCGATATTGACTAGTTGGACCATCTGAAAAAATGTGAAGTGTGTCAACCGAGGTGTCAACATGATCCTTGTCAGTTAATATTTTTTGTAGAATAGGCTTGACGTGAGCCCAAACGGCGTGAGCCTGATGGTCAAGATTATCACTTACAGTGGCAAATGAGAATGTTTGTATCGTATTCTCGTTGTCTTTTGCATAATAGACACCAGTATGGATTGACAATTGAACTTTAGAGGCTCCAAAATGTGTAGATTGGATTTCTTGTGCATATTTCGTCACATAATTTTCGGAGAAGTCTATTTGCATCATAATTTCGTTCTTTTCCAATTTTTCTTTAACTTCTTTCTTTTCTTTATTGTGTGCATAAATGCCGTATGCATGTTTCTTCATTTCGGGAATCGCTCTAGCTAAAGCAGTTTTTAGTTTTTGCACTGTGCTCGTGACAGATGTCTTCTTTGTGATCTTCAATACTTTTTCTTCGCCTTTGATGACTCTATCTTCCTTCGTTGATTGCCACTGGAAGTAAGTTACTGTGTCTACATTATTACCTGCATCCATGTCTGTGTCTTTACATGTTGCACAACATCCAAACATGCAGTCATAGGAAGTGATATCGCAACTGTATTCTTTCAGCAATTCTGAGGTGGACTTGGCATTCAGTTGCTTCAAAACGTGCAGTTTATTAATCATGAAATTGAAATTTTCATGTTTGACACAAAGACACGTGTCACGATCTCCCCAGGTTGGGTTAACTACCCAAAATGGTTTCTGTCTCAAAAGCGTTGAATAGGATATTCGAATTCCAGTCTGTTGAAAGAATATGGGGCGTAGATTTTTGACAGTGTCCAAAAGAACACGCTTCTGTTTTTTCAGTCCATTTTTGATTAGAAAGTCTTTTTTTCCCGGACACATTCGGCTAACTTCATCACTTTCGAAAAATTGAATGATCTTTCCGCGGACTTGGGGAGAGACAACCAATGTTGGCGTTTTGCGATTAGACTTCAAAATATTTTTGGTATCCTTGTTTCTTGGTAAAAACCTCTTCGCCATGTACTGTAGACGATACTTCTTAAGAATAGCACCGCTAACGCATTTTTGGAATGCTTCTCGCTCTTTGGTATTTTTTTTCAAATTTTTTGCGTTGTCCTCTAGCTGTCTAGACAAAGCTTCGCTGAACAGAAGTTTCTTCCGCAACTGAGGTGTAACCGTACAATTTTCTAGTAAACTATTCACCTTAGTGTTAGGTGACTGTATATCATTCTTTGGTGTTCCAGTTGAAGTTTTTGCCATACTTTTATCCTGTTTTTTCAATTTTTTCCTCAAACTATCTAGTTTTTTCTTCATTTTATCCATTCGGATTCTCTGTTTCTCTATAGTTCTGTACGCCTTAGCTCGGTCTTTTCTAATTTTCTTTCTGCCAGCGTTCCTGCGTTGTAGCGAACGAGGGGTATGACTGCTTCCATTTTCGGAATCAGGGGGTGTGTTGGTTAATGTATTCGCTAATGACTTCTTTTTTTGTCGATATTTTTTAGAATTCTTCCTCCACAGTTTTCGTTGTTTCCGTTTTTCTCTTGGTGTCATATCATTTATAGATTTAGTTTTCTTTTCAGCTTTTTTTCTTTGGTAATACTCCCTGTCTTTCGCCTTTTTCAACTCTTTTTGTTCCGGAGTCATTTTGTCCAAAAACCTGCGCTTTCTGGCTTTTGCTTTTTCCTTTTGCGTAATGTACGCGACACTATTTTTATTACCTTTTTTTTTCGCAACCTTTTTTTTTTTATCATCTTCTTCAGGCCCCATGTTTGTGCAGGTTCTGAAATGAATCAACCCAAAACTACAAGAGGTTGCCTCGCAAGTCATTTTTGAAACGCAGGCGTCATTTTGGGAACGCAGGCATCATTTCGGGAACGCAGGCATCATTTCAGGAACGCCCGTCATAGTCCGGGAACGTTCCCGAAATGACCGTTCCAGAAATGACGTTTTCACCTTGATTGGTCCGAAGTTTCTATACACATTGGCGTATACGGAATTTTTTAGGTTATGTTGCAAGTGACCTCTAGTATTTGTTACGGTCGCTATGAAAATTCCTATTATTTGCATGAATGAATTGCTCGACAAGGTTCCCGTAATGACGCTGAATTTATGTACGCGGTTCAAATATGAAATTGAACTGTACTTACCAATCAAATGAATAGGTAAATTCGGAAAAACAATAGCACGCCGGCAACCTCTTCAATATCACTTCACATGGCTGCTATTCAGCGTCATCTATCTCTTCACAGGCGAAATATTTTGCCAGATTATGGTTACGTTCACGAAATGACGCACTTTTTCTCGGACAACTTTTGGAGAAACACAAAGATATGATTTTTTCAAAATAAATCAAAACATTGTTATCATCGTAGAAATCATATTTAGTAGATTGTTTTCACGTAGGTAGTTATTTCTGCAGAGTTGGTGTCAGTATATTTCTTGCCATTGACATAGTCGGAAATGATACATGGAAGCGTTCCCGAAATGATATTTCGACCATATTAGATTGAATAAAAGTAAAATCGGAGTAATTTCATTGAAAAATAAATAATGTGGTGTTACCTACTATTAAGATTAATCGATCAGAGTTGAAATATATGTCAGATTTCTTGCTACTACTAGTGAAAATTCTTGCCAACTCAAATTTCCCACCTCCATGATTTTGACCCATATACACATACGGTTGTTTTTGCAAACTTTTTAAAAAGCGGGCAAAAATGGATATTCAATAAGCGGGCAAAAATGGATATTCAAAAAGCGGGCAAAAATGAATCCATTTTCGCCCGTTTTTCAATAAGCGGGCAAAAATGGATATTCAAAAAGCGGGCAAAAATGAATCCATTTTTGCCCGCTTTTCAATAAGCGGGCAAAAAAGAATCCATTTTTGCCCGCTTATTGCAAAGCATACAAAAAAAGGTTACTTTAGGTTCGCTTAATAGGTCAAAAAAACGCAGAAATCGTGCATGTGTTACAAAAAATCAAATCTGTACGACAATTGCTACGGGAGTTATTGCATTCATCAACTTTGCGGCGTGGCGCCGAACGTGACTGGTCGAGCGGTCCTCACCGCGCGGCCCCACGGTTCGTACCAGGCCGGGCAGCTTGCGCACACCCGCGCGACTGTATTCCATGAGTTCTTGTGATGCAGTAAATGCTCCTTGGGATAGTTTTGGTATCAGAGCTGAAGATCTACAAGTCATACCCAAAACTGCATTTGATCGCAAATAATAATAGAACAACGGCGACTAATTGAAAGGCAAAAGCGGCGGGATCCGAGGTTCTAATTCAGATTGAGGGATCATTTTAGTCTGGAAATTCCCGTCGTGTAAAGTTCGATCTGAATTTTTTGAAATATTGGCACTGGCTCGTCAATTTGCGGAGTTATCCCAGTTGTTCATGAGCCCAAATTTTATTCTACCGAAAATCGTACTTTTATGGCCGAAATTTCGTATTTTTGTTTTCATATCCTGAAAGTCCGGGCTAAATAGTAAAACCGTGATTTTTTTGTACGCTGCGCGACTGCTTTGTCAGAAGACATCGCGGATCTTTTGATTTTCGGAGGTCGCTCATCGTTGCTAAACTATACGTTCTAGCCAGCTCGTTCTTAGACACATCTCTTGCCCATAGATTCATCTATACATTTTGCGTGAGTTTCAAGACGACTCCACGATTGCTCACAGAGTGACTTGCAATAACCACAACAATCGATCTCCGTGCTATTTTGCAATTAACGGATAAACCAAAAATCCTACGCGATTTTTGCAGGAGACTGATTTTGTAGAGGGCAACGGGGCGAACAACTTTTCTTCGAAACATTTTTCGCTGAACCGAACAGAAAAAAAATATATCTCCAATATGGCGCGTCTTCAATTTTCAACGATTTTTCAAACATTGTTGTGCCGAGAATTTTTTCTTTTCAAAGTTCAGGATCCGATCATGGACATTCGAAGAACCTCTCAAAAAATTTGCAGAGTCCACATATCCTTGAATAGAAGTCGGCAAATTTGATGTACATTCCGACTCGACGGGAAGAGGAATGGTCCATAGATCGATGAAACTACCTGGCATTCTTACACGATGAATGTACTAACGAATAATGATGTTTCTAATCATCATATGAATAACAATCACAGGCAGCGGCCAATTCAATGCCAATGAACCATAAGCGTTACGGATAAGGCCTATCCAATACTGCCGGCCAAACTATAACTGTACACTATAAACTATAACATGTCCAAATCAATGATATATTCTCCGTACTTATCATTTCAGCTGAAATACGCCGGAAGACAGGCCATGGCTGCTCCGGCAAGTGGCGTGGGACAAGTTCATCAACGAGAGTCTGAAGAAGTAACTGTCAAGCCATTCACAATGACATAGAATAGGAATTGAATTGAAAATTTATATCTGCTGCAAAACTGAAAATAAATGAAAGCTCAACCATCTACCAAAGCCGAAGTACAATGAGAGTTCAGAGAATTCACTGCAAGCTATGCAGTGTTAACCTATAGGGAAAATATTCATATTCTTGCGTAAAAATTACCGAATTCTGAGGAGAAGCACGGAATACGGGAAGTAAACATCTTACTGCTGAGTCTGAGCATCTTGCAGACAACTGCAGCAATTTCCATCTATGTATATTTTCACGATTCGAGAGGAAAACCAAAAAAAAAAACCTACGTGAATTTTCTTTCACAACAAAGAAATTATAAACTACGAGTATACATATATATGGGGAATTCCAGCCCAACCTGGACAGCTTTTGACCCTCACCCCTCTCGATTTTTTTCATTTTTTTTCTGATATTCGGTCGACTGAAAGGAGTGCTTGTGATTTATTTCAAATTTTTATCTCAATTCGTTTTCGATTCGCATATTTTTGAAAATTCGCAATTCCCGATGATCGTCAAACGTTTAAACGCCTGTATCTCTGAATCTATCAGTCGGATTACAAAATGTGAGTATATGAAATTCATCAGAAAGAAGTGTACTTTTCGAAAAAAATATTTTTGGATAATTGTGCCTCGTCCTTCATAGTGAAATCTTCGTTTAAACATGAAAAATCGATTTTTCTCAAAGTATGACATAATTCAAAATTTTCAAAAAATTCTCAAAAATACTTCGAGAAAAGACAAAAATTTTGAGCTATGGCTGATCGTGGGCCTCGGCTGCTTTCTATTTTTAACAGAATTTTAATCGATTATTTTGAATTTTTTCTCAAATTTTCTATAGAATTTTAATCGATTCAATTTAAAATTTGATTGAAATTCTGTTGGAAATTCAGAAAAATTAAGAAATCAATTTTCAGCAGAATTTTGATTGATTTGATTTAATTTGTTTTGCAATTTTCAATAGGATTTTAATTAATTTGATTAAAATTTCGATTATAATTCTGTTAAGAATAGAAAGCAGTCGAGGCCCACGATCAGCCATAGCTCAAAATTTTTGTCTTTTCTCGAAGTATTTTTGAGAATTTTTTGAAAATTTTGAATTATGTCATACTTTGAGAAAAATCGATTTTTCATGTTTAAACGAAGATTTCACTATGAAGGACGAGGCACAATTATCCAAAAATATTTTTTTCGAAAAGTACACTTCTTTCCGATGAATTTCATACACTCACATTTTGTAATCCGACTGATAGATTCAGAGATACAGGCGTTTAAACGTTTGACAATCATCGGGAATTGCGAATTTTCAAAAATATGTTAATCGGAAACGGATTGAGATAAAAATTTGAAATAAATCACAAGCACTCCTTTCAGTCTACCGAATATCAGAAAAAAAATGAAAAAAATCGAGAGGGGTGAGGGTCAAAAGCTGTCCAGGTTGGGCTGGAATTCCCCATATATATACGAAAGTTTTTTCAGAAATTGGTAACGTTTTGTGGGTTATCAAAAATTTGAGTGCTCTGGCAAACATGTACAGGGCTATCCATTTGAAACGATTCCACCCAATATCACGAGACCGAGGTAAGATATTCGAACGCGGTTTGCGGGAGTGTCGAAGGTATTGAGGGAAAACTATTCCTCAATACCTTTTTGATGACGTCGAGCGTTGCTCCGCCCCAACTTCAGCGATCCCAACTTTGTAATCTTAGATAGCACCCTACCACATATACGATACAACAAACTGAAGCTCCGAAGAAATGCTTTCTTTTGGTGCGAAGAGAATCAAAATCTGTTTATGCGTTTTCGACTTATCTCTCAATAAGTATCTTGATAATGTCGAGAATTGCAATAAGTACTTGACGAAACAAAAAAGACGATGACGCAAAATTATGCGCTACATTAATGAAAATCGCTCCTGAATCGTAACTGAATAAATGATCAATTGGATTCTTTCACCTACAATCTAACTCATCATTTCAAGCTGTACTAAATTCTGAGAGTAATTAATACGGTGCAAAAAATGTGTTACAACTGCTAAGGAATTTGTGCTGAAATCTATGAATCGTAACTGGATAAATGATCAATTGGATTCTTTCACCTACAATCTAACCCATCATTTCAAGCTGTACTAAATTCTGAGAGTAATCAATACGGTGCAAAAAATGTATTACAACTGCTAAGGAATTTGTGCTGAAATCTATCCAATGTATTATATACGGGGTGATTCAGATTGACCGCCCACCCCTGAACAGGTGGATTCCTTATCGAAAATGAAGCATAAAGTTCCTCAGCGAAAATTTCGAGGCTATCACCGTTCTCGAGTTATTGCAGGTTGAAGTGGGTCAATCTGAGGGCTCGTACGGTATGTTGCCAGGGCCGTCTCGGTCATAATCAACCAATGATGCCCGGAGTTTCATTTCTATCGCGCGGAATGAAATATGAAACTTTTTTTCCAAATTTCTAATTCGACCGGATTATCAAGTAGGTTGACGCAGCGCGCAGGTTAACCAAGACGTCAGCCACGTCGTTCAGGTTAACCGGTTTGTATTTCCTCACGTCCAGGACTTCCGGTCCATAGTTGTAGCCGTCCAGGTCGCCCTTTCCGTAGTTCTTGACGTCCAGGTCGGTCGGTCCATAGTTATCGATGTGCAGGTTGATCAGTTCGGAGTTCCAGCTGTCCAGATTGATCAATCCGTTTTTTTTTTTTTACGTCCTTGACGCCCGGTCCGTAGTTTTCGCCGTCCAGGTCAACCTTACCGTAGTTTTTCACGTCCAGGTTACACAATCCATAGTTTTAGCTGTCCAAGTCGATCAATCCGTATTTCTTCACGTCCAAGACGTCTGATCCGTAATTTTAGCCATCCAGGTCGACCAGTCCGTATTTCACCTCGTCCAGGTCGATCGGTCCGTAGTTTTAGCCGTCTAGGTTGATTTGGACGAGGTAAAATACGGACTGATCGACCTGGACATCTGGAACTATGGATCGCTTAACCTGGACGTCAAACATTAAGGAGAAGTCAACCTAGACGGCTGAAACTACGAACCGATCAACCTGGATGAGGTAAAATACGGACTGATCAACCTGGACATCTGGAACTATGGACCGCTTAACCTGAACTTCAAAAATTAAGGAGAGGTAAACCCAGACGGCTAACACTGCGGACCGATCGACCTGGACGAGGTGAATTACGGACTGGTCGACCTGGATGGCTGAAATTACGGACTAGACGTCTTGAACGTGAAGAAATACGGATTGGTCGACCTGGACAGCTAAAACTATGGATTGGGTAACCTGGACGTGAAAAACTACGGTAAGGTTGACCTGGACGGCCTGGGCGGTCAATCCAAATCACCCTGTATAAACAGGGTGGCCCATTTTAAAGGGACCACTCGAATATCTCCTAAACTATACGAGCTATGAGAAAAAGTTTCAGACAAGAGTTGTACGGTTCAGAAGGGGACACAAGTTGGCATTATCGGCGTTATTGTAGATGGCGCCACTTTCGAGAAATTGAACCGAACTCACTTTTCTCAAATGGAATCCAATTTTTTCACCAGGACAAAGTTTAAAGCGGACTTTATGACGAATTAAAAAATGTATACTTTTAATGTTTGTCATGCGTGGTTGCCGAGTTTTTGGTATCGTTTGCTCGAACGTTAATTTTGCCCTCTGTCAGCTTGGTACGTTAGCGAACTTGACGGGGTGTTATTTCTTCTTCCTTTTTCCTCACTATAATTTTTATTAACCTATTTTTACATTTATTCTCATCAATGATTATTCATCACCGAGTTACTTAACGTCTCAAATGATGTTCGACAACGTTTCCGTTAACGTTAATGCAGACCTGGACCCTCCGACGGAACTCCGCATAACTGTATAATTGACATACATTGACATTGATATGCAGTATGAATAGATGGCCAATATCACAATACGTTATGGTTAGCATGAGCTTATTGTAGAATAGGTTAATAAAAATTATAGTAAGGAAAAAGAAACAAGAAATAACACCCCGTCAAGTTCGCTAATGTACCAAGCTGACAGCGGGCAAAATTAACGTTCGAGCAAACGATACCAAAAACTCGGCAACCACGCATGACAAACATTAAAAGTATACATTTTTGAATTTGTCATAAAGTCCGCTTCAAACTTCGTCCTGGTAAAAAAATTGGATTCCATTTGAAAAAAGTAAGTTCGGTTCGATTTCTCGAAAGTGGCGCCATCTACAATAACGCCGATAATGCCAACTTGTGTCCCCCTCTGAACCGTACAACTCTTGTCTGAAACTTTTTCTCACAGCTCGTATAGTTTAGGAGATATTAGAGTGGTCCCTTCAAAATGGGCCACCCTGTATATGTATAGCTCGTTTACATTGTATTATATTGAACTGCGAAAGCGCACTTTGTTTTTTAAGGGGATGCATGCCAGATTCATTGTTTACAGGACACAGCCAGCTGACATTGAAGATGTATGAAAAACAATAGCTGAGCGTTACGCTATCAGTCATGAAGTTTTCCAAACAAATTTCAATAGTATATTGTGTATCTTGGGCGAAAAGTGGGCGATTCCCGCCCGCGAGTATGGAGTTCGCAGCACGAGTCGTAGGCGAGCGCAGCATTCGCACGAGTATGAGGGTGACCTCCTACTACACCCTCCTACGAGGGCGAATCCCGCGAGCCAAGGCGAGGGCTGCGAACTCCGTACGAGTGAGGAATCGCCTATCCGCCCGAGTTACACACGATATTTTTCCTCGCGCCTGTGAGGAAGAGGAAAATGATGAGAGCGGGCGGTAAAGTAACTGGTAGAGCGGGCGGTAAAGTAGAGCGGGCGGTAAAGTGAAGCGAGCGGTAAAGTACTTTACCGCCCGCCTCACTTTACCGCCCGCACACGATATTTTTCCTCGCGCCTGTGAGGAAGAGGAAAATGATGAGAGCGGGCGGTAAAGTAACTGGTAGAGCGGGCGGTAAAGTAGAGCGGGCGGTAAAGTGAAGCGAGCGGTAAAGTACTTTACCGCCCGCCTCACTTTACCGCCCGCTCTACCGCTCATTTATGAGACTTTCTTGCCTCCGGGCGGTAAAGGGTCACTTTGCGCCCGCCGTACAGATACGAAAAGAGCCCTTTTCCGAACAGGTATGAGAAAAAGAATTTTTTTGCTACGATAAAAAATACTCCCAAAGTATCCGTAATTGAGTCACGATTTTAAAACGATTTTCATACTTGTTCTGCATAATTTTGTGATTTTGAAACGAAACGAGACTGAAACTTATTTTGTCTGTCGTTATCGTGTTGGTTTTTTTTTTTTTTTTTTTTTCGAGTACTTCCGTCAATTCTGCAAGTCATCGAAAAACTTATTGGGAAATAACTCGAAGACGCATAAAGTTATTTAGATCCACTCTGTGCCAAAAGACCGGATTTTTCGGAAGCTTCAATTTGATGTACTGCACGGGGTAGAGTGCTAATCAAACTTTCACCTTGGGGTTGTTGGGGTTGACTGGGTGAATTGCTCGTCGTCTACGAATGCCGAGAAATGGTTTACCCTTGATATCTTCAAGCCTCCGGCAAACCGCGTTGGAATGTGTGTACAAAATATGCTTTGTATCCAATGGAATTACTTAATTTGTCAATCAAGAAATATAAATAGAAATTACAGCGCACAGTTTCACAGAAATTTCATCGTTGATGAATGATATCTACAGCCAGGTTTCAAGGAATGTATGTTACATACTTACCGCCTGATTCTTACGCCGGTACAGTTTCCTGATACCATGCTGTTTCTGCAATACCACCTTTGTAATTCAAATTCCCTCGTGAACTTATTTCAGATTTCCGGACATTCAAAATCGAGTAAGGTCTATTTCTTCCGAGACTCTTCTAGTAATGTAATGTAATCTAGTGCAGTAATGGATGGCAGAAGAAACAAACGGGTTTGGGCTGACCATGAGCTTAAGGGTAGGGGATACTGAAATCTGGTAGTTGTAAGCGATTGATATTTTCGAATGATTTTTTACACACATGTTTCCTATCTCAAAACATAGACTGTGTGCAGATTACAAGTCATTTGAAACAGTAGGGACCAAGTTATGCCTTCAAATGTTCCTGAAATAGCCTTTCTACGAAAACCTCCCTGCGTTACAATTATCCTTGGATCTTGCTTGGCTTGCACACACTTATATTTGGGCATGTAAGCTACAAACCCACGTCGGTTTTTTGGGCTAGCTAAAATATTTTCAGTTTTACACTCTTTTTTGTAAAAAAAAATAAAAATTTTGCTTTCATTATTTTTCTAACTTTCGCAATTTTCTCTTGATTTCAAAAAGGTGACGCGAATTTCTAGCTTATGTATGTAGGAATATGCCCTGAAAATTTCAAAAGTCTACGACAAAAACTAAGACGCAGGAGATTTTTTGAATTGGCAAAAACATAGTTCTGAGATAAATCGATTTGAAGTTTTACTTGAAAATATTTGCAAGATCCAAGTTTCAAGTTACTCTATGAATCAAGCTAGTTTCATAAATGATTGTCAATACATTTGAAGCGAGTTATATTTCAAGAAAAAAAAAAAATTTTCACAATACTTGGGTACAATTTATATTTTTATCATATATGCATCATTTCCAAAATTCTGGTGAATGGTCATCATAAAAGATATCAATTATCTAAACTCCAAAAATCTACATATATCATTCAGCAGTCCGGTTGATAAAGATGTTCTTGTTGAGTATGAGCGATTTGTCTTGCACGCAGCGAATCCTTTGGTTGACGACTCTTGAGAATCTGGTTCAGTGGAACAAAAACAAGTGTTAGGAAGAATAGTGATTTGCTATACAAAGTTTAATACTCATCTCAGGTGGCGGTTGTGCCAAAAATTTCGACATAATAACAAAGCATTGAAAAATACATTTTGGAGTTTTTGGAGATATAAATATCAAAGTGAAAGAAAAGAATGATTATGCATGACAAAATTCAATACGTATCTTTTTTTGGAGCAAATCTCAAAACTTTTGGAGGCTCTCATAGTCTTTGTTTATCCTAGCATGTCGATCTGCGAGCCGATTCTCATACTGGCAGCTTCGCAGAAACCGTTTCTGTAAACATAAATATCAGAGTAAGATGAAGTCAAGTAAACATAAAATCTTCATGAGATAATTTGTTACGTATCTTTTTTAGAATGAGTCTCCAAGCTCTTGGAAGCCCTAACATAATTTTGGAGCAGCTTTGCCTTCAATCCAAGATGCATCGGCTAGGGCCTCGTAATGAAAACTTCTGTCGGTCAACTATCAGAAGCTATTTCTATGAAGCAAAAACAAAATCTAAAAACATAAGTGTGCACAATTTCGTGTTCAGGTATACTTATCTTCTGAGGCTCAGATCAAGACGTTCTCCTTTCTGCAAAATCAAATACGTTCATTTCTATTCTTGCGACTGGTCAGCTGAAAATAAATCAAATTTAGAGAATACATGACATCTTCACGTCACTATCATAGCACCAATACCTGATCACGCAAGCACTATAAAAACTTTTAGATTACATGCAAAATCACTACTCTGAATTGCATTGCACCAGCACGACTACACTTCTAAATCACTTCCACTATACACAATATTTGCAACTACAACTATATTCACCACTTTATCACATTTATATTGCACTAGCGCCACTCCACAATATTTTCTACCCACACTAATTCACAATCCTGTTACTAAAACCCACCTGCCGCATAATCCTTTGCTCCTTTTGCCCTTGTGTTCGCTCTCTTTTCTTCTTTTTGTCTGGATCTTCTAAGTTTTCTTGTCTGTACCGCCTCAACTTCTGCTGCCAATTTTCGTTTCCTGTCTCGATGTCTAGAGATGATCTGCGCTGATGGTCCTGCTTCTTCTCCTCTAAGTGCCACTTTCATCCTTTGCGTCTTTTCGATTCCGTTGTTGTATTCTGTCACTGCACTTACCACTGCTATATGTAAACGCTTTTTGGAAACGAACACTTCTTTCACACACTTCCTCCATATTAAACTATTCAAGCACTCGTTCGCGTTTTGGGTTTTTCCTCGGGCACATCATAGCAGAAGTTCGTCACTTGTGAGTCTTTGGTAAATAGGGATGATGTTCTCGATGACTTTCTCGTTCAGGATTAACTTCATGCTCTTGTGGCTCCCTGGTTCTTCGTGCTTCGCCATTGCTCTGTTCTAGAAACACCACGATTTTGTACCAGCTGGACAATGCGTGTGTTGAGGTTCTTCGTCCGTTGATGAGGCATGATAAACTGCAGCATAAATAGCTCTCTTCATTCCCTCGATGTCATCCAAGTGGTCCACGATTCCTCTCCTGTAGTAGTTCGTCATTGTGTCGATCTTCGTTGCAGTCAGCGCTCCAGTACCTTTTCCACCTAGCTTCTTTTCTTGAGACACCTTACGAAGCGCAGTTCCCAGCCTTTTAGCGACATAGTTGACGCATTCTTCTTTGTTGACACGCGTGGCTCCGTAAGGTGCCATCTCCCTCAAGCGTAGCCATGTCCTTGCATCGCCGTCAGATACTAGAGTGGTGAATCTCATCTGATTTTTTTCGATGGATCTCGACCAAATCTTTTCCGCTGCCGCAACCTCCATCGAGCCTGATGCACCAGTGAAATTTTTGTTGCATTCTTTGCTTGATTTATGTCCCTCTAGCCAGAGAGCATAATCAGGCGAGTCTTCGCCAAGCTCGATAGACGCCACCATACACATCTGGCAATACTTGGATAGAATTTCAAAGTCTATTACCAGTCCTGTAACGACATCCATAGCCATTCCAATCCCGTACATAGACTGATGACCTCGCTTCTGCCATGTACCATCGAAGGTGACTGTGATGTCTATGACGGGCTGGTTTTCTAGCTCTGGATGTATTGCGACATGTGCATGGCGAACTTTTTCTTTTGCCTGACTCAAGACTTGTGCCTCAAGCTTATGCGCTTCCTGTGAGAGGGATTGCAGATGTTGTTGATAGGCTCGGGCGGTCATGACAGGGAGATCTGCGGCGATGCAGAACTTTTCTAGAGCTCCGTACCCCAATCCAACCGAAGTGATTCCCTCAACCATATTTCGGTTCACTGTAAAAGGTGGCCTTGAACTATCCTCGTTGATGACACGTGGACTCGAATAGGTATCACCTAGCACAAACCCACAATCACTGCACTTTAGTAATAGTTTCACACAAAAACCATGTCGATCACGCACTTGCACGAACACTTTTTGCTGTTTACAATTCGTACACTTCACGTTTTTCACTAAACTTTGGAGACACGAAGAATAAATTAACAAAAAATCACCTGTTTGAGCAGGTGAATTTTGAGCGGGATCAGGAGCGGGATCAGGAGTGAGGTTAGGGACGCGCTGCAGGTGCGCTGCTTGATGCTGCCTGTTTTTCAGACAGGATCAGGAGCATCTTTTGCCCGCTGCTGCCGAGCGTTACTTCTTCCTCTCAGCTTTCGCCAACGTCTACTAATTGCCTGCATTTCTCGCAAAACAGCACAAATTCGCTCGGAAAGAAACACGTGAATTTCGTTCGAAATGCTCGAATTCGCGGTATTCTTACGTGAGACGAGTGCCATCTGGTGGCGTCGAGGCGAATTATAGATTCAGGTTGCTTTCCAGCAAGAGACACAGATAGACACTGAGCATTGTGATTGATCGGATCTATTGGAAATAGCCAATCGGACTGCTGAGTGGCTATCTGTGTCTCTTGCTGGAAAGCAACCTGTCAGAAATTTGATGACAGCAACATACAATGAAAAATGCATCTGAAGTCAAATTTCCTATCGTTGAAAATAACTTGAGAAATATTAAAAAATCGATAATTCCCACTTCAATATTATAGTATGCTTTATCGATTACACAGAGCGCAATAAATTTTCTTTCGGATCAAGGCTTCGTGTACACGTAGGTAAGGGTTCAAAGCATACTTTTCCGTAAAAAACCAAAAATCGATTTTTTAAAAATTTTTGTTCCAAATTTCAGTATCCCCTACCCTTAAGAGTGTATATCATTTTACAGACAAAGATCGGATATTTCTCGAAGCTGAAGTGTTCAAATGGGGAGACAACTCAATTGTTGCACCTGGGATAATTAAGACTGATCGCGAGCGGAGTAATCATCCGAAAGAAATCTCTAACGATAATTGCGAAGAAAATGAGATGACGGAAACTACAGAGATCGTCAGATCCATAACTGGGCTATCTGAAATACACACAAACGATGGCGGCGACACAGATTCCTGTAAAAAAAAGGATTCGTCCAACGAAACACTCCCTGCAGAAATAGAACCTAACGCTATTTCTGATAATTTAGTTGGTGTACCTGAAATACGAGAGACTGACGGCAAGTCGAATGCTAATTCAAATGTTTGCTCCGAGGATACTTGCGAAGAGAATGAGATGATGGGAACTACAGAGATCGTCAGATCCATAACTGGGCTACCTAAAATACATACAAACGATGGCGGCGACACAGATTCATGTGAAGAAAAGGATTCATCCAACGAAACACTCCCTGTAGAAAAAGGACCTAACGCTATTTCTGATAATTTAGTTGGTGTACCTGAAATACCAGAGACTGACGGCGAGTCGAATGCTAATTCAAAAGTTTGCTCCGAGGATACTTGCGAAGAGAATGAGATGATGGGAACTACAGAGATCGTCAGATCCATAACTGGGCTACCTAAAATACATACAAACGATGGCGGCGACACAGATTCATGTGAGGAAAGGATTCGTCCAACGGAACACTCCCTGTAGAAAAAGGACCTAACGCTATTTCTGATAATTTAGTTGGTGTACCTGAAATACCAGAGACTGACGGCGAGTCGAATGCTAATTCAAAAGTTTGCTCCGAGGATACTTGCGAAGAAAATGAGATGATGGGAACTACAGAGATCGTCAGATCCATAACTGGGCTACCTAAAATACATACAAACGATGGCGGCGACACAGATTCCTGTAAAGAAAAGGATTCGTCTAACGAAACACTTCCTGTAGAAAAAGGACCTTACGCTATTTCTGATAATTTAGTTGGTGTACCTGAAATGCCAGAGACTGACGGCAAGTCGAATGCTAATTCAAAAGTTTGCTCCGAGGATACTTGCGAAGAGATTGAGATGATGGGAACTACAGAGCAGTGTTGGGCAGCATCTAATTACAATTGTAATTAATTACATTTAAATTACAAATTACAATTGTAATTTGTAATTGAAAGTCGAATCAATTACAAATTTAAATACAAATACAATTGTAATTTGTAATTAAAAGTCAAATCAATTACAAATTACAAAAGTAATTGACAGTTTTTTCTGAATCAATTACAAATTACAAAAGTAATTGACATCTTTTTTCGAATCAATTACAAATTACAAATGTAATTGACAGCCTTTTCTCGAATCAATTACAAATTACAAAAGTAATTGACATCTTTTTTCGAATCAATTACAAATTACAAATGTAATTGACATCTGTTTTTGAATCCATTACAAATTACAAAAGTAATTGACAGCCTTTTCGCGAATCAATTACAAATTACAAATGTAATTGACATCTTTTTTCGAATCAATTACAATTTCCAAATGTAATTGAAACGTTTTTTCGAATCAATTACAATTTCCAAATGTAATTGAAACGTTTTTCCGAATCAATTACAATTTCTAAATTTAATTTAAATTTTTTTTCGAATCAATAATTTCGAAACGGTATTTATGGATATTTTCGAGTATACACGGCGAATTTGCGAGCGAATTTGGGATACACGCACATGAGTGAAGCGTATGCTATGACTTCAATGCATTTTGAATAATGATGATATTCCATAGTGTGATTACTGCGTCAGCAGAGTATGGATATTTGTTCCAGTTATACCTATTCATCAAATATCGAAAATGCTAGCATTTCTTTATTCATAGGACACGAGATACGAAGAAAAATACGAATGAAGTTGATAATATATGAAAACACCTCTGATCGACTTTTTACAATTTTTTTTATTAAGAATACAATAATGTTCAAGTTTTATCAACAGAATAGGAGAAACAACTAAAGTATCGTGAACCAGGTAATATAATGAATGATCGGTATTATAACAGATGGAAATGGCTAATAGGTAAGTGGATAAGAAATATTGAATAAATGTCTTCAGAGTTACAATCAACAAGTATCATTGTGTCAAAATCAACTAATGACCGATTTCTCAACTCTTGGTTATATATTTGTCCTCCGATTAAGGTCCTTAATAACTCATCAGAGGAACTCAAGCATTTAACCGGAGGATAAACCAATGACCAAAGGTAAAGAAATCGGCCCGCCGATTTGGCCCGCCCCCGTTGTTGTTATTTGTTGAGTGTGGAGATGGCTCACTATTTCGACTACTATCAAAGCCTACGCTTTACTGACGGAAATATGATCGAGTTCATCTATGCCAAAATATGTTGATTTCAGGCAACAATAAAATCGTAATTTGTCATGGTGTAAAGCTTTGACAATTAGCGATTTTGAGAATTGCACGAGGCCATTATTTTTATAATCTCGTCATTCTCCGAGAGATGGAGCCCAGCTCGCGTAACTCACGTCCTGATTGGTGGTGATAGACTATAGTCCACCGATCACGACGTCAATTACATGAGCTAAGCTCTATCTCTCGGCGATTGACGGAATTACAAAAATAATAGTACATAATCTGCGAAGAGAATAGATAGTAGCCTCCCGCAGGTTTCGAAATCGCTAGTTGTCAAAGCTTTGCACCATGACAAATTACGACTTCATCGTTGCCTAAAATCAACATAATTTCGCATAGATATGTTCGAAATTTCATAGTGTACGGCGCGAACTCAATAATATTTTCGTCAGTGAAGCGAAGGCTTTGATATTGGTCGAAATGGTGAGCCATGTCCACACTCAACGAGCAACAACAAAGGGGGCGGGGCCAAATCGACTGTTGCACCACCTTCAGTCGCTAACCACCACTAACCACCTACTTCGTTAGCAGACAAAAGGTAACCATCAATAGTGAACCGGTGGTCTCGGCATGACGGCATGTATGCGTATAACTTTCAAACGAAGTGCCCAACGGCCGAGTCTGTAAAGCAAATAGAGTTGCAATAAATGAGAATAAAAGTGCCGATCATAATCATGAGAATAAAAATAACTATACCGTTGACTGAATTTAATGTAAAAGCTAAACAAGGACCTAACCTACTTAAACCGTCACGAGTTTATGTTAATAAAGGACCACGTGTTTCAGCAGGATAATTTGACCATCATTCGACTGACTGACAAGCCGTATAAACTTACTAATTTCGGTCGGAAACCAGTAAAAGTCATTGATAAAATACACGTAATTTTGCCAATACAAGTTGTGACGTGATCAAAAAAAAAAGTAAAAACTCAGAGCAACAACCAGTATAATGTAGGAAGCATTTGACAATCCGTCGATAACCTCGAGCTTCCGAATTGTCGAATCATTCCTCACAGTACGGGAATAGTACGGTACTTATAGAAGTTATAGATAATGCCTTTTAGCATTTGCCTTTGACAGGACGCGCTGCTCAAAATGAGCATCTGTGAGTCGGTTATAACGTGGCAAGTTCATCATTGTGGCAAAACTAAATAACCGTTCTACAGGAGCTGATGATGGCATTAGCGTGTTATATTTGATGAAGAGTGATCTAATAATCGGGAAATCTTTCAACATGGCCAAGTCTGTAGTTGGCCTGTTCGTGTAGCGTAAGTTTTCTACTTCAGCCTCTCCATGACCAAAAATAGCTACGGCTTCTTGAGAACCAGCTGGTTGTCCAAAATCAAAGTATTCATCCTCTTCTTCCATAGGTTCGGCTTGGTTTTGTTGGGCTGCTACCTCTTTTGCCGCCCTCAAAACTAGATTTCGCACTTTCTCCTGGTTTGCTGCTTCAAGACAAGCAAGCCAACGTGTCTTGAACTTTGGATGAGTCACTGCAGCGATAGCTGCATTCTGGCCAGATTCCGCAACTGTGAATAAGGAATGAAACCTCCTTTCAAGCGCCGAAACCAATCCATCTAACAGTGGTCGACAATTCTGGATGGCTCTATTTTCCTGTAGCAGCAACAATTTTCTACGAGTAGCAACTAAGGTTGGTAGTAAGTAACCGTAGTAGCAATAGGTTTCGCCTTGCAGTCTATCGATTGCCTCAGCGATGGGTCCCATGCAGAGCAGATACTCTTGTAGGTAAAGAAAATCGTTATCCGTTAACGGATTTCGGATGCCAAGAACTGCACTGACGTTGAGTATTCGCACTTTCAATGATAGAATTTGTTTGATGGCATCATACAAGGAATTCCATCGCGTTACCACCGGGCGAAGCAAGGCTACCTCTAATTGTTGTCTCATTATTTCAGAGTTTCTAGGAGACCGTAGAGCTTTCCAAAGCGATGTGCAACGACCTATGGCTTCTGCATGGATAGGAGCTAGCTGCACAGAATCTCGTATCACTTTCATGCTATCCGTTGTTGCAATCAAATTCAGCGTATGACTCGCACAACGTAAGTGCTGTGGTAGACCGACTCCAAATTCCTCGTCCTCAGTTGTCAACAAAGCTCTATTCTCCAGTGCTGCAGCGCTCTGATTTTCATCTGGAGAATCTTCTTCGTCACCACTTTCGGCAATTTCAGGGATAGTTTCTGTTATAAAGAACGTGATGACGATTGGAAACGTTTCTAAAAATAGTAGGGAAGGTCCTAATTAATCCAGCCAAGTCATGTATGTTTACGTTGCCTGACGTTGGAGTAGGGTAACTGGGTCCAGAGTAGTGTTCTTTTAACAAAGGCTAACACTGTTCCTTCGGCTAACACTCCATTGGAAAAATTACACGTAACACCCAGTTACTTAACCCTTCAATGAGCGCAGAATATGACTGCTGAAACGTCAGGCAATGTGAACATACATGACTTGGCTGGATTGATCACGACGTTCCCTACAATTATACAACTCTGAGTAATAATTTCACCATAAATTGTTTGTAGCGATACTATGCTTAACGTTTTAATTGACTGACCATAGAAAAAGAGGTCCGGCAAGTCATCTCCGAATTCTTGGAACGCTTTCACAAAATTAGCACCATTGTCCGTGACGGTAGCATGTAATTTCGGAATTGTCAGGTGGAAGGACTCGTGGATTTCTATCAAACATCTTGCGATTTTTGCGGAGGAGTGAATTCCAGGGAATCTCCGGCAGGCAATCGCTGCAGATTTTCGTAGGAGGGTTTCTTCGTCGATCTTAACAGTCAAGAATTTTTGTGATTTAATATCAACTGCATTTAACCAAGATTGTTGTGCAGCGATGGTGCGACATAGAAATTTATCCATCACAGAGCATCCTCGATTTATGTGTAATTTTCAAAAAGCAATGATGAAAATTCCAAGCCCTCACCCAATGAGCCGTTACACCTAAAAAACCAACGGTTTCTGGAGGTCCAGATGTCTGCTGTTGTGCAAACGAATTTCGCATTCACGTCAATAATTCTTCGCAACTGATTCATATTTGTGTCATGGATGTCCTCAATGCGTCTATACAGAGTACGTCGAGTCAGATGCCTCAAAGGTACGCCATTTCTTTTGATCGCTAGATCTGTAACGTTAGATCATCATGAGTTATTGAAGTAGGTTAATTTTATGTGTATACTGAACAACATACCGTCGAACATTTTTCTAAAAGCTGGCATTTCCACAGTGCTCAGCGGGGCCATGCTTTCCAGAACATAGTTTGAAACATTATTTTCAAATTGGTGCTGTGAAAACGTACACACCACTCGGGTCCTCGGCCTTTGTTGTGGATCTTCGTTTCGTAGTTGTAGACGCTTAGCCGCCTTGTACGCTCTATAATTTTCAAAGGCGACAGGATGTGCCCGCTGCAAGATAGTTGTACTTCATAAACTAAATGATATAATTTCGACATATTATCATGGTGAGTAACTAAATAAAATTCTAGTCTTCTTATTGCAATAACCAAAAGCCTATATTTTACTTGCATCCTTTTTATTTTTTATCATTGACCTATTTATTTTCTCAAGGCGGCGAGTTATCTTACTCTCAGATGAGTTGTGAAGTTGGACGAAGCAGCCAACGATCCCTTGATCATCTCTCCATCAGGACACGTTATACACTCAGCGAGAATGTAGCCATCGATCGCAGAGTTCTGGAGATCTACTCGGAAAAATCGACCATCGAGGTATGGGGGCCGTTCGCATTCTTCTAGCAGAGTTCTACGTGGTCTAGGGCCTTCGTCATCCGGATAGGGCGGTCATCCGCATCGGCATCTTCATGAGCACTATTTGCGCCATCATCACCTTCTTCCACAGCATCTGGATTGTCTTCTCCACTATCATTGTCCTCATAATTATTATAACCTTCGACTATTTCACCCATCCGATCATCACGTTCGACACCTTGGATCCCGTTCATCTAGAATTTTAACATCCATACGTATATTTTGAAATTCCAGCCCTGCAATTACATTTTGCAGCATCGATAATCTTCACCGAGCCGAGCTGATGTATCACTGCAGTTGTATCGCACAATCTCTTTCATGATTAGTAAATAAATACATATAATGAACACGTTGGGTTGACTCATTTTTCGAAGTTATGGCTTAAGTTTGAGTTTATTGTATTTGATTTCACCAGAAACCAAAACCAGATACAATCCCTCTGCAAAGTTATTCCAAAAGATTTCTTTGATCCGAAACACGATTGTTGAAGCAAACTAGAGAAAAATCGAATCTTTGTTTGGGTCGTTCCGTGTCAGAACAATACCTGGTTGGACTATATCATCTCCGATTATTGTGACATTTTGTAAAGATGCATGCTCAAAACAAAATTGTGTAACATATCTTAGGTTGATAAGTATGTTTTCTCATATGAGTTACGGAATATTTTGAAATTCTGGGATTTCAGTCATATATGAGTTCTATATGGATGTAGTCGAAGAAAACTATATGTGTGGCATTCCATGCCTTCTCAACTGATGATTTTCCTTTGCCATGTTTATTTGACTTATGATTGTTCATACGTAATATTTTCCTACCTCAGAAAGCACTCCAGATTATATTTACATTACTTTTGCAAACTATTATTCATGGATATTCAAACTGGATTCGGTTTTGACCACTTTTAAAATTGTGAAGATGTTTTAGGATTTCTTCAGAATCTAAAAACTGATCGGAATATAATCAAATTCGAATATCCATAAATAAATAATGGTTCGAGAAATTAATATAAAACAAATTAAGGAGTGCTTTGTTAAGATAGAAAAACCATATAAAAAATCATGAATCAAATGGTGAGGGAGCATTGGTCGAGTTGGCCTGGAACGCCCCATATATTTCACACCATTTAGATAAAGCGTCAAGTAAATCTCATAATATGTACATCATCTCTGAAAGCAGTCATTAACGTGAGCGTGTGTCCCGTCTGTCCGGAAGATTTTTAAAGAACTCGATCGAACGTTACGCGGCTAAACTGATAGAGCGGGTGAATGCGCGCAACCCAGCTAGTTTTCTTTAAAATCGCGGATAGTACTTCTCATTGATCTGACATTGAACGATCCACGCAGATTGTAGATGTCCATGACTTATTCCGACATTATCTTAAAGCATCGAGATGCCGATTCGGCGCTGCGCACAATCGATTCAATTGTAAGGAAATTATTCGGCTAGCTAGAAGTTTGGTTTTTGGAGTCCGATCTAATTCTCAAACCGTTTTTACTCGCCAGGATCTGGTAGTGAAGTTTCACCACTAGCTTTAGTAATGAGGAAGAATATGAACTTATCTTTGCTTGTTATATCCCGCGATAATACGTTGAAAAAATACGATCTACTCTCCACCTCACAGATCTCAAATTTTGTAATATAATAACCCTGGCACCGCAACAGTTATTTCGCTCGCAGTTACGTAGCACAGTGGGGCGCGACTCCAAACAAAACACATTCATCGAGTCAGAAAACAACCAATGCTGGCCAAGGGGGGGATGCGTCCGATGAGTGGATGTTCCGATCCTAAGAAGCCTATTGTGAAGGTGTTGCGTGGTGGTGCATCGCGCCCCCGCCTCCGCCAAATTCCCCCGAGCGAGAAAAAAAATTGCATGTATCTCCCTTGGCGGGAGAAGGATAGCATACACGCCGCGGAGTAATAGCAGTATTTCTTGGAAGCGCACAGCGCCCGATTGAGGGGGTATACATATATACAGTATACGGGGCATTCCATACCAACCCAACCTTCTGCAGAAATTCGCATTTTTAATTCAGTGGAAACACGGCCATCTTTCCCCGAATAAATTTTAGATTTTTCAAACAAACCGTTCATGGATATGAATTTTTGGAAATTTTCGTGGTTTTCTTTCAAATGGTCATGACTTTTCCAAAAATGCTTTAATTTAAATGTTTGTTGTTTTTCAAACTTGGTGTTTTCGAACGTAGTTCTCAAAAATAGAATGCAAAATAATATCAAAAGTGTTTTTACAAAAGTTTTTTCCAAATTATGGATCGAAAACCTTTTTTGAAACCTAATTGTATCCTTCGCTTTTTTTTCTTAATTCGCAAAACTACTCCTCTTTATTCCACAAATGTTGAGCATAGTCTCATCGTGAACTAGAGATTCTGTCTATATTTAGTTTCTCGAATTATAAAAATATACGAGAACAATTTTTTTGAGTTTCGTCAATACCACTTAACGTCTTCAATAATGTCTTATTGAAAAGTGGGTAATTAAATTACTCG
This sequence comes from Ametastegia equiseti, assembly GCA_963989295.1. Taxonomy (NCBI): domain Eukaryota; kingdom Metazoa; phylum Arthropoda; class Insecta; order Hymenoptera; family Tenthredinidae; genus Ametastegia; species Ametastegia equiseti. Next base: position 2,491,798 of record OZ022390.1, read on the forward strand.
GAGGTTGTGAAAATAATGCATCAGTATCTCAAACGAGATTTTTTATTCTTGAAGTTGTCTTATCATTTTCAGCATCATTTGAATATTTTACATACATTATTTTCATTGGAGCTTTAAATACTCTCATTGTTGTAAATCCGTCTGTCTTGGAGGTCACGTAATAGAATTTTTGAGTTCCTATTTACACACAACACATGTTATACTCGCATGTTATACATGGGGCATTTCGCGTGAAATGTGCCAGCCTCGGACCTCGACCCCTTCGATTTTTCTCAAATTTTGCATACGAACAGCAGGTCATCGGAAGAGATGCCCTGAATTATTTCAGATTTTTTAGCGACCAATTGGCCGAAGGCCAGACGTTTCAAATTTCTCGAAAATCGAATTTTCACAATTTTCAACGTTGAATATTGGCGCATCGGAAGGAGGAATCATAGAAGTGTTATACATCATTTTGAAGGTAATTTCACAACCTTTCGAACGGCATGGGTGTGTTCACCAAAACATGCAGGATTCCCACCGGAAATGGCGATTTTATCGAAAAAACCCGAAGAAAAACATGTTTCCCAGGGTGAATTTTTCAATTCATTTTTTCATATTGTAGCCCTTCGTGTCGTAGATAAGTTCTGTAAAAGACATCTTGGGATGGGAAATAATTATAGAGTTATGAATTTTTTTGTAAGTCAAGAAGTGTAAAAATTCGAATTTTTACCCATGAATTCTTTTGTAGGTCAAAAAGTGTAAAAATTCGCATTTTTACCCTTTCTGACCTAAAAAAAATTCATAACTCTATAATCATTTCTCATCCCAAGATGTCTTTAACAGAACTTATCTACGACACGAAGGGCTACAATATGAAAGAATAAAACAAAAAATTCACCCTGGGAAACATGTTTTTTTTCGGGTTTTTTCGATATAATCGCCATTTCCGGTGGAAATCCTGCATGTTTTGGAAAACATTCCCATGCCGTTCGAAAGGTTGTGAAATTACCTTCAAAATGATGTACAGTGGAACCTCGTTATATTGCCGACTGCGGGCCAGTAGGGGAGAGAAATTCCGAGAAATGGCAATATAGCGAGGGCCCTCTCCACGCAACATTTTACCTTGAAACCACGCCCCCAAAAGATCGACGCGCAGTCGGCGCACGTAACTGGGGGAAGGCGAAGTGTGTGAGTGAGAGTACGTGTAAGGGGAAAGCCGGCCCGCCCGGCAATATAACGCGAGGCAATATAACGAGGTGCCACTGTACAACACTTCTATGATTCCTCCTTCCGATGCGCCAATATTCAACGTTGAAAATTGTGAAAATTCGATATTCGAGAAATTTGAAACGCCTGGCGTTCGGCCAATTGGTCGCTAAAAAATCTGAAATAATTCAGGGCATCTCTTCCGATGACCTGCAGTTCGTATGCAAAATTTGAGAAAAATCAAAGGGGTCGAGGTCCGAGGCTGGCACATTTCACGCGAAATGCCCTACATACATGATATGATGATGTACATACATGTGTTATGTAAAAACAAGAACTCTAGAATTCATGAACATTTCGTTAATTACGTGTAATGAATATACATTATATATATTGTAACGTTTGGGTTATTTCCCGGGTAGAAAAGGAGGGAAATACCGTCGTTATGTGGGAGTCTTTGCTCAGGAGACAGGTTAGTTGGTAGTTTTCAAGATATTAAGCCTTCTTTGGGGAGAAGGAATAAAACCCTGTTTGATAATCGTTGGAGCACAGACTCGAACAGTTTTGCCAGGCTGTCAGAGCTGCATTTTCTACCGACAGACCGGGGTCAGTTTATGAGCTGCTGCGGCTGCATCCACCCTACATCCAGCGCCAGTTGATCAGAATCAACCGCCTGGGACAGACTCGGGCTCGCTATTCAGCAACCCAACTGACACGGGAAGGTTCTAATCCAACCAGTGCAGCATAGAGACTACTGAACCTGCAGACCAGGGATGGGATTCTGTAACTCTCCGCTAACTCCGCTAACTCCGCAAAGTCCGCTAACTCCGCAAAGTCCGCTAACTCCGCTAACTCAGCGGAGACCGTTGGTTGGCTAAGAAGCCAACGGTCCGTCCAATCAGAGACCGCTTCGGATTTCGGTGGTGCTTATTTCTTATCGCTTATTTCTCATTACCTTTTTCCTATAGTCCTATTTCCTGTAGCCCACAGTCCAATATTTTGATTGATTTATTCGTTTTCTTTCCACCTTTTCATCTCCTCACTTTATTCTTGTGAAATTTATGCATATGTATCAAGTGACAGGAGCTCTTGCGTTTGTTTATTTGTTGCAATTAGCGGCCGGACAAAGCCCACGGCACCACCGTACAGGGTACCACCGTACACAGCGCCACCGTACAGGCACCATCGAGGCCCGAAGTGGTCTCTGATTGGACGGTCGGTTGGCTTCTTAGCCAACCAACGGTCTCCGCTGAGTTAGCGGAGTTAGCGGACTTTGCGGAGTTAGCGGAGAGTTACAGAATCCCATCCCAGAACTGCATAAAGCTAATCGGGTTGTTATGATTTTGGAAAGTAAGTGAGGGCCAGAAAAAGTTCAATACTTTTTAACGCGAAAACGGCTGATCGTGGAACATGGGTTCCCGCTTCAAATTTGTGTGGAATGATCTCCTCTACGAGCTGCTATTTTTTCTTCTCTTTTTTGATGATTTGGAACGAAACCCCGAGCGATTTAGTCACGGACTCGCGATTTATTGATAGTTTTTAATTAATTTAACTATGACCCCGGGAATTTCGTGAATAAACATTGTGATATGTTATTCTGGGCAAGTTTCGATTGGTATATTTTTCATGCGCGGCTGAATTATTTGAGGGTAGGCCTATTTTTCGAGCTACATTGATTAGACTAGCAAGCTATTAAGCTTAACGCACATGAGTAGCAGAGGTGAGCGAAGCGCAACGTTGCTTTGTGCGCGAGGAAGATAAAAAACAGCGAAATCACGAGATGCCGGCCGCGGGACACGAACAGCTAGTGAGGCTAGAAGGCTAGGGCAGTCAATAGAGCCTACAAGAATTTTAAGAATAAAAGCCACAGAAGCCACATTGCGCCGAGCCGCTAGAGTTGGGAACCCGAATCTGGCACATAAGGTAGTGCCGTCCACACCTCTATGGGGTAGACAGAATCCTCCCTAAACGCTAAGTATTTCAGAAATCTCCTCTGCACGCTCTCGACCACCTCAACGTCCCGGATAAGTAGCAGACACCAGATGACTGAACCATACTGGAGCTTGGATCGGACATATGCGGAGTAAAGAGTTTTGAAGGCGAGAGGTAAGGTATATGCCCTGCAGGTCCGAAATATAAAGCCAAGCATTTTGGTGGCATTCGCAACAACAGATGCGACGTGGCTAGCGAACGTGTACTCTGAGTCAAATGTGATACCCAAGTTTGTGGTGGAGGTTACCCTCATAAGCCTGCCATCGCCTACATGATAGTCGTAGGCTATGACATGAGTCGCGCGTGAAGAAGAGAGCACTTTACATTTGCCCACGTTCGGCGACAAAAAGTTGCGACCACACCACTCAGAGATAAGGTCTAGGTCACCTTGGAGCAGGGCGCAGTCAGATGGATCACGTATGACGCGGTAAAGCTTAAGGTCATTAGCATAGAGGAGCGCTTCACAACTAAGCGAAGCCACGATGTCATTGACATATACAGGGTGGCCCATTCTAACATACCCAGTCGAATAACTCCAGAACCAAAAGAGCTACGGGAAAAAGTTTCCGACAAAAGTTGTACGGTTCGAAGGGGGACACAAGTTGGCATGATCGGCGTTATTGTAGATGGCGCCACTTTCGAGAAATCGAACCAATCTCACTTTTTTCAAATGGGAACCCATTTTTTTTCATATACAAAATTGTTGTGGGATTCAAGATAAATTCATAGATGATGTCGTCTCATGCCTGTTCCAGGTAGTTGCCGAGTTTGCAGCATTTCTGGCGCTTAGGCCGTGCTCTTCGCTACCACCTCCACGTTAGCAAGCTTCACCAGTTTCCGTTTTTGTTTTGTTTCGAACATTATTTTGTCTGAAAAAAACTCATTGGGCGCGTTCTAGGCCGGATATGTGAGGGAACTGCATGCTGAGAGATCACCCAGAGAACACGTATGCCACAATAAAGACGTCTCAAAGGCATCCGCTATTAGGGAAAGACAATTTGAAAGACAGTCATAAAGTCATCTTTGAGACGCCTATAAGACGGCGGATGCGACTTTTTCTGTCAGATTTTGGATGACTCCTATCGGACGTCTTTGAGACTTTCCATCAGATTTCTTTAAGACGTCTTTCCAGAAATTCAGTGCAGACATGTTTTCCAACCCTCCATTACATGTATGTGAAATATACTTACACGTGATTACAAGAGATTGGTAATTAATGGATTCCTACGTGCATGTCTACTACCTATAAATCTACAAGCTATGCGGAATGGATAATTGACGACTCATTTTCTTGTAATATGAATGATTTTTTTTCAGTCAGTCTGTACATGTACAGTAGGGTGGATCGAAAAAAAAAAATTTTCTCGGCTACCCTCAAAAATCGAAGATATCGGTGAAATAAAGGTCTCCGTAAAAGAATTCGATTTTTTGAATTTTTTTAGGGGGCGCGCGGGACGTTCAAAAGTGCCATTTTTAGCGTCAAATTTACGTAATCGCTGATTAACGGAAACAGATTTATCCGAAAATTCTGATTTTTTTATATAAGGTGCCCAGGTATCTACTCTTTCAAACCCATATTCACAGACCACTACCAATTGTTTCATATCTTCGAAAAAAAATTTTGAAAATCAATATTTTCACTATTTTTCAGGTAATTATCGTTGAATTTTGATTTTTCTCCTTCTAAAACGTTTTTGAATTTCTTCCATCGTTTTTTTCTTGTAAAACTTTTTATCAGTATCACTTACAATGCAAAAATCGCTGAAAAATAAATTTTATTTCGAAATATATCCGAAATATCAAAATTTTATTTTTCAGCAATTTTCAGCAATTTTTGCATTGTAAGCGATACTGATCAATAGTTTTACAAGAAAAAAACGATGGAAGAAATAAAAAAACGGTTGAGAAGGAAAAAAGTCAAAATTCAACGATAATTACTCGAAAAATAGTGAAAATATTGATTTTCAAAATTTTTTTTCGAAGATATGAAACAATTGGTAGTGGTCTGTGAATATGGGTTTGAAAGAGTAGATACCTGGGCACCTTATATAAAAAAATCAGAATTTTCGGATCAATCTGTTTCCGTTAATCAGCGATTACGTAAATTTGACGCTAAAAATGGCACTTTTGAACGTCCCGCGCGACCCCTAAAAAAATTCAAAAAATCGAATCCTTTTACGGAGACCTTCATTCCAGCGATATCTTCGATTTTTGAGGGTAGCCGAGAAAATTTTTTTTTTTCGATCCACCCTAATGTACAGTAATGTTCATCGATGAATGCTTCGTGGCTAACTTCTTTTTTCCGAATTTTGTTTCCTTTCTACTCGTCTGTCATGTACCTATGGCGCGCGGAACAGTTGATAGAAGCAGCTTGATAAACAATTGCTGCAATCTTCCGCCGCTGTCATCGGGTGCGTTCTTTTATGCAGCGAGAATAGCAACTGCACGCTGTCATTGATCATTTCCATTTTATTCTTTGATCCGATTGGATTAGGAGAGCAGATCTGCTGCCGTCACTGCATAAATGAATGCAGCCATTTGCTAACCTACCGTCGACTGCTTCTCCGGTCATGGGCACACAAAATATTAGTAGAAAGGAAGCAAAACTCGGAAAAAGGAAGTTAGCCACGGAGCATGCATCGATGAACATTACTGTACGTTTCGTTCTCTTCTATTCTATTCTACATTTCGCTGCTTGTTCAGCCTATAACGAAGGCGATCTCCAGCCCGTCGGAGCCATTCCTGGGCTGTTTGTTGTAGACTAGTTAGAGTTGCACGCTCATGGCAACGTACAATGGTTTCTGAAATGTGAAAAATGACAGACATTCATATGCACTTGCGTATGACAAAAACAACAACCCTCAAATAACATTTGATGTTATTTGGGTTACTATAATAGAAGATTCAGGATCTATTATCATGATTAACATCTGCTACGAATGCCTCACTAATAATCGTTTTGAAGAAGAGGGTGTTTTTCTGTGCCTTGTATGTTAAAACATGGCCAATTTCAAATGACAAAAATATGTTGAGCACATTTTTCACGTGTTTAGGGCCATCACGTCCTCAGATTTGAGTTATTTTTGATTTCTGGAATCAATCACAGCATATCGCGTGACTAAAAGCAGAAGGTCGTAAGCGCCAAAAAATTGTTTTTCCAATATGCCCAAAAGGTTTTTTATTGCAAAACGATTTTCCCACTGAAAAATCCGAATTTTTTTTTTTTCTTGGCGCTTACGATCTTCTGCTTTTAGTCACGCGATACAATCATTCATGATACACAAAGTTTTGAGCAAATTCTTTCCTGAGCTAGTCTGGTTTCAATTTTGAACATATTATCACTTACGAACTGGTGTAAAGTGTTATTATCAGTTAATGTCTCGTTGAATAATGTATATTCAGCCTTCGTTGCTAAAGGTAATTCTGGCAGGGAATTGAAGACACCTGCAGGCGGTGTGTGGTTCCCTGCTTGGTCACGAATATAGGCTAATATTTCATTGAGCTTTTGGTTCTGTGCATCTGCATACGCTTTTAGCTCAGCTAGCTGTGCAATGCATGCTGCATGGCATGTGGCACCTTGAAAAAAGTACTTGTTAGTTGTTACTGGCAAAACATAGACTGTATAAATGTATCTTAGGAATTAATTTAATCGGCTGTTATACTGAGAGAGCTTAATTGTTCAACTATTGAGTGTTAATACAGCCGTATGTCTCATATCTTGAGTCAGTGATATGAACAAGAATTGATAGCCTTAAAATCTATTTTCCCATGACAATTAAGTGTCAGTGGTTTCACTACTACGCTTCACAATTAATCCTGCGAAACTGTGGTCGTAGCAGTCGATAATTGAGAAAGTACTCTAATTGTATTATTTTACCATCAGGGCATTGGTGTTCAGTATGTGGTGGAAACTGAGATCGTCGCTGTCTTTCTGGCGAGGACTGTAGTGGAAGGTGAGACTGAGTTCGAGGCAGACGTTGCGGTTGAGGTTGAGGTTGAGGTAGGCGTTGAGGTTGAGGTAGAGGCAGGCGTTGAGGTTGAGGTCGAGGCAGGCGTTGATGTTGAGATTGGGGTGAAAATGCGACAGTTCGAGGTAGACGTTGTTGAGGTTGAAGTTGCGATCGCGATGAAGACTGAGGTTGAGGCAGACGCTGAAGCAGTCGCTGACGTTTCGGTGAGGACTCTGATGAAAACTGAGATTGAGTTTGCGGTAGACATTGACGTTGAGGCTGAGGCAGTTGCTCAGGTTCAGGTTCAGGTTCAGGTTCAGGTTCAGTTTCATGTTCCAGTTCGAGTTGAGAGTGAGAGTCAGGTGAAAATGGTAGCATTTGACTCTGCAACTCTGAAAATGCACAAAAAAGTAATGATAAACTAGAATTGGTGCATTTATTCAATTATGCTTTGGATGACGTGAGTAAATTAGGTAAGTAGGGTTAGCTGGGTAAGTAAGGTGAGTATTTTTTTATTTACTTACCTTCATTGAAAATAGTGTCGAAGTATGATTGTGCATCGGGCCTGTTCTCCTGGTTCCATTGGCATGCAGTGTTGGGCAGATTCGTGTCTGTGTCAATGGTAGGGTCTGTCAATGCTGGTTCAGTAGGCTTAGAATTTTCTGCAGGTGAAAAAAATGTGTCGTCACTATCCGGGTAGCTACTTCCATCAGGGCGAATGGATTCTGAAGTCTCTGGTGGGTCCCATTCACGGTCCTTGTATGTTGCTGGTGGTTGTGGAAAGCTCGTGGTTTTCTTATTTTTGGGTGCTGCAAGGTTGGTAGCATGGAAATTATTGCAATCAGGATTTTGTAAGTAAATTGCATCGTTTCCAATAAGACGTCATAATTAAGAATCTAATTTCTAAGTCCGGACGTAGATCTGAATGTCCTTGCATGTTGATGAAATCTGTGTTTTTATTTATGTCAATAGAAATGTATTAAGTCGTTGTTCGGTGTGTAATAACTCGTCATCAAATATTTTATTAGTGATTTTCCGTTTACTGGGTAGTGCTTGACTAGCAATACGAGCGAATTGTGCTTCGTCTGACGTCGATACATCAACAGAGTCGCGTTCGATTCTACGAGCTTCGTCGTAAGTATCTGCATGACACAAGTATGGCATGAAAAAAAAAATTGCAGAATGGCGGCTGCATTCATCAGAAATCGTCTTACAAAACTTAGGTACAATTCTTAGCAATAGAAGCCAAACTGTGAAATAACTTAGTATATGGTCCATACAGTTTTTTATACTGCAGCTTTTTCCAAGTGAAGTCAACCAATTCTTTATTTCTGATGAAAGACGTAATTTTAGATGTGGGTGGAGGCCAGCTGAAACTCTTCGTTACCACACTTACCCAACCAATTGGAATGGTTGAACACCAATCGTCGCAGATGACAACATACCACATCTGTGAATGTATAAATATTGTATTGAAGAATCAGTGTACGCACTAAAACTAATGAGTAGTGTTTTAATACACTATATTCTTCATATAGATTTCATAAATCAACGCTCGTAATGAATGTCGCATGAGCAACCAGAAAGAGTACTGTCATCCTATTGTGGCAATTTTCAAAATTGAGAAGCAATACACAAAGATTCAATATTCACAGTGATTCGTATGCGATATGTTTGTAGCTAAATAGAAGGAAGACACTTGCAAGAATAACCTGAGATAGATCTCTGACACCAATTTCAATGTACCTAACTAACAGATGCTATACCTTGTGACGTGGCAACTTTTAGCCCCGTCTTTGACCATCTCCTTCCTTCTTTCCCCAGTCGAGAGTGACCATTAAATTAAAGTAAAATATTATCCTGACGAGAAGTCCAACAAACAAACAAGCTCAAATTCAAAGGGTTACGTTAGTTAATTTTAAGATCTGATTTCTCATATTCTTTGTTTCTATTTTTCTGTTAAAAATCCTGCAAACGTCGCATCGAGGGGAAATTGAGAAAACTTCCTACTACATCCCTAAATAACCCTGGCAAACTCCCTCCTGAAACCCCAGAATTTGTGAGCCGATGAGCTGGAATTCTACGAAAGACCTGAAACGAGATCAGTTATTCTTGGATTGACCGACCCACAATAATGATCTACAAATGGGGTTGAACTGAAATTATCAACGTCAACCAATGAAGCCGAAGCTTTCCGTCATCTACCAACAAGAATAAACCATTACGGACGGAAAGTGAACAAAAAGGCAAATCACCTATTGGGATGCGACTCAATCCCAATACAATCACCCCATTTCTACGTAAAATGATCCTGAAAGTTAAGAGAAATCTTAACTATAACTCCAAGAAGGCTGCAATCCTCAAAACGTCTACGAGTCAATGGTCTCCTGCCCCTAATTGCCAGGCGAATGACAATTCGTCGCCTGCCACCTATGTGAAGTCTAAATAACTTCATCGGCCTAGAAGTTTCGCCAGGATATCAACGGCTCCCCGCGCAATTGCATTCCCCTTCGACGCATCTTCCCACTTCATCTTTTCCCCTAAGATACCCTCAAAAATGATCTACGTAGAGTAAATCGATTCTGCGTCTCCACTTCTCGTCAGAGATTCTTTGCGTGTAGACGTACTTTATCGTTTTGTGATTTGAGACCTTTTGTTATTGCATATTGCGTTTTGATTTGTATCGAGCCTTTTGTTTAACATTAATTTGTGATTGTGAATCTGTTCCTTTGGATTGGATTAATCTAGGTAAGCTTTCGAATCTCACTCGACTTTCCGTTATAAGTAACATCAAAATTCTCTATCGTCGATATTGCGTCATACGACGTAATTAGCTTTTTAACGGGATTTCGTGATTTGATTCTTAGCTTGAGTCAATATTATTGCTTCTAAAGAATATTTCGTTTGTCTTTGTCCCGTTTTGTGTAATTTAGAATTATTTGTGTGACATTATCGTCAGTTATTGGGATAATCCTTTGTGTTGTGTCGTACCCCCATTGTGTTTGTCGTTTTGTCTTCCCTTTTGCGTCTTTGTTGTGTGTTTTGAGAATTATTCTTGAGATTTTTCTTGAGATTAATTAACCCTTGTCCCAAATAGCTGACGAGAACTGTTATTTAATAATTATTTGGTTTGATTGTTGAGAAATATCGTATAGAAAACGAATATTTGTAACCCTTATTGCAAGATTTTGATACTTAATTAATTTTCATATCATTTTCATAAGAATTTGAGCTTTAATTATCCTTTAATAATTAATTGGTAATATTTGAACTATCATTTGATTGTAATTTTTATCGAATAACGGTCATTTCTTTGTTTGAACACCTATTGCGTTGTAACGAATTGTGTGAATCCCCGGACCGTTATCCAATCTATTCCTACCTTACCGACTCCCCAAAAGTTTCCATCTCGTATTGAAACCCCAACTTAGCGACCGACCCTAACGTTTTTCCTTATCGATCCATCCTATAGCCATCTTGTTTCACCCGACTGTATATATTCTGACCTACATTGTATTATTATTGTTATTGTGACCCATATTTAGTATTTTATTCATTATTATCACCTATATTACGATACCTACTGTATTATAATCATTTCTTTTGACATTTGAATGCTTTAATTCTTTCGCTTGTTAATCAAATGTTTAAATAATTTGCATTGTTTACTAAATGTTTGAATAATTCCCATTATTAACATGATAATCTATTATTCCTATTGTTATTCACTTAAAATCATTAAACAACTTATTTGCTCAATCTCGAAATAATCATTTGTCATTAGAGGAGGACAAATTCCGACCCCTCGTTCCCCTCTACCAAACACTGAGCTATCTGGATATTTAATCATTATTAATAAATATCATTTCAAATTTTAATTTTCTTAATTCTATTTATTTCCCCAAATTTATCATTTATCCATTAAATTCCTACTGGTGGTATCCCAGCTGATACCTGGCGCCCAATTAAATCAAATAAAATAAAATAAATAATTTCAAAAAGTCCCCAACGCATTTTTTTTTGCTGGCGACTCTTGATCAAGGGAAGAGCTCCGTCACAACTTTCATTACGGTTTAGCGTGCAATAGCGGGAAGAAGCAGAATCCGCTTTTGTAGGGAAGTTTGACAGCTTTGCCAACGATTTCGTTTGCTTTCTACAATTTGACATCAGACCACTGGTTTCCAACGTGAATGCTAAGCTTCCGGGAATCACAAGGATAAGTTGAAAGTCCTTCAGAATTGCATAAGATATGACCTACGCAAACTTTTTCTTTATTCATGTATCCGATGTCTTTGATCCGCAAAATACTTCCATCTTTTAAATAGCAGCAATTATCGGCTTTGTTGTTACAAGACAATTGAAAATGTTGGAATTTAATCTTAATGTACGGGTGCACGCCTCCGACCGACAATTTTCTCCCTCCACGACGTAGAAGCACAGGTTCTTGTGATACTTGATTACTGGTCTGTGGCGTTACTTCAAAAGTTTTTTCAATGATTCGATTATGCAGCTGCGATAATGGTCTCTCAGCTTTTCTTAGCAATTTCTTAATAACCTGCATATGGTTTTCGAATGGAAAAGCACTGAAGCTATCTAATGGGCCTAACAATTTGACATCATCAGCAAGATGGATCAAGTTATGTACGTTGTATATAATAGTGTCCTCACCATACAGAAGTTTCATCGTGCGTACAAAATACAGTAATAATTCCTTGGCATACTCATTGTTATACATGCAGTCGGTTGGATGGCACAAAATGAAGATTGCACATTGTAATGCGCATATGTGCAGTATGTTTTCATTCGGCAGATATCCGTGTAAGAGGACGGGTGACAAGTACAATAGAAAAAGTCTAAATTCGGTTGCTTTCCAGCGATCAAGCTCGTCCAAACCTCTCGGCTTCCGACAGAACTCGCTTGGTATCCACTCAGCCATTGAAATTAAATCTTGCGACAACCTTTTAATATTTTGAGCGCTTAGCCGAGTTGTTTGATATCCTTTCATGAACAGACCAATTAGTTTCTTAACTACACCCAAGCAGACAAGGTGCATGTAATCGTTAGGAAACAGTGTCACCATAGGCAGGGGAATACTCTCAAAAGGAGATGTTCCATTATGATATTCTTCATTGATGCGCTCGACAAACCCGCTGTTCGTGCGTAGAAGAGCAGTTTCATCTAGAAACAACATTCGGTTGTTCCTATGTTCTCCTTCCTGCATACATTTGCGGCAACCAAAATATCCTGTATGACCTTTTGTGCACGTTACAAAAGACCTTGCTGGGGCATCGCATATAATAGCTCTGATTTCAACAGTGTATCTGTTGCCTTCGAACTCAAACCTTTCGCACTGAATATCTTTGTACTCATTCACAAATTCTTCAAGAATTTCTGATGCCGAGCCGGGCTTCGAGTTTCCATGAAATGCACCGATGACGAATGGATCTCTATGAGATTCAAAAATTTGTCCAAGAATAGGCCATAATTGACTTTTAGAGCTTTTTGCTAACGGGAGACCATCGATATTGATATTAATTTGAATATGTGTTTCACTTTCTGATGACAGTTTTCGCATCCTAAGCTGGTCTTGCAGGGCTATTTTTAATCCATAATGAAAGTAAGAACCTGAAATTGTTTTTTTTTATAGCGTTGGACCGTGGAGTACATAATAATGCCCGAGCAGAAGCAGGAAGACCTTCGATGCCATTATTCTTCAGAATTCCTAGCAGCTTTGTAAGTGAAACTTGCGTGACATTACACTCAAGAGCCCATGAAGCTAAACACTGTCGTAATGTTGGCACATTGCACTAATTGTCTGTATGAAGCTGATCTACTGAATCTAAGTCACATGAAGATAAGTCCACTTGCGGTATCAACTGATTTGAATCTGACGGTGTCATTATATTACATTGATCAGTTGCTACAGGGTCATTATCATCTGTTGATGACTCAGATGGACCATCAGTATGATCTATTGGATCAGCGTTGATAGCTGGGACTCCTCCATTGTTCAACTGTTCAATTTCAACAATTTTTTCTCGCCGCAGAGCATCTGTAGTTTCACGCATTGCCATTTCCTTAAGTCTCCGATATTTTTGGGATTGCGACAACTCTGAGAATTTCTTGCGCTTCGGCATTGTATTTTCCAATCTCCTACTCTCCTAACCTGAATAATGTTTTCAGAAAAATTCAGATTTCAGTATACCAACATTGACCCAATTATACTACTTTCAACACTACGGTTTTCAAATAGTAAATCGCCCCCGGGATATGATAACTTAGGTATAATATACTAAAATATCCATGCATATGTAGCAACATATATTAGTCCGATCAGCATAATGCGACGCGAATATTTGAATACAAACATCCTCAATATCTAATCAATGATAATTTTCACCATACAGGGTGGCTAGTATATTTTATCTTCAAAATTCCAGGATATTCCCAAAACTTTTTCAGGATCAAGAGATTTCTTTCCAGGATAATATTCGCATCCGAATATCAATGGGATAAAGCAGTTTTTAACTCGTAATTCAGTAATTCATAATTATATCAACGGTATCACTTCCTTACATCAGTTTAAAACTTCCCGCAATTTTACTTCGGCACAGAATGGCGGCGATTGATTCAATTCCTATGGTACAGTATATCCCGAAAAGATATAGGTATTAAGTGTGCCAGTTACTTACCGTGTCCCAATTATTGACCTTTTTCGATGATTTCTTTTTATCTGAGAGTCAATCAATTATCAAAATCAATTATCAAAAAAATCAATTTAAATTCTCCAATTAGTCTCTAGCAACTGATTTTGTAATGGAAACATTCATACAGAATTCTTACAAACGATTCCAAATTTAGGAAAATATAAGGGTCAATAATCGGGTTTCAGAAGGTCAGTAATTGGTACACTTACCCAAGCCCAATAAACGGATCTGAATGAATCAATATAGTACAAACGAATGCAGGTAGCTGGATGTACACGCAAATGTGAAAACCTATTCTAGAGGGCCTCACAAAAGAAAGAAAACGTCCGTCCCCTATTTCCTAATTATCACATTGAAACTATTTTCCGGTATCTAATAACCGAAAATAAAGGCAGTAAGCATGCAACAAACAGACATATATGTAGACAAAGTTCATCTGCCTGGTTTGAAATCGAAGAGGTTATGTTGGCTAGGCAATCGGCACGTGCTGCAGTACAAGATCAATCAGTTCATAGCAGTACTGAGGTAGAAAACCACTTACTGTGCGCTTCTTCTTCTTCTTCTTCTTCTTCTTCTTCTTCTTCTTCTTCTTCTTCTCGGTCTTTTAGGCTTGTAACTTGAAAGATCTGCTTCAACCTGCTTCTGCACCAACGGGCAACGGCACGTGTAAATTTAATAGAGCTCGAACCCAGAAGCGCGATTCTCCCGCGCTACTTAAGCGCCACCACGCAGAAAACGCGACTATGACGTCTGTAAGGCGTCTTAGATTAGTCTTTATAACCACGTCTCTGAGCTGTTCGAAAAAGACGTCTTTTAGATGTCATTCATGCATCAACTAAAAGACGTCCCCTGGAAGACGTCCAGAAGACGTATTTTGAGACATACGTGTTCTCTGGGCATATTATTGAAAGTCCCAACGGTGCAAGAAAAGAACTTATTCTACAAGAATTGAATTCTCAATTGTTGCTCAATGTCCAATCATATTCTCAAAGCAAATGTTCGAAAACATTCCCATAGACGTCGATACGTTTCTGGACCCGTTTTTCAAAGTGTTGTACTTTCATCTGCAACACATTTTTGGGAAATGCGCAACAGGCCTCCCTCATCATGCAGCACCCCTACATATTCGGCCTAGAACGCGCCAAATGAGTTTTTACAGACAAAATGATTTTCGAAACAAAACAAAAACGAAAACCCGTGAAGCTTGCTAACGTGGAGGTGGTAGCGAAGAGCACGGCCTGAGCGCCAGAAATGCTGAAAACTCGGCAACTACCTGAAACAGGCATGAGACGACATCATCTATGAATTTGTCTTGAACCCCACAACAATTTTGTATATGAAAAAAATGGGTTCCCATTTGAAAAAAGTGAGTTCGGTTCGATTTCTCAAAAGTGGCGCCATCTACAATAACGCCGATCATGCCAACTTGTGTCCCCTTTCGAACCGTACAACTTTTGTCTCAAACTTTTGTGCGTAGCTCTTTTGGTTTCGGAGTTATTCGACTGGGTATGTTAAAATGGGCCACCCTGTAGATATTAACAGAGCTGAGCATATGTGATTAGATCTCAGACTGAAATTATTCTTCAAGTATTCAGCTTCAGAAGATCCGGTCAGATGTGAATGTCTCATGAATTAAGCATACCTAACGACATACAATTTAATGTGTTCATATCCGCTCTGTTCTGTTTATATCTTATTATATCTGTTTAGATCTGATCCCTTTTCGTTGATTCATCAAAATAATGGATACCTATAATTGAAGTTCTGCTGTCTTCGATTCAATCCATTATGCCTTGCAAATGGCCTCATCATGTACGACTTTAGTGCGAAAATTTCGTCTCCCACGAAGAAATGAGGTAGAATTATATCTGTTCTGGGTAGGCGAGCGTCAGGTGGTAAATCAGCTTGCTGATTCTCCAGTGCTCTATAAAAATCCGTATACTGGAAAGCTGATACGTCGCTGACTGAGCCTGAAAGTGAGGATAAACCAATGTAGCACCAGCTGAGAAAGTTTGATTTTCGGTACATAAGTGGTCAGGGTGTCTGCTCAAGTGAGACCTAAGATATTCCATGCTGCCAATGCTATTGAATCTAAGATAAGGTATGAGATTTTTCAAACTCTATTACCGTAGTCTCCAACGTCGATCCATGTAAAGCGATAATAAGCATCGCAAGCCGCTAACAGTTTGAAGCTGAAGAACTTTTTATAATTGTAGTACAGACTACCAGATTTGGGGGGATTTTTAATTCGAATTTCTTTTCCGTCAATTGCACCGATGCAGTTTGGGAAATCCCACCTAACCCGAAAACGCTATGCGGTAGTCCGCCACTCGTGCACATTTTTCCTCCTCAGGTATATGGGGGACAGCATTTCCCAAATGATCGAACACACCTCTGCAATGATTTCATAGGTAGTCGATCGACCTATGTGAAAGAAATTGGCAGTGGTACGATTACTGTCACCGTTTGCAAGATAGCTGTGAAGGCAGAAAATTATATTGCGTTAGAGGGGGATAAATGGCATAAAACAGGAAACATACAAATTCGAAGTTGTAATGAAGGGGATGCAGTACTAAGAACGTATATTCAACATTTTCATAACTTGACTCACCTCAAGGTCAAAGCCAAGCGGAGTCTGGATGGCAATGGAAGTCTCAGGCTAACTTTTTGGAGTCGATGTCCTATAATGGCATGTAATAATTCAAACTGATCCGGAGTCATACGCGTCATTTTATGAAACTCCTCGTGATCGGAATGGATGAAGTATAGAAACAGTGTTTGGTACGCACCAAACAAATCACGCATATGCGTCATGATGTGTGGCTTAACCCACCACCGCCGATAACGATTATCCCTCCGAAGCATTCGAATGTGCAAGCGAACTAGATTCAACCATTAAAACACTATGAGAAATATTGGTGCGTAGTCCAGCATTTTAATGACTACTCGTTTCACTACGGTTTCTGAAAATCCAGAGTACAAAGCTAACAAAACGATAGTCCCACAAGGTTTCTTGCCGTCTGAAGGATCAACAACCTGTTGACTCATGTTTACGTTGTGTGGGGGCAGCAGTGTGGAAAACGATTAGCATTTGAAATGCTCGTACTGCGCGAATGGAAACCGGGCACTGTAGACGCGCCGTTGGGTGGGGGGAATCCGCACGACGCCGGACCACGTGGTTCGCTGTTCCACAATACGGGACGGATACGTTACGGGAACGTTACGGGCTACTGGCGCATGCGCAATACGTATAACACCAACACAACACATAGAGAGAACAGTCATTTGTTGTGTCCAGTGTGAACGTGTGTTGTATTGGTGTTATATGTATTGCGCGTGCGCGAGTAGCACGTAACGTTCCCGTAACGTATCCGTCCCGTATTGTGGAACGTATCCCACCGCGCCGGGCGTGAGCGTGGCGCGTGGTTCCCGCGTTTTATTCATCTTTCTCGCGAAAAGTTAGGTTAGAGGTACGCTCCTGGTTCAGTTGCCATTTGTACACGCTTGTAAATGGGTCGCGCGTGATATCAGATTTCGGCATTTTTGAGGAATAAAAATAATAATAAGAAGAAGAAGAAGAAGAGAAAAAAAGGAGAAGAAATGGCCGATTCCCCGCACTTAACGATCGACGAAGATGAGGTACTAATTCAGTTGGTGGAAGCCTGGGATTTGTTGTACGACAAGTCGTCCGACAAATACAAAGATAATGAAAGGAAGAAGAAGGCATGGGATGAGATAGCCAGCGATATGTACCTCGTTACAAACAGGCCGATGGAAGGTATAATATTCATATGTTGTTGAAATGTTGATTATGATGTTGATTATTTTTTTAATACACACTCAACCAATCGATAAATGACTGAAACGAACCTGAAAAGGGAGTACAGAAATTGAAATCAAAATGAATTTACGGAGCATTACAATAAAACTACTCCGCGATTCCGAGCATACAGCAGTTGGTGGACATGCACACTTAGATTAGCATAAGACTAAGACTAACCTAATGCTAAGACTAACCTACACCTAACAATTCAAAAATAGAGGCAGAAACTAGAGGCAAGAGGCTAGAGGCTAGAGGCTGGCTGGCGGGAAAGGCTGCAAAACTACCACGCGCTACAAGCGGGCATCTTCAGTGCCGAGCAGATGCGCGAACAAGCCTCGCTTGAACGACACAAGAGTGGGAGCACCTCTGAGTTCCGGGGGTAGAGAGTCCCAGTGACGAAGGCCAGAAACAGCGAAGGAGTTAAAGTATGGGACGGTGTCAGCAAAAAGGATAACAAAATCACCCCTAGGAGCCCGTAAAGGACGCGCAGCGTTGTGGTCACGGTCAACAAAAAGCTCTCGCAAGTAGGTGGGACGGCCAGAGCGCAGGACTACAAAAAGCTGAGAGAGCAGGAGATAGAGCCTTCTGTCCTTAACCCGAAGCCAGCCCAGTTCCTTCCGGTATGGAGAGATGTGCGCGTCTTTCGGGACACCACAGACAAAGCGAACACAGGTGTTGAGGAGTCGCGGAAGTTTTAGGTCGAGACCGGCCGAGAGGTCAGAAAAGACTACACAGCAGTAGTCGAAAATCAAGGAAAATCAAGGTCACCACTAGCAACAAAGAGAGAGAAAGAGAGAGAGAGAGAGAGAGAGAGAGAGAGAGAGAGAGAGAGAGAGAGAGAGAAAGAAAAAAAGAAAGAAAAAACAATAACTAGGAATCGAGCCTGAGTTTGTTCACATGTGTCATTTGGTTATGTCATAGCATAGTGAATTACGAGTAACTTCTGAAATTGAATTAAAACTGTCTTCGTCACATCTGTCTCGCTGAAACTCTACCAACTCGGTTTGCCTGAAATAGCCTATGATTTCTCAAAGTGTCAGGATTCTGGTTGAGTTCAATAATTTATTATAACTCGTTGCATTATCGTTGTACATTCAGTCGCATATCTACAATATACTCATATTTTCAGATAAAGACTTGGATGACTCAATGGCTGTTTTCATTCCAGCGCGTCAAAAAAACCCCATAGAAATTAATGGTTACCTGCTGGTTTTAAGAGACGCGTGGAACAAGATACCCGGAAAAAACAGAAAAAAATGTTTTTTCAAACTCAGGGATGTCGTGAGGAATAGGAAGAAGCAATTACCTTCGAGTCCTTAGTTATAATATCAAAAAAGCATTATTCATTATTATTCCTGTGATATTAATAATTATTCATATGTATAATAATAATAATAATAATGACAATGGCAATGGCAATGGCAATGGCAACGGCAATGGCAACGGCAACGGCAACGGCAACGGCAACGGCAACGGCAACGGCAACGGCAACGGCAACGGCAACGGCAACGGCAACGGCAACGGCAACGGCAACGGCAACGGCAACGGCAACGGCAACGGCAACGGCAACGGCAACGGCAACGGCAACGGCAACGGCAACGGCAACGGCAACGGCAACGGCAACGGCAACGGCAACGGCAACGGCAACGGCAACGGCAACGGCAACGGCAACGGCAACGGCAACGGCAACGGCAACGGCAACGGCAACGGCAACGGCAACGGCAACGGCAACGGCAACGGCAACGGCAACGGCAACGGCAACGGCAACGGCAACGGCAACGGCAACGGCAACGGCAACGGCAACGGCAACGGCAACGGCAACGGCAACGGCAACGGCAACGGCAACGGCAACGGCAACGGCAACGGCAACGGCAACGGCAACGGCAACGGCAACGGCAACGGCAACGGCAACGGCAACGGCAACGGCAACGGCAACGGCAACGGCAACGGCAACGGCAACGGCAACGGCAACGGCAACGGCAACGGCAACGGCAACGGCAACGGCAACGGCAACGGCAACGGCAACGGCAACGGCAACGGCAACGGCAATGGCAATGACTTTTAAAATTTTTCATACAATCAGATGGAATTCTTTATAATCATTTATACATCTTAGAGAAATTGACCACACACTGTTATTGTATAATCATTAGAATGTCATCACTACAATATAATACGATAGTAAAAATGGAAAAAATAAGATAAATTTTATAACACAATAAAAATAAATATTTCCGGTTCATTCACTACACATGTACAACATTCTTATACTCAAAATGAGATACGAACAAAAACTACATTCAAAAACATCCAGGTAAAAATGGTGAAGATATGATTACAAGTCAGAACATGTACGACTTCGACCATGTTCCGAAAGTAGCTGCATTAGCTGCGCAGCGTTGTAGTTTTGAAAAAAGCGTTCCGAAAGTAGCTGAACGTCACTACAATCTCACGCTCTCGATTTTTGGTCACCCCTGATATCCCTAGATTCTATAGCTGCGAACTGCTACAGCCACACTACCTCCGCGCGGTAGTGTGGCTGCAGCTAACGCATGATTTAAGTGGTGGGGGAAGTGGACGAAGTGGACGTGAATCGGTCTCCCGCCGTTTTTAGTGTTCACATTACAAATGGCGGCGAATAGAGTGGGTTCTGAAATGTCAGAAGCGTCGGAAGAAAACGTTGTTCTGGTCTATTTGACCGACGCAACCTCGCAAAAAACCTACACTGTCAAAGTCAGTCGGGAGCTGTCTGAGAAATTAAATACAGGTAATTTATACACTCATTATACTTCTGCCTGAAACCTATTTCGTAAGATTGATGCTTTTATTTTACACAGTGTGGTCCTTCGTAAATCATTGCATGCAAAAACTATTTCTTAATTCGGCGTACCACCCAGGTATGAATCGATTTCGAAAGAAAGTATAATTATAAAATAAACTATAAGTCAAGTAAGAAACAGTATAATTGGTTTCCCAAAATATTAGATCTTTTCACCGCTGCTACACTATGATACACTTTGTACACTTTTGTCGGTAGTGTACAATTTACTGTATTCCTTTGCGCAACATCATGTCTCTAGAACAGAAAGTAAGCGGTTGACGCAAGGGCGAATTTCAGCTAAACCAAAAGCACCCGAGACGAGTCGAGGTCAAGCTGAAACCCCGCACGATTGTTAGTCGCTGTTCCGCCCATGATGCACACAATATTTTTTATTCGTAACCTGCATTGAAAATTTGCAAGCAACGTGATTCTTTTCCGCATGGAGATACACATGCTGTAGTTCGAGTATAGCAATCTCTATAATCGGCCTATCTAGTATCTGAGATAGGTCTCCATGAGCGTAATTTGCGAGTTAGGGTCTTATTCTTAGGAGAGGTTTACATGACTTAATATAATTTCAATAGGATTCGAAATGAATTCTGAAATGAACTAATTATTACATGCTATTGCAAAGAATTATTATGATTATTCTATACTTGGTTTATACGATGACTCTGATTCCCTACAGACATGAGACTTGCACAAATCATCCTAAGTAATTGCATCAAAGAGTCCAATGCAGCTGGAGAAATGGTGTCAGAAATCAATGCTATCGCAGCAGACAACCGTGACAACGATGGCGTAAACACTGCTAAAAAGGCACCAATACTGGCAGCTGACGACTCAGCTGAACAAGAAGTCAGTGTCACTGATGATGAGGAAGATGGTGATGGTGGTAAGTAATAATAGCTTGTAAACACAGTGGCCGCTGATCAGGGAAAACTGGGACCATGGAAAATCCAGGCAATTCGGAAAATTGTCAGAAAATACAGGAAACTTTTTAATTGGTCAGGGAATTCTAGTGGTACGAAAGGAAAAAGAATGAAGCCTCCCCAATAAAACAGCAAAATTCGGAATTTTTCACAGACACTCCAATTAAAAACTTTGAATAAAACGCGATGTAAAAGATTTATCTCAAAGTATTTGTAATGAAAATAAATACCATAAGTAATGTTTGTGTTGTGCGAAAATTATCTTCTGTGACGATTGGATAGCTGATACATATGTTTTTTCAACATAGGCATTGGAAGATCACCTTTTGATGCCTGTTTATGATCCGTTAAGTTGCACTTTATGCAGCTAACTCCAAATCTGCAGTGAAGTCTTCATACTGCAGCTTCGTCTGAGAGATAGCGCGATAACCTCACTTTTCGTCATATCAAGTGCAAATCTCAACTGGCCATAAGTGACTTTGCATACCTACGCTTAAAAAAATATCGTATGGGGCATACCCGTAATCGTTTTTAGCTCGAATAATGATTTCAGTACTTGCTTTCGGCTCGCCTTTAGCTCATACTGAAAACATTATCAAACTCTCTACTTACTGGCATGCCACATAATATACTATTTGAAATGCATGTAAATTCGGCGTTATTTCTCACATATTCGTATTGGCAGTATTAGTTCAAGTTATAGTCAGGGAAGAGTCATAATTTAGTCAAGGAAAACGATTTTTCAGCCTATTTTCACAGACTATTTTTACTGGCCACTATGGTAAAGAACAATAAATATTTTCAGAGACAAACAGCACATTATGTTATTAGTTATTATACCTAATTTGTATCAACATTGTTATGTAGGCAAATTTAATTGGTCGCCGGAGTCTACGCTCATGTTCATCACCGAATACGAAAAACTGCAAGAAAGATTTAAGTCTGGGAAAATGTCTAAAAAAGCATGCTTCGAACTCCTGAGCAAGAACCTCAATTGTCAAGGCATCAAAGTTTGTGGGAAGAAATGTTCTACTAAACTCTTGTCGTTGACGAGGCAGTATAAAGCCATCGTTGACCACAACTCAAAATCTAGGAACGACAGGATGAAAGAATGGCCGTATTTTGAGGTAGTTAGCTCGTTTCTGCTTTTTATTATTTCATAAAATGCACAGCCAACTATGGCCTTTTTATTGTGAATTGCTATTAAATTCAACATTGACTGCTTTCACAAATTCCACGCTCCAAGATTACAAATCACCGCGGAGATAATTCAGTTTAATTGGGAAAAAATAAATAAAATGGCAATGTTATCAACACTTCGACTAATGTAGAGCCTCAAATCGCACCGATTATTAATTAAAGCTGTACTAACAAATATTTCGCTTTTATTTTGTGTAGCCGATTATTGATTAAAGCTGTAGTAACAAATACTTCGCTTTTATTTTGTGTAGCGAATGGATCAAATATTCCACAGGAAGCCCTGGGTAAAACCTTTATTGACAGCATCGTCATCCCAAGTTGGAGAATCGGCAACGAGCGTAAGCGATGAGGATCTTAAGGACGACTACGGACGTAAGTCACATGGTGAGAACAGAAGTACAGTCTAATGTAGGAAAGGTCCTAATCAATCGAGCCGAGTCATGTGTTTGTGTTGCCTGACGTTTCAGCAGTGATGTTCTGCTCTCATCATGCTGAAACGTCAGGCAACACAAACGCGTGACTCGGCTCGATTGATTAAGACCTTTCCCACATTACACAACTCCGAATGACAAATTCACCATGAAGAAGCAGTACAGTTCGTTAATACGACAAGAAATTTGAAAAAAACCGTGTAATACATGCTCGCGTTGTATAAAATATTTCAAACGTTCCAGATATTTTATTAGCTATCAAAAAGCTTTGAATACATCTCTAGATGCTTTTTTCTAATTAATTTTCTTTTATTCCACCTTTGTTTGTCAACTGCATAGTAGGTCTTAACAATGTCTGCTAAATTTCACTCCTATTGTCTTTACATGATTACTTACTTTATCTGTAATAATTTGTTGATTTGATATCGTTCATATTATTACTTTTATCATAGATGGACGAGGAAAAAAAAAAAAAATTTCATGCAAGAATTTGTGGTGTGCAAAAAAAAGGCCCAAGAAGATAAAGAAAGATATCATCAAGCGAAACTGTCACGAATGGACAAAATGAATGAGCTTCTCGCCCAGCTAGCTGCAAAACAAAACAATCAGGAGGATGTTAGTTTTTCGGCATAATTTTTTTGGCACAGGCAAATCGTGTCAATTGTTCAATTGATGGATGGACTCGGAAAATGGGCTGGTGAGCTAAAATCCTGAAAAATGTTTAATTACTTCAAGAGCATTCAGCGCGCGCACTGTGGGGCAAGCAGCCTCCAAAGCTGGCATTAAATACAAAAATCAAATTTAATTCAGAAACACCTACTCATAGTACTTTACAAGAGCACTTGTCAATGCATACTTCCAAGGTAAATAAATGCTTGGGAGCTTCTCCAGATCGCCAATTTAATATGCTTTTGGAGCGGCTTATGAGCGGTAATAACAATTCACGCGTTTTGAGCCTCACAAAAAATGGTGGTTTTCGTCATGGAACTTTCGATTTCGGGTATTTTACTATAGATTGGTAACTTTTGATTCGTTTTTGAGCATAATGTACAATAAAATATTCCTGACAAATATGGTAGTTGAATTCAATCGAATTATGATGAAATCGACAAATATTTAACTTGTTAATGATGTTCCAAGGTAGATCGAGTGTTTATTTTTTTTTTCCTATTAATTTTGAGTTTCAGGAATGTGAATACGTTTCGACATCTTGCACCTTTTTGCTCTTTTGACAGTAAATCCGTCATTTTCACAGTTAGTCGTACAATTCTTTTATCTAAGTCAACTGATGCTGACCATTATAATGATACGACTAGCTGTGGAAATGACTGACTTACTGTCAAAGGAGCAAAAAAGTGCAAGATGTCGAAAGGATTTCACATTTCGGAAACTCAAAATTAATAGAAAAAAAATAAATAAACACTCGATCTACCTTGGAACATCATTAACAAGTTAAATATTTGTCGATTTCATCATAATTCGATTGAATTCAACTACCATATTTGTCAGGAATATTTTATTGTACATTATGCTCAAAAACGAATCAAAAGTTACCAATCTATAGTAAAATACCCGAAATCGAAAGTTCCATGACGAAAACCACCATTTTTTGTGAGGCTCAAAACGCGTGAATTGTTATTACCGCTCATAAGCTGCTCCAAAAGCATATTAAATTGGCGATCTGGAGAAGCTCCCAAGCATTTATTTACCGTGGAAGTATGCATTGATAAGTGCTCTTGTGAAGTACTATGAGTAGGTGTTTCTCAATTAAATTTGATTTTTGTATTTAATGCCAGCTTTGGAGGCTGCTTGCCCCACTGTGGGGCGGTACGAAAAAAATGCATCAAATGTCCGCCCTATAGTACGTAAATAAATTACAAGGTATCTTTGTTTCTATCAGGTAGTTACCGACCATGTGTGTTCAATACTTGTACTACTGTGATCAATATTTGTACTGTACTACTCTATCATATTTAGTTCCACATTTGTCAAGTTCAATGAACGTTTCCAATAAGTTTACTGTATCTTGTTTCATAGTTATTGTTCTCGATGAATATTTTCAATAATTTCACTGCATCATAATCTGTTTATGTTGTTTTCAACTCATATTTTTAATAATTTCATTTTATATTATTCAATAAGGGTGTTCTCAACGAACGTTTTGAATTCAATAGAATACCATTCAGTTCTAAAATTTGTTTGATGATTCATGCATTGAGACAGAAAAAAATGTACGTCATTACCTGTTAACGTATAACACAGAACTTTATTATATTACAACTAATAAAATACTATAAGCATAGTGATAACTCACGACATGTCAACGTATTTCTTATCTAATTATATATTTATACTATCAGGTTTCCAATTGATCTATATCATTTTTGCTTTGGATTGAATCAACTTTATTAATTTTATTACGGCGCAATATATTTGAGTTCCCTGTAATTAATGGTTACCCAATATACACGCAAAATTAGCGTTCCGAATGCCATGCTCAAAAGTTCTTAAACGAATAATATTCCTTGTAGTCAACTTGGAAGCCTGATTTCATAGGTCATATTGATGTCAGAGATTTTGTAATAATAGAGCGCCAGTAATCCTATTACGCTTTTCAATACCTTCCAGTCGCCCTTGTTGTATCTGGTTTACCTCCCAGTAGGGGGATATGGGTAGTTCCCGGAGGAAAGGAATAAAGGTCCTCACACTTAGTTACGAGGGTGGTATATCGGTAACAGTTTGTGTATATTTATTTGAAAGAAATCGGGTGGGTGTTATACAAAGAAGTTGTTCCTGGCACTTGCCATAGTTTGAGTCTTAATTACAATCAGGGCTCGGCCCAGTACTAACGTAGCTTCGGCTACCGACTCTTTCAGACACACTGTCCGACTAACTGACTGACTCATTAATTCTGCCCCTAGCCCAAATCCGGGCCTTATATTAACATGCATCAACTAGGTCAGAAGTATGCAATACGACTGCCTTGCTGATGCATGCGAATTCTCTACTATTGCGTGCTGTGGTGTAGGCCTTACGAAATTGGGGTGCTGGCTCAGCTATTGCCACAACATCCCTCCCCCTTTTGGAGAGTAGGCCCCCGGACTACTTTATTCGTTTACTTAGTAACCTTGCCTTACTTTTCTATTGTATAGTATCTTTACGACTATCCCTTATTTGCTAATTTCTCTTCTTCTTATATCTATATCCCAAATATCCCACGTTTTATTTGTTAATTATGTTTCTATTCCCCAGTGGTATACATTTTGTTCTATTAACTAACTTATTCCTCTAAAGTCTAGGTTGTGCCGGTAATCGACGTGTTCCTTTGGAATTTCACGACCGTCTCATTCGCTAGTGACGATCGTTTCCGCGGCTGCGGTGGCTCCGGTGTCGCTGTCTGTACCGTTGTCCTCCTACATCCTAGAATTATCCTATTTAACGGTGTACATCTATACAATACAAATCCTATAATACATATTACTAATACCGCACTTATTGAATAAGTTGACGTCACGTATGGCCAGTGCCGTGCGTGGACGTGACTCTTTACATCTAGCTCTTTATGTAACTCTTGTAGGCTTTTGCCTAATGAATTTAGTTCGTTAGCGTCTCGCAGGACGCTTTTCAACAGTACGCCATCACTTGATGTATTCGATTTTGGTATTGCCTTCCAATCGTCTTCATGTAAACTGAGATTGAACGTTGGAAGGTAACTAAAACTTCGCTCACTCTGATATTTTCGTAGTGTCTCTATTCGAAAATCTTTCGCAGTTACAGCGCATTTTCCGTTGAGAGCTAACGTGCCAGTGCCTATCAGTGTCTCTCGTTAGCACTTTATTCAATTTGGTTATTGCAATTGCCAAGCAAGACCTGTAATGTAATTCAGGCATCCTTACTACTTGACCTATTTTCTTTGTTAACGCTAAGGGATTAAGGAAAATACTAGGGCGGGATTGAGAAACGTGTTTCTTTTCGTCTAGTCAATATTCCACGAACAGTTTCAACCGGTTGGCATGAACCTTGGTCTCTTTCCGACCCTTTTTTATGGTGTAGTCGACATCCGAATTTTGTGACGTGATTTCGTACGGACCTATATATTTTGGCGTCAATTTCGCCGATTTTCCCCGTCTCACTGTCTCGTCGAGAAGAAGAACCTTATCGCCTGGCCGGAATTTGACTTTCTCTGTTTTTTTGTCGTAATAAGCTTTCCACTTCTCCTTTGCCGCCTCAAGGTTCTCTTTCGCTTTGAGGTTGGCTGCCCTGAGCCTTTCGCGTAGCTCCTGGACGTAGTCGTCGTACGCGTAGGTGAGTCTTGGCGCTTGTTTTACCGAAGAAGGTATTTCTGCTGGGCGTCCGAAGACAAGTTCGTACGGCGTAAACCTTGTTGCAGTGTGAGGGGTCGTATTGTATGTGAACATGGCATACGGCAACCATTCATCCCAGTTCGTTTGATCCTCGTCGACGTAACTCTTCAAGTACTCTGCTAGTGTTCGATGTGAGCGTTCTAACGCGCCATTCGACTCCGGGTGGTACGCCGTTGTTTGAATCTTTTCTATTTTCAGCAACTTGCATATATTTTTAAAAACGCTGCTCAGAAAATTTGTCCCTTGGTCGGAGAGTATTACTTTGGGTGTTCCGTAATCGCATATGATACTTTTGACGAACTCCCTGGCTACTGTTGTCGCTTCTTGATCCATCAGCGGCATTGCTTTGCTGAATTTTGTCAGAGCATCCTGGAACGTCAGTACATATTTGTTTCCCTGTGGTGTGACCGGAAGTGGCCCCACGATGTCCACGGCGCATTTCTCGAAAGCCCGGCTCGGAGTGTCCGTGATTACCATCGGGGCTTTCGATTTTTTCTGCACTTTGTTTTTCTGGCATTTTTCGCACTTGCTTACGTACTCTTCTACGTCTTTGCGTAGCCCTGGCCAGTTGTGC
The DNA here is from genome assembly GCA_963989295.1 of Ametastegia equiseti. NCBI lineage: Eukaryota > Metazoa > Arthropoda > Insecta > Hymenoptera > Tenthredinidae > Ametastegia > Ametastegia equiseti. The sequence goes on from OZ022390.1 coordinate 2,519,780, forward strand.
TCCAGCTTTATCCGTTCCATCATCCGCGTTAGTCCTTGATGCCCACCCATGGGTGCATCGTGGTATTCATACGAAACTCTTTTCCTTTCGTCTTCCGTGTAGTCTTGCTCCACGCCCTTGTGTTGTGTTTCATCCTCCAAGGCTTCTATATCCTCGGTAGGAGTGTGCTCTTGCGCGCATTCCTGTTGAGAACTGTAGATCCTGTAGATCCTGCTGAGTGCATCTGCATTTGTGTTCAATTTACCTGGCTTGTACACCACATCGTATTCGTGCTCTGCAAGTTTCAACCTCATTCTTAGAAGTCTCGATCCTGGGTCCTCGATCTTGAAAATCCATTTGAGTGGAAGGTGGTCCGTGATTACCGTAAAGTGTGAACCGTACACATATGGCCTGAACTGTTTTGTCCCAAAAACGATTGCCAACATTTCCCTCTCGGTCGTCGAGTAGTTTCTTTCAGCTTTATTCAGTGTTCGGCTAGCGTACGCTATCGGTAGGTCCTCGCCTATCGGTCCTTGCGAAAGAATCGCTCCAATCGCCTTGTCAGAGGCATCCGTGGTTATCAGGAATGGTTGGGTAAAGTCTGGGTACCTCAGTATGGGTGCAGAGGTCAACTTCATCTTCAGCGTCTCGAACGCGTCCTCCTCCACTGCTGTCCACTCGAACTTCGTACCTTTCTTCGTGAGTTGCGTAAGTGGCCGTGCTATACGCGAAAACCCTTCTATGAACCTACGGTAATACCCTGCTAGCCCTAGGAAAGATTGTACTTGTTTTACGGTCGCTGGGCTTTCAAAATTCTTAACATCCTTAATTTTAGCGGGATCTGGGAGGATTCCCTCGGACGTTATTACGTGCCCCAGGTAGCTCGTCTCTTTTCTCAGAAATTGACACTTGTCTGGTTGGAGGCTGAGCTTGCTCTCCTTCAGTCGTTTAAATACATCCACTAGCCTATCGTTGTGTTCCTTGAGTGTCGCTCCGTGGATCACGATGTCGTCTAAATAAACGTAACATTTAGATGCTTGCAACCCTGCTAAAACGGTGTTCATCAGACGTTGAAACGTCGCTGGTGCGTTTTTGAGTCCGAACGGCATTGAATTATACTCATAATGTCCATGCGCTGTTGAGAAGGCGGTTTTTTCTTTATCTCCTTCATCCATGGGAATTTGGTGAAATCCCGAGGCGAGGTCTAACGTGGTAAAATATTTTGCTTTTCCTAGCTGATCCAATATTTCTGTGATGTTGGGTAGAGGGTACGAATCTCCCACCGTTATCTCATTCAACTTTCTATAGTCCACGACTATTCTAAATTTTTGCCTTCCTTCTGCGTCGGTTTTTTTCGGTACGACTAGAAGCGGTGCGTTCCATTGACTGCGACTCGGCCGTATTATGTTGCTTTCAAGCATCGCTTCTATCTGCTTGTTTATTTCCTGTTTCTGCGATTCGGGTAAACGGTATGGACGAACCTTCACTGGTTTCCCGCCGTCCAACAGTTCTATCGTATGACTAGCTACGTCGGTGACGCTTAGCCTATCCCCGGGTGAATAGAATATTTCGCTGTATTCCTCGCATATCCCGAATAATGAATTTATTTCCTCATCATTGAGGTCTTCTGTGCGTATGTTCTCTCGTAGCAGTTTCATCCGCTGGGTGCCGGTCTGCCCAGTCATCCAACCTATGTAGGTATCCTCTTCCTCGTTTGGCATACCGTCCTCCTGACATAGTTCTTCTAACTCTACGGTTGGGGTATCCAATGTCACTTCGTAGTCGTTGAGATTCATTATGTCGACCACGCATTTTTTGTCTGCTGGTGTAGTTAAGCAATTTCCTAAGTATACGCCGTCAGCAAGTTCTTTTTTCTCTACGATGCCAATGAACTTGCTGTTGGTGTTGACACTGACGTTCCTTACGGTCCGCGGTGCCAACTTGATTTCTCCTTTCCGTGCTGGACGCATCATCGGGATCCTTTGGCCGTACAGGAGGAATGTTCGTGCACCCCACCCGATTGCCGTGTCATGGTCCTCGATAAAGTCTATTCCAATGATTCCATCGGTATCCAAGCAAAAGTCATCCTTCACCACGAAAAAGGGGTGAGTCACTACCAAGTCCCCGACACGTATCGGTAGTGCCACCTTGCACAGTGCTTTGACGACTCCTTCCCCTATCCCGGTTAGGTTCGTCGTTTCCTCTATGACTGGCATATCGTCTTCCAGCACTCCGATTTTGATGATACTGGCTTCAGCTCCGGAATCCACCAGTAATGTCATTTTTTCTTTAATGATTCCGCTGGCCGCTAACTCGATTCTATTTCTGCTTTCCCCATTCGCGTTAGCGATATTCATGGATTTGTACGATCCTGCGTTTCGTGTTGATTGCGGTGATCCGTCCTGGCCCACATTCTTGCTGCCTATGTTTTGTGAACTACCCATATGGGTTTTCTGATTTTCGCTGAATCCGTTACCGTAACCGTTGCTGTTTCCTGAGCGTCTTTCGTCCCGTCGTGCTCTGTCCTTGCAGTCCTTGTATAAATGTCCACGATGCTTGCAAAAATTACAAGTGACCTCGATTGACGGCCCTGTTCGGACCTGCTGACGGTAAAGGTTGACGATCTTTTGTTTGTTTACAATCACGCGCGATATGACCCGTCTGATTGCAGCGTAGGCACTTTATTGGCGTCGCGTTTCTATCGTAGTGACGCGTTGTTCGCTGACCGTAAATGGCACTTGTTCCTGCTTGAATTTTTTCCTCTTCTTCCGCATTCTTTATCGCGGCTGCTAAATCTGTATTATGATACGATTTGACTATCGTTTTTAAGTTACTATGCAATCCGCTCTCAAAAACTGCTAAACTTTGGTATCGCAGTAGATCCTCTACTCCCTTTCTTTCAGCTGCTATTTCTGTTCTAGCTCCGCACGCTCTGATTAGATCCATCATCAGGCGGGTGATCCTTTTTCCGTAATCGTGCGCGTTTTCACCCGACTTCTGTCTGCTTGAAAATAACTCTACCAGCAATGCTGGTGTCGAGCTTTTGACTCCGTATAATGCCAAGAGCTCGATTTTTAGCTTCTCAAACGAATCTATTGTCTTGTATCTAAGTTCCATGGCTGCCTCGCCCTGAATCTTGGTTTTCAGGACTAATTTTAGTACTTCCGGTTTCTGGGCTGGATTCACTTTGTCCTTCGCATACTCAATTGTTTGCAGTAAATCGTCTACCTTACGTGGTTCGCTTCCATCGAACACGTTGATCATCTGACGAACTTCCTTCAATGTCAAGTAGTCCACCATCTTGGCTACCGGTTGCTCTCTCGGCGGTCTGTTGTCTGTCAGTACTTCTGTGATTGTCAATGGGGGTACGGTGTCTATCGATACTCTGGGTAATACTGGGGATGGACCGGGAAAAAAGGACGTGCTTGATTTAGGCTTTGGCGACGGGGTTGGTCCCTCTTGCTTATTTTTCTTGATAAATGCGCGTAATACTGCTCTAATCTCCTCGACAGTGTTTGTATCATCAACCGCTAATTTATACCTTTCGCACACTTGTAAAAGGAGGTCTTTCCGGATCTCCTGTATCCACCCAGTTTGTCCTTGAGCGACAAGCTCCTCTATTTTTTCCCAAGTAGCAGACATTTACCCTAACAAAATTTCTCCGCCAAGCTCAATGAGCCTGGGTTAACTGACTCTTCGGAAGGAGGCTTTCAAACCTGAATAAGGCCTGTTACGTGAAATCCTAAAGTTCGCACGCTACTCGCTGGCAGTCAGGCTCTCAATAACAATATTTGCGGCTTAACAACTAATACTGCGAAGATTTTAAATTGACTCACACAAGGATGAATGTCTTCATTCCGCTGCTCTTGTTTTCGGCTGGGCTGTTGCTGACTTCCTGTCTCCTGTGGTTGGCTGTCCTTCCGCGTGCTGCTGCTGGATTCTGCCCGGCTGCGAGTGCTGCTTCCATTGACGTATCTTCAGTGCGTTTGCAGCGGCTGCTTCCTTTGGCTCTTCACTTTTTTATTTATTCACCTTTTCTCTGGTCACAACGACTGCGTGTTGTGCCTTTTTCTTTCAAATATTCTGTCCCGATATTTTACACTACCCCGTAAGCTCCGGTATATCCGCTTAACCGCTGCCACCAATGTTGTATCTGGTTTACCTCCCAGTAGGGGGATATGGGTAGTTCCCGGAGGAAAGGAATAAAGGTCCTCACACTTAGTTACGAGGGTGGTATAACGGGTAACAGTTTGTGTATATTTATTTGAAAGAAATCGGGTGGGTGTTATACAAAGAAGTTGTTCCTGGCACTTGCCGTAGTTTGAGTCTTAATTACAATCAGGGCTCGGCCCAGTACTAACGTAGCTTCGGCTACCGACTCTTTCAGACACACTGTCCGACTAACTGACTGACTCATTAATTGTGCCCCTAGCCCAAATCCGGGCCTTATATTAACATGCATCAACTAGGTCAGAAGTATGCAATACGACTGCCTTGCTGATGCATGCAAATTCTCTACTATTGCGTGCTGTGGTGTAGGCCTTACGAAATTGGGGTGCTGGCTCAGCTATTGCCACAACACCCTGCATTATTCCTATTTTCCTGTGTATTACCGATTGGTTCGTGTTCAATCGGATCAACGTCTATAACGTCATCTTCTAGAATGTCGTTCCGTGCTATGCACAGATTATGCATAACGCAGCAGGCAATTATGTACTCCGGTATTAAGTCAGTTCGAACCATTGGTAAGCGATCCAGCAAACTTCTAAAACGTATTTTCAAAAGACCTATTGATCGCTCAACAATCATCCTTGTCGAGGATGAGCAGAAATTGAAATTCCTCTGGCGTACTGTGAGGTGCCCATTGTCTTTAAAGGGCACAAGCAAATGCTTGTGTATCCCATACGCAGCATCACCAATCAGGTGGCTGTCGCCAGGAAATTTGGTTACATCATTGAGATATCCTTCCACCTCAGACAACCGTAGAACTCTTTCGTCGTGTACTGGCCCCACTTGACCTGCATAGCAGTGGATGAATTCGAGTTTATGGTTGCAGACTACCTGAAAAGTGAATATATTCTCGGTTAACGAAATTCATATTGCGTGCCTAATGGTATAAGGTCGTATCCACCAACAAAGTTTTTACTTTTTTTTTCAATATGAATGTAGCGCTCGAACTTGGATATGGAGGTGGGACTAAATCAATCTAGTCGAGCCAAATCGTTGATACGATTCGGCAGTTATGGTCTGCCCTTATCAGAAGCTTAGGGTCAGTCAATAGTAAGATCCCGCACGCGACACTAATTAGATTGATCCTAAGCCTCTGATGAGGGCAGAACATGACTGCCGAATCGTATCAACGATTTGGCGAGATTGATTTAGTTCCACCTCCACAAAGTTTTTCACTTTTATTGTAAAAAATTTTCGACTTTCTTCAATCATTGACGAAATTTTGCGTTTCAGAAGTTTGTAGAGCATTTGCAATGAAACAAATTTTGCAGGTACGACTTTATGTCGTAAATTTTATTTTAATTTTTGTATTAAAATATAAAAAATAGTTTACTTCGGAGTATCGATAAATCTTCGCATGTTAGACATATATTCGAAGCAATCTATGAACAAAATTGAGAACCCCATCTCACGGAACCACGTGAAGAAAATCATTCCACTGGGGGTAACTGTGACGTCCGCAGATCCCACGGTCTCGCGATCTGCGACGCGCACCCATAGTAACTATTTAGATAAGAGTACTACATATGTATTTCGCGCTCCTTGGACTAGATAAGACATATGTAAGACAAGGGGCGCTGCACCTGACGATATCCAGCGGCCGTCCACCCGACGGGAACCGCGATTCAGCAGTTTCCAGAAAGAAACGGGAGACGGCCGTGGATCACCTGAAGGTGCTCCAGAGGGAGCAAGGCAGAAAGAGAGGAGAACCAATTAAATACCCTGACGACCACGATGACCACAGATTCGCTCATTACTCGTCATTCGTTACTGTTATATTCAAAATTCTCATTAAAAGACGAACTTTTGCATACAGCTCTTACATTTGGAAACTTCCTTACGGCAGCTCGGTAATTTCACTCATTCGGCCTTTCCCTAGTGTTTTCACGCAATATAATAAATTTCCATATTCTCATAAACGGTAATCGTCAATTCCCCGATCCTTTAACCCCTGCGAGCGTGCCGTGTCTAGGCATTTGCAAATAACCAATTCCTATCGACGAGCGTGCCGTGTCTAGGCATTCGTCAACCACATCCTCTCCTTCCGTTTGATGCCCATTCGGAGCGGGAAACGGAGACACGGGCACCGCGGCGGGAAAGACGTCCGTGAGAGAAGGCGTCAAGCGATTATCAAGCAGATTACTCAGTGCTGTGAATTTGTTCACGAATCCTTGTGTAGTGCTCCGACGAATCAATCTGGACATTTAGTGGAATACCAGGGGACTCAGCAATCCGTTCTCGTCATCCCAAGCCATCCAGACTGCCAACCGGAAGAGGCCCTACCCCTTCCTGATAACACTCCAGGGAACTCCGCTTCAACAAGGTAACCCACGCAGATCAGTCAGCAGGGTTTCGATAGCCAACACGGGATGGGTTCGACTCCCATTCAACAATTTTAAGGGGTTATATACAGTTGTAATTTTCGAAAAATCGTTTTTTTTTTTTTGTATTTTCTGAATAAACATATATTTGAGCATACACACTCAAAATTTTATGTCAATCAGACGAATATTTTCGAAGTTATAGACACATTTATGAAGGCGCGTTAGGGAGGGGCGTCCCACAGTCGGGGACCGGCGCGCCAGCTGCCTACCTGAGGCGCTGTCCCTTCTTTCCTTGCCTATCCCACTCTCTTTCCTTTGTCATTTTCTATTGTATGTTTCTCAGTTGCCAAAATTTGAAAAGTAGTCGTCAGTCTCAGCAGAGAAGCCTAACAGTAAAGTCGTGTCAGTGTACTTGTGCCTTCGATAATATCGTGAAAATGAAATCTAGCAGAGAACTTAGAAAATCAACGAAAGTGTACAAGTCAAGAGCGAAGAAACGAAAGAATGTTTTCAATCCGAAAACAGCTGAAACGGATGAGTCCAGTTTCCAGTGGCAGCGGGCAGCAGCTGCTGATAACTTATCAGTTTATAAGCATGATTATCAGCCATTTCCACAAGAAGATGCTGAGGCCCTGAGGCCCATTTATGAAGATCTCAGCAATGAAAAATTATTGGAAAGATGTGTGGGTGGTTTCACCCAAAACAATAACGAAAGCTATAACCAACTAGTGTGGAAGATCTCTCCAAAAGTACTTCCAGCCGGATCAAAAACGGTGGAAATGGCTGCATATATAGCTGCTGGCATCTTCAATGAAGGGACAGCTGCCCTTTTACATTATATGAATGCAATGGGCGTCTCACTTGGGCCCAATGCGCATTCATATACAGATAAAGAAGATGCGCAGCGCATCAAGATCTCCGACCTGAGATCACACGAGAGCACCAGAGAGGGAAGAATGGCTCGCAGACAACATCAAATCGAATTATTAGAAGCTGCCAACGATGCGAACGGATTATTATATGGCCCTGGAATAGATGACTCCATGTAAGTTGAAAAAAAACAAAATTTACCACATGTAATACGCCTTTGAAACTTTAAACGCGTTTTTCTCAAAACTATGTTTTCAAAATCGGTGATCAAGATTTCTCGAAAACGGCTGAACCGATCAGTCTCAAATTTTAACACAACCTTTTTAACTAGATTTTTTAGTAATTAATCGAAGATTTTTTTTCTCCGATAAATATTTTCCATTTTATAAACAATTTAAGGCTTAAATTTTCGTTCAAAATCGAGTCTTTTATTTTGAGAAGTCGCCATTTTGTCAAAAATTATTTTTTCGCTAATTCCTTCGATTAAATACTAGATAATGTATTATATTAACGAAATTTATTTGGTTTTTTCATTTCAGATAATCCGGTCCAGAGATATCGTGATCACCGCAAAATTGGTTTTTTTTGCGGAGCTCTAGGAGATCGGCGATAGCAACATTCGCGATGATTATTTTTACAAATAAAAAATATGTTAATATATTATAAGGTTATTATAATATATACACCAATTTTCAAATTAATAAATTGAATAGTCTGCGCGAAAAAAATTCTTGAAAATCCGTCTTTTTAAAGCCTTCTAACTGTATGTAAGGCCTTAAGGTGACAGCATTGCCAATTGGTGACCAAGGGCGGTCTACCAACTCCCGACGTCACAAACCACCAGTACTTACGATCTTTTATCGTTAATTGAACACTTCAAATTTCAACTTTCATGGACGTATGTTTAGAATTTTAACGGAAGTACGAATAAAAAAAATTTATATAGGGCATTCGATCAGGTATATACTTGTAGCTGGATTAAGTGATACCCCTTCCGGTTTATATATGCTTCAGCATTCTCTGTCGGTGCTGCAATACGAACGTGAGTACCGTCTATAGCACCTAATACTTTGGGGAATCCACGGTTTCGACTAAAACTGGCGTGAATTTTATCGGCTTCTTGTGCTGTAGGCCACCGTATGAATTGTGGTCCTAAATTATAAATGGCTCTTGTCACTCGTCTAACAGTCCTCCAGGCTGTTGCTTTTCCCACATTAAATTTTTCACATATGGATCTAGAATGAATTTTTGTTTAATTACTTGTACACAATTGGAAATAATCAGTGTTCCTTCAACCTTTTTTTTTTCAAAGAAAATGTGAGAGCTTTGAACTCCGTATTGTGGCTTCATTGTCATCATCTTAGCAGTCACAATTTACCTATACGAGTCTGGTGTTGCTGTTGTCCACAGCGCGATCATAAGCTGCTTCTCGGCAGGTATAGTCATTCTGCCTGTTGGTTCTCCTGCTCGTTGTCTCCGATTGCGGGTTATTGATTCCGTGATGCGATCCAATAGGTAGTAAAAGGTTCCTCGAGTCATGCTGTAGAAGATCGCATTTTAGTGGATATTCTACAAATTCCAACTATACCTGACGTCATCCAGTCAAACATATAGGCTTTTAATTGTTTCACATCAACAGAATTTTCGTGAATCTTATCAGAATTGCGAAAACGTAGCACTACACATGGTAATTTATCCATTAAATCGGAGATGTTGAGGTCTGAAGGTGTGTCCGTGTCGGTTTCCCTAATAATAGGGTCGGAGGTATCTGGCTTTATTGTTCGGTAAATAAAAGCACGAATAGCTGTAGTATAGTAAAGAATAGGACTACACATGAGTTTAAAATTCAAAATATGACGTAGCTTATCAATAAATTGAATACTTACCGGAAGTGCTGGCGAAACTGGGAGTCGGTGTACTCGTCCACCACATTTTCCAAATAATTTTGAATTCGCGGTATTCGTATTATTGGACCCCTATAATTCAGCTGTATCAAAAATTCTATTTCACCATCACTTTCTGATGAACTATCATCAGAAGACGATGAAATATTATTCAACAGAGCCGCTATTAACGCCATTTGTAAATAACATTGCTTTTTGCCGCTACTCGCAACAATTGTCGATTTTGAACTGCACGTGCAAGCTTTCCGAAACGATTGTGGAAAGGTGGGGGTAAATTTCATGCTGGCAGCACTGCTGCGCTTTCGGAACGGTGAATTTGAAACTATGACAGCCGCAGCAGCGCAGCCCGCTGTAGCTAGTTTCGGAACATACTATTCATAATTAATTATACAGTGAAGTTACCTAGAAAGTTAGCAGTCAGTCACAGCCAACTCGAGACACTTCACTTCTTTCGTCTGTTTTTCGCAGGTTGGCCACCCCATGTTTTTGGTTTAAACCACAGCTGACAATGGCTGTCACATGATCGCGTCAATGTAAGGTTATGATTGTTTTGCCGTATTTTCCCAGCACTCACACGGGTATACAGAAGATAACAGTGCCTTACGGTGTTCGGTGCTGTTAATTTTTTATTTGTGCGAAAGCTCGTGATATGTGGTATAGGAACCCATCACGAAAATTTGTCACTCATTTTCAAGTTGATTCGCAGCTTTAAAACCATGTCGGTATCTTACGAGGAGTCGACCAGACCAGACCCGAATCACAGATCTGGCCCAAACTTTGCGGGATGTTTTCTTGTGCCTGAATTATGAAGCATGTAATACATAACTCTTCCTCAATGTGCCTCCATCCTTTTGGCGAGCCCCGCTTGATAGTAATATCCAGCGGCAGATGAATATTTGACGCAGGTGCCAATACTTTGTTCTGCTTCATCGAATTGAGTCTTCTCAGGCTAGAATCTGGTCATTATTGTCGATTCATGATCATTATACTAGTTTGAGGCAATTCAACCAGCTTTTAAGCTTTCGGCGAGCCTGTAGATGGTCCTTCGCCACAGTGAAATAGCCTTTGGAGCTCGTGTCGTTGGCTTTGAAAGAATTTCTACACGGACAGGAGACCTTCCAACTCACAGAACTTGTTTGAAATGAGGTGACAAGAGTATTCAGAAAGTGCAGCTGGAAGATTTATTTTCCGATTCCTCCGTCAATATGTATTCATCGAATAATGAGAAGTCAAAGTTTGAATCGTATCAAAAATGAAAAAAAAAACCACATTTTTTGAAGTCGATGGCCAGTCTACGAATTTCACTTCTTTTTTACGTTTGTCACCTAATTTCAAACAGATTCTGTGAGTTTGAAGGTCTCCGGTCCGTGTACGGATTTTTTGAAAGCCAACGATATGCGCTCCGAAGGCTATTTCACTGTGGCGAAGGACCATTCACAGGCTCATCGGAAGCTGAGAAGCTGGTTGACCTGCCTCAAACTAGTATAATGATCATGATTTGACAATAATAACCAGATTTTAGCCAAATTGTAAGAAAACTCAATTCGATGAAGCAGAACAAAGTATTGTCACCTGCGCCAAATATTCATCTGCCGCTAGATATTACTGACAAGCGGGGCTCGCCAAAAGAACAAAGCCCCCGTCTGGAGAGTTATGTGTTACGTGCTTGATATTCAGGTACAAGAAAACATCCCGCAAAGTTCGGGCCAGATCTGTGCGCCGGAGGTCTGGTCGACTCCTTGTTAGTATTTGCGTCAGTCCAGACTGCCCTCGCCTGTGAAGTTGGATGAAAACTATGATATCTTGGAGCGGACCTCCCGTTGCAGTCGATGATTAGGCAGTTGGCTCAAGAACTTATGATTTTTTTTACCAATTCAAAGCTATTTTTAACTACACCGAATGAAAACTACTATGCGTTGCAGCAAAGTTCTCTTTTCAGTCGATGATTATTTGTGCCAGCTCGAAGCTACTTTCAACTGCGCTGAATAAAAACTGTGATGTCCTGGAGCGGATCTCTCGTTGCAGTCGATGATTAGGCCCCTCGCTCAAGAACTCATGATTTTTGTACAACCTCGAAGCTATTTCCAGCTACGCCGAATGAAAACTATGATATCTTGGAGTGGAGCTCTCTCTCTAGTCGATGATTATGTCCCTCGCTGGGGAACTCATGATATTTGTGCTAGCTCAGAGCTACTTTCAACAGCGCTGAATAAAAACTGTGATATCTTGGAGCATATCTCTCGTTGCAGTCGATGATTAGGCCCCTGGCTCCAAAACTCATGATTCTTGTATGACCTCGAAGCCATATTCAGCTACGCCAAATAAAAACTGTGGTATCTCGACCATGATAGTTGCTCGCTTGGGAACGAATGTCTTTTGGTGCATGCCCACGGTTCATCCACAGTGCATCGTCATCTTACAAGTTCGTTTTTTTCTTTGCGCCGCCACAGCTTGCACTGCTACACTGATTCAAATATCCAATAATTCTGAGCCGCTGTTATACTTGAAGATTATGCCATTTGCATAAACGTTCATGATATTCTCTCTATTCTTATGGTTCTCGAATCAAGATTCAGAGTTTCATAATTTTTTTATGCATTGGATTGCCCTAACTTAGTGCGCTGACCCACTGATCTCATGATTTATGAACAAAGAAAATGTAATTCCATTCAGAGATCATGATGCTCGGAAAAAAAAAACAAAAAAACTGTCAATAATGAGCAGAGTTGTCTCTCAAATCGATAACAAAACATACCTATTCTGATAGGTTATTCAAATGTAAATGAAAGATGTATCTGCGTTCGATTTACAACTCGACACTCCAGTCAAGGATGCCGGAAGACGATGCGTGTGTTCATAATTGATGAACATGACACTGCCTGTTGGGTGAAATCCCTTGAGACATTTCAAATGTTTATAACTGTTTTCAGTTTGTGTTACAGAACGACCAGTACTGTATCCTGACTAACTCATAAGGAGAGTAGCAGACCTCCGGATCAAAGATTTTGCTCAAACTTGCAGAGGTGTTTTCTTGGCCCAAAATACATTCTCTTGGCGAGCCCCACCCAAAAGGTATATCCAGCGGTGGTTGGGCATTCGACGGGGGTGACAATATTTTGTTTTGCTTCGTCAGATTGACTTCGCTTTGCTGGAATATGGTATAATAATACAGATATGTGAGCAAGCACGCTGAAAAACATACATTACACAGGTACAGACAGCTCAGAATACTCGATTTCTAGGTACACACTAGCAAAATTAATTACGTTGGTTGAGAATTATGAAAAAAACCAATTCGGAGCAGTTCCAGTGGAGCCGCCGGGTGGAATCTTACTGTCAAATCAAAATCGTTACAATAGTTTCAGGTACGTCGTCCAGATTTGAGCCTGACGAGCCCAGAAATGGTTCTCCGCCACTGTGAAATAGCCTCCGTTACCCATGTCGTTGGATTAAACAGACTCCCTGTGTTGACCATTGATCTTCAAACTGGCAGAGCTTATTGAAAATTAAGCAAACAACCTATTGGAGAATTGAAATTTGAAGATCCATTCTCTGATTTGTCTCTGATTATAGATTCTTCCGATATTAAAGAGCAAAAGATTACATCAAATCATTGAGAAGAAAAAAAGAAAAAAAACACAGTTGTCGAAGTTAGGAGCCAGTCTTCAAATTTCACTTCACTACTCGTGTCGCCTCATTTGAAGTAAGCTCTGTCAATTTCAAGATCCATGGTTAACGCAGGGAATCTGTTGAATCCGACGATATGGGTGACGGAGGCTATTTCACAGTGGCGGAGAACCATTTCTGGGCGCGTCAGGCTTAAATCTGGTCGACGTACATGAAACTAGTGTAACGATCTCGATTTGATAGTAAAATTCTATTCTGAGGCTGTATCGGGACTGCTGCGATTTGCTGTTGTATAATTCTCAACCAGTTTAATTCATTTTGCTAGTGCGTACCTAAAAATCATTTATTTTGAGCTGTCTGTACCTGTGTAATCTATGTTTTTCAGCGTGTTATCTCACGTATCTATACTATCATACCGTATTCTAGCAAAGCAAAGTCAATCTGACGAAGAAAAACCAAATATTGTCACCCCCGTCGAATGTTCATCCGCCGTTGAATATTACTATTGGGTGGGGCTCGCCAAGAGAATGTGGGCCTATGAGATGGAACTTTACATCAGGAGCTCTATATTCTGGGCCAAGGAACCCCTCTGCAAGTTTCAGCAAATCCGTGATCCTGAGGTCTGATACTTTACTTGTCAGTTTAATTGAGATAGCTTGTCCAATGTTATTGCAATGAAATTGATGTAATCGGTTCGGATTCAAGTGATAATTATGTATTTTGGTATCCGGTGTCATGATATAAAGAATTTTCATCATACTAATAATAACAATTACAATAATGAAAATAAGCGCAATCATAATGGTACATACTGGAAATAAAAGAAGTAATAATTTGAACTCAGATGACAGTGATGAAAATAATGAAGATGGCTGTAATTGGAAGTCCTGAAGAATAATACAATTATGGTCATAAAAATTTATAGGCACGATACGAATGATAATATTTATCATATAAAATTATCAAACAAATGTTGCGTGTCTGATGGTATAAGGTCGTATGCGCCAATATACGACCTTCTAACACGGATAAAGGTGAAAGGGCATATCCATTTTTTTTAAATTCCCGTCAAACATGTCCAAATACCTTTAAAAATGATAGATTTGAAAAATCATTCAATTAAGGGTGGAAGGTCGTAAGTACTGGCGGCCACGCTCTTTCATCTCTAAATTCGTGTGAACGGATCTCGTTGACTAACAGTATAAGATCGTATCCGCCGTAGACTGTTTTTTTTTCGTGCAACTGCTCCAAAAACTCCTGAAACGCGAAGATCTATCGACATCTCAGAAAAGTCAGTGCATTTTTTCAGTTTGGAAAAAAAAAATTGCTGGACTAACAGTATAAGGTCTGATCCGCCAAAAACTGTTTCTTCTTCATGCAACTGCTCCAAAAACTTCTAAAACGCGAAGATCCATCGATATCTAAGAAAAGTCAGACATTTTTTCACTTTTTGAAAAAAAATTGCTGAACTAAAGGTAAACGGTCTTATCCGCCAGAATCTGTTTTTCACTCCAAATCAAAAAATTCCTGACTCATCTCAAATATTGATGAATCTTTGCGTTTCAGACGTTTTTAGAGCGTTTGCAACGAAGAAATTTGAAAAAATGGCAGATACGACCCTATACCGTTGATAAATGTGAGAAAAAAAATACGAAGTTAGTGATAAAAAGATAGATCTACCAAACGTATGACCTTTCACCTTTGTTTATTTTTTCACTAAATTCCGATGAATCTGTCTTTCGAGTACTTTTAGAGTGAACGCCGCGAAAAAAAATATACGACCTTTTGCCACCAAAATCGCCTTTTTGGCGCATACGACCTTATACCATTAGACACGCGATGTAATTGTTATTAATAGTATATTCATGGATGACTGTAATCGGAAGAGTCAATCGAATAATAGTACGCGTAGTCATGAAAATACTTTTGATAATAAGAATGATAATATTAATAATATAAAAATGATCGAAAACATATCATTGCTGTTGATCACAGTGTAGAAATAGTGATAACTTATATCAAAAGCATTACTCATATCATTCATAATCCAATGGACTAATACCAAACAGGCGTAAGCACAAAGAAAGATTTTTTTTCTTGCGGATATGCCCAAAACGCTTTAAATTGCATGAAAAAGATTTTGCCGCTAAAAAAACGAAATTTTTTTTGCCGCTTGCGCCCCTATAATTATTAGTCCATCGATATTATCTGTATAAAAACCAAACGAACTCGTTCAAACGTGGTTCAAAGTGCCCACCCCTTGCGAGCGTGCAGTACCTCATGCGATCATATTAGAACGCTCTAGTTGTGTTTGAAATGTGTTCCGGAGCCATTTCCTCCAGAATGCTCACTATTTCCACCTGGAGTGCTGCACGGTTTGCTATTCGTTCGTAATTCGCGAATTTGCGAAGGGTTTGCTATTTGGTTTCTAACGTTGCCTCAACATTTCTATTTTTCTTCTACAGTGAATATGTAGTTCGGCGCATCTTCAACGATGGTGTATCACTGAAATGATTCCAGACCTGTTGATACCGTATGTTTGTTGTCAAGCTGCCATAAAACAAAAGCGTTCGATAGTGTTCTGTGTAATGATAATAAATGATAGTAATGCAAGATTTTTGTTCTTTTGTTTTCTGGTAACTTGACAACAAACATACGGTATCAACAGGTCTGGAATCATTTCAGTGATTTACCATCGTTGAAGATGCCGAACTACGTATTCACTGTAGAAGAAAAAATAGAAATGTTAAAGCAGCGTTACGAAGGCCTGAGTTATCGGCGAATTTCGGATAATTTTGCAGCAGCGCACCCAGATCGCCCTATACCATCAAATACGGGGATCAGGAAAATCGTGTTGAGATTTGAAAGACGCGGAACCGTCGATGGACGTTTGTTCAAAGTGACACAGCCGAACAGAAGATTAAGTTTCGTGACCAAATTGGCTATTTGTTTGTGCGTGGAAGAGGATCCCTTTAAACCAACCAGCCAAATCGCGCAGGAGATGGGAGTTTCCAAGTCATCGGTGAGAAACGTGTTACGTGAGGCCAAATACAAGGCGTTCAAAATTGGGAACCATCACGAGCTTTTGCCTGTTGACCAGGGCAGGCGCATGTTGTTCAGCGAACAAATGACCAACCTGTTAAATGCGGATCCGGGGCTGCGACTCTGCTTCAGTGACGAGAGCACGATTTTCCTGGTAGGGAAGCACAATAAACAAAACACGAGAGCTTGGTCACAGCACAATCCGCATTTCTTCGTGCAGAGTGGGACACAGTATCCGGTCAAAGTAAACGTCTGGGCTGGAATGATCGGCAATCAAATCGTAGGGCCTCTTTTCATCGAGGGGAACCTCACGGGAGAGAGATACCTACAATTATTGAGGAATCAGATCGTTCCGGCGATCCGAGCAATTGAGGCGAACGTGAGTAAAATTTTTGAAAGAAATAGATAATAGATAATCATAACGATGACGATTAGTTCAATAATTGTTAATTTGACGATTTCAGAAATAACGTGATTCAAAAAATAAACAATGAATTTTAAATAAACAGTACGGATGATATTCATGTTCACATCATATTATCGTAATTTTATTTTTATTTTCAGGTGCAGCTCATATGGTTCCAGCAAGATGGAGCCCCGCCACATTTCACGTTGCAAGTCAGGGAGTACCTGGAGCAAGAATTTCCGGGACGCTGGATTGGGCGCGGGAGTCCCACTATCGAATGGCCTGCGCGCTCACCTGATATGTCGCCCCTTGATTATGGGTTGTGGGCATACGTTAAAAACAAACTGTATACTCAGAACCGAATCGCAAATCGTGCAGCACTCCAGGCGAAAATAGTGAGCATTCTGGAGGAAATGACTCCGGAACACATTTCAAACACAACCAGAGCGTTCTATGATCGCCTGGGGTACTGCACGCTCGCGGGGGGTGGACACTTCGAACCACGTTTAAGGTGGTGCCTCAGTCGATTTGGCCCCGCCCTCCCTCCCCCTCCCCTGTTGTTGATTGTCAAGTGTGGACATGGCTCACTATTTCGACTATTATCAAAGCCTACGCTTTACTGACACAAATATGATAGAGCATGCGCCGTGTAATATGAAATACCGAACATATGTATGCGAAAATATGTTGATTTTAGGCAACGATGAAGTCTCAATTTGTATTCTCGCAAAACGTTGACACTAGCGATTTCGAGAGTCGCGCGTTGCCATCTTTAATTGCGTCATCCCGTCACTGTCTGCGAGGCTACGTTCATTCAGCGAGCGTTCACGTCGCAGTTGGTGGCGATAAACTGAACTCGTTAGTTCATGTTATCGCCACAGCACGATCGAAGCGCTCGGAGATTTTTCGCGGCGACAGCCATCGCTTGGTGGGGGGGCTATTTGATATTCTTTTACCGGACAGTTTCCTAATTCCTTGAAATCGTGAGAATTTCAAATCTACCCCCCCCCCCCCCCCCCTCCCCCCCCCCCCCAGGGTATAAGCCCAAGAAAAGGATCTGAATGAAGGTCAGAATTTCAATAAATTTGCAGTTGTTAGGTGTTTCGTGACAATGATAAGTTTTCGTTCACAGGGAATATAATCGGGATGTATACTTCGATCCCTACTGAAAATGTTGGTCTGATAAGTCATATAATGTTATAAACCAACCATCATGTCATTTATAATATAATTTATCTGACAAATTCAACCAAATATAAAAAATCCTACGTAATGAATTATACATGCATGGTTCACCAAATATAGTACAAAATTTGGATACATTATATCTGATGGGCCGTGCCTATATGATTTACTATGTAATTTTCTATATATTGGATCAAATTCACAAGATAAATCATGTTATACATGAAATTATTGATTTATCGCATCAACATTTTCAGTAGGGTATACTGATAGAAGTCATTGGATAATTGTGTAATAAGCCAATAGGATTATAATACGATACAAATTTATTATCGCATACAAGCTGAGGGACTCGTCCCCTACAATCTTTTATCGAAGATGCACAAATACATTTTGCATAAGTACGTCTAAAAACAGTCAACGCACATGGCTGAAAAGTAGATCGGACGAAATGTCTTGACGAAAGAAACACAAATTACGTGACAGGCGGGAGTATACGAGCAGGCGTGAGAATTATTCCGAAACGGAATAAATCACCACAGATCACGTGGGCTAGAAGTGGGTATGCATAATATAAACGTCATCTGATGCCTGGCTGATGGTCGATATAGAGAAAACTAATTCTACATAACATACTCGCTGTATCCGACTCAAGTTGGATGATAGAGACCGGATCTAGGTTGTTACGATTTCGCAATTTCCAAGGTAGGTGTACAAATGACGCTTTTAAATTTTTAATATGATACCCTGGGGAAAATTGTTTTCATAATCTATCAGGGATTTCATGATCTGTAATATATGCTATTTCTGTCACATTCTGCTGAAATAATTTCTGACAAATAATCAATCTTGGGAAAGGGTGAGAAATCTGTTCAATTTTCATGGAAAATTGTTACAATTCTTTCATTTCCACACCATGGTATCGGAATAATGAGCAGCATTGTTAGATCTTCCTACTGAGTGTTCATGTAATTATTCCTACGATGTGATAAAAGAATTCTGTGTGTAATATATCACATGATGAACCTTGGGAATTCAATTAAAGGCCTTCCACATGACTGATTGGTCAAGAAAAAAGTGAGAAAAATGAGTAAAATCACAACAACAAAAAGTTAGTAACAATTGCAGTGCAGGGTTCATAATCGGGTACAATTTAGTAAAATTTGGCGCAAGAAATGAAAAAACTGAGACCAAAAAACGTGAAGCCAGCTGAGGACGGTATTAAAAAATCAGGAATCCTTATTTTTGGGTATAAGTCGTACAGTCCAAAATCGTAGAATCGGATAAAAACGATGAACCAGATATAATCAATCAGATGATATTCGCTAATGCAACCGATCTACGCTCTGCTTTCCAGTGGATTTGCAATTTTTTGAACACTGCACACAAAAAATAACTTATATTACCATCAAATGAATGAGAAAAGTGAGTTTTTGATTAAAACAAAGTGTGTGAATAGTGAGATTTGTAATAAAAGTGAGCAAGTGGGAGCCCTGCAATTCGAGAAACAACTATAACAAGCCACGTAGGCATGAATCATCATATTCGTTGTGTCGAGAATCATATGGTCAACCATGACGTTTTTTATCTTATTTGTTTCATACTACATTTGATGATTCGTGAGAACATGACTTAGGCATTTTGTGATTTCTTGTGTATTTCATCGCATTCACAAGATAAATCGGACGCAGAATTCTTTCACAACATTCTGTGATTGATTACATGAACATTGCCATTAGGGAGCTGTCGTAATCAAAGTTGTCAACGTGATAACTGATGTAGACGTAAGCATTCCAGTTCCAGTGACTGCTCAAACAAGTCGTTGCGATTCCCTGCTGCGAACCACATCCATTTTTCCCAGCGCCCCTAATCTCTAGCGTTTAGCGTTGCTGGTCCAAAAAACTTTGCCATCGATTCAGGTATCGCTATCTGAAATAAATTAAAATTTCTCACTCTTTTTCTGAAGGTAAAAATACAATTAAATGAAGGGTAAGTCCGCGTCAGGTTATTATTAGGGCAAGGTTTTTTCAATGTCATCAGCTTGCCGGGATCAGCCTCAGCCACCGACAATGGTTCTATGGAAGTTAGATGACGAAACAGTTTTCGTTCAGAGGCTATTATTTTAGCTTGAAAATCTCACCTGTGCGTTTCAGAAAGTAAGCCACGATTAGCACACCATTTCCCATTTCTTGATAGCTTTCATTACTTTATTGCAGACATGAACAGAGCGATAATCGAATGACAATGAACTGTGGGAACCAATTATTCTCTGAAATGTACAGGTGCGCTAAAAATCTTTTTGTATAACCACTTGAGCGACATATTCTCAAAAATTTGTATATGTTTGAATGTTTATCGGTCAAGTTTGGGACGCAAGCAGACTAACGAAGCTGAAACCATACTCCTTGAAGGACTATTTCATTTACGAGTTCTGAGTTCCATCCCAGATTGAAGGACTGATGAAAATCAATCAAACCATGTGATTGGGAACACAGACACAATATCGAGAGTCTATTCCAAGCTCTCAGCACTCGAGTTATATTTTTTGTGGTCAGCGTATTATTTCATTCATTTAGCTACCGTGTACAGCATCAAGTTATGCATTCTGCGGATAACTGTGACTTTTGTTCGTCAACTGGCCAGGTCGACACTCAATTTTACGCTAGTATAATTCTCAACGTGACAAAGATATTATTGAAATCATCTGAGATTCATCAATTTCGCTCGGAAGCACTGTGAATTGGGTTTCAAAAGGAGAACAAATATCTATCGGGATGACCCGGACGTCCGGTATTCAGCTTGTGAATCTGTTACGGTGCAGCAGTAGCTAATACTTTTTCGACGGAACCTCGTCACGACTATTTTTTGAGTATTATATTAGTCCAGCAATGTGATCAGAGATCATGCCATCTATCTCTTTGTATTGTAAATATTTTAATGCTTTGAAAGCGATTTACCGCTTGTATTACCCGGGGTTGATTCACCTCCAAACAATTGACCTTCCTTCGAACCTGGTTCTTCTGGGAGGTGGTTCAGTTCACCTGTGGCCGGTACTGGTTCGACTGCCCAGCTGAGTTTGCGAAGGCGCATGGAAAGCGTCTTTCGCCAGTCGAGGGTTGATAACGATCGGCAGCCGCTTCGTACAGTTGCCTCGTTTGGAGAATTGAGAAGCACTGAGCGCCCTGAATCGTAATGGCATAATATTCCGCTACTGCACAACAGTCATGAGTGCAACCACCAGCTCGATTTAGTTGCATGCTAGACACCCGTTTGTATATTGCAAAATACATCCTCGATCCGCCGTATCTTGAAACAAAAGTGAATTTATTTTGCAGTGATCCCTTGTCAGTTGTCTCACGCTCATCCAAGACGTTGGTATACCTATACCGAAAGGATTTGATTATCTTCCACCTGTGAAGCTGTTTCAATTATTATAACAAGATCCCACAATACAAACCACGAATTTTCATCAAACGATCGAACCTGCAGCTGATCGAAGACTTTTTTAATCCAAAAACCCTGCAATTTGTATCCGAATACTGAATTGCGAGGCAGTTTTCTTTCAAAACGGAAATTATCTTCCATTCTCTGTCTTCCTCCCACGTTACAAATCAAGTTTCAACGAATCAATCTGAAACAATCTCTGGAAAAAAAATACAATACATATTCTGAATTCGCCGACGCGGGCACCGAATATATCACACTTCCCTCCTGGCTCAGAGAGAGAAGGGTTATCACGTTACTGTTCCCCTCTTTGTCGTCATGCTTTTCGGCCAGGAGGCTCCCTACATGTCTATATGCTCCAAGGAGCGAGCAAATATACATATACATACAAGCGAGCGTAGCGGCGAAGTTGTGCGTCAGGCCCCAGCGCGACGTCGTTGACTCGTGCCGCGTCGCCAGTAGTTAAGCAAAGCGGGTTCTGGACCACTTTTGACGATTTTACCACATAGGCGGGTTCTGGACCACTTCGCCGATAGAGACACCGGGTATATTGATTGACCGCATTTTTTCAGACACCAGGTATGTTAATTAGAATATTTTTTTAATTGGAATATTTTTGAATATTTGCGATGACCTTGGACAAGTCGAGGCCTGCATAGACAGGGGTGAATAACCTAAGCGATACATAGTTTCAATATTGTGGAAAAAATATGTATTTTTACCCCGAAATAGGAGGCGAACGACTACAAGGTGAATGATCTGTCGAGACCTGCATAGGCAGGGGTGAATAACCTAGGCGATACATAGTTTCAATATTGCTGAAAAAATATGTATTTTTTACCTGAAATAAGAGGTCACCGACTGCGGGGGTGAATGATCTCAGACAAGTCGAGACCTGCATGGATGGGGATGACAAGTTGAGGTGGGGAGGTGAATAACCTAAGCGATACATAGTTTCAATATTGGATGAAAAAATAACCAGTTTGTATGTATTTATAGGCGCTTCATTTTAATTGAACCTAACATAGCGCCGTTGACCAATAATGATACCCTTTTGCGCATAATTATGATACGTGGTGCCGGCAGCGTTACACCGGTAGCAATTACCATCCCACTGATACAGCATTCCCACATGAGCGACAGCCGCATCGTTAATCTGAAATTGAAAATGATTGCATGTGGTTGAAAGATTACTTTGTGATACAAAGTTACTGATTGCATTCTGCAGACTGCCTGCAATCAACTGTATCATCAGCTCGGTTCAAAGACTCTTTGACAACCTGATTTTACTCCAAGGCTGTACATTTTATCTGCAATACGCACGCAGCATAAATACGACCAAGCGCAAGATTTAAGCATCATTTGAGTCAAAGTTTCGAGTGACGCGTAAACCACATTTGAAGAATTCTATTCCAATAGTAAATAAAATGACGTCAATATTGGAGACAGCGAAATCATTGGAAGATACTTTGATGAAAATGTTTGCGATTGTGACACAATCCACGGACGATGAAAAAATTACCAGCTGGATTCGACATTGCGGCAATACATTGCGTTTATTACGAAGAGCGCTGAAAACGAGTAATACATGTGGAACTCTGCAGGCTTTGGAATCACGAATTGGTCGGCTACAAAGTTTTCAAGTTTTGGCCAAACGTCGTAACATCACCGGTCAAGGACTATCGAACACGAATCAGCGATGTCGAAGCAATCGAGTATGCTGGAAGGAGACTGAATCAGCGTTCAAGGGACGCATTCGTACGGGAGTGGTGATAAACCTACAGCATATTGAGCCGAAACGATTCATGGAGGACGCGAAAAGTTTAGTTATTACGCGCGTAAAAAATGCACTACGGAAACATGCGTGTGTTAAAGTAAACGTGAGCCTAAATGCCGAATATATATTGAAGAAAATATCGGACACAAAGTGTTTCCATACGTCCAATAATCAATTGATGCCGGCAACAAATTTAAACGATTGGTACTCAAATCATGTGATAACCCCAATCATGATGCGAATGGAAGAATTCCAGGAGAAGGACAGCGGATGGGCACTATCCCGACTAATTAATTTAACTATCGATATCAATCAATGTGTACCTTTGAATGGAGGTAGTTTTGTAGATTTACCACCAAATATCAAAGCTAGAAAGGCTGTGATCAATGTTCGTACACGAGATGATGCATGCTTTGCTTGGGCAGTCGTTTCAGCGTTATACCCAGCGACTCATCATTCAGATCGACCCATTTCGTATCCACACTACTCAACGGTTTTACATTTGAAAGGCATATCGCTTCCTATGACGCTTAAACAGATACCAAAATTTGAGAAATTGAACTCGCTGTCCATTAATGTATTCACGTTGGGAAAGACTATCAGCAAAAGTGTTTCAATCGAACCGCTCTATTTGACAAAAGACAAGAAAGTGATACATATTAATCTGTTACTGATTCAAAGTCATTGCGGAAAATTCCATTATTGCTGGATTAAAAATCTATCAAGATTAGTTTCACGGCAATTGGCAAATACAAAATCAAAAAAATTTATTTGCGACAGATGCTTGCATGTATTTCGTACCGAGATTAAATTAAATGATCATATTGTGGACTGTAATAATCTGAATCAATGTGCGGTGGAGCTTCCAACAACTGAAACGAAGCGGCTGCAGTTCAAGAACTTTATTCGCAAGGAGTTTGTACCGTTTGTAGTGTACGCGGACTTTGAATGTATGCTAACTAAACTACCAAGAAATGAAGCACCCAACAACGGAAAGTCCTACGCATATCAAAAGCATGAAGCCTTCAGTGTAGGATATTACTTTCATTGCGCTTACAACAATTCGTTGTCACGATACGCCTCATATCGAGGTTCGAATCCCGCAAAATGGTTTGTCACAGAATTGAAGATGATCGTAGACAATCTGCATATGGTGCTCAGTCAACCGCTAAAAATGAATAATTTAACTGCGGAAGAAGATGCAAACTTTCAAAACGCTCAGCGTTGTCATATCTGTAGCGAATTATTCACAGACACACAAATACGAGTTCGCGATCATTGTCATTTCACGGGTAAATATCGAGGTCCGGCACACCAAGGTTGTAATTTAAATTATCAGAGTGAACACATGATTCCAATCGTGTTTCACAATTTGTCTGGATATGATGCACATTTTGTTATTATGGAATTATTGGGCAATTACGAAGGATCGGTCACTGTATTACCGATTAATAAAGAGAAATATATTGCCTTTACCAAAACAGTTGTACTTCACAAAACGCGATATCAATTGCGATTTATTGACTCCTTTAGATTTATGAGTTCAGGTTTAAGCAAATTGGCCTCATATTTAGAATCTGAGGAGTTGAAGATTCTGCGATCTCAATTCAGTAATATTGACTCGAGTAAATTTCAATTATTAACCAGAAAAGGAGTATTCCCATACGATTATTTGGATTCGGTGGATAGATTGAATGAAACTAAATTACCACCAAGAGCTGAGTTTTATAATAAATTGAATAAGAGTGAAGTATCGGAAGATGATTATTTGCATGCTCTCAAAGTATGGCAATCATTCGATATCGAAAATTTAGGTGAATATAGCGATTTGTACTTGAAAACTGATATTTTATTGCTGGCGGATATTTTCGAAAATTTTAGAAAAAGTTGTATGGCTACATATACATTGGATCGTGCATATTATTATACGCTTCCAGGATTAACATGGGACGCAATGCTTAAATACACGGGGATTTGTTTAGAATTACTTACGGATATTGATATGCTACTTTTCGTTGAAAGAGGTATACGAGGTGGGCTGAGCCAATGCTCAAACAGATACAGTCGAGCTAATAATCGTTACTTGAATGACTATGATTCAACCGGCCCTTCGAAATATTTAATGTACTTTGATGTGAATAATTTGTATGGTTGGGCAATGTCTCAACCGCTGCCCACGGGAAACTTCAAATGGGTTACAGATGTATCACAATTTGATCCAACGATGATTCCAGATAGCGCGAGTCCCGGTTATATTCTGGAAGTAGATCTAGAATATTCTCGGGAACTGCATGATCGACATAAGGATTTACCGTTTTGCCCCATTCGCGAGAAAGCTCCGAATACCCATGATGATAGACTGCTTGCAACTTTGCACAATAAACAGCGTTATGTTATCCATTACAGAAATCTCAAACAGTGTCTTTCGCACGGATTGAAATTAACTAAGATACATCGCATTCTGGAATTTGAACAGTCAACCTGGTTAGGATCATACATAGATCTGAATACAAACTTACGCAAACAAGCTCGAAATAATTTTGAGAAAAATCTTTTCAAGTTAATGAATAATGCAGTATTCGGTAAAACGATGGAAAACGTTCGTAAGCATGTAGATATAAAATTAGTAACCAAATGGTATGGACGATATGGTGCTAAAAATTTGATTGCAAAACCAAACTTCCATCGATGCACAATATTTTCAGAAAAATGTGCCGCAATTGAATTGCGAAAACTAAGGGTTAAGTTCTTCAAACCAATCTATGTAGGAATGTGTATCTTGGATATATCTAAAACTTGTTTGTACTCTTTTCATTATGAATACATGCTACCAGAGTTTAACACTGATTGTAAGCTGTTGTACACAGACACAGATAGTTTAGTATACGAGATCGAGTGTCGTGACATTTATGAAATTATGAAACGAGATGTTGATAGATTTGATACGAGTGACTACTGTTCCAACAATGTGTATAACATACCCCTTGTCAATAAAAAGGTTCCAGGATTGATGAAAGATGAAAACAATGGAAAAGTGATGACAGAGTTTGTAGGTCTCAGATCGAAAATGTACTCTATTCGGATTGATGAAAATGAAATCAAAAAAGCTAAAGGTGTCAAAAATTGCGTTATAGAACGTGAAATAACATTCAACGATTATCTCGAACGCTTAAGAACAAATTGCGAAACTGATAGACAACAGCAATGTGTGCGCTCCAAGTTACATAAAGTATACTCGATAAGCGAAACAAAAGTGGCGTTGAGTCCCCATGATACGAAGCGGTACATTCTCCCCGATTTAATACATACATTACCTTGGGGTCATTATGACATACCAACAGCCAGGGAGTCTTCAAGCGATACTGAAATGGGTGGGGATTAACCAAAAAATGTTATTTAATTGTAATTAGAATTGATACATTTTATTGAATGTAAATAAAAAGATTACAATACATTATTTTTATCTATCCATGAATTATGTGATGAATCGAACCCTAACCACTTGACATATACTTTATTCCCTTTCCTTCGTAAAACCTTTTCTACTAGGTGTACATCGGGATATTTAGCTACTTTTAATTCGTGCTCGTAAAAGCCGCCGGTGATTGGATGCCCACGAGAATCTTCAAGCAAATACGTTGCAGGATTGGTAGTCTGAACTTTGATAATTTTGAATACTTCAGTGGACCAATTGGGTGTAAATCCTCGTGAGAATACAGTTTTGTATTTGCTGATGCGGACAGAGTCACCAATCTTAAACTTGGCTCGTCCTGCGATTTTGATATTATTATATACGGTGGAGAGAAGTTTCTGAGCAACGCGCGGTGTCACCTTTTTTGGTGCCATGCCTATTGTTCTATGCTTGCGATTGTTGTAATCAATGACTAATTGCTGTAAAATATCAATCCATCGGTACGAGCCGTTCATAGTAAAAGCCATCCACATTGAATTTTTCAGCGTTCTATTCCAACGTTCAACTACTGAAGCCTTTAGCACGCTATAGGTGGAATAGTGTTTAATCTTATGCTTCGATAAAAGCGTTTTAAACGACGCGTTATAGAATTCTTTGCCGTTGTCGGTCTGCAGGTTAACCGGTTTTCGACCCTCGCTGATGATTGCCTCAAATCCGCTGCGCACATCTTTAGCACTTTTACTCTGCAACGGAATTGCCCACGCGTATTTAGATAAAACATCAATCACCGTAAGAATATATTTGAATCCTTTATTAATTTTTGCATAAGGCTGCATATCAACAAAATCCGCCTGCCATAAATGATCGTAACCATAGGTGATCACTCTTCTGCGCGGATAGTTACGGCGTGCCGGTGAATGCAACTCTTTAACGAGTTGCTGTTTTTGCTTACTCATGATAATGCAGTAAATTTACCCGATCGACAAGTGTTCTCAATTCACCGTGTACACGATCAAATAATCGATCAATGTATTGCTTGTTGGAGGCGTCCGTGGGTTCAACAGGGTTGTGTACGTGACGTAGTAGTTTATTTTCAAAATCAAAGTTGCCCTCAAGATCCACCGAGTCAGTGTGATAGATAGCTTGAGATAGCTTGAGCAACTGCTCTATCTACGTACAATTTTGTAGCGCCGTCCGAGCCTTCAATTGGATCATCGATGGAAGTAAGTCTTTTATTATAGAAATTGTAATGTCCATCGTACGTACGATTCTTCGAATCAACATATGCTTTATTCACCCCATCAGACGGTGCATCAGGACTGCCCACATTTTTTAATTTTTTATTGTTAAAATTCCATTCATTGTTGGAATCAGGCTTCAGTAAATCGTTGCAAAGAGTATCAATATACTTTTTGTTGACGGCATCATCATCTTTTAAAGGTGAATCGATTCGAATTATTCGGCAATTTTTTGCATCAAACTGTTCCTTGGTAAGAGCATCATGTTTAACAAGCTTAAGCGTGCGGAGATTCACATCGTCGACATATTTTTTATTCGCAGCGTCACTTTCAGTTAGTGGTGTGTGTATGTGCTTGAGCCGTTTATTCTTCAAACTGTGATGTCCTTGGTCCGTAGCGGATAGAAAATTGCGATCAATATAATCTTTGTTAGCCACATCACTTGCATCGATTGGCGCCAACACATTCACTAATCTCTTGCCGTGAAAGTTGTAATTGCCATTCAGTTTTGAAATATTATCACCTTGATTACCTACGCGTACCGTGGAGACTCGTTTTGAAGCGAGATGGCGTCCAAATTTGTCGACTGACATTTCCATACTGACAAACGGTGTCGCAAAACATATCTATTTATTCAATTACTCCAGCCTCCCTCATTTCTTCAATTATTGACATTAATTCATTGTCAACGTCTGTGTGACCCGCCGCCTTGGAATTCACCAGCAATCGAAATCTATCAACAAGCTCATTTGGATTATTCCAGTATATGTAGTCTATAGGATTTTGCGTCACAACCATTTCGTTGGGAATCAAACTTTGAGTCTTGTTTGCAGCATTTTTCCCATTTAGAACTAGACCTTGCCCAGTAGATTTGCTTCGCGTTGGATTGAATAATGGGCCAATAACTTCACGCCATTTCCAACTTTTATTTCCATTCATTTGCTCGGTAGGATGATATCCGCGTTTATGTGCGCTGGATGTTAGTAATATATGTTTATATTTTGCTAAATCATCCGCATTATAATCAACGTTGTCGGGAATTCTTTTGAAAATCAGTTCGAATCGACCTGGAGTTCCCTTGTATGTTATACCACTCACTAAAATATTATCTTGTCCATCCACTTCCACTTGAGAATTACCAATCTGCCAAACACCATCTACGAAACGTATTCCGTACGTTGTATCAAACTTCCTACCCGTATCCAGAATCAAACCTTTGAAATATTCTTTACTCAATTTGCCAAAGTTTTGATCGATATAGTCCATAGCGTATTGTCGGCCATCGGGAGTTTCAAGAATTGAACGCATCAGAGATTCGGCCGATTCTTCAGGTTCCGCAGGAGTTTCGGCAACAGTCTCCAAGGCGAGGAACGCGCTGTTGTCATTATCAACGGGAGGCCGATCAGTTTCCATTGTCAAAGAATCATTCTGAAGAGATTTATTTTGCGGATCTTTCTTGTGCGGAGTGCTCGAAGGTTTAAGGGTAGGAGATACTGAAATCTGCTCATCTCAACCAAATGGAATTTTCAAATGAGGTTTTACACACATGTTTCCCATCTCGAAACATAGATTTTGTGCAAATTTCACGTCATTTGAAACAATAGGTACAGAGTTACATCTCATCATACGTCAGAAATAGGCTTTATTCGAACACCTCCCTGCGCTCCAATCATTTTTGAATCTCACTGGGCTTGCACACACATGTTTGTGGATGCTCAAGCTACAAAACTACGTCGGTTTTTTGAGATAGCTACGATACTTTGATTTTGACAATTTTTTTCGTGAAAAACAAAAAATTTTATTTTAATTATTTTTTCTAAAAGTCGTATTTTTTCCTCGATTTTTATTATCTGACGTAAATTTGTAGCTAATGTATGTAAGAATATGCCCTGAAAATTTCAGAAGTCTACTACAAAAACTCAAGCGCAGGGAGATTTTGCAATCTGCAAAAACATAGTTTTGAGATAAATCGATTTGAAGTTTTTTTTTTTAAACTGTTTTCAAAATTCCAGATTTCAATTACTATACAAACCAAACTAGTTTCAGATGAGATTGCTAATAGTTTTGAACCACGTGACGTTAAAAAAAAATAGCTCTTAAAATATTTCAGTGGAATTCACATTTTCATCATATGAGCGGGTCCATGTCATTTCACTCGAAAAAAAACACTCAAATCGCGGATCTTTGCGCCCTTCGAGGAATCTTTAGTAATATGGAAAAAAAAAATAGAAGTTCACGGATTTCGAAAAATTTTCAAAAATGGCGGAGTTACGGGTGTTTGAATTTTTTTGCACTGCTTGGTTTGAAAATTCATATCTCCGAAACCATTGATCGCAGCCAAATGATCTTGGACTCATTTCATTCACAAAAGAAAGAGCTACTGTTGAAAAAATATGTTTGAAAAAAAAATTAATTTCTTCAAGTTTTTTTCGTCATTTTTTTCCGCAATTCGGCCGCCATTCCCAAAGGGTACGGTAAATTTCATGGAGACAATTTTTTTTAGATAGCTGGATCCTTCCCCTTTAAATTCGTAAAAAAAAATTTATGGAGACCATACTAGGTCCGGAGAAAAAAATTAAAACGTCCGGACGTGCGTCGCCGCGCGTGCCGTTCCACGGTGGCGCTGCTCCGGTAGACTCGCTGTTTCACGTAGCCGTTGAATTTCATTCAATGTTTCGCTATTTTCTAGGGCTATCCTCTCTTGGAAAATAGTTATTCAACTACTTTAGACTTCCAGAATACGTCTACTGGTTATTTTCGCTTGGAATTATACTTGTTCCGAAAATTCCAGCACGGTTGTTGTTAAGTTGAACACACCTGTGCTGCAATCAACGTTCTGGTTCTATTGCAATAGGTTTGTGCAATTTAATGACTGTGGCTCTTTTGTGATTCTCTCGTAACTTTGCAGAGAAGAGCTAGTAGTTATGCTCCGTGGAATGGAAATTATCGATTTCTGCAAAATTTTGGTGACTCTGAAAAGGGCCAATGTTTTGAGTGAAATTGCGCTCGATAGCGCTTAGTTGGACACGCAAGTTCAATATTGATTCCTCACTTTTCCATGATCAAATTTTCTGATGCAGAAAATAATTTCGTTTTTATAAATCCATCAGAAATCGGAATGACTACATGGCATTCCAGAATGCCACTAACCATCAAAGCTTCATCGAATCGATTTTTGTAAAATAGCTTTTGCTGCTGTATGTTCTGCAGCAGGCAAAAGATATGCTCCTGAAATAAGAGCATGCCCGATTATACAAATCCAGCGGTGTTCAAATAGGATCTGAATTGCCAATCAATTGTAAACTCGCCAGACAGTTTCATCTACCCCATCGCATGGCCCTTTGCATGTGATGTAGCCAAAAAAATGCCACTCAGTTTGACATCCGAACGGTTCAAAATAATGCGTTAAGTTAATGAAATTCTTTTCATGTTTATACTGGGAAGCTGCTCCATCTGAGTAAAACTTCTTTTTCAATTGTAATTGAACCTTGAAACTTCTCGTTCATAAAATCGATCAATTTTTTGTTTGTAATAAATCAACTGCGATCGTATTATGTTTCAGACACTATGGAATTATTACAAAACTAAAATGGTTCAATTCTCCCTCGCTGTGACTTTCATAATAAACTACAATTGGATGGATCTCTAGTTGAACTCTTGAGTGGAATCTTGTACAATAAACGCATGATTGTCAGCGAAATCGCACACGACTAGAAATTCACCAACTTTCACGGTTTTTTTATCTCCCGCCAATAACTGATTTGCTGCTTTGCAATCAAATCATGTGCTGGAAATCAATAACCGTGCTGGAATTTTCGGACCAAGTATAATTCCAAGCGCAAATAACCAGTAGACGTATTCTGGAAGTCTAAGGTAGTTGAATAACTATTTTCCAAGAGAGGATAGCCCTAGAAAATAGCGAAACATTGAATGAAATTCAACGGCTACGTGAAACAGCGAGCCTACCGGAGCAGCGCCACCGTGGAACGGCACGCGCGGCGACGCACGTCCGGACGTTTTAATTTTTTTCTCCAGACCTAGTATGGTCTCCATAAATTTTTTTTCACGAATTTGAAGGGGAAGGATTCAGCTATCTAAAAAAAATTGTCTCCATGAAATTTACCGTACCCTTTGGGAATGGCGGCCGAATTTCGGAAAAAAATGACGAAAAAAACTTGAAGAAATTCATTTTTTTTTTCAAACATATTTTTTCAACAGTAGCTCTTTTTTTGTGAATGAAATGAGTCTAAGATCATTTGGCTGCAATTATTGGTTTCGGAGATATGAATTTTCAAACCAAGCAGTGCAAAAAAATTCAAACACCCGTAACTCCGCCATTTTTGAAAATTTTTCGAAATCCGTGAACTTCTATTTTTTTTTTGCATAGTACTAAAGATTCCTCGCAGGGCGCAAAGATCCGCGATTTGAGTGTTTTTTTTCGAGTGAGATGACATGGACCCGCTCATATATGCTACATTTCAGAAATTACGATTTCAAGGAAGTTGGAAGGAATTATAGAGAATATTAATAATTTCATCTTGAAAAAATAGGAACATTTGTTTCAGCAGTTTAGTTGACATAAACTTGGTCTTGTCGAATGTGAGCGATTGACCTGTGGGCAGCGAATCGTGTGCTTGATAATTCTTGTAGATCTGATTCTGTAAAATACATACAAACGTTTGGAAGGATGATGATTCATTATATAAATTTCAATATTCATCTTCGGTGGAATGTGTGCTGAAAACTTCGATACCATTCCAAACCATAGAAAATCACATTGGAAATGTGACACACATCACAACAGGAGTTGTTTCCTGCAAGGGTTTTGAACTGGATGTCGGTCACCGTACTCACAGCTTTACAGAAACCGTTCCTGTAAATACAAATATCAGAGTCAGACAACATCATTATCATTCTTTGAGAAAATTTGATACATATCTTCTTTTCGAGTGAGTCTTAAAAGTTTTGCGCCCCCCGCATAATTTGGTGGAGCAATTTCGTCTTTATTCCAGGAGGCCTCATATTGGAAACTTCTGTTATCTTCTGGTCAACAGGCCAAAACTATTTCTGCAAAGCAAGAACAAAAATAAGAAATGGAAATGTGTACAATATATTCAGGTATACTTATTTTTTGAGGCATGGTGAAAATCATCCTTTCCTGTGCAAAACGCAACTTTTTCAAGACGACTCATACGACTTGTTAGCTGAAAATAAATCAAGATTATTCTATGTCACACCGTCACGTCACTACTACAACTATTGTACATACCATCATATCATTACACACGCACTGTAGTATATTTCAAATCACAAGAGGAATCACTACTCTAAATTACATCACACTAGTATCTATGACTGGAATGAGGTTGAGGTTAGGGTCGTCCGAACCGCTCGGCTCTATTTGCTCTGCTGCCCGTTCTTCGGACAGAATCCTCCGAGCATCTATCACCTGCTGCTGCCGCACGTTACGTCTTCCTTTAGGCTTTCGCCAACGTCGATGCACTTGATGCATTTTTCAAACAAAAGCACAAGGTATCCAAAAAACGCACATGTCACACGTAAACACACGTGAATCAAGAGTAACCTATGAGTTTCGCGCGTAAAATTCGGGCCTTTGCGGTATAGCTATTTGTTTGCCCAACACGAATGCCATCTTGCGCCGTCGACAAAAATTGGAGGCTTGAAAACTGCATTACCAACATCCCATGTAAATCACATCAGCATGGTGGCTCGATGGCAAAATGCATCATCTGAAATTACTTTTTTTCTCAGATTGAAATACCGTAATAAACGAAATATAGGGAAATTGGAGAATCCTGCTGAAGCATTATACGCATTATTGAGCAAATGCGGCATAATAAATTTTCTTTCGGTTCAAGGATTTACGTACGTTTAGATAACAGTTCAAAGAACACTTTTCCGCAAAAAACCGAAAATCGATTTTTTCGGAATTTTTGCACTCAAATTTCAGTATCTCCTACCCTTAAAACGAATTAATGGTCGACCATCCTCTTCGAGATTCCACCCTTCGACGGCCTCGATCTTACGTTTAATCGGTACTAGAGGTTTTCGATCGTGTGCGGCTATATTAGTGTTATTGTTATTTACCAGCGACTTCAGCGGTTCAACAATAGGTGCTAAATTTTTTTCCAGAGCAACTTCAGCCTCAGATTGACCAACTTTGAGTGCCTGATATTTTGCACGGATAATCTTGCTCGATCGTGCAATTGCCTGTTTAATTTTCTCTTCTTCAACTTTGCTCTCCTCCTGCTTTACGTTTTTTACGGGGTCTGCTTTTGCTCGAACCATCTTGATCGTTATTCGTCAAAGGACTGAGGACAACTGAGCAGCTACTACTACCACACGACGTATTCATTGAATCCTTTGCGATATCGGCCCGCGTTTAAAGGACAGTCTTTAACAATTACAAGAAAGCCGTATTTTTTTCGCCAGCAAATACTGCACAACGCGGTAAATTCTTCATAGGTCATATCCGTATTCACATGATCATCGTAAATGTGTTTAAGATTCAAATTATCCTGTTTGAATAAAATGAGAAGATTTGCATTATCGCGTATGAGATGTTTAGGGATACGTGCATATGTCTGACACAAATAAAAGCAATCAACGTGCGCGTGTCGCCCCATGGAAAAGTATTCGCGAACTACATCCTGTTTATCGCATGCTACGTCATCAAACACAAACACTGAGTTGGGTAGCGATTCACTTGGGGAAATGACGTCGCAGTTATTTGAGAATGGGAAAAAGCCAATCTCATCAACATTCGACAAACGTCTCTCGAGATATCGATACTTGGGCTGCTCCAGCGACTTTGAATAAAGATAAACATTCTCAAATCGAACGCCGTTGCAACTCTCCAGTAAACTTACAACAACATTTGTCTTTCCACAATTGGATGGGCCACAAATTATACATCGAATTGTATTGGGTAAGAGCGCGCCATGGCGTTTCAACCTATTCGGTTCAGTTTTGCTGTCAAGATTGATGATTTGAATAGCGTGAGACTGCTTTACGAAACGCATATTTGCGTATGAGCAAGATTATTTCTGGACGAAGGTATTTATACGCTTACGGGGGAGTTTATTCATTAGTTTGGAGATGTTCATCATCGTTGATTCATCGTCCGGATCATCATTTCCAAATTGTCAGCAACTTAGTGTCGAGGAACAATTGGAATATATACCTAAAATCGTATTGCTGAAATATTTTGGCCATCGGGTACATGAGCTATGGGACAAACTTCCGCCGCATATCACCGCTGATGCAGAAGTCTTCGGATATCGACTTTGCCTGCAACATTATAATACCGACTGCACGACTGATCACGTTGACGGCCCCGCGATACAGATAAGAAACTGCCGCCAATGCCAAAGAAGAAATTAACGGGGCGAGGTCTATTGAATCGTGCAATCAACGCTCTACCGTTTGAACTACATATACCGGGCTATCAATACTGCGGTCCGGGAACGCGTCTAGAAAAATGATTAGCGCGCGGTGATCCGGGTATAAACCCGCTTGACGCGTTTTGCCGTGAGCACGACATCGCCTATTCGCAAAGCGAAGACCTTGCGGCGCGGCATATCGCGGACCGAAAGCTCGCGGAACAAGCCGCACTCCGCGCTAAGGCGGGAAACGCGGGTCTCTTCGAACGGGCGGCCGCGTGGGCAGTTTCGCGCGCAATGAAAGCTAAAATTAAAATGGGTGCCGGATTGAAGAGAAGTAATCGAAAGAATGTAAAAACGGGATCGAGCCTGGAGACGACAAAAAGTAAAAGGCAGCCTCGAAACAAAAGAGGTGGTAAGCCCAGAACTTTGCCGCTAGCTAAACGGGGAGGATCTTTACCCTTCCTAGTACCATTACTAGCAGGATTATCGGCAGTTGGAAGTTTAGCTGGCGGAGCTGCAGGTATTGCTAAATCGGTCAATCAAGCCGCCAACGCACGAAAACTATTGCTCGAGACTGAGCGACATAATCGTGCAATGGAAACTCATGGTCAAGGGCTTCGCTTAACCCCGTATAAACATGGGTATGGCATGAAAGAAGCTGCAGGAAAGAAAAAAAAAAAAACGAAATAATCGTTCTCCCTCGGGGTGCAACGACCAACGTACAACTACTTTCGTACGCAAAGCGTTTGAGAATTCCGCACTTTAAAGGGGTTTTCATGCGGTCGGAACTTTCTGGAAAACGGAATCGAGTTTTAAAGAATGAGTGCGGAATAATAAATTTGGACAACATGGATGGCCCTGGAACACACTGGGTTGCGTACATAAAACGCGACTCTATCGTCAAGTATTTCGACAGCTATGGAAATTTACCTCCGCCTATCGAATTAATTGAATATTTTGGACCGAATGTGCAAATCAAGTACAACTATGAACGATATCAAAGATACAACACCGAGATTTGCGGACAATTGTGTCTTAAATTTTTAGCGGATCATATATAAATTGCAATCAAGTTATACATTAGTATAGAAGCGGCCGCGTCATGTCTCTGACGTTTACACTCTCGGGATCGAGCTCGATTCTCAGTGCAGATTATTTTCCCCCGATTCTTTTGCCCAACATCGATGGCGCTCAATACGTGCTTAGATTGATAGATTTCGAGACCTTCAACTCTATACCCAACGTCGACGCATCAAATAATACTTTCTACTATGGTGATAACAAAAAAATTGTCATACCCGAAGGTTCCTACGAAATTGATGATTTGAATAAATATCTAATGGATGGAATGAACGTGGGAGCTACTCATGAATCTTCACCACCAATAACGTTACGACCCAATAATAATACGTTGAAAAGCGAGATTTTGTGCAAATACGAGGTTGATTTCACCAAAGACTGCAGCTTGGGTCCGCTATTAGGTTTCACCAAGCGGCGGCTAGCACCTAACGTATGGCACGAATCGGATTCACCTGTGAATATACTCAAAGTGAATATTATAAGAGTCGAGTGCAACATCACTGCGGGAGCTTATAGCAACACCAGGCCCGTTCACACCATTCACGAATTCTCGCCAAACGTGCCGCCTGGCTATAAAATCTCCGAGTCTCCTCATCATGTCATCTATTTGCCTGTGAACCAGCGCGTGATAGACAACGTAACAATTCGTATCGTTGATCAAGACGGCGATTTAATAAATTTTCGAGGTGAAGAAATAACTGTGCGCCTGCATGTGAAAAAGTCTGAATAACTGATCGTCATGTTGATCTATGGAGATTTGCACAAATATCCCGTAAACGTGCCACCTGTACTCAGTATCCAAGGGTCTGTAAGACCGACAACGTCGCACTCAGGACGTCGAACATTAACCCCTGAAAACGTGAAATTCCTCAAGTCGCAAGGATTCATTGTAAAGTCGGAAAATGGCACATCTACTAAACATTAACGCACGCCCCATCTTCGATAATAGTATCACCCGTGTCGAAGTCCACGCTCACGCACCGTACGCAAATACATCGTACGAGAATAATGATGAAATACGAATTCCAATCCAGCAGCAGGATTTGTACGCGCTACCGTCCAATAGTTTCCTGTACATCGAAGGCACGCTTCTGAATTCTACAGCTAACCCCCAAGGTGTTTACGAGCCAATAAAAGATACTAAACTTGTAAACAATGCTATGGCATTTCTGTTTGATGAAATTCGATATGAGCTGAACGGCGTTGAAATTGAT
Organism: Ametastegia equiseti; assembly: GCA_963989295.1. Lineage (NCBI taxonomy): Eukaryota > Metazoa > Arthropoda > Insecta > Hymenoptera > Tenthredinidae > Ametastegia > Ametastegia equiseti. The sequence goes on from OZ022390.1 coordinate 2,556,918, forward strand.
CGATGTAAAAATGTGGGGATAACGACCTCGATTAAAAACTATTTATCGTGCAACGAAAATTCGTACAAAGCGCTGGAGGTCGCCGGCTGGTCCTTATCTGGAACTTTGGCTGAATTGAATCACGGTCATTTCAACTACTGCATACCCTTGAGAATTCTATTGGGATTTTGCGAAGATTATAAACGAGTAATTGCCAACGCTCGTCACGAACTGGTTCTCATTCGTTCGAGAACTGATGCAAATGCGATCTATCAAGCACCAACGGCTAATGCAACGGCGAAGCTGAAATTGACGAAATTGCAATGGCGTATGCCTCACATTTGTGTTGAGGATTTGCAAAAATTGGAGCTCTTACACCTTCTCGAGAGCGGTACGACAATACAGATGAGCTTCCGCTCGTGGGATTTGTACGAATATCCCGTACTTCAACAAACTACTCATCACACCTGGTCCGTAAAAACTGCTATGCAATTGGAGAAGCCGCGCTACGTCATACTAGCACTGCAAACTGATCGAAGGAATAAATTGAACGAAGATCCCAGCATATTTAACCATTGTCAATTAACTAACGTCCGCTTATATCTTAATTCCGAATCATATCCGTACGACAATTTGGACTTAGATTTCGCGCGAAAACGCTACGCTTTACTATACGACATGTACACTAAATTCAAATCATCGTATTACAACGAATCCGAAGCCCCACAACCAATGCTTGACCTGACTAGCTTTGAAACTCACGCTCCCATAGCAGTCATAGATTGCTCACGCCAAAACGAGTCTTTAAAGAGTGCATCCGTGGATATTAGACTAGAATTTCAATGCAATGTCAATGTCCCTGCAAACACTACAGCCTACTGTCTCATTCTGCATGATAAAATTGTCGAGTACAGCCCTCTGACAAATGTGGTTAGAAAAATGGTTTAATCACATATTTCGCAAACCGGTATTATGAGGAGGTGAGCGCGATTCAGGGCTCGAGAGCTATAAACATCTTCTCGAGTTACCTTTTATCGCAGAAAATTCTATATCGCCATGGGACCTACATTTATCGATATTCAAGGATTTCATGGTCCGAACAGTACGTTTGTGGTGAAGGAATTTGCAGTTCTCAAAAGCAATTATAAGTTCCAACATTATCTCTTCAAACCACCGTACGCTTGGTCGGTTTTACCGAAAATTATGCAGTGTCAAGCGCTTGGTAGCAAAAGTTGTCACGCATTCAGTTGGAACGATGGATATATACCCTATTCCGAAATGCATCATCACGTTCGACCACATCTTCAAAGCGACTCAACGATTTTAGTAAAATATAAATCTGTTCAAGTTATTTTGAAGCAATTGTTCAACATTGACTCTGCATATTTAGAGAAAAATCATATAAATGATGGCGAAATATATTCTAAATGGCAGCATCCAAGATGTGCTAGCCATCTCGGAATATGTGCAATGGAAAATGTGTTTTCGATGCGAGCAATGATTGAACGATACTTTTCTACGGGTGATGGATTGTAATGCGAAAATAAAAAGTTTTTATACTACATATGTCTGAATATTATTCATTACCTCAGGTCTAACTCAACCCCATATCCCATTCTTCGTTGGAAAGACTCTGTATGTGGCTCGCATGTGCATCCGACACATCGTTCGAATTTTAGTGGAGTGGTGCGTCATATGCAGTCTTTCAATTATCATAACTCTCATCAGCATCATTAATCTGGCAGAAGGGTTGGCAATAATTGGCACATTTTGAATTATTTATATCAGACTGGATTGATACATTTTTTAAATTTTTCTCAATCATTACTGAATGAAAACTATGGTGTTGTCGAATAATCAACAAATACGGGTTAGTCGAATGTAGAAATCAGCAGTAGGGGGTTAGTCAAAACTTATGTGCATAAATAGCGCAGGGGAAAATTGTTAATTGTTATATTTCATAATGTAGTACAGCTGAGATATATACAATGTAATGTAGTATTCATAATAATGAAAAATGAATGAATATATTTCAAAACGATTAACGCTATATTATTCTAGAGTATCAACATCGATCATTGTAGCCCGTTCCCCCGCAGCCGCCTTCATTAAGATGTGTAGACCACCTCCAATCAAATCGCAGTCAATTATTGATTCCACATCAAAGTCGTCGCTACTCATTATTACTTTTTTTGATTCTTCTTCGTCACACGTATTCTCCTCCATCATCGTTGCAAGCCGGTTGACGTAATGATTTACGCGCAATTTGACACTTTCCAATGTTTGTGTCAATTCCTTAATCACTGCATCAATGCTAGGTGTATGGTTTCGCAGATTCATATATGTATTCGCCATCATAGCAATATTAATCGCTGGATCAGTTGCTGATGATGATACAACTATTGCACATTTTTTATACATCTGGCGGCATACAACATATAGGCTACCTTCTCGATTCAGTAGTATCGTCATTTCAAGCTCTGATGTAGGTAATTTACCTGTTTTCAAATATTCTGACAGAATATCGCCATTCTCTCGCAACTTTTGCCAGACGCGGGAATTAAACGTTATACTTCTATTTCTACTGTTATCAGTCAGGAGAAAAACGACGTTGCAGGTCAAATTGCTTTCTATTTGAACTCCAATCTCCAAACTTTTTGATCCACATTCATTCAAATCATATTTACGTTTGAGAATAACGTAAGTCAAATCTGTACACGCTTTCGACGTCGACTGAATTTCCACCATCCGCGGCTTCTTTGCACCTGGAGAGTTTGCAGTATTTGAGGAACTCGAGCGTTTACATCCGGGTGGGTACGGTATTGCAGTTTGTGTTTTCTCGAAGGATTTAGGATTTGAGCAGAGTACCCAATGTTGAATTCCATCGCACGTCTCTTCATGATATTTATTAGCATGATCTTCAAAAGCCATGGAAGCCATTGCGCTGATGTAAAAGTTAGAAACGTCTACACTGGTAGCAGATGCTGATATGTCTGATGTCTACTGCACGCGTCGTGGCTGGTTTTATACTGTTCTCGAAAGATTTTGGTTCAAAAATACATATTTTTACAATATTGAAACTATGTATCGCCTAAGGTGATTGAATAATTTACGTATGAATACATACAAACTGACTACTTTTTCATCCAATATTGAAACTATGTATCGTCTCAAGGGTAATTGACCAGGGTCGTTCGCCTCCTATTTGAGGTAAAAATGTGTATTTTTATCTACAATATTGAAACTATGTAGCACCTAGGTCATTCACCCTGCCCATGCGAGTCTCAACTTGTCACCCCCATCCATGCAGGTCTTGACTTGTCTCAGATCATTCACCCTGTAGTCGTTCACCTCGTATCGCAGGTGAAGAATATATATTTTTACAGTATTGAAACTATCTATCGTCTCAAGGGTAATTGACCAGGGTCGTTCGCCTCCTATTTCAGGTAAAAATACATATTTTTTTCTGCAATATTGAAACTATGTATCGCCTAGGTCATTCACCCCCGCCTGTGCAAGTCTCGACTTGTCCAAGGTCATTCACCCTGTAGTCGTTCGCCTCCTATTTCGGGGTAAAAATACATATTTTTTCCACAATATTGAAACTATGTATCGCTCAGGTTATTCACCCCTGTCTATGCAGGCCTCGACTTGTCCAAGGTCATCGCAAATATTCAAAAAATATTCCAATTGAAAAAATATTCCAATTAACATACCTGGTGTCTGAAAAAATGCGGTCAATCAATATACCCGGTGTCTCTATCGGCGAAGTGGTCCAGAACCCGCCTACGTGGTAAAATCGTCAAAAGTGGTCCAGAACCCGCTTTACTTAACTACTGTCGCCGTTAGACGGCGAGAGAGAGAGAGAACGAGGCTCTCCGCCTGCAGAAGTATGCTCCTCTCTCCGACTAGCGTCGTCAAAGGGAGGCTCAGCGGCCCCTGCCCTGTCTTCTATTTTTACATGACCATTTGAAACTGAGGAGCAGAACGTTCTAATTTGTAACATGTTCAAATAATATGTAGGTTAGTAATTTACACACGCAGAATCCATGTATTCCGAGAAGCGAATCATCATGTCAAGTTACAAAAAAATTGATAAATAATAAAAACAAACAATAACACATAGGTGTAATAATAAAATCAATCTAGGTTGTTCTATAACTTGAGCTTGATAGGTGATCATTTTCATGGAATTATCCCGTCCCCGAGGAGCACGCTGGCTAGCAGAAAAAGGATTTATTTCTACAAATACTGAAATTACAAAGTACACATGAATATAATCGTACATGGTATCCCACTTGATTTTCTCTACACAATTATTTGGGTGAACAGAATAGCATTTACCGTCTCCAGTCATCACATAATAAATGACAGGGTGAATGATAAGATAACGAATAGAGAGAGACAAGAAGATTCGCTCTGCCTCGTGGTCGGCTGGACACTGACTGTCGTCCCTCGAGTTCGGGCGTCCTCGGTCAAACTCGGCCGAACTCGTGGTCCCGACGTTCGCGTAGAGTCTCGCCTCACAGTAAGTATACGCTATGCACCGACTATCGTACTGTACCAATAGCGTCAACGATACACGGCCTCCTATGCTACCCTCACTCTCGAAAGGGATAGAAGTCGAGCTTTTCCTCGTATAGGTTACCAAGTATCGGACAAGGGGACTGAATATACAATAACTTACAACAATATGAAAACCAACTATTCGCTCATTTGTGAATGTATTCACTGTCTGTCGACGAAAAATACACAAAAAAAATGAACTAGCTCTTCGACTCTTCTGACGTAGTAACCACACGAATAGAGCATACCGACTGTTGATTTCGTGCGCGGTAGCGCATAGCTCTTACTTGTATGTTCCATTTCTTCTTCTGCCGCAGTTTACCATTCGTTTATTCATTTTTCCTATTGTTATCATTATAAACATTTTTTTCCAATGACAGTTTTTTCCCAGAGTTATAAACTTTGCAGTTTTCCCTGCGACTGACTCCGAACAATGCGCAAGCCGCGCAATTTCGTCGATGCAACGATGCACCGGAATCTCGCGAAAATCCACGCTCGCGAACCGAAGCTCGTGCCTCCTTCGGTCCGGCCGCGCTAAAGTCTTATCTCACCCGACAGAGTCGTCGCAAGCGGATTTTCGCGAGCGGGGTTCCACGGTAACCGGTTGACCACTCGCCGCGACGCGCGACGTCCCTGGCAACTGGTCGGTCGGGCCCGTATTTCCGTTGTAGATGGCGCTCGCTGTCAGCGCGCGCACACTAAAGAACTCGGATTGAACACGAATGTCGCGTAAATACTTCGTTTGACACTTCCGTTAGGAAACGTCTAACTCGAAACTGTACCCGAGTGCTGTTCCAGAGGGAATACATAGATTTCTATTGCAAGGTCATTTGTCTATCACTAGTTAGTCTCGTGATATTGTTGGTGTGTCGTGGTATTGCTTTCGTGCCTCGAAAATGGGGAATATCAGTGATGCGAAAAAAAAAACCCGCCTGTGCACTCGACGCCTGTCTAAAAAGTTGGCAGCACGACGGCAAGTATTTGTTTACAACTCTGCATTCGTTACTCTCATACAGGCAGCCTGTGTCGTGCCCGTGCAGCCGATCATCCACATTTTTGGAAATTCTTTTCAGAAATCTATGAAATCCACAAAATTTTACCCGATCGTTGGCGATAACTGGGAAGTCGGCTGATTATGTCATATAAATGAAACGAAAGGTGCAAGTATTCGAGTCAAATTGAAATGTGCTCTTCTTCACCAAAAATGTAGAACGTGCTGCCATATGGGCAATTCAAAACAGAACTTGAAAAAGCGTGTTCCTTCTTGGCATTTTGAGGGACTAAAATGATGAAATATCACAAATTATTGTTATCAGCAGACCCTTTATAATGTCACAAACTAGAGGCATACAGCTGATGGAGCCAGAATCAAGAAATTATACAAGTCATTTCACTAAAAGTCACTGAAAATACCATCGTTGTCCCCTGGCACAGGTTTTGAATGTTTGATGACGAAATAAACATCTGTGCCGTTCGTTTATAATAATAATAAAAAAAATAAATAAATAGAATTCGGTATGAGTTAGCTACTCATACGAAACAGTAAATTGGCTGCTGTAAACCATATCACCACTAAAAATGATTCAAAACTGTCACGAGGTTTTTGTGTATTTACCGGCCGAAGTTTTTGTGCCGCTTTTGGGCCAACATGCGACAACGTAAAGTGCGCCCTAATCGTTCATAGTTGTTTAGAACGATGACCTATTTTACTAACGTCAATTGCTAGTCCATCACAATACGTAAAATGTGGTGGTGCATATGAAGAATCCATCCAAATTTCGGTAAATTTGTAACCGCTTGATTTCATTTGCGAATATTCACCGTAGAGAGCGAATTTGCGTTGTGAGACTGTAAGATAGTATATCAGGAGCAGTTTTACTAAAAATTGTGGACGTTTGGAATAATTTCTATGAAAGTCAAAGTTGGATTATGAGTAATGACAAAAATAATTAAATTAGATCGTCCATTTTGGTGTATTCTAAATTGTATGTAAAAATATCTGAGCGTTCTCTTTTTACTCGTTTACTTTACCGAACTCATGCAGAGGTTGGTACATACATGTATTCCCTGGGCAAAATTGAAAAATGAATTTCCAGATACACATCCGGAATAGAACTTTTGCATAGCGCGGACGGTAAGGGCATTTTTCACGCAATTTTCTGTGAAAATGATTTTTTCTAATACTGTGCCGACATTTTTTTACAACGGCATAGGTACTGTTTTTCCGATAACCAACGCTTCCATGAGGGTTTGAAAGAAGAATCGCGATGGATTCGCGAAGATGTATCGAAATTTTTTTGCGTTCCCGACTTCGTCAATTTTCAAGTTCTATCTGGAATTGCCCATGCATGAATATACGTATCTAGCGTCGATTGTTTCCGCGAAGAGTTCGTAGTAATTTCCCGAACGAATCAGATATATATTCTTCCGCGAATTTCCGTGCATCTATGTGACGATACAGGCTTGGCACCCGAACTTGTAGGCATAATTGTACCGAACTGTATAGAAATTTTCGTTGTGGATTGGAAGTTTCGGGAGAGAATATACGAACAGGTTTTATATGGAATTCGCCAGGTTACTGGCGTAAAACTTCGTTCAAATCTGAAAGAGCAAAATCTTGAAATAGTTACAACTATTCTGATTCATTATTGCCTATAACGAATTTTCTCCTTAAATTTGGCTGCACAATTCATCCAACGATTATTCGTCTATACAGCCGGGATAACCCTTGTCGCACTGAAAAGGACATTTCGCGTGACTAACGAAGAGGGGTAAAAATTGCAATTCTACTATTTGCGCGAAACAGCGAGTTTCTTTTTCCTGGACAGTCGCTGAAACATCGTCTAAACAATATATCGACTATCAATGAAGCTGAAATTGAAAAGGAACCCGATATGATTGATGACTGATAACTGATTTGTGGGACTGATCTACTCACTAGTTGCTGTCCTCCCAATTATACAATTACATTTTTCGATGTTCACGCCTTTTTCCATTAGTCACACGATATGTATCTGTTTCTATTTCCTACTATTTAGATATGACCTTTTTTACCATTATTATTCCCAATATATAGATGCCAGCGAAAAAAATCCCGGTTACAATCCTTGCAATCCCCGGCGCGATCACATTGTACGGCCGGCGCTAGCCTAGAGGTCGAATCAAACCTTGCGATTGAAAAAGCGTCTCTAGAAAAACCGCATTCGTTGCAATCCGGAAGCGAATCTAGGGATCGTATTCCCGAAAAAGCGGTTGTAACAAAATCTAGCGATTGTATGATCGAAGAAGTCTTCGCAAGCAAATCTAGCGATTGTATGATCGAAGAAGTCTTCGCAAGCGAATCTAGCGATTGTACGCCCAAAAAAGTGGTCGCAAGCGAAGGGCGTTACATCGTTAATCTAGCTTATATGTTGGAGCAGATGCATGAGAAGTTTGATGATCATAATCCGCTTGCAGTCTGCTCGTTTCGCGACATGGTACAGACAAACTCGCGTCGCCATGGCTTGCAGACGCCATTATTCTTTCAGTGCCGGGTGTGTAAATACGAAGATGACATTTGGACCGATCGTAAGGACGACCAAGCGATGGACATCAATCGCAGTGCTGTCGCAGGAACCATAGCCACCGGAATTGGATTTTCACAATTCGAACAACTCCTGGCATCTATGAGTATCCCCTGCATGTCGTCAAATACATACAGCAAATACAACATGGAAATGATCGCAGCGTTTGAGAAGGCAGCTCGTACGGAAATGCAACAGGCCGCGGCAATAGCTAGGGAACGGGCCCTCGAAAGAGGGGATTTCATCATTCACGACGGCATGAAAATTCCGTTCGTTACCGTTGTCGCTGATTGTGGGTGGATGAAACGGTCGTACAAAACCGGAAAATATGATTCCCTTTCTGGTGTTGGCACGATCGTCGAACAAGAATCCAAAAGGGTGCTGTTCATTGGCGTACGTAATAAATTTTGCTGTATCTGTGAAAGGGCAACGAGGCACAACGTAACGCCGAAAGATCATGTGTGCTATAAAAATTGGAGTCGTGACCAAGCATCCACAGCGATGGAAAGCGATGCCCTGTTGGAAGGATTCAAGACAAGTATCGAAACGCACGGGCTCATTTACAAGACTTTCGTCGGTGACGGGGATAGTAATGTTTTCAAAACAATTTTCGACAATGACCCGTACTCGAAATATGGCGTAGTCGTAGAAAAGAAAGAATGCGTCAATCACTTGCTCCGGAACTTGGCAAGGAAGATCCGAGATGTAGCCAAGACCAAGGGCCGCAAAATTTCAGCGCTCAGGAAGTTGGTAGGCGGTAGCGTGCTGAAATTCAGGACAGCCATTGAGAAGGCTATATTGTATCATCAGGAAAGCAGATCGAATAGCGCTTCAGGTACCTCACCAACTGACTCCCTGAAAAATGACGTCCTCAGTGCACCGTATCACGTTTTCGATGACCATAGGAAATGTGATCAGGTGAATGGATTGTGTCGACAAGAAAGCACTGACGAGGGAATGAATACCGTGGCGGATCTGAAGAATGCAGGACTTTTTCAGCAGTTGGAAGATGCGATAACGTACCTAAGTTTCCATGCCGATAGTTTGATGTACCACGCGACCAATAATATCGCCGAATCCTTCAATTCCATAGTTTGCAAATTGATCGGTGGGAAGCGCATCAACTTCGGCCAGAGAGGATCCTTTCAAGGTAGGTGTGCTGGATCTGTTCTGCAACATAACACCCTGAATATCCTGACGAAACTTCACGAAAGCGAGGGAAAATTGCCGCCTTCCACCACTACTGCTTTAGAAGCCCGACGCCAGCATAAAGCGCGTAACAATGCGGAAAGTAGGAGAAGGCGAAAGGCAGCGAGGGCAGTTTCGCGCAATGAGAACAGAACTCAAAGGGGGCCAGACAAAAATTACGGCCCAAATGCGCAGCAGCCAGACATGCCTTCTGGTGCGTACGATGACCTTGAGTACCTCCATCTCGATCGGTTGAAGGAATTGCAAAACAATCGCACCGAGTTGGAGATCTCCACAAGAGGACAGGCTGACAATCCTCTATGGCAGGCCACGCGAAGGAAGATACTGACGGCTTCCAACTTCGGCAAAGTGTGTCGGATGCGGGACTCCACATCATGCTCTGCTACCGTGACGTCTATACTCTATCCAACGGTGAAGAGTACACCTGCCATGGTCTGGGGTCGGACAAACGAAGCTAGGGCCATCGAAGATTTCCAAAAAAACTTGGCAGGCGAAGGCAATCCTGTGACCGTCAGGCCATGTGGATTGTTCATTTATCCAGACTTTGAATTTTTAGGAGCCAGCCCGGATGGTATTATTGACGATACCACTATCGTCGAAGTAAAGTGCCCAAAATCCGCACAAACTTACCACCCGGTAGATGCAATTGAGCTCGGCGTCACAGACATCCCGAAGTTCTTTGACAAAAATGATTCGTCGACGATGAACACGTCGCATCATTATTATTACCAGGTGCAGGGTCAGTTGCATATAACACGTGCCGATTTCTGCTACTTCGTTGTGTGGTCGCCACTGGGTCTAAAATACGTAAAAGTTCAACGAGATGATGAATTCTGGAGTCAGCGAATGGAGCCGTTCCCAACTCGATTTTACAAAGAGTGCTTGCTGCCCGAAATAATTGACCCCCGACATACGCGTCATATGCCGATTCGAGAACCACAATATGTTTTGGCGGCTCGGAATTCAAGAAGCCAGGCTGTCGAAACATTGGAAACGGTCGGAAAAACTACCAGCGCAATGTTGGGACCTGATTTAAACAGAACACTGGGAAAAGACGATGTCGGAAGGTCACTCTGCGAAGTGTACGGCAGAACCAGCGACACCGAAGTGGAAAGGAATTTTGGGGAATCCGAAAAAGTTGGGCCCATGAAGGTGGCTCGCACAAATCCGGAAGATCCAGATTCTTGGTGTGTGACCTCGACGGACGAGGAATCACGTTTCTCTGCAAAGGGATCGACAGTGTTGCCTCTGAAGCTGCTCAAACGTACGTCCAAAGATGGAGTGTCTTGGGTAGTCTCATCAGATGAAACAAACAAGGCCCGAATTCCTCCGTTAAAACTGCAACGCACCTCCGAGCACAACAGTTCATGGGTTGTTTCGTCTTCTGATGACCAAGATCTCACGCATCCAATTTTGAAGGAAACATCGTACGATACTCCACCGGTTGTGTCGGCAACGCGATCGCTGCGACGTGTGGAACGTAATACTGGCAATCCTTGGGTGGTTTTATCAGACGATCGTGTCACGGAACTTCCGACTCAGATGGAAATTGACATTCTAGAATCGGTGAATCAGAATGTGAAAATTGACGATATCGCAAAAGACGTGTTATCGCAAGGTTCTCTGCTTAATGATACATCGATAGATCAATTTCTATCAGTGGTCAAAGAAACAACTGAGTTCAATACGGCAACTTCGCTCTGGCTTGTACATCAACGGTTCATTAAGCCTTCGTGGACTTCGCAAGATATCCACATCATCGGCGGCAATGCATTCAGGCATTGGCGATGTATTTACTTTGACGGAACCAAGCTCTTCGTGTATGACAGCCTAGGCTGTTACAACTATCTATCATTGAAACAAGAAGAGAAGAGGTTCATTTCTTCACGGTACCCCAATCTACAAATTGAGGATATCGTGTTTCCAGCAGTCCAAAAACAACCGGACACTTCCAGCTGTGGAGTATTCGCTGCAGCTTTTGCTACCACAGTAGCTTTGGGAGAAAACCCTTCGCATGTGGCATATTCCAAGGACGTAATGAAAATGAGGAATCATCTTTTCAGAATAATAGAGAGCAGAAAATTATCTGCCTTTCCAATCGACTAGGTTCCAGCGCATCCATCAAAACTATACAGATTTCCAACAATTATATGGATAATGTTCAGTCTGGGAAATTCCTGTCACTAAGAATAGAATAGTTTAAAGCTTACCGAACAATCAATCTTGTGCAGTTCGAAGCTTACCGAACAGTCTTGCGCAGTTCGAAGCTTACCAAACAGTCTTGCGCAGTTCGAAGCTTACCGAACAGTCTTGCGCAGTTCGAAGCTTTCCGAACAGTCTTGCGCAGTTCGAAGCTTACTGAATAATCTTGCGCAGTTCGAAGCTTTTCGAAGCTTACCGAACAATCTTGCGCAGGTTCGTATATGTCTATAACGCCTAGCAACGAACACTGAGATAACGAAGTTTGATAACGTGATTTGATTCTACGCCATTAGTACTCATTGATTTCATTTTCTCGAGGTTGAATCTCATTTATACTACATCTAACTTTCCTAACGATTGTTTCTTTTCTTGAATACGAACTGATGGTCACGCGAGGGGGATGACCTTTCCAAAACTACCCCCGGTTCCCTATTGGGCAATTCCATATCAAGTGATTAAGGCTTTTGAGGCAAATTTTTCTGATCTTGACGCCAATAAAAAAAAAGTAGTTGACGGTTAAAAAAATGTCTGCACGAGCTTTTTTTTAATTCCCAGTTTTTTTGGAAACTATCAAACCTCGTTGTTTAGGCGCATTTTTTTTCCAAAAATCATAACTGGCTACGTTGCTCGTAGGGAGATCTGCTTGGGCTCATTTTGTTTGCAAAAGAATATAGTTTTTAGAAAAAATAAGTCATCAGAATTTTCGAAGGCTTGACACAACATTTTTTCCATTTTTCGAAACAATTAGAGATTGCAGAACAATAGTTTTGTTTTTAATCCGAAAAAAATCAAAGGCGTGGATATGTGTAGCCTCTCAGTGTTGTGTAAATTTCAAAGTGGGAGAGCCAGATAAATTCCAAAAAATTGGGAGTTTCCACAAAAAAACTCTGGCAGATATTTCTTTCAGCGTTAACTACTTATTTTTTTATTGCCGTCGAGATCAGAAAAATCTGCCTCAATATAGTCTTGATCACGTGATATGAAAAATTGCCCTGTTGTATTTTGCTTTAAATTATTCCTAATGCAGTATGATTGAATATCACGTTACCGAACGTTTATTCCCAAGCTGTGTGCTACGTTCACATCTAGGTGTCAGTTCGCATCCTGAACGGATTATGTTTGAACTAGTAGACGGAACATGTTATTTTGAAGTCCGCGGCTCTCCGAACCTGATCGAAAAAACAGTCGCAGTTCCGAATATCCTCATTGAGATTATGATACATGATAAAGAGGAAATCTTGTGGGAGACATTGTCAATTAGCCTCCTCGTGGCGTCTCCTGGAAATACTCGTGAGTAGCTAATAATTGACATTTGGACAAGAGGACAATCATCACTGTTGTAAGTTATTCTGTTTAAATTGTTGTGTAGATGCAAAAATTTCAATAAATCAATCGCGTGACCAAAAGCAGCATGTCGTAAACGCCAGAACAAGAATTTTTATTTTTTTAGTGGCAAAATCTTTTTCACGCAATACAAAACCTTTTGGGGATATTCGCAGAAAGAAATTTTTTCGGCATTTACGACCTTCTGCTTCTAGCCACGCGGAATGAGATGGTTCGAGGCATGCGCAAGATGAAAAACGAATCGTCGGCGGACTAGTTGGCATGGATTTCTCCATGTATATCGTAAAGCCAGGGAATGACATGATATTATTCTAGGTACTGTGCGAGGTCGTTCTATTTTTGGTTTTCCAATTTATAGCACGATGTCGTCTTCCAGAACGTACGTCGGATATTTTTCACATCGTAGTTCTGTTTTAGTGAACTTTGACTCGAAATGTGATAGGATCTTAGAAGATTGGTTTCCGCAATCGAGTAGTGAGTTTGTGGCCTGGCTTGAATGAAGAGACGTCCGCACAGTAACAGAATTTTGCATGCTTGCTCTCGAAAGTTGGTAGGATCAGGGCGAATGAAGTAGAAATTGGTAATCGAGTATTCGCCAAAAGATATTTATTTTATTATAATACAACAAAACTACAGTACCGGTCGACTACTATTACCCATCCAAAGACAAATTTAAGCGAGATTGAAAGTTTCATATTTCACTCAAAAATCACCCTACAGAGACCAGTTTGGATTTTCAAAAGGACTTCTCAACGCATCCAAGCTGGTCTGTGTAGGATGATTTTTGAGTGAAATATGAAACTCTCGATCTTGCATAAATTCGTCTCTGGGTGGGCAAAAGCATTTGACCGGTACTGTATACTAGGACAAACTAATTAAAATAGTAATATTTTACCCCTCCCCCTCCGCCCCCCCTGCCACCTCCCTTACCGCCACCCCTTCTACTACCCTTGCCACCCCCCTTCCCGTTTTTTCCCTTCCCGTTTTTCCCCTTTCCGTTCTTGTCCTTCTCGGTCCCGTTTTTCTCTTTCCCGTCCTTCCCGTTCTCGTTCTTCCTATTGTCGTCCTTCTCCGTTCCGTTTTTCCCGCTCCCACTCTTCGACCCAGTCGGCGACTCCGTATAATAGCGGCGATTTGACCACTTGTACCTAGAACACGTAGTAGTAGTAGTAGTAGTAGTAGTAGTAGTAGTAGTAGTAGTAGTAGTAGTAGTAGTAGTAGTAGTAGTAGTAGTAGTAGTAGTAGTAGTAGTAGTAGTGGAACGAAGACATAATAACTATTTTCATAAAGTTACTCGCATGCTCACATTTCACGCCTGCGCCGATAGGCCTCGGAGCCTTGAGGTTCGCTCCTCCCCTCGCTCTGCGAGCGTCGTTTCTCCGGGGTCTTCTAGGGAGTGGGAGGTTTTTATAAAATATTAGAGATATTGAATTTCGTCGATTTTAATGATGAGAGTGTGCTACTGAAATTATCACGGAATATGGGAGGTACATTTACGGATACTGATGGACAAAATAATTGACGACAATGTAATGACTAAGAACCGAAAATCGACGACAAAATACAAGCAGTCATGTGTTTTCTACATATAGCAGTACGTTAGCTATGGATGAGAAACAGTGCCATCCAATTTCTAAAGAAATGGTGTTGAAATACGGATTGTAATAAATTTGCCAAAAAACTGACACTAAATGACAAGCAATCTTTTCTGTCATTCAAAATATGAGGTAAATTAACTATTTATATGATTTTGAACCGCGAGTAGGTATGTAATGGGAGCTAAAAACAACTAAAACTCAGCTGATAAATGGCTCCAGCAAGTGAACGGTTTCATTGTTGCAGAACTGCTCTACTTGCGCTACACTTATGAAGTAACTTACAGCCAACAAATTCGTCGTGTGTAATTATTATCTAAATGATGAATATCTATGACTCTAGTCTCTATGCATCTGTTTGGTTTGGCTAGTTTTCTATGCGAAACGAGTTCAAAGCTCAAGAAGTATTCACCTTAGCTCTGTCCGGCCGCTCGCTCGCCCTTCTCGTCTTTTTCTCGCCGTCTTTTTTGTCTTCCTTTCTTCTATCCTCCATTCTCTTCTTTTGTTCTCGCTGTCGATCTTTTCTTTCTTCCTCCCTCATACGATTCTTCTCGTCTTCCAACTCCTGTCTCTCCCGGGCTAATCCCTCCTTTATGGCAGCTACTTCTCGGAGCTGCTCCGCCAAACTCTCCCTATCCTGCTCCATTGCTTTTTTGAGATCCTCGGCTGACATTTTCTGATTGATTAAGAGACATGAAGTAAACAAGAAATGATAATCCAATCGACCAATTATACATGTGGGGCTTTCCATCCACTTTCGCCCACGTTTGACCGCAATATTTTTGGTTCTACGTAATTTTCGAATATGTTGTAGTACTATAAAGAAAGATCGTTTTTTGATTTTTTTCGAATTCTTTTGGAAACCCGTTTTTTTAAATAAATAATACAAACTTTGACAAGAATACATCCTTTAAAAATTCTGAAAAAAATCACCGATATTCTACGTTCGACACTTGATTTTTTTACACCTGTCCGATCGTGAACGGTCGAGATCTTATATTTTTCCAACCAATTTCAAAATTGAGAAATCGTTTCTCAATACTCATAAGTATCCTTCTGGCCTCATAGCATTAATTTTTGATGAATAAAATACAATCCGACGAATGTTTTCACCAGTCCGACGATCCTCAACAAACAAGACCAACGATTTATAAAAAAAACAAAAGAACTGAAGAAATTAAAATTCTCCCGTGGACTTCACATAGGTATTATTTTTTTTCCATAAATCGTTAGTCTTGTTTGTTGGGGACCGTCGGGCTGGTGAAAACATTCGTCGGATTGTGTTTTTTCCATCAAAAATATATGCTATGAGGCCAGAAAAATACTTTTGAGAGTTGAAAAACGATTTTTCAATTTTGAAATGAGTTGGAAAAATAGAAGATCTCGACCGTCCACGATCGGACAAGAGTCAAAAGATCAAGTTTCGAACGTAGAATATCGGTGATTTTTTTCAGAATTTTTAAAGAATGTATTCTTCTCGAAGTTTGAATTGTTTATTTGAAAAACCGGTTTTCCAAAAAAATGTGAAAAAAATCAAAAAACGATCTTTTGATAAAGGACTACAACATACTCAAAAATTACGCTAAACAAAAAATATCGCGATCAAATGTGGGCGAAAGTGGATGGGAAGCCCCATGTACATAGGTATAATACGTAAAGCGAAACCTTGTTCATACGTTTTGTGCTATCCGTCGGTTATGCACCGCACGGGGCCCATGTACGGGTGATTTCCCGAATTGTTCATATTAATAAAAGCATGAATACCAATGTGAAGGCTTACGACTATATCAACGCAACTCGTATGCGATCAATACAGATTTCACGGAAAATTATTCCGGTATAACACGATGAAAATGGTCCGAGTTCGATCGAAAGGATATGTATCAAACAGTTACCGACAATGAATTGAAATTGGAGGAAACTTGAAAAGCTCTGTGGTACTACATGTTACTTCGCTACAGCCACATTTCAATAGATCCTGATTTCCATACCCCTCGCGGGGAGTATGAACAAGGTTTCGCGGTAGTCAAGCGAGCTGCATCTCGAAACAATCTACTTACCCAAACGGTTGCTTCGGAACGACTGAGAAGTGATCGCCGAAATCACTAATGTGCAGATACATACATGGCTGCATACGGGGGGGGGGGGGGGGGGGGGGGGGATAAAAAATCGCGAATTTAATTGCTGCGTGCGCCACCTACAACGGAAATACGGGCCCGACCGACCAGTTGCCAGGGACGTCGCGCGTCGCGGCGAGTGGTCAACCGGTTACCGTGGAACCCCGCTCGCGAAAATCCGCTTGCGACGACTCTGTCGGGTGAGATAAGACTTTAGCGCGGCCGGACCGAAGGAGGCACGAGCTTCGGTTCGCGAGCGTGGATTTTCGCGAGATTCCGGTGCATCGTTGCATCGACGAAATTGCGCGGCTTGCGCATTGTTCGGAGTCAGTCGCAGGGAAAATTGCAAAGTTTATAACTCTGGGAAAAAACTGTCATTGGAAAAAAATGTTTATAATGATAACAATAGGAAAAATGAATAAACGAATGGTAAACTGCGGCAGAAGAAGAAATGGAACATACAAGTAAGAGCTATGCGCTACCGTGCACGAAATCAACAGTCGGTCGGTATGCTCTATTCGTGTGGTTACTACGTCAGAAGAGTCGAAGAGCTAGTTCATTTTTTTTGTGTATTTTTCGTCGACAGACAGTGAATACATTCACAAATGAGCGAATAGTTGGTTTTCATATTGTTGTAAGTTATTGTATATTCAGTCCCCTTGTCCGATACTTGGTAACCTATACGAGGAAAAGCTCGACTTCTATCCCTTTCGAGAGTGAGGGTAGCATAGGAGGCCGTGTATCGTTGACGCTATTGGTACAGTACGATAGTCGGTGCATAGCGTATACTTACTGTGAGGCGAGACTCTACGCGAACGTCGGGACCACGAGTTCGGCCGAGTTTGACCGAGGACGCCCGAACTCGAGGGACGACAGTCAGTGTCCAGCCGACCACGAGGCAGAGCGAATCTACTTGTCTCTCTCTATTCGTTATCTTATCATTCACCCTGTCATTTATTATGTGATGACTGGAGACGGTAAATGCTATTCTGTTCACCCAAATAATTGTGTAGAGAAAATCAAGTGGGATACCATGTACGATTATATTCATGTGTACTTTGTAATTTCAGTATTTGTAGAAATAAATCCTTTTTCTGCTAGCCAGCGTGCTCCTCGGGGACGGGATAATTCCATGAAAATGATCACCTATCAAGCTCAAGTTATAGAACAACCTAGATTGATTTTATTATTACACCTATGTGTTATTGTTTGTTTTTATTATTTATCAATTTTTTTGTAACTTGACATGATGATTCGCTTCTCGGAATACATGGATTCTGCGTGTGTAAATTACTGACCTACATATTATTTGAACATGTTACAAATTAGAACGTTCTGCTCCTCAGTTTCAAATGGTCATGTGAAAATAGAAGACAGGGCAGGGGCCGCTGAGCCTCCCTTTGACGACGCTAGTCGGAGAGAGGAGCATACTTCTGCAGGCGGAGAGCCTCGTTCTCTCTCTCTCCCGCCGTCTAACGGCGACGCGACACGAGTCAACGACGTCGCGCTGGGGCCTGACGCACAACTTCGCCGCTACGCTCGCTTGTATGTATATGTGCAATTCCACGTCAAGCGGGCCACTTTTTTGGGTCGTAATCACCGATTTTGATCTCCATCGAGGATTTTGTACTACTCATGGATGTAAGTCTCTGGGCCGAACCAAAAGCCAATATGCGACTCTGTTGTCTTCCTAGCGGAGGTTGAAAAATGCCGTTTTTGCGCGCCAACTTCTCTTCGGCGGCTGATATCTCAGTTGTTTTTGGAGCAAAGTACCAAAGTATATAGTGATTCTTGTAGCTATTTTCACACGCTTTCCGGTGATTATACTGACATCGCTCCCCAACCAAAATTTGGCAGTCAAAAACGGAGTCAAAATAAAATTTTCATTTTTCAAAAAGTTCGCCCATTTTGAAAATTCTGTTTTTTGTCTCTAAAAATGGTTCGAAGTATCCCCTACATGTACCCGAAGTGGCAAAGTGGGCCTCTTTTCCGATGTTTTTTTATCCAAGTTTTAGTCGATTTTCCACCATTTTTTTCAAGTTTTTTCAATTTTTTTTTTTTTTTTTTTTAATTTCGTTCCAAACATTTTTCAATTACCAGAAACGAGCTCGTCATGCGGAGAAACTGTTTCAAAAAATTGAAATGCGTGACGAAAAATTTTTTTTGTTAGAATAATTCAGATTATATCGAAAAAAAACCAGATAAAAAACCAACGAAAGAACGGCCCACTTTGCCACTTCGGGTACGTGTAAGGGATACCTTGAACCTTTTTTAGAGACAAAAAACAGAATTTTCAAAATGGGCGGACTTCTTGAAAAACGAAAATTTTATTTTGACTCCGTTTTTGACTGCCAAATTTTACTTGGGGAGCAATGTCAGTATAATCACCGGAAAGCGTGTGAAAATAGCTACAAGAATCACTATATACTTTGGTACTTTGCTCCAAAAACAACAGAGATATCAGCCGCCGAAGAGAAGTTGGCGCGCAAAAACGGCATTTTTCAACCTCCGCTAGGAAGACAACAGAGTCGCATATTGGCTTTTGGTTCGGCCCAGAGACTTACATCCATGAGTAGTACAAAATCCTCGATGGAGATCAAAATCGGTGATTACGACCCAAAAAAGTGGCCCGCTTGACGTGGAATTGCACATATGTATATTTGCTCGCTCCTTGGAGCATATAGACATGTAGGGAACCTCCTGGCCGAAAAGCATGACGACAAAGAGGGGAACAGTAACGTGATAACCCTTCTCTCTCTGAGCCAGGAGGGGAGTGTGATATATTCGGTGCCCGCGTCGGCGAATTCAGAATATGTATTGTATTTTTTTTTCCAGAGATTGTTTCAGATTGATTCGTTGAAACTTGATTTGTAACGTGGGAGGAAGACAGAGAATGAAAGATAATTTCCGTTTTGAAAGAAAACTGCCTCGCAATTCAGTATTCGGATACAAATTGCAGGGTTTTTGGATTAAAAAAGTCTTCGATCAGCTGCAGGTTTGATCGTTTGATGAAAATTCGTGGTTTGTATTGTGGGATCTTGTTATAATAATTGAAACAGCTTCACAGGTGGAAGATAATCAAATCCTTTCGGTATAGGTATACCAACGTCTTGGATGAGCGTGAGACAACTGACAAGGGATCACTGCAAAATAAATTCACTTTTGTTTCAAGATACGGCGGATCGAGGATGTATTCTGCAATATACAAACGGGTGTCTAGCATGCAACTAAATCGAGCTGGTGGTTGCACTCATGACTGTTGTGCAGTAGCGGAATATTATGCCATTACGATTCAGGGCGCTCAGTGCTTCTCAATTCTCCAAACGAGGCAACTGTACGAAGCGGCTGCCAATCGTTATCAACCCTCGACTGGCGAAAGACGCTTTCCATGCGCCTTCGCAAACTCAGCTGGGCAGTCGAACCAGTACCGGCCACAGGTGAACTGAACCTCCTCCCAGAAGAACCAGGTTCGAAGGAAGGTCAATTGTTTGGAGGTGAATCAACCCCGGGTAATACAAGCGGTAAATCGCTTTCAAAGCATTAAAATATTTACAATACAAAGAGATAGATGGCATGATTTCTGATCACATTGCTGGACTAATATAATACTCAAAAAATAGTCGTGACGAGGTTCCGTCGAAAAAGTATTAGCTACTGCTGCACCGTAACAGATTCACAAGCTGAATACCGGACGTCCGGGTCATCCCGATAGATATTTGTTCTCCTTTTGAAACCCAATTCACAGTGCTTCCGAGCGAAATTGATGAATCTCAGATGATTTCAATAATATCTTTGTCACGTTGAGAATTATAGTAGCGTAAAATTGAGTGTCGGCCTGGCCAGTTGACGAACAAAAGTCACAGTTATCCGCAGAATGCATAACTTGATGCTGTACACGGTAGCTAAATGAATGAAATAATACGCTGACCACAAAAAATATAACTCGAGTGCTGACAGCTTGGAATAGACTCTCGATATTGTGTCTGTGTTCCCAATCACATGGTTTAATTGATTTTCATCAGTCCTTCAATCTGGGATGGAACTCAGAACTCGTAAATGAAATAGTCCTTCAAGGAGTATGGTTTCAGCTTCGTTAGTCTGCTTGCGTCCCAAACTTGACCGAAAAACATTCAAACATATACAAATTTTTGAGAATATGTCGCTCAAGTGGTTATACAAAAAGATTTTTAGCGCACCTGTACATTTCAGAGAATAATTGGTTCCCACAGTTCATTGTCATTCGATTATCGCTCTGTTCATGTCTGCAATAAAGTAATGAAAGCTATCAAGAAATGAGAAATGGTGTGCTAATCGTGGCTTACTTTCTGAAACGCACAGGTGAGATTTTCAAGCTAAAATAATAGCCTCTGAACGAAAACTGTTTCGTCATCTAACTTCCATAGAACCATTGTCGGTGGCTGAGGCTGATCCCGGCAAGCTGATGACATTGAAAAAACCTTGCCCTAATAATAACCTGACGCGGACTTACCCTTCATTTAATTGTATTTTTACCTTCAGAAAAAGAGTGAGAAATTTTAATTTATTTCAGATAGCGATACCTGAATCGATGGCAAAGTTTTTTGGACCAGCAACGCTAAACGCTAGAGATTAGGGGCGCTGGGAAAAATGGATGTGGTTCGCAGCAGGGAATCGCAACGACTTGTTTGAGCAGTCACTGGAACTGGAATGCTTACGTCTACATCAGTTATCACGTTGACAACTTTGATTACGACAGCTCCCTAATGGCAATGTTCATGTAATCAATCACAGAATGTTGTGAAAGAATTCTGCGTCCGATTTATCTTGTGAATGCGATGAAATACACAAGAAATCACAAAATGCCTAAGTCATGTTCTCACGAATCATCAAATGTAGTATGAAACAAATAAGATAAAAAACGTCATGGTTGACCATATGATTCTCGACACAACGAATATGATGATTCATGCCTACGTGGCTTGTTATAGTTGTTTCTCGAATTGCAGGGCTCCCACTTGCTCACTTTTATTACAAATCTCACTATTCACACACTTTGTTTTAATCAAAAACTCACTTTTCTCATTCATTTGATGGTAATATAAGTTATTTTTTGTGTGCAGTGTTCAAAAAATTGCAAATCCACTGGAAAGCAGAGCGTAGATCGGTTGCATTAGCGAATATCATCTGATTGATTATATCTGGTTCATCGTTTTTATCCGATTCTACGATTTTGGACTGTACGACTTATACCCAAAAATAAGGATTCCTGATTTTTTAATACCGTCCTCAGCTGGCTTCACGTTTTTTGGTCTCAGTTTTTTCATTTCTTGCGCCAAATTTTACTAAATTGTACCCGATTATGAACCCTGCACTGCAATTGTTACTAACTTTTTGTTGTTGTGATTTTACTCATTTTTCTCACTTTTTTCTTGACCAATCAGTCATGTGGAAGGCCTTTAATTGAATTCCCAAGGTTCATCATGTGATATATTACACACAGAATTCTTTTATCACATCGTAGGAATAATTACATGAACACTCAGTAGGAAGATCTAACAATGCTGCTCATTATTCCGATACCATGGTGTGGAAATGAAAGAATTGTAACAATTTTCCATGAAAATTGAACAGATTTCTCACCCTTTCCCAAGATTGATTATTTGTCAGAAATTATTTCAGCAGAATGTGACAGAAATAGCATATATTACAGATCATGAAATCCCTGATAGATTATGAAAACAATTTTCCCCAGGGTATCATATTAAAAATTTAAAAGCGTCATTTGTACACCTACCTTGGAAATTGCGAAATCGTAACAACCTAGATCCGGTCTCTATCATCCAACTTGAGTCGGATACAGCGAGTATGTTATGTAGAATTAGTTTTCTCTATATCGACCATCAGCCAGGCATCAGATGACGTTTATATTATGCATACCCACTTCTAGCCCACGTGATCTGTGGTGATTTATTCCGTTTCGGAATAATTCTCACGCCTGCTCGTATACTCCCGCCTGTCACGTAATTTGTGTTTCTTTCGTCAAGACATTTCGTCCGATCTACTTTTCAGCCATGTGCGTTGACTGTTTTTAGACGTATTTATGCAAAATGTATTTGTGCATCTTCGATAAAAGATTGTAGGGGACGAGTCCCTCAGCTTGTATGCGATAATAAATTTGTATCGTATTATAATCCTATTGGCTTATTACACAATTATCCAATGACTTCTATCAGTATACCCTACTGAAAATGTTGATGCGATAAATCAATAATTTCATGTATAACATGATTTATCTTGTGAATTTGATCCAATATATAGAAAATTACATAGTAAATCATATAGGCACGGCCCATCAGATATAATGTATCCAAATTTTGTACTATATTTGGTGAACCATGCATGTATAATTCATTACGTAGGATTTTTTATATTTGGTTGAATTTGTCAGATAAATTATATTATAAATGACATGATGGTTGGTTTATAACATTATATGACTTATCAGACCAACATTTTCAGTAGGGATCGAAGTATACATCCCGATTATATTCCCTGTGAACGAAAACTTATCATTGTCACGAAACACCTAACAACTGCAAATTTATTGAAATTCTGACCTTCATTCAGATCCTTTTCTTGGGCTTATACCCTGGGGGGGGGGGGGGGGGGGAGGGGGGGGGGGGGGGTAGATTTGAAATTCTCACGATTTCAAGGAATTAGGAAACTGTCCGGTAAAAGAATATCAAATAGCCCCCCCACCAAGCGATGGCTGTCGCCGCGAAAAATCTCCGAGCGCTTCGATCGTGCTGTGGCGATAACATGAACTAACGAGTTCAGTTTATCGCCACCAACTGCGACGTGAACGCTCGCTGAATGAACGTAGCCTCGCAGACAGTGACGGGATGACGCAATTAAAGATGGCAACGCGCGACTCTCGAAATCGCTAGTGTCAACGTTTTGCGAGAATACAAATTGAGACTTCATCGTTGCCTAAAATCAACATATTTTCGCATACATATGTTCGGTATTTCATATTACACGGCGCATGCTCTATCATATTTGTGTCAGTAAAGCGTAGGCTTTGATAATAGTCGAAATAGTGAGCCATGTCCACACTTGACAATCAACAACAGGGGAGGGGGAGGGAGGGCGGGGCCAAATCGACTGAGGCACCACCTTAAACGTGGTTCGAAGTGTCCACCCCCCGCGAGCGTGCAGTACCCCAGGCGATCATAGAACGCTCTGGTTGTGTTTGAAATGTGTTCCGGAGTCATTTCCTCCAGAATGCTCACTATTTTCGCCTGGAGTGCTGCACGATTTGCGATTCGGTTCTGAGTATACAGTTTGTTTTTAACGTATGCCCACAACCCATAATCAAGGGGCGACATATCAGGTGAGCGCGCAGGCCATTCGATAGTGGGACTCCCGCGCCCAATCCAGCGTCCCGGAAATTCTTGCTCCAGGTACTCCCTGACTTGCAACGTGAAATGTGGCGGGGCTCCATCTTGCTGGAACCATATGAGCTGCACCTGAAAATAAAAATAAAATTACGATAATATGATGTGAACATGAATATCATCCGTACTGTTTATTTAAAATTCATTGTTTATTTTTTGAATCACGTTATTTCTGAAATCGTCAAATTAACAATTATTGAACTAATCGTCATCGTTATGATTATCTATTATCTATTTCTTTCAAAAATTTTACTCACGTTCGCCTCAATTGCTCGGATCGCCGGAACGATCTGATTCCTCAATAATTGTAGGTATCTCTCTCCCGTGAGGTTCCCCTCGATGAAAAGAGGCCCTACGATTTGATTGCCGATCATTCCAGCCCAGACGTTTACTTTGACCGGATACTGTGTCCCACTCTGCACGAAGAAATGCGGATTGTGCTGTGACCAAGCTCTCGTGTTTTGTTTATTGTGCTTCCCTACCAGGAAAATCGTGCTCTCGTCACTGAAGCAGAGTCGCAGCCCCGGATCCGCATTTAACAGGTTGGTCATTTGTTCGCTGAACAACATGCGCCTGCCCTGGTCAACAGGCAAAAGCTCGTGATGGTTCCCAATTTTGAACGCCTTGTATTTGGCCTCACGTAACACGTTTCTCACCGATGACTTGGAAACTCCCATCTCCTGCGCGATTTGGCTGGTTGGTTTAAAGGGATCCTCTTCCACGCACAAACAAATAGCCAATTTGGTCACGAAACTTAATCTTCTGTTCGGCTGTGTCACTTTGAACAAACGTCCATCGACGGTTCCGCGTCTTTCAAATCTCAACACGATTTTCCTGATCCCCGTATTTGATGGTATAGGGCGATCTGGGTGCGCTGCTGCAAAATTATCCGAAATTCGCCGATAACTCAGGCCTTCGTAACGCTGCTTTAACATTTCTATTTTTTCTTCTACAGTGAATACGTAGTTCGGCATCTTCAACGATGGTAAATCACTGAAATGATTCCAGACCTGTTGATACCGTATGTTTGTTGTCAAGTTACCAGAAAACAAAAGAACAAAAATCTTGCATTACTATCATTTATTATCATTACACAGAACACTATCGAACGCTTTTGTTTTATGGCAGCTTGACAACAAACATACGGTATCAACAGGTCTGGAATCATTTCAGTGATACACCATCGTTGAAGATGCGCCGAACTACATATTCACTGTAGAAGAAAAATAGAAATGTTGAGGCAACGTTAGAAACCAAATAGCAAACCCTTCGCAAATTCGCGAATTACGAACGAATAGCAAACCGTGCAGCACTCCAGGTGGAAATAGTGAGCATTCTGGAGGAAATGGCTCCGGAACACATTTCAAACACAACTAGAGCGTTCTAATATGATCGCATGAGGTACTGCACGCTCGCAAGGGGTGGGCACTTTGAACCACGTTTGAACGAGTTCGTTTGGTTTTTATACAGATAATATCGATGGACTAATAATTATAGGGGCGCAAGCGGCAAAAAAAATTTCGTTTTTTTAGCGGCAAAATCTTTTTCATGCAATTTAAAGCGTTTTGGGCATATCCGCAAGAAAAAAAATCTTTCTTTGTGCTTACGCCTGTTTGGTATTAGTCCATTGGATTATGAATGATATGAGTAATGCTTTTGATATAAGTTATCACTATTTCTACACTGTGATCAACAGCAATGATATGTTTTCGATCATTTTTATATTATTAATATTATCATTCTTATTATCAAAAGTATTTTCATGACTACGCGTACTATTATTCGATTGACTCTTCCGATTACAGTCATCCATGAATATACTATTAATAACAATTACATCGCGTGTCTAATGGTATAAGGTCGTATGCGCCAAAAAGGCGATTTTGGTGGCAAAAGGTCGTATATTTTTTTTCGCGGCGTTCACTCTAAAAGTACTCGAAAGACAGATTCATCGGAATTTAGTGAAAAAATAAACAAAGGTGAAAGGTCATACGTTTGGTAGATCTATCTTTTTATCACTAACTTCGTATTTTTTTTCTCACATTTATCAACGGTATAGGGTCGTATCTGCCATTTTTTCAAATTTCTTCGTTGCAAACGCTCTAAAAACGTCTGAAACGCAAAGATTCATCAATATTTGAGATGAGTCAGGAATTTTTTGATTTGGAGTGAAAAACAGATTCTGGCGGATAAGACCGTTTACCTTTAGTTCAGCAATTTTTTTTCAAAAAGTGAAAAAATGTCTGACTTTTCTTAGATATCGATGGATCTTCGCGTTTTAGAAGTTTTTGGAGCAGTTGCATGAAGAAGAAACAGTTTTTGGCGGATCAGACCTTATACTGTTAGTCCAGCAATTTTTTTTTTCCAAACTGAAAAAATGCACTGACTTTTCTGAGATGTCGATAGATCTTCGCGTTTCAGGAGTTTTTGGAGCAGTTGCACGAAAAAAAAACAGTCTACGGCGGATACGATCTTATACTGTTAGTCAACGAGATCCGTTCACACGAATTTAGAGATGAAAGAGCGTGGCCGCCAGTACTTACGACCTTCCACCCTTAATTGAATGATTTTTCAAATCTATCATTTTTAAAGGTATTTGGACATGTTTGACGGGAATTTAAAAAAAATGGATATGCCCTTTCACCTTTATCCGTGTTAGAAGGTCGTATATTGGCGCATACGACCTTATACCATCAGACACGCAACATTTGTTTGATAATTTTATATGATAAATATTATCATTCGTATCGTGCCTATAAATTTTTATGACCATAATTGTATTATTCTTCAGGACTTCCAATTACAGCCATCTTCATTATTTTCATCACTGTCATCTGAGTTCAAATTATTACTTCTTTTATTTCCAGTATGTACCATTATGATTGCGCTTATTTTCATTATTGTAATTGTTATTATTAGTATGATGAAAATTCTTTATATCATGACACCGGATACCAAAATACATAATTATCACTTGAATCCGAACCGATTACATCAATTTCATTGCAATAACATTGGACAAGCTATCTCAATTAAACTGACAAGTAAAGTATCAGACCTCAGGATCACGGATTTGCTGAAACTTGCAGAGGGGTTCCTTGGCCCAGAATATAGAGCTCCTGATGTAAAGTTCCATCTCATAGGCCCACATTCTCTTGGCGAGCCCCACCCAATAGTAATATTCAACGGCGGATGAACATTCGACGGGGGTGACAATATTTGGTTTTTCTTCGTCAGATTGACTTTGCTTTGCTAGAATACGGTATGATAGTATAGATACGTGAGATAACACGCTGAAAAACATAGATTACACAGGTACAGACAGCTCAAAATAAATGATTTTTAGGTACGCACTAGCAAAATGAATTAAACTGGTTGAGAATTATACAACAGCAAATCGCAGCAGTCCCGATACAGCCTCAGAATAGAATTTTACTATCAAATCGAGATCGTTACACTAGTTTCATGTACGTCGACCAGATTTAAGCCTGACGCGCCCAGAAATGGTTCTCCGCCACTGTGAAATAGCCTCCGTCACCCATATCGTCGGATTCAACAGATTCCCTGCGTTAACCATGGATCTTGAAATTGACAGAGCTTACTTCAAATGAGGCGACACGAGTAGTGAAGTGAAATTTGAAGACTGGCTCCTAACTTCGACAACTGTGTTTTTTTTCTTTTTTTCTTCTCAATGATTTGATGTAATCTTTTGCTCTTTAATATCGGAAGAATCTATAATCAGAGACAAATCAGAGAATGGATCTTCAAATTTCAATTCTCCAATAGGTTGTTTGCTTAATTTTCAATAAGCTCTGCCAGTTTGAAGATCAATGGTCAACACAGGGAGTCTGTTTAATCCAACGACATGGGTAACGGAGGCTATTTCACAGTGGCGGAGAACCATTTCTGGGCTCGTCAGGCTCAAATCTGGACGACGTACCTGAAACTATTGTAACGATCTTGATTTGACAGTAAGATTCCACCCGGCGGCTCCACTGGAACTGCTCCGAATTGGTTTTTTTCATAATTCTCAACCAACGTAATTAATTTTGCTAGTGTGTACCTAGAAATCGAGTATTCTGAGCTGTCTGTACCTGTGTAATGTATGTTTTTCAGCGTGCTTGCTCACATATCTGTATTATTATACCATATTCCAGCAAAGCGAAGTCAATCTGACGAAGCAAAACAAAATATTGTCACCCCCGTCGAATGCCCAACCACCGCTGGATATACCTTTTGGGTGGGGCTCGCCAAGAGAATGTATTTTGGGCCAAGAAAACACCTCTGCAAGTTTGAGCAAAATCTTTGATCCGGAGGTCTACTACTCTCCTTATGAGTTAGTCAGGATACAGTACTGGTCGTTCTGTAACACAAACTGAAAACAGTTATAAACATTTGAAACGTCTCAAGGGATTTCACCCAACAGGCAGTGTCATGTTCATCAATTATGAACACACGCATCGTCTTCCGGCATCCTTGGTGGAGTGTCGAGTTGTAAATCGAACGCAGATACATCTTTCATTTACATTTGAATAACCTATCAGAATCGGTATGTTTTGTTATCGATTTGAGAGACAACTCTGCTCATTATTGACAGTTTTTTTGTTTTTTTTTTCCGAGCATCATGATCTCTGAATGGAATTACATTTTCTTTGTTCATAAATCATGAGATCAGTGGGTCAGCGCACTAAGTTAGGGCAATCCAATGCATAAAAAAATTATGAAACTCTGAATCTTGATTCGAGAACCATAAGAATAGAGAGAATATCATGAACGTTTATGCAAATGGCATAATCTTCAAGTATAACAGCGGCTCAGAATTATTGGATATTTGAATCAGTGTAGCAGTGCAAGCTGTGGCGGCGCAAAGAAAAAAACGAACTTGTAAGATGACGATGCACTGTGGATGAACCATGGGCATGCACCAAAAGACATTCGTTCCCAAGCGAGCAACTATCATGGTCGAGATACCACAGTTTTTATTTGGCGTAGCTGAATATGGCTTCGAGGTCATACAAGAATCATGAGTTTTGGAGCCAGGGGCCTAATCATCGACTGCAACGAGAGATATGCTCCAAGATATCACAGTTTTTATTCAGCGCTGTTGAAAGTAGCTCTGAGCTAGCACAAATATCATGAGTTCCCCAGCGAGGGACATAATCATCGACTAGAGAGAGAGCTCCACTCCAAGATATCATAGTTTTCATTCGGCGTAGCTGGAAATAGCTTCGAGGTTGTACAAAAATCATGAGTTCTTGAGCGAGGGGCCTAATCATCGACTGCAACGAGAGATCCGCTCCAGGACATCACAGTTTTTATTCAGCGCAGTTGAAAGTAGCTTCGAGCTGGCACAAATAATCATCGACTGAATAGAGAACTTTGCTGCAATGCATAGTAGTTTTCATTCGGTGTAGTTAAAAATAGCTTTGAATTGGTAAAAAAAATCATAAGTTCTTGAGCCAACTGCCTAATCATCGACTGCAACGGGAGGTCCGCTCCAAGATATCATAGTTTTCATCCAACTTCACAGGCGAGGGCAGTCTGGACTGACGCAAATACTAACAAGGAGTCGACCAGACCTCCGGCGCACAGATCTGGCCCGAACTTTGCGGGATGTTTTCTTGTACCTGAATATCAAGCACGTAACACATAACTCTCCAGACGGGGGCTTTGTTCTTTTGGCGAGCCCCGCTTGTCAGTAATATCTAGCGGCAGATGAATATTTGGCGCAGGTGACAATACTTTGTTCTGCTTCATCGAATTGAGTTTTCTTACAATTTGGCTAAAATCTGGTTATTATTGTCAAATCATGATCATTATACTAGTTTGAGGCAGGTCAATCAGCTTCTCAGCTTCCGATGAGCCTGTGAATGGTCCTTCGCCACAGTGAAATAGCCTTCGGAGCGCATATCGTTGGCTTTCAAAAAATCCGTACACGGACCGGAGACCTTCAAACTCACAGAATCTGTTTGAAATTAGGTGACAAACGTAAAAAAAAAGTGAAATTCGTAGACTGGCCATCGACTTCAAAAAATGTGGTTTTTTTTTCATTTTTGATACGATTCAAACTTTGACTTCTCATTATTCGATGAATACATATTGACGGAGGAATCGGAAAATAAATCTTCCAGCTGCACTTTCTGAATACTCTTGTCACCTCATTTCAAACAAGTTCTGTGAGTTGGAAGGTCTCCTGTCCGTGTAGAAATTCTTTCAAAGCCAACGACACGAGCTCCAAAGGCTATTTCACTGTGGCGAAGGACCATCTACAGGCTCGCCGAAAGCTTGAAAGCTGGTTGAATTGCCTCAAACTAGTATAATGATCATGAATCGACAATAATGACCAGATTCTAGCCTGAGAAGACTCAATTCGATGAAGCAAAACAAAGTATTGGCACCTGCGTCAAATATTCATCTGCCGCTGGATATTACTATCAAGCGGGGCTCGCCAAAAGGATGGAGGCACATTTAAGAAGAGTTATGTATTACATGCTTCATAATTCAGGCACAAGAAAACATCCCGCAAAGTTTGGGCCAGATCTGTGATTCGGGTCTGGTCTGGTCGACTCCTCGTAAGATACCGACATGGTTTTAAAGCTGCGAATCAACTTGAAAATGAGTGACAAATTTTCGTTATGGGTTCCTATACCACATATCACGAGCTTTCGCACAAATAAAAAATTAACAGCACCGAACACCGTAAGGCACTGTTATCTTCTGTATACCCGTGTGAGTGCTGGGAAAATACGGCAAAACAATCATAACCTTACATTGACGCGATCATGTGACAGCCATTGTCAGCTGTGGTTTAAGAGCGTGCTCTACCCTCACTGCCATACCGACCAAAAAAAATATTTAAAAATTCGCGAAAAACTCCGGAACACGACGTGAAATGAGTTTGTAATAAATAATTCTAGAAGTGACAACGAATGCAGCGAAAATAGTACACGAAATTTGTAAAAATCGACGAAAACGTATTTTTCGTATTTTGTTCGCAATATTATTGAAGCACACGCATCATTTACGCGAAGAAGCCGTCTGTGCGGCTGTTCTACAAAAAATACTGAACCCAGATATTCAAGAACTTTTTCGGTTCACGCAACAATGATGGTAAATTATTTGAAGCTGTAATTATGGTGACAAATAGTATTTATGAACTGTCAACGGCTGGCAGAAGTGATTTTAGGTCGAAAACTATCCGACGGATGGTGCTGCGCGCGGGAATTATTGTCAACCGCGAGGATTCTTAGGCAGAAAATATCCGACAGATGGTGCTGCGCGCACGATTTATTGTCAACAGCGTTGACTGAAGATTCTAAAGACAGTCAGCCTTACGGGGAAATGTGTGCCGAGAAAGTGGGCTTGAAGTGGGCTTGGGGACGAAACAGCGTGCGATTTTACCGACTGAAATAACATTGCAGTATATCTATAGTGTGCGAATAAACGGGGTGAATTCGTATCGTCCGTACACTTAGAGTAGAGTTGAGGTGGCCATGCACATATTGCAGGCATAGACAACTGCTAAAACAACTGCCGCGAGCGTACGGACGATAGGAATTCACCCTGTATAGATATACTGCAATGTAATTTCGGTCGGTAAATTTGTACGCTGTTTCATCCCCAAGCCCACTTCAAGCCCACTTGCTCAGCACGCAAAATAACCCAGGTGTAACGTCCAAACGGACAACCAGCATCTAAATATACGTAGATCTTTAAGCTTTACACGATTTCACACAACACACACGACTAACTAGACAAAACAATGTAAGAATTCAGATAGGAGGACCCCACGACAAAAATCCAAGACTAAGTATAACTCGCCGTCTAACTATACGTCGATTTTAACCGTATGCAAACAAACCAGAAATCTAATCGTAATATTGACAACAATATAATCCAAGAAATTCAAGGAACAATTACACCCCGGGATATGCTCATATCTCGATGCTAAACATACTTGACCACATACACCCCACATACCCACATTACACGATTAAAGTAAGTAATGATACTAACCCAGATGATAATCGCGGACAGGTCCACACTGAAGGTACCAAGATTATCGACAACTTCGTTGTCGATAATACAGAGTGTTGAGTAGAATATCTTACCATCGGACTAGTGTTACCCAACATCAGTTACCCACAATGAAATACGACGTTACCCTCACTACCTGACCAGTCCACGATAATTATCGTATTACTAAGGTATACCATATTCCAATGTATGCTACACCGTGCGCCTTATTACCTGAGGTTTAGATATAGCGATCTACATTATTCTACTAGATATATATATTGTTAATATATTAATTCGCATTATTCTACTAGAATAATTTCTTAATTACATAATCAAATATTGTTTAGTATCATAACCATCCATATTATTATTCCACTAGAATAATCTTTTACCATTTAATATTGTAATCCACTAGAATAATCTTTTACCATTTGAATATTAAGATTGTAATCCGCACTATTCTACTAGAACAATTACATAATCAAATATTGTTCAGTATTAGCATAACAATCCATATTATTATTCCACTAGAATAATCTTTTACCATTTAATATTGAAATTATAACCTACATTATTTTATCAGAATATTCTGTTATATTATTACATCATCTAATTTTATTCATGATATAATAACTTACGTCATTGGACTAGAATAAACCCTATATAGATTCAAACAAGCCTTTACCCAGAAACACCCCGCAACTAGACGAAATTGGGCTAAGAACGAGTTCTAAGAACTCGAGACGTGACTTTTTCAAAAACAGAGCATTTCATCACCTTAAACCAAGAGGCGTTACCCCACTCTAAGAAGAGGCATGCGTCTGGGGATTCCCCCCCAGACGAACCACATAGAAATTAACGACCAATGGACGAACCACAGAAAACTGACGAAATGATTGACGAACCACAGAAAACTGACGAAATGATTGACGAACCACAGAAAACTGACAAATTAACGGACGAATCACAGAGAACTGAAGAATCTCCCCTAGAAACTTATTCGCCTATATAAAGCCCCCCCCCCCCCCCCCCCCCCCCCCCCGCCCAGGAATCCCGGGGCGCGCTCTTTTCCTATTCATAAAACCTATAGTCAAGTTACTCGATAAAATCTTAAATTCATTCATTCAAAATCGTTGATTCGTTATCTAGACATTTTGTTTTCTAATCAGACCTAGAACGAACATTTCTTGTAATCTAAAACCCTAAAAAGCATTACACACAATTAGAGTAAAGGCTTGGATCAATCATATAATAAAAATTGTAATAATATGAATCTGTATTGAAAATCTAAAAGTAATAATATAAATCTGTATTGAAAATCTAAATTGTAATAATATAAATCTATATCGAAAATCTAAATTGTAATAATATAAATCTGTATCGAAGATCCAAAAGACACCATTGAGAACCCGACAATAACGGGTAAGAATCAAGACAATTATCAATAATAGTATCTATCCATTCTAAATAATCCTTTCTCATCTCGGAAACCAGACTTAAACTTAGTCCGAGAAAAGGGAGGCAATTTAAACAGACAGTTAGACAGACTCCAACCTCGAAACGACGTGACTTCCCTACCATCCTGTGTACTTTAGTACTTCATCGGCGATTGGCACCCCGAATTACTGAGTGTACGTCTAGGTAGTCGCTTGCGATCAGGTCCAATAGTTAGACTAGGAATTTGTCCGCGAACGTTCCGCCCCGACGTCACACAGGGCTGACCGTCTTTATATTCTTCCGTCAACGTCAACAGCGAGGATTATTAGGTAGAGAATATCCGACAGATGGTTCTGTACACCGATTATTGACAATAATCCTCGCTTCTGTCAGCCGTTGACAGTTCATAATTACTATTGGTTACCATAATTACAGCTTCAAATAATTAACCGTTATTGTTGCGTGTACCAAAAAAGTTCTTATACATCTGTGTTCCGTATTTTTTGTAGAACAGCCGTACAGACGGCTTTTTCGCGTAAATGATGTGTAAGCTTTGACAATATCGCGAACAAAATACGAAAAATACGTTTTCATCGATTTTTACGAATTTTATGTACTATTTTGGCTGCATTTGTCATCACTTCTGAAATTATACATTACAAACCCATTTCACGTCGTATGTCGGAGTTATTCGCGATTTTTTCAATATTTTCTTGGTCGGTATGGCAGTGAGGGTAAAGCACGCTCTTAAACCAAAAACATGGGGTGGCCAACCTGCGAAAAACAGACGAAAAAAGTGAAGTGTCTCGAGTTGGCTGTGACTGACTGCTAACTTTCTAGGTAACTTCACCGTATGTATACGGGCAATTCCATATCAAGTGATCAAGGCTTTTGAGGCAAATTTCTCTGATCTTGACGCCAATTAACACAAAAGTAGTTGACGGTGAAAAAAAAATATCTGCCGGAGATTTTTTCAAAATTCCCAGTTTTTTGGAAGTTATCAAACCTCGCCGTTTTGGCGCATTTTTTTTCCAAAAGTTCATATCTCTGGCTACGTTGATCGTAGAGAGATCGGCTTGGGCTCATTTTCTTTGCAAAAGAATATAGTTTCCAGAAAAAAATAGTGCATTGGGATTTCCGATGGCTAAATGTAAAATTTTCTCAATTTTTGGAAATAATTGGAGATTGCGGAAAAATGCATTTTTTTTTAAATCTGAAAAAAATCACAAACGTAGGTATGTGTATTCTCTCAGTGCTGTGTAAATTTCAGAGTGGGAGAGCCAGCCGTTTTTTTCTTACGATTTAAAATGAGTATTATTTTGATGATACCCTTTATCGTGCAATATTTTTGGCAGACTACTAAGGTATTAACAATTCAGAAATGGGTTTTTTGGGTCGAATAATATCTTCAATAATGGTTTTTGGGCTGAATTATGTTATTCCAACTTCATGCTGATTGATTATTCTGAGTCCCATTGGAAATAGTGCGTTCATAGTCACAACGAATACTCACAATTCCCGTAACCGATTATATTTTGTGGTCCGAAAATTTGATGCAATTTTTATACTGTGACGCTGCACCATCAGTGAAGTACCTAGATGACTTTCCATAGTGGCTGATCCGGTCGATCTCGCAAGAAATTCAGAAACTTCTTGATAAATGAGTGTACTGTGATGGTATTACGTATCAGGATTTCTGACATCAAAATGATCATTGAACATGAAGTCGAAACAACATAGTTCAGCCCAAAAAACATCATTGAAGATATTATTTGACCCAAAAACCCCATTTCTGAATTCTAAATACCCAAGTCGTCTGCCGAAAACATTGCACGACAAAGGGTATAATCAAAATGATACTCATTTTAAATCGCAAGAAAAAAACTGCTGGCTCTCCCACTCTGAAATTTACGCAGCACTAAGAGGATACACATATCTACGTCTGTGATTTTTTTCAGATTAAAAAAAAAATGCATTTTTCCGCAATCTCCAATTATTTCCAAAAATTGAGAAAATTTTGCGTTTAGCCATCGAAAATCCCAATGCACTATTTTTTTCTGGAAACTATATTCTTTTGCAAAGAAAATGAGCCCAAGCCGATATCTCTACGATCAACGTAGCCAGAGATATGATCTTTTGGAAAAAAAATGCGCCAAAACGACGAGGTTTGATAACTTCCAAAAAACTGGGAATTTTGAAAAAATCTCCGGCAGATATTTTTTTTTCACCGTCAACTACTTTTGTGTTGATTGGCGTCAAGATCAGAAAAATTTGCCTCAAAAGCCTTGATCACTTGACATGGAATTGCCCATACGCGTTTATATGATCAATTACATTTTCACCACTTTGCTTGGGTCCGTATCTCAAACGTACCTTTTACCTACCTTTTATACGAAGAACATTGCAAAAGTTTTTTTCATTCGTACTAAAAAAAAAAAAATTATAAATAAAAATTATACCCACTAGAGTTACACAATTCAGAGACGATATAGATAGATAGATAGATAGAAGTTTATTTCTTGATCCTGGAGCATAGCTCCCTGAGGACCACAGGCATAGTTCAAGGAAGACAATTTCAATATAATACATAGGTACAATAGAATAAAATATTATAAACATCAATCAAAGAATTCATAAATAAAAAAAGACAGAAATAGCATTGGTGATAATCATATCGGCCGATAGACCACAAGTTCAAAAATACAGATCAATACTAGGAAACATAGATAAGAGTAGGACTATATACACACACATCAAATAATATTTTCCATTCGAAAATATTCTTATTCTACGAATGATGCATATCTCAAGATTTGCGATATTCAAAATTCAACAAATTATAAATATCATGCACTGTAATATACATAATCTGAGGGGAAATTAATTTGTATTTATAAATTACACCTATTCTCAATCAAAGTTCATTCGCCATTCAATTCTTTCAATTATCGTTCATACAAAATATCAAATGATACGAGGTATCATGTGACGGAACGGATACAGCGCTGAACAAGGAACGGCGGTGCACGAAACGAAACCGAAAACAGTAAATTCGAAGGTTGGCAATAGCCCGTCCGTCGCCCCAGAACATACGCGTACCTCCAGATAACGATGTAGTAATAAACCCGGTGGGAGCACTCGCGTGCCACAGCCGCGAAAAAGTGAAGCCTGCTTCTGTGCCAGTTGGTTAGTTCGAATCTTCAGGCACAGTTGGCGCTGGTGTCGCACCTGGGCCGGTCTTTAACGTAATCACATGTGTTGATACGGCAAAAGGACGACGGTTTGCGGTGAAATTGGATAAATTAGACTGTTGAAAATGACTTCATTCTTTCGTCATATCTTTTCCGAGAAAGTGAAAATGAAGACAACTTATGAAATCACTTCCTGATCTATGTATAAGAACTACATTTACTGAAGCCAGATATATCATCATTTTCAAATTTGCCAGTTGTGTGTCCTTATACATTAAATGGTAGATAAAAATTGGCATAAATAATTCGTAAATGAAGTATTGAAACTTTTCAATAGTATCATGGTCCAGTGTATGTACAAATGGGAGCTGGTAACTTCAAAATGTTCCTTTTAAAATTTCGCCAGTTTGGCCATGTTTCGCTTAAGCGCAGAAGAGAAAAATTGTTGTGATAAAATTTGTATGTCTTTTTCTCAGCTCTTCGGCAGAATTTGAAAAATCAGAATTCCGACCTATTCGAACTCTCTTTTTCCAAAAAAAAGTTTGGAAATGTGCTTTTTCCAAATTTGAACAGTTTTTCTTTCTTGAAAAAAATGTCGAAGAAGGGTATTTATAACAGCGTTTTGGAGAAAAAAAATTTGGAGTGGAGACTGGAATGCTCTCCCAGAAAAAAAATTATTAAATAGATCTTATGAATTTTCGGAAGTGCATAACATTTATTCAATAATTTTTTTTCTGGGAGAGCATTCAAGTCTCCACTCCAAACTTTTTTTCCAAAACGCCGTCATGAATACCCTTCTTCGAAATTTTTTTCAAGAAAAAAAAACTGTCCAAATTTGGAAAAAGCACATTTCCAAACGTTTTTTCGGAAAAAGAGGGTTCAAATAGGTCGGAATTTTGATTTTTTTAATTCTATCGAAAATCTGAGACAAAGACATAAATTTAATCTCAACAATTTTTCTCTAGTGCGCTTATTTATCACGCTATATAAAAATGATTGAATGAAGTAATTTTAGGAACGGCAACAATTTTACCGACCAAAAAATCTAAAATAATTCCCAAAATTTTTTCTCATCCCCAATAACGTGTAGAAATTTTTACGGAATTTTTGGAGACATTGAATTAAATGGGTGGCCCGTTCGACGAAGAAACCCTCATATTATGTATAAGAGCTGTATCAACCGAAGCCTGGGTAATAAGTTAAAACAAGACAAATATTTTATTCATTCATTCATCAATTTTCCATGTTTATCAAAGATTGATTGACAAAGCATGCATCCGGATTTCTCATAAATTCCACTTAAAGATTACCGCAGTTAGGTCTCGATAGGACCAGATGGACCGGGAGCACGCCCAAGCGGTTTGCGGAACTGTTTTTCTGTCCCGCTGCGGGCGTCAGCTCAAACGCCGAGTGCTCCCACCGGGTTTATTACTACATCGTTCTCCAGATCTACGCGTACTCGAGTCCCATTGTGGACTCACCATCAAATACTGACTTTCCAGGTCCGCGCACCCGACACGCCGCAGCGCCTGACAAATCCGTTTATAAAAAGTTGATGTCCAATCGAAAAAAATCGTTTTGCGAGTTTCAAGTCGAAAAGTCGAAATACGAGTTCTATTTATAGAAAACATTCGAAAACCGGTAGAGAAAACGTTGACACGCATGTAACTAATAAAATTATGATATCCGACGAGCAGCGAATTTGGAAATTTTATCCATTTTCACTCATCGGTGTTTATCGATTGATGATAGCAAAGTATATGCGACAGGAGATCAGCTAGTGAAAATATGTATAACGTCAGATCAGCGAGTGAAAATATGTATAATCGACTAGCCATAATTTTCATTGACACATTGACACATCATGTAACCAATAAACAAAGGTTTTGACTCATTCACACATCATGTCTGAAAATTGAAAAGGATAGAAAAAAATATGAGAACTTTATCGCAAGAATTAGAATTCGCACAATTTTTACTCGACCTTGGAGACGGAAAATAAAATAATAGTAACGATTACGTAGAATTTCCGGGATATTGTATAGCAAGTCCTGATTCCAGCATGGTGGAATGTATTTATGGCAATTACCTTAGAGAAAAGCGTTTCAAAAGAGCAGCAAATTGTGCAATACTATCGGCTAGAAATGCGGATGTGGACAAAATTAATGGAGAAGTAGTGGAATTACTAGATGCAACGAAAGAGAACATTTAGACAAGTATCAATAGCATAGATAAGGCCGATGAGAATGATGACATAAGTGAAACTATACATATATTACCCGAATACTTGCAGGACAGTTTATCACCCCCGTCTTTACCACCGCATGAATTACGTTTGAGAGAGAATTGTGTAGTAATGCTGATACGAAACTTGGGTATCAATGAAGGACTTTGTAATGGGACTAGATTATTGGTAATCAAACTTGGAAATCATTTGTTGAAATGTAAAATTCTAACAGGTGACAATGCTGGAGAAATAGTATTTTTGAACCGAATCACACTTTATTGCGATGACGTATATCCATTCAAATTTAAAAGAAGGCAATTTCCGATAAAACTCGCATTTGCAATGGCGATTAACAAATCGCAAGGCCAGACTCTAGAAAAAATAGGAATAGATCTCAGAAAAGATGTTTTCGATCATGGCCAACTGTGCGTAGCTTGTTCAAGAGTACGTTCGTAGGATTCATTAAAAATATTCTTGTTGAATCACCAGAAAGATAAAAAAGTGAAAAATCACGTGTACAAAGAATTATACACAAATTAAACGGGGAAATATGATACTTAAGAAATTGATTTAAAAAAAAATAGATTATAAGAAATTACTTATAGCTATTTTTGGAACTATAGTGTGAACATTAGTAAAAAAATGTACAGGGTGTATAAAAATTATGTGTCACCGCTTCAAGAGGTGATTCTCCAGATCGAGATCGGTGGAGCGCCCCAGCAATATACCCCCGCAAAATTGACTTTGACCCTTAAACTCAAGGTCAAATTTTTTTGTAAGCTTGAAAAATTCTGACGGTCAGTAGTAATAAAAGTCTCTGAGGAACCATAGGTCGGAAATGAACTTTAGTTCCGCATTTTTTCCAACTTCATGATCATTTTTCGTGACGAAGGATCCATTTGTGACCCGTGGTCCCATTGACACTTTTTTCCCTCCCGGTGAGAAGATTTTTTTAAGCCAATAATAAAAATTTCCCACAAGTCTCAACAAGGTCTAGATGGATTTTGCGGGGACATGTTGGTGGGGCGCTCCACCGATCTCGAGCTGGAGAATCATCCGGTAAAGTAGTGACACATAATTTTTATACACCCTGTACAAAAACGAGATTTTACCATCGAATAACTTGTTAATCATAGAATGATATTTTATCAGAAGTAATGAGATTTTGAATAGAACATCACATTCTCATGGAAAAATTGAAAATAATTGACGAATAAAAGTTAATCGTTGTACATACACGTACGTTGAACCGTCAATAAAATTGAAGGAGATTGAAATGAAAATGATATCCAAAATTGAAAATTTGAGAAATACACATCGCGGTATAGTGCTCTGAAATGTTGATAGGCTTTTATTGAAATTAAAATATGGTAAGTCACAACTTCCGGAAAATTAAGCGCGAGCGAAGTGCGCGCGTGACATGCTACTAATTACTAAAAAAATAGACCCTGTCAAGATTACATAACGAATAAATTACCAGTCATATAGAATTGAATGAGTAATCCAAAAATATTTTTGTCATAATTTTGAAAATGCTCAGTTTTGAGGGAAAAATTATCGATGGCTCATGATAATTCGAATTGTTTATTTTTTCCCGAGTTAATATTTTTTGTACGAGAGCTTGTTCGATCTTTCGGCTTTCGAGTTCAGTGTGGATCGTTTCTGCATATCAAGCGTAACTAGCGATATTAATTTTCAAAATTGAGTGCAAATTCATTCTGCACAAATATTCACTGCTATAACGTTCAAAAAAAAAAAAAATGTATTTCGGACAAACACCGAGATGCCTCCCGACATTTTTATGTATATATTTCACTGACAACAATATCAATCGATTGACAAAAATACGAGGTTCCCTAGAATACGTCAATCTCTTGTGCATTCGATGAAGAATTTCATATATATTGATACGGACGTAGGTTGTTATCAATTTAACTGAAACGATATACAGGGAATTTCTGAGGAAAGTAGCCATCCTTACTACAGGCAACCCAAAAGACGACCCCAGATTGAGGCTACGCCTTTGGCTGCTACAAAACTAGAATAGGGGATCGGTGGGAGCAATGAATTCAGACTTACATAGAAGCACAGGTCCCGTGCTAAGGCTTGAAGCCTGGTTTTTAATATCTGCAGTCGACGCTAAGCGGCGCCACTTTAGCGATTTCAGACGCACGGATACATATATATATCAGTGTTTAGATGTGTTGCGAGTGAAGGAGAAGTGGGGCAAGAATGGGCGGCGCTTATATTCAACGCCGCATCGCGCGGAAATACGATTCCGGAAAAGACCTACAGTTTGGCTCGGAGTTTTTCGTGCGCAATTTTTCCAAACAGGTTAAATAGCAGATGCATAATTTCTTACAAAATAACAGCTTATGAGAAAAATATGGAATTTGCGTTGTACACCAGTGTTAGTCATAATTGGAGGCCACTGCGCCATAGATGTGCATACAATGAAGGACGGATGAAATTGTAATATTGAGCAATTTCGCGTGCATATCAACGAATCCAAGAAATCCAATGAATTCGGGTCATACGTTACCTGCCAAAATATTGGCGATGTATACCTCGGAAATTAAATATTATGTACATAATTCACTTACGTCGATTCGTTTGTGGAAAAGCGGTGAAAAGACAGATCAGGTCGTTTTTTTTTCGTATTCGTACAGCCGACGTACGCAAAAAATATTATTGACAGGCATGATAATTTTCAACCCCAAAGATAAACGAAATTAATAATTACGAATCGAAAACGAAGTGATCTAATCCCCTTTAGGCTTTAAGAATTCACGAATAAACAATACTATACCCAATTCAAAATACAAATTTTTTAATCAAACCTACTGGACCTCTGAAAACTTTATAAGAATCGCGGGAAAGTAAAGTTTGCTACGAGCACGTGCCTGCCTGAATCAGAAATCAACTTGGAAGTCAGATCTCGGCTGTCATGGGTGCGACAGAGAAAGACTCAGTACCCCGAGCATCTTAGATCAGTGAGTGCAAAAAGGATAGCTTATAGGAGTGGGGATGAGCATGCTTATGGTTAAATGCTGTGAGAGGAACAGAAGCAGCATGATTACCCCGAGCGTATGCTAAGAATGGGTGTAACAGAGATATTAGATGGGAGGCGTGGCCTCCAGTCTCCGCACATCGACGTTACGGTTGAGTCTGTATTGGGGAATGACGCTTGAGTGTGAGTGCACACGGACATGGAGCGACTGCAGTGCCAGCCATCGGCCGGGGTAATAACTAATCTCGGGGTACTCGAAAACGAGCTTCAAACTCGCCTATGCTCCTGTGCTTCTATGTAAGTCTGAATTCGTTGGGTGAGAGTCGACTAGCAGACGGCTCTCTGTCAAACGTCGAGGTTAAAAGCCAGGTTAGGAAGACCATAACATCGGCACCGATATTATAGTCTAATCAATGTAGCTCGGAAAATAGGCCTACCCTCAAATAATTCAGCCGCGCATGAAAAATATACCAATCGACGCAGAAACTTGCCCAGAATAACATATCAAAATGTTTATTCACGAAATTCCCGGGGTCATAGTTAAATTAATTAAAAACTATCAATAAATCGTGAGTCCGTGACCAAATCGCTCGGGGTTTCGTTCCAAATCATCAAAAAAGAGAGGAAAAAATAGCAGCTTGTAGAGGAGATCATTCCACACAAATTCGAAGCGGGAACCCATGTTCCACGATCAGCCGTTTTCGCGTTAAAAATTATTGAACTTTTTCTGGCCCAAACATCGCCAAACGATCAGCTGTGATCTAGCAACGCCTCCCGCTAACGTGCGCAGCCTGGTGGCAGGCGCGCGAATGCGCAGCGAATTCAAACTCACGCTACGTGCTATTCTTCATTAAATATGATTTACATCC
The DNA here is from genome assembly GCA_963989295.1 of Ametastegia equiseti. Lineage (NCBI taxonomy): Eukaryota > Metazoa > Arthropoda > Insecta > Hymenoptera > Tenthredinidae > Ametastegia > Ametastegia equiseti. The sequence continues at coordinate 2,599,682 of OZ022390.1, forward strand.
ATTAGCAGTCCATTTTTGCTATGTATGTGTTCATTTATCATACAAATCATGGCAGTGTTTTGATATATCTAATAACATGACGAGGTAATGAGGTTATTAGGTAAAATTACTTACTACATCGAATGAATCATTACAAGATTTGGTACATTATCAATAGAATACATTAATTTAACTTGAAATATCGTCCATATTCTCTTCCTCTCCCTCACTAGCATGTGGGCTGGTGGTGTGCCCGCTATCGCGCAGGCTGCTGGTCCCGAGACCGTTCTGTAGGCGCTTATCTCCCGCAGGAGAGATTTTCTTTGTGCGCTGTCTACGGCGCAACGGTATTTCGCCGTGCCCATTGCTGAGCTCCAGGCTGGTGCGGCGTAGAGCATCACCGATTCTGCGACTCTGCCTAGGAGCCTTCTTCTCGCCTGTCGTGGTCCGCCGGTGTTAGGCATTAGCCTGGCTAGCTTTTCGGCCGTCTCCTTCGCCCTCTGTGCCGCTCTGCTCGCGTGTGTCGTGTAGGTGAGCCGTCTATCTATCGTGACCCCCAGGTATTTCAGTGTCGTACTCCATGCGATTCTCGCAGGTCCGACCGTTATGCCGTCTTCGTCCGCTGATTTGCCGTGGCCGAATCGTATTGCCACCGTCTTCTGGTGGGCCACCTCTAGGCCTGCTGAGCCTATCCATTCCGCGGCGGCCTTCGTCGCGGCTTCGGCCGTTCGTTTCATGTCCTCGTTGGTTTTACCGCTTACCAGTAGAACCGTGTCGTCCGCGTAGCACATCGTCTTCGTCGTTGCGCCGTTGTCGTCCTCTTCGTGTGGTTGTCCCGTCTCTAGTACACCATTGAACATGACGTTCCATAGGAGTGGGCCCAGGACGGACCCTTGTGGGACCCCTCTGGTAATTTGCACGCTCTCGGTCCCCTCTGGGGTCTCTACCACCAGTGTGCGGTTCGAGAGGTAGTCGGCCGTCGCTCTCCTCAGGTATTTCGGGACACCCTTGCTTCTCAGCGCCTCCTTGATCTTCCTCCAGCTCGCACTGTTGAACGCATTTTTTATGTCCAGACTGACCGCTGCACATTTCTGCCCCCGCGCTGTTATTTCTCGTACGGTGTCGTTCACCTCCAGCACCGCGTCTATTGTCGACTTTCCTCTTCTGAAGCCGTACTGCTGCCCGCTGATGCCATTGTGCTCTTCCAGATACGCCTCTAGGCGCGTGGCTATCAGTTTTTCGTACGTCTTAGCAACCGCGCTGAGAAGGCAGAGCGGCCTCAGTTTCGGCTGCGCGTCCGGTTCCGCCTGTTGTGGTGCTGCTGCTTTTGGGAGGAGGACCAGCTTCGCCCGTTTCCATTCCGTGGGGAATACGCCGTTGCGTAGACAGTTGTTGTACAGGCTGGTGAACGCTTGCGGGTCGGCCGCAAAGGCGTGGGCCACTATTTCTGTTCTGAGGCCGTCGGGTCCTGGCGCTTTGCCCCTCTTGGCCTTTCTCACCGCGTTTTTCACCTCCGCCTCAGTGATTTCTGGCACGTCTTCCTCGTCCTCGTTGTCTTCGCGCCCTTGCGCCTCTGCCTCTTCTCCCTCGGGGTCTTCGTCTACGCTCCGTGGGAATAACTCCGTCACCGCTCTTCTTATTACGTCCGCGTGGTATACCTCCCTCGGTTTCAGTTTCTGGAGGCATATTTTGTATGGGGTACCCCATGGGTCCCTTTCCACCATAGCCGTGAGCTCTTTCCAGGCTTGTTCCTTCGACTTGCGGATTTCCAGGCGGAGTTCCTTCTTTCGGTGTCTGTATGCCTCCTCTGCGTCGCGCAGGGCTCTTGCGTCTTCGTTGGCGTTGTTGTTGCTGTCGTTACGATCGTCCTCGCTGCTGGTGTGGTCGTCGGTGTTGTTGTTGTTGTTGTTGGCGGGATTGTGCCGTCTTCGTGTTCTCTGTGCGGCTCTTCTTGCCCGCATGCATCTCTTTCTCGCTTCAGCTATCTGTTGGTTCCACCAGTGCACACTTTTTTTACCGTTCCAGGCCTTGCGTCTCGGCATTGCCGCGTCACATGCCTCGGTGAGGCGGCGTGTCAGCGTTTCGGCTTCCTGTTCCGGGTTATGGATCCCTGGTGGGGGGACGTGGATCGGCCGTGCGGCGGATGTCCGTATCGTCTTCCTGGAGGCTTCGGGGTTGAATTTGCGGAAGTTCCATCCCGTTGCTGGAGTCGGCGTGATCGCTATTGGCGCCGGTGGCCTTTGACTCTGTTGCCTGGTTGTCTTCGTACTGTAGGTGACGTATCGATGGTCACTCAGAGTTTCCTGTTCGTCCACCTTCCACGTGGTAGAGATCGCGTATGCCGCTTTGGCGGTTGCCAGTGTTACGTCTATTACGGACGCGCGTGCGCCGCTCTCAAAGGTTGGGGCTGTTCCCCTGTTACACACCCTCAGGCGTGCTTCGGCCGCTAGCTTTTTCAGGGCCTTTCCTCTTGGGTCTTCCCTGCTGCTTCCCCATGCCGGTGACCAGGTATTGAAATCTCCGGCCACTATACTTTCCCTGCGCTCTTCTCCTGCTGCCTGCCTCGCTGGGTATCCTTGGGAGTTCCACTCGGTGTGGTGGCGTCGCAGCTCGGCCAGGTATGCGCGGAACTCCGCCGTCGTGCTGTTGGGCGAGAAGTAGCAGCTCGTTATTCGGATGTCTCCAACGTAGGCCGTGACCCAGCCGTTTTCCCTGCCCGTCAGCCTCGCAGGTATGTCGTTGTCGCATATCAGTATGGCCGCCTTGCGGTCTGTACTGGCGTACCACCTACCGCCGCCCAGGTTCCTGGCCGGTTCGCTCACGATGCACACTGTGGTGCGTCTCTCCGTGGCCGTGGCCCTCAGGAGGTCTTGCGCTGCCTGTGAGTTATTCGTATTCGCCTGTATTATGTTTATCTGACCGTTTTTTGGGCGTGCCTGTGTTGGTGGTGGTGGTTGTCCGAGGTGTCGTTGTCCGTGCTGGTACCGTTGTTGCGGTCGTTGTTGTTGGCGTTGCTGCCAGTGGTGGTTGTTGTCGTTGTTGGTGTTGGTAGTATTGGTAGTGTTGTCGTTGTTCTCCATGTTTGTGTCTGCGTTAGCCGGAGCGCTCCTGGTTGGGATGTGCCTCCGTTTCCCCCAGCTCTCCTTCGTTACTTTCGGTGTGCTCCGCGTCGTCGGCGTCGTGCCGCGCGTCGGGCTCTTCCATCGTTGTGCTGCCATTGGCCGAACCTTCGGGCTCACGTCCGCCGTTTTCCGTTGTCTCTGCCGTGCGCGGGGGGCGCTTCGTCGGGGTTGCTATTACGCGGGCGTGTGTCAGCCCGACTCTAACTAGGCCCATTTTCCTGAGGTTTTCCGCAGCCTCAGCGGGTAGTCTTAATATCGCTGCACCCTCCTCCCAGGGGTATTTGAACTGCCTTATCATTTGGATTTCGGCGCTGGTGGTGGTTTCGAGTCTTCCCGCTATCGCTCCTATGATTTCGGCTTCCGTGGCCGTTGGGTCCAAGTCCCGTATCTTCACGGTGCTCGTTACTCCCAGTTCTACCACCTGTAGGTTCTCGTCTGCGGCCTGTCTTTCCGCGAGTGCACTCTGCCATTTCTTTAGGCTCTCGTCATCTGCCAGTTCCACGAGTACGTCCCCTGTTCTGGTCCGCCTCACCGTTTTCGCCGGATGGTCTCGCACCCTTTCGCCTATTTCACTGCGTAGGCTTTTGAGGAGGTCGGCGTAGTCGCTGCCGGTTCTTCTGACTATCAGTGCCCTCCCCTTCTTGGTGGGGCGCGGTCTGGCGTTACCCCGCGGGATCTGTTGCTGCCTTTGTTGTTGTTGTTGCTGCTCGGACTGTTGGCCGTTCGCTGTCTCTGCCATCGCTGTTGCAGTTGGTGTTGCTGCTCTCGAGGACGCCACCTGACTCCAGGTTCTCTTGGGTAGGCCTTCGTTCACGTCCTTGGTGTACGTTGCGGTCTCTTCCGCGAATCGCACCGGGTCGGTTTGGGTTCCTACCTCGGTGGTTCTTGGTCTCCCACTCCTTGTGTGGTACGCGTGCCTCGCGGTTCGTGTCGACGTGGGTGGTGCCGAGGGTTCTGCCGGTAGTGGTTGCTTGAATGTTGGTATACGCATGCCTGCTTGCAGCTGGTCCATTCCATGGCTAAGGTTCACCTCTTCGTCAATATCGTACGCCATTGTATCCCTGCTTGTAGTGAGGGTGCCGATGGTGGCGATACTCGTCACTGTTGGGCGCCTTATTGTGTCCCTTCCACCCTGTGGCGGGGGTGGGTGTGCCCGAGTCGGCCACGGTTCTCTGGCTTCTGTACATTCCTTCACGATGTGCCCGGTGCGGCCACATCTATAGCACGCCCTTTCCCCCTCCTTGAGCCGGCACGTTGTCATTTCGTGGTCCTGTCCCCCGCATCTGTAGCATCCCCCTCTCGGGGTGAAGGTTCTGACTGGGCAGGTGGCCCACCCTATTCGCATTTTGCCCGCCCGGAGGCATGTAGCGGCCTCCTTGTTTCCCATCTCGACGCAGGTGGTCATGGTGCCTGGTCTACCTGGTATCAGGAATATCACTGTTGCTAGGGTTGCCGCTGTCGTCGTCTCCGTTGCTTCTGTGCTCTCGCCCGTCACCCTGCGTATAGCGTCAAGTATCTCCTCCTCAGTGGTCGGGTCATGCAGATTCCGTATGTGTAGTCTCGTTTGTTTTGGGCCCAGCACCTCTGCCTGACGGCCTGACGTCGTGATTCTTTCGCACAGCGTCTTGGTTTGTTCCATCGTTGGCAGCTTGATGAGCAGGTCGTGGCTTGCTGCCGCTTTTCGGACGCCCGTGATCACGAGGTCGTCCGTTTTCGTCCGTGCCCTGATGTGCGCGACGAGTTGGGGGTATAGCTCTCCCTCCGTCGCCCTTACTCTCACCGTTGCCTTGCCCGCGTGTGCCGGGGGCACGTTTTCCTGCCCGCCTTCCGTTGTCCTCAGAGGTGCTCTCTCGCTCTGTTCTTTGTCCTCGTCTTGGTGCCTCTTTGCTGGGGGGGTCGTGCCCGTTGGGGAACGCTGATTGGCCTGCTGTCCGTGGCGCTTCCTTTTTGGTCGCCCCGAGATGGCGGTACTCCACCCCTGGTCGGGGTCATTGGTTGGTGTGGTGTCCTCTGTTTCCATTTCCGTCTCGTTGTCAGTCAGCCTTATTTGCGGCGCTTGTGTCCCGGAGGTGGTTGCTCTGTTCGTTCTCATGGCCGTGGTTGTGGTGGCGTGAGGGGGGTGCTTGTCCGTGTGGCTCGTGAGTACTTTCCTTATCATTGCCCTTCCTTCGTCCATCAATCCCCTGATGTGTTCAGCGATGCTGCTGCTGAACCGGTGGCTTGATGTTACTTCTGAGATGACGCCATCCACCTCGTTCTCCCAGTTGATAAAGTTTTCTGCGTGTTCGCCGCCTAGTAGGCAGAATCCGGCTTCCGCTATTTTCGAGTCCGATTTATCTTTGATTTGCTTTTTCAGGTTCCCACTGACGCCGTAGCTCCTTATTATTCGTCTGCCAAGCTCTCGGAGTTGCTCCGCCGTTTCTTTCCCGTCCACCAGAGGTGTTTGGAGGGGGGGGGGGGGGGGGGGGGGGGGGTCCTCTTCGTGTACATTTTCCGCTGTGTCTTTGGAATGGCACCTCCGTGTTCCGTGGGTGTTTTTTCGACGGCTGCGACGTCTTTGTCGTCCTGTCTGCTAGTAGGCGCTACTGCGCGTTCGTGGGCCTCGTGAGGGTGAGTCTGCGCCATGATTGGCAATTGTCGGAGCGGGTCGGTGTTGCTTACGAAGAACGAAATGCCCGCAGAGTTTCTCCTTTCCGCTCTGTGCAATCCATGTGGGAGGCTGATCGTTCGCTTCACTTGCGTTCGTTGCTTGGGTGGACTGGCTGTTCTGCGGTCTGTCCATTCCTCGTTTACCGGGTTTGTTTTTGTTAGATTTTCTTTACCTTTTTCTTTGTCTGCATTCTTATTGTCGAATTGTGTCTTTCCTGTTTGTGTTGTGTTGTTCATGTTGGTCCCACGAATAGCTAGGGAAATATACAGTCTGCCCGCCCAGAGCCCCGCTTGGACGGGTAAGGCTATGGTACAAGGCGGGTTCGCCTGGCCCGCCAGGGGATCGTTAGAGGCACCAGCGTTCAGCCCCTGGTGCCATGCAGCCCTCGGCACGATGCTTCCCACCTTGGCTTAGGGCTGGACCTCTTCTTAGTTTTCGTCCTCCCTCTCGACCTGTCCGGCTTGGGTGGCCCTACCGGGGGAACTAGTCCCCCGCCGGCATAGCTCGAGGGTTCATCGGGTTACTTCAGCTCTTCCACCACGTCAAGGTCATGAGGTCCCCAGGAAGAGAACCTAACCTAACCTAACCTAACCTAATTTTACCTTGCGGTCGGACTTGTTAAAATATTTTTCAAAAATGGCCAGAATTAGCACCTTTTTTCTGACCGAATTGGGTCAGAACGTACCTTGAAGGCGTACTCATCGTTTGGACTCGGAATATTTTTACGAATATTGCCAAAACGAGCCTATTTGTTCTGACCGAATCGTTTTAGAATTGTACTCGATTTGCGTCGCAATCCACTGACGTCATGATAAAGCACGGTCATTTTTGGAAATATTTGCGTTGAAAGATGAACTTGTGTCAGAAAATACTCGATTCAGGAGCATACTCGAGTCTGGAGGATGAGACTTGTTCCAAAGTAAAACTCCGGGTCGTGAACAGAGAACTCGTTCCGGAGAAGGAACTTGGATCGAGGAATAAGCAAAAAACAGCGAAAATCGTAAAAGAAAAAAAAAAAAAAAAAAACGAAACTGGACGGAAAAACGCAGAATCGTTCGAAACGTCGACATCTCGATGTCCCGGACCTGAAAAATTGAAAATAAGCTCCGAAAGGGTGAAAAACAATTTTTTCCAAACTTACCTTGCGTATAACTTTGCTTCCGCTCGTCAGAAATCGCTCAAATTTGCAGGAAAGATGCAGGGGGGGACGAGGAAAGTGGGGCAACATCGATCTAAAATTTCGCGCACATATGGTAGTAACCTAACCTAACCTGACCTGACCTGAAGTGACCTGACCTGACCTGACCTGACCTGACCTGAAGTGACCTGACCTGACCTGACTTGACCTAACCCGCTCTTGGGTTTGGACTTGAAATAGTTTTTCCAACTTGCTCAAAACGAGTCACTTTTTTTTGACCTAAGTCGAACTGATACTCACTTACCTCACCAAAGTTCTCATCTTGGGTTTGATTCAATTCATCATATTCTAGGTGGGGCGGTGGAACGGAAGAAAAAAAAAAAAAAAAAAAAAAAAAAATTATAAAAATTAAAAAAAATTAAAAAAAAATTGAAAAAATGAAAAAAAAAAAAAAAAAAAAAATAGTCTTAATCGACTCGTCTTCGTCCGAAACACATATATCCGGGACCTCCTGAGGTGTTGTTTCCGTCAAAAGTCAGTCGGGACTTGGAAAAAATTGGGGCGAAAAAATTCAAAAAATTTATAGTTTTAATCGACTCGTCTTCGACCGAAACACATACCGTAAGGATCTCGTGAAAGGAGTCGGTCAAAGTGCGCAAGCGTCGAATAATTCGTATTCCATAGGGATAACCAACTCGCTGCGCTGGAAAGTCCCTAGGTAGTTCGCAAGTCGCTCGGTTGTTTACTCCATGGATGCCGGCATCCATTGTGGATGGCAAACGGCTGATTGTAATACATCGCGAAAGGTTATGTACGAGCACAGTTATGTTCGACTCTAGGATACAAATGAGTCATAAAACAGTGGATATGCACGTGAATTTAATAGTTAGACATTTAATAAGAATCATTTCCTCAATTGGATAAAAATCTCCAATTACATTATTGATTCTTGCGAATTGATCAGTTGATTGGAAGTTATCTCGGTTGCTCCGAATCTGATTGAAAATCAAATTGAATCTTACATTTACACTTCAGTCAAATAATTAGGCTCTATGGGTACGAAACGACTAGCAATAATATTTTAATATAATTCATTCATGAACTCTAGTGACTTGGTCAATTTGACAGAAATTCTCAGAGCCATTCTGACTCTGAATCATGTAGATCACATCATCGGATAATGAAAATTCTGGAATAGAAAAAATTAAATAACGAATTGGGAAAGAAAATGGAATAAATTGGTTCATTTTTTTTCGTGATTGACTTAAACAACGTAAGTGAAAACGAGTTTATTGAAAGAATCACAAATTCATTCGATGTTTGACAGAAAGTGGTATCTTGCATCAGCAAACTCAATCGTCAGATTAGTAAGTGTCATTGTGTTTTCTTTCTCCTTTGAATAGTAGACCTGGCGCTCTTCTTCCAATCCCATTGTAGTTGTACGAGCACCCTCTCTTCGTCTGGACATCTTCCCGTTCCCTGAAACATGGAGGCGCGAGTTGTCATTCATCGATCACAAAGTCTTGTACGCACTTTGATTCATCGACTCCCCTGAAACCTTGGTGCTTCGAATAGAAAACCTGTCGCTCTTCTTCCAATCCAGTTGTAGTTGTACGAGCACCCTCTCTTCGTCTGGACATCTTCCCGTTACCTGAAACATGGAGGCGCGAGTTGTCATTCACCGATCACAAAGTCTTGTATGCACTTTGATTCATTGACTTCCCTCTTTGATTCATTGACTTCCCTGAAACCTTGGTGCTTCGTAGCGAGCCGTAAGTGGCGGCGAATGTTCCTGTAAATAATAGGCGCTGCTGTTTAATGTAATTTCATTTCGGAGTCAAATCGATATCAACGAGTGCACCTCAGTCAAAATCAACAGCGAATATGTAATCGGCTACGTTGCAAATCATGCGAACAATGATGATCGACTCCATTCCCTTTGAGGACCGAATTATTAAAAATCAGAGTTGAACAAATAATACTTGTAATACAAATAATACTAAAATAATACTAATACCCGTGATGAAACCATCAACTCTCTATGGATGGAGCCCGTTGAGTCCCACGCTCACTCGTCCTCATCACGTGGCCGTCGGTGCTGCTCGAAGTGACCACCTCCAACCCTAATGCAATCGCCTACACGATTGTGGAACCCGTGGGTCATGTTGCGGAGCATCTCGGTACCCATGTCCCCGAAGATCTCCATGATTCGGGCCCTCATTGCAGGAAGGTCAGCGATAGGTCCTCCGGCGTACAACTTGTTCTTCATGTACGGCCACAATCCGAAGTCGAGCGGCGCAAGATCTGGCGATCGAGGAGGCCACAGGACTGGGCCTAGCCTACCGATCCAACGGTTGGGAAACTCTTCGTCCAAGAATTCCCTAACGTCTACGCGGTAGTGCGCAGGTGCTCCATCCTGCTGGTACCAGATGGGGGGACCCTGAGAGTTGAGGAGTAAAATATTTATTGCAACAAAGAATTCTCAAAGTGACTCGACATTTTCAATATTGAATTCATCATCTTTCATTATGAAAATTTTCTAACATCTCCTTCGATAGCTCTCACAGCAGGGATGATTTGTTCTCGCAACATTCGCAGGTACTTGTCACCGTTCAGATTCCCTTCTATGACGAACGGTCCAACGAGCTGGTCATTGATCAATCCGAGCCACAAATTCACTTTCTCGGGCCACTGCGTCTGTGACTCGACGAACTCGCGAGGATGAGTCCATGCCCAGATTCGCTCGTTTTGCCTGTTCGGTGCAGAAACTCGCTCGACTGTGCATTCGTCTGTGAAACAGATCCGATAGAGCAAACCCTCATCTACGTTGAACCGATCCATCATAGCCCTGCAAAGAAGTAAACGAGCTTCAGGATCTCCTTCCCTGAGCTTTTGGTGTCGTCCAAGCTTGAAAGAGTGACACTTGTCCTGTCTGAGCACTCTTAGGACAGAAGCCTTCGAGATGTCCAGCTCCTGGGCGATTATCCTCGCGGGTTTTCTTCCCGGCTCAGCGACCTTCAGAAAGATGTTATATCTCTGCTCCTCGGTGAGTTGTTTCCTTGGCTGGGAAACCTTGACTAATTTCGGGTTCACGTTACCCGTTTGCCGAAATTTCATCACGATTTTCCTAACCGTGGAAGCCGAGGGAATTGGTCGTTGGGGATAACTCGCCGCGAAATGGTCCACAATTCGCTGGTAACTAGTACCCTGCTCGTGCTGTCGAACCATTTCGATCCTTTCCTCGACGGTGTAGACGATGTTTGGCATCTTCGTAGCGTTCAAGTTCAATAAAAATTTGACAAGATGTCTACAGTTCGCTACTAAGAGACGAACTGAAATTTCATATTCCGGAATTGTTCTTTATCGTGTCGGAAGTGTGGGTGCCACCCAATCCCGAGTCGTCTTAGCATAATTTTTCGCGCGGATTTTGCTTATTTCCGCGGGAATATGGCTGATAGCGAATCAGGAGTCGTGGTTCCTCGCGCGCAAAAGTTAGCAACAAAATATCCAACGGAAAGTTCGTTGCCTGAAACGGTGGTCTTCCGTGCATCTTTTCGGAAGTATGGTTGTCACCCAATCACGAGCGATCTGAGCATAATCGATTGCGCATCAAAAGTTCGATGGGAAAGTCGGTTACTTGGTTAGTCAAACACAGTGGTCAAAACTAATTAGTTATCAAAACTAAATTCATGATCGTACCATAGGAGTGAACGTGATAGTTAATCATATTCGACTGAATCGGACTTGGGAACAATTTTTTCGCGTGCGATGTGAAATCAAGAGATTTCGCACTTTCGTGTGATTACGTACTTCGCGAAAAGCTTCAAATAACAAAGTTGATAAATCTCGAATTCACATACTTGGTTAGAACAGCGACAGCAATAACAGAGATCGAACTAAAAGCCGGGACTTGTAATACCGGTGAGTCGTAGGTGCAAGAGTTTCTCGAGATGATTGGTTATGATTGGTCATGAAATTTCCCGGAAAAAGACACCCCGATACTAATTTCATTGAAATCTCATAACGATTGTAGAAGTTTGCCGAGGAGATGAGGCGATTATGTCAACAACAAAAAAATCCATTTGAGGTTGGAATCTGCGAAATATCGCCCTTACACTTTATGCTCAAACTTTTAGTCAAATTTGCAGAATATCAGGATTATCCTTCACTGTGATGTTTTCTTCCAATGATTTGCAGCCCGACTACGGTGAACTAGTATGTATGAGCTGAATGCAGATGATTTTTCCACAACATCTGCTTCGGAGACAAATGCACAATTTCACACGCTACTAGCTTGAAGAAGTGGATGATGCCAGTTTTTTTTAGAAGAACCTTGGTGTAATTGCAAATCAGTTTGTCTCACGGATTTCAACAAAATTATCTCCGAAGGCTACACTAACAGGACTGAGGTTTGTGCCCGAAAGGCAATCGGACCAAAATTGAGTACATTTGATTCACTGACGATTAGCTGTTCGCTGTATTCAAGTACTTTACAATTTTTCTTGAAATCCATCAAATGCTTTTTCTCATGACACTGAATTTTATCATCTGGTATCAACAGGGTGAGCTGTCTCTTCATCGTACTGTTGTTGTCGAGGCTCGATTTAACCAGGAATTCACTTATCACTGACAATGAATCATCGCTGGTGTTCGGGTAGTTTTATCCGACGTCCTGCTAGTTCATCCAATTCGTCATCGCTTGACCAGCAGTGGGTCTATCTTTATAGCACACCAGTGGCGGTGTTAAGCACGCCTTTCAGTCCCCATATGATTCTGGAACTCCAAGTGCATGAAAGTAAGAGTGGACAAGATTCTGTGTTATACCAATGAAGAACGCAATAGCAACACAGATTCGAAACGAATACACATTTCACTGGTTGCCAAACTTGCCTGGAGCTTATCAATTGTTGGGCTTCCGAACCCTTTTGGAAGTTGTTGGAGGATTGAGTGCTGTCGACCACAGGTTCTGAATATGGGAGTCAAATGGAACTGATTCAAGGGGGGACTCCGCAGATTTCGTTAAGGACACCACGTTTTTGCTCTTGGAATCATGTAGAAACATCTAATTAAAAATTCTTGACAGCACTTTTTAGATATTAGTATTATGTGTCTTGAAGAAAAATTTCAACCCTCTGCGATGAAAGTGTATGCGCAGGAAACCTTTCGCTGCGAAGAGACTGCGAGTGGTTCCCTGCGTTCCTCTTCGCAGCGAAAGGTTCCCTGCGCATACACTTTCATCGCAGAGAGTTGAAATTTTTTTCAAGACACATAATACTGTTATCTAGAAATTGCTGTCAAGAATTTTTAATTTGATGTTTTTACGTGATTTCAAGAGTAAAACCGTGGTGTCCTTAACAAAACTTATGGAGTTCCCCCTTGATGTGAAAGACTGGTTGTTCTCGGTGCTTTGTTCTAAACCAATTTTTTTTCCAACCTCCTTCTGTAGACTGTGATTGCCAGTGGTCCATAAATTACAAATGATACATTTCTTGTTTCTGTTACTGCGAACACTATTTAATATTGATGCCGATCGTTGAATTCACGAAATTTAGTAGTTCCTATTTTTGCAAATAAACAATACTATCAACAATCCCTGGTTCGAGCCCAAGATCTTCTTTATCAATGATACTGATAGCTGTATGCTATAGCTCACAGAGTTTGTCGTAACCCCTGTTTGAGCTATTCAGCCGTCGTTGAATACTGAGTTTTGGAGTTGGTTGATCTTTCCGCAACCACAGTATCATGTAAATAATACTTGATAATTTTCAACCTGGAGTCACAGACGTAGACATGCTATCTGGCCTAGAAACGCAATGTTGTTCTCCAAAACTTTAAGCCACTCAGACGTTATGATAAACAATTGTCGGCTACTATTAATTCCATAAGCAAGTTCTAATAAAAATCCCTGCCTACAATTTTCAGATGATGGTAGTATGTGCATTGAAAACTAGTTTCAGTCATCAGCGAAAGATGAGAGATGATTGAAGCTTTGATTCATGCAGATACTACCGTAATCGAGATGTTGGAAGTGATTTGTAATTACACATTTTTCATTCAACTAATTCTTATTTCATTCATAACCAATAATTTGTCATGACACAATATTACTTTTGGTCAACGGAGTAACTATTCACAGGTTGGAGTGACTATCAAAGAGTCACGCATTAATCATGGAAGATTTACTCGAAGATTTTCGAGTCTCCAACAGGGTTAGAATAAGCTGGATCTCGGCTAATCTGCCTCACTCCCGAAAACACATCACACAGCCCCGTGGTAACTACAAGTCCGGTTGCTGTGCCGAATGAAAATGGATTTGACTTTCCAAGATTAAACAGAGCTTGATTTTTGCACTTCCTTACGTGACTGACAGAGTTACTCCACGATGTGGAAAGTCAAAACGTTCTGTCATCGTACGAATTTGTAATTTTTTTAATAAAATTGTTTCCACCTACCTGGTTCAATTCATTCGATAGGCTCATTTTTAATTCACGTTTGCTAGTCCCGGTCAATTCATTGTTGAACATTCCGAACCCATAGAGCCTAATTATTTGACTGAAGTGTAAATGTAAGATTCAATTTGATTTTCAGTCAGATTCGGAGCAACCGACACAACTTCCAATCAACTGATCAATTCGCAAGAATCAATAATGTGATTGGTGATTTTTATCCAATTTAGGAAATGATTCTTATTAAACGTCTACCTATTAAATTCACGTGCATATCCACCGTTTTATTACTCATTTGTATCCTAGAGTCGAACATAACTGTGCTCGTACATAACCTTTCGCGATGTATTACAATCAGCCGTTTGCCATCCACAATGGATGCCGGGATCCATGGAGTGAACAACCGAGCGACGCCAGCGCCATATCTAGGGAGATTCTTCGCGTGTTGGCTCTCTCTACAAAATCCCCAGTGAGCCGGCTCTGGCGCGCTTTGAGCAACTCCTTTCACGAGATCCTCACGGTATATCCGGGACCTCTCGAGGTGTTGTTTCCGTCAAAGGTAAGTCGGGACTTGGAAAAAATTAGGGCCAAAAAATTCAAAAAATTCATAGTCCCAATCGACTCGTCTTCGACCGAAACACATATATCCGGGACCTTTTGAGGTGTTGTTTCCGTCAAAAGTCAGTCGGGACTTGGAAAAAATTCGGACGAAAAAATCAAAAAAATTCAGTCTTAATCGACTCGTCTTCGACCGAAACACATACAGTGAGAATCTGGTCAAACTTTCCACTCAGTCACAGCCTCCTCGGTACACTCTAAGATTTTCGTCTGTTTTCGCAGGCTGGCCATCCCCAGTTTTTGGTTTGAGCTACAGCTGATGATAGATAGCCATCAAACACGGACGCCCATGCTATCAAATAACCGCGTCAACGATGACAGTTTAGGTTATGATTGGTTCTCTTCCCCAATTTTTCATGCACCCACCCATGACAGTCTAGGTTATGATTGTTTCTTCAGTAAGAAGCCGGTTGATTTTTACTTCGTTAGGAAAATTCATTAATTAACGTTTTCTGATAGCCTCTTAAGGATTTTCTGCGCGTTGAAAGTTAAACAAACAGCTTGAAATCCTGATAATTATTCGGAATTCCGAACTTCCAGTCTAACATAACCTAAACTGTCACCGTTGACGCGGTTATTTGATAGCATGGGCATCCGCGTTTGATAGCTATCTATCATCAGCTGTAGCTCAAACCAAAAACCGGGGATGTCCAGCCTGCGAAAACAGACGAAAATCTCGGAGTGTGCCGAGGAGGCTGTGACTGAGTGGAAAGTTTGACCAGATTCTCACTGTATATCCGGGACCTCTCGAGTTGTTGTTTCCGTCAAAAGTCAGTCGGGACTTGGAAAAAATTCGGACGAAAAAATCAAAAAAATTTATAGTCTTAATCGACTCGTCTTCGACCGAAACACATATATCTGGGACCTCTCGAGGTGTTGTTCCCGTCGACGTCCAGTCGGGACTTGGAAAAAAATTGGAAAAAATATTGCCAAAAATTCATAGTCTCAAACGACCCGCCGTCGAAGGTAACACTTTTATCCGCGACCACCCGTGGACTTGTTCCCGTTGACGGTGCGTCGGAACTTGGAAAAAACAAAAATTGGGTGATATGAATAAAATGAAGCGTATGCTCGCGCTCGTACTTCTATGTACTTTGACTGTACAGTTGTGTATAGTAAAAGCGCACGGAAGTACGAGCACGAGCGTATGCTTCGTTTCATTCACATCACCCATTAAGATAATCTTTCAATATTGCAGTTTCAATCGACTCGCCGCCGAGGGCAACACGTGTATACGGAACCTCTGGAGGACTTGCTCACGTCAACAGTGCCCCAGGACTCTGAAGAAAAAAACCCCGAAAAGAACTCTCGAGACGACAATCGCGAATCGCCGTGTGCGAGGGACGCAAGTGTAGTGTAAGAAAAAACAATAGTCGCGAATCGCCGTGTGCGAGGGACGCCAAGTGTAGAATAAGAAAAAAACAGTGAGAGTTGTACAGCTGGTCGAGAGTGCGCGGGTGTTTTCGCGTAGACTCCGACATCATGGATGTGAAGGCGAAGGTGATAGGTTCGCGGAGCGACAAGGGCCTCCGGTGCAAGGCCGACGTTGACTCTTATCTGGTGGCGTCGAGCACCCTGGCGAGTTTCTCCGTACCCCCGGTAATGGCCATCGACCTGCGGGTCAGGCACGCCCTACCGTCGAAAAACAAAAAGGTTTTTGGATATTTCGCGCAACTACCGGACGATGACCATCCCAAGGACCGCGGTGTGGTAGGAAAGTATATGTTTATGGAGTTTCCCTTTGGAGGCTTCGGCGAACACTGCATCTACATTATGTTCCGGATACATCGTGACGCGCGCGTCAACGAGTCGACGGCGAGACTTCGCTTCTGCCGTGATTACGTGATGCGGGCTCTGGAATGCCTGCCGGATTCGTGCGTGACGCGTCGTCACAACGCGGTAAAGGTCAGCGTGCTGGCCGAGGGCAAAGTACGAGTTTTTCGCGAGGATTGGCCCGCGTTCGCGCACCAGTGCTCCAAACTCGCTGCGGATGATCTGCCGAGAGGTGTGACGGCGTACTACTACCGCGCCGGTCACGGACTCATGATGCCTCCCCGCGAGACAAAAGATCTTCTGCTTGGTCTCGTCAGCGACTGGGATCGAGTATTGTTCGCCCAGCTTCACGTGGGAACGGAGCTTGAGATGGGCCCGGACAATCTGGTCACGTTTGACGTCGGCAAGGCGAGGCGGGTGGTGGGGTCGAAGGAATGGAGCGACGCAAACGTACACGACAAATTCGACCTGGGAACGCGCCAATACGCGCACTTTTCGGGTGTTCGGGGTTTCCGGCGTTTCGAAAAGGTCGTCTACGTGCACGGTTATGACACGCGGGCGCACATGCTGCCCCAGCGCGGTACGCCGTACCCGTGCGTGGCGCTTCTGTTTAACGGGTTTGCGGCGGCGCCGGCAGACTCTGAGATGAAGACCTTTGACAAGAAAGTGGAGAACTCGGTGATCGCACAGCGCGAGTACCTCGGCGCGGCCTTGCGCGACGGCGTGGGCGCCCGATTAGAGGTGGTGGTCAGCGTGTGGGGACACGGAGACGTGTGGCGCGCCGAAGATAGGAGCGACATACTCGCTCGCGTCGAGGAGTGCTCCTACGATCCTTACCGGTACCTCGACGCCTTCATAGACGGTGAGGCGTTGGTATGCGTGCCGGGAATGCGCAAGAGAATCGCGGCCTGTATAAAGGGACTGTGTCCTCTGCCGTCCCCGGAACAAAGCGAAATGCCTGTGATGACCGGAACGCGGCTATGCCTGCGATACGCGGGAGACGTGAGCGCGGAGCATTTCATTCAGGGCTCCCACGCGATGAAAGATTGGGAGACTTTGCGTAAGGTTGCAGCCGGCATGTTGCAGCACGCAGGTGCCGCTCGGCCCGTGACCAGCCCGTCCTTCGCCGAGGACGACCTGCGGAAAATATGGCACTGCCCAACAAACTGGTTCGCCCGCGGGGTGGAGGTGGTGGCAGGCAACGCCTTGACCGTGAACGAAGTCACCACGGAGGAGGGGCTGCAAATCCGCGCGCATTCTAAGTACGCCGCTGCCATGTTGCTCCGACTCTACGGACTGTACGCGCGCAAGTTCAGCGGCGTCGCGAAGCAGATGGAGAGAGCCTTTCTCCGACCCTCGGCGATCGTTCAATCGACCAACTTGGCCGCGAGCAAGGGCAAAACCTACGTCAAGGGGTACAGGACGCCCGCCGAGCTGCTCGACGTGCTACTGTACGCCAAAACGGGTTTTGGCACCCTGGCGCTCTGCGCGGTGACATGCGAGCCGGAAAACCTAAGAGAGGACCTCGAGGAGATGATCGTGACGACGGTTGAGGTGTTCCCGGCAATATTTTTCGATCCGGCGGACCGTGGCTATCAATGGACCAACGTCGTAACCGTCAAGCGTGCGGTCGAGATGACGAGGATCAAGAACGCCGAGTACGGCGGCCACAGACTCGGAGAGTCGTCGCTGGCGCGCCTCATGCGACTCAAGCAGTTCAAGGCGGCCATCAAGGACGTACAGCTGGCCAACAGGAAGCTGGCGGCAAAATTCTGTCACCGTTGCCAGAGCAACATCAGTAAGTGTGTACGGGTGTATATATATGATACTACTGGGCGCGCGCGCGTTGCCGCGCGCCAACGATCGCGCGCTAACCGCCGTATTTGCATTTTCAGAGACCACCGAACGACTGGCTCGCTTCCGCGAACAGGAGGCTAAACGAAAGGCCGAGGAAGCCGCCGCCGCCGAGAAGAGGGACGCAGAGCCGGACCTAGTGCGGTTTTACGCATCGAGCAGCGCTAGCCAGGACAATACGGCGCCCGTCGCTGCGAGCACGGATGCTGCGACGACCACCGTGGTGACGACTAATACTGCTGCTGCTGCTACCGCCGCCGGGAGGAGCGGAGCGGGAAAGCCTCGCGTCATCCGGGACGTCCGTCTCACGGAAAGCGAAGCGGTGCGACTTGTGCCGGTGCGCACCGTCACCACCACCACCACCACCACCACCACCATCGCCGAGCGTCGCCGTAGACTAAGGCAAGAACGGCGCGAGAAAGCCGGTGAGTTGGGCGGTCCTGCTGTGGTAACGGTCGTCGCCGGGATGAGCGGCAGGTATCGTCGTATTGTCTGTGTTTTATTTATTGGAGTGAGGTACACACTCGCGCGTTCAATGAGATTAAAGAGAACTTCCGGAAAACAATCATTCTGGGGCAATACGTTCTGGGGGATACCTTCTATTTACAAACAGACGCTAGTGTCACTGGTGTGAGTGCCGTCTTATACCAAATAGACACAGATGGAGATCGCAGGCTAATATCTGTTAATAGCAGATGCTTATCCTCATACGAAACGCGATATACAATAACGGAATTAGAATTATTAGCGATAATCTTTGGGGTAATAAAAAACAGAAAGTTCCTCATCGGGTCAAATTTCAAAATCATCACTGACCACCAAGCTCTGACTTTTTTGCTAAAAACGACGTTTCATAACTCAAGGTTAGCACGTTGGTCGATGATTTTACAAGAATACTCGTTCGAAACAGTACATTGCAGCGGTAAAGAGAACGTCATAGCGGAATACTTTAGCAGAATGTCGAAAGACGCAAGTAATAAAGAAAATGCCTATACGTTGGCACCGACACTGGAATGCTTAGAATTCATAAATATAGAAACAACGGTGAAAAGTATTCGCGCGATACAACAAAACAAACATCCAAGCGATAAAAAACTGGAAACAATTGTCAAAAACATAAAAGACAAGCAAAAAACTGATGCAGAGATACAGAACATGTATAATGATGCCCTTAAAATCGAAAATTCAAACAAATACAAAATCATAAATGACATACTCTTCATAAAACACAAAAATACTGAGGAGTGGAAATTAGCGATTCCTAAAGTCATAATAGAGGAGCTTATAACAGCTGCGCATGAACGTAAAGAACACTGTGGAGGGTATAAAACGGGCAAATACCTGAAAGAAGATTTTTACTGGCGTGGTATGACTCGTGACATAAAAAAGACATTGAAATATTGCGACTTGTGTCAGCGCGTAAAATACCTAAACCTTCCTATGGAAGGTCAATACCAGAATGTGACAGCAAGCAGACCAAACGAATTGATATCGGTCGACTACTATGGACCTTTGCCTAGATCCAGGTACAGAGCACAATACATTTTCGTAATCATAGACGTACACTCAAAACTCGTAAGCTTGTACCCGATGCAACGAGCCACAACTAAAATGACCCTTAAAAAACTGGTAGACGACTATTTCATAAAAATAGGTAAACCGGAAGCGATCCTAGCAGACAATGGCACGCAGTTCACTTCTCCAAAGTGGCGAGAAGCGCTAGAAAACGCGGGTATACGGGTAAAATATTCGTCGGTGCGACACCCAAAATCGAATCCGGTAGAAAGACAAATGAGAGAATTAGGTCGCCTCTTTCGGACACTCTGCTCCAATAATCACGCTGATTGGGCGAATTACTTGAATCGAATCACAGATTGTTTAAACTTGACAGTAAACTTCACGACAGGGTTCACTCCGTTTGAACTCCATTACGGAAAAAAACCAGAGGACAAAATAAGGAAAATGCTAGAGTTTCCGAAGGACGCCATAATACCTAAAGAAGTTAAAATAGAGTTAGCGAATCAAAACACAAAAAATGCAATTGAAAAAAGAAAAAGACAACAAAAAACGATATCTAAGGTACCCCTGAAGCTGAACGATTTAGTATTATTGAAAACACCTTACCCGTCAAAAGCTGAAAATAAGCAGTACCACAAGTTCTTTCACATTTACACTGGACCATTTAAAAACACTAGGGTCATTGGTGAAAATGCATTTCAAATATACGATGAACAGACAAACAAAGTCAAGGGTATTCATAACCAGGATAACCTCAGGAAATATTACGAAAAAACATGAAAAAATAAAGAGTTAAAATAAAACCATGCAGGGCATGTCAACAACCAAATAAAACAAGAAACAAGGTGTGAGATAGTTAGACTCCTAAAATAGAGATTTTAAAAAAAAAAGTAACAGGAATATGAAAAATGCGTATATGTTAAAAGTATATGAGAGAAAAAAAAAAAAAAAAAAGAGCTGATCGAACCTACGGTGATATAGTGACCAACGAATCAGGTCAGTTGATTCGCAACGAGTAGGGAACAAGAAATGAGGTAAAGACCAATCAGCAACAAAATGAGTTAAAATAAAAATTAAGGAAAGAAGAACAAATGTAAAAAATTAGGCATAAGACCAGTATGAACGATTGAATGCGTGAAAAAAAGAAAATGAGGGAAACAAAGTATGTACAACAAGTCCGTGAAACAAGTGATAATCATGAAGTGAAGTGAAATTCGAGGTCGTTTTTCAAAATTGTGACATGAACTTCACACAATTTTGAAAAAGGGGGATGATGTAAGGATCGGAACACGTGACGAGGGGCCAAAGGGCAACGGCTAGAGTAAGGAGTTAGTCTAGCTTGGACGACGACAGCGAACGGTTGCTCAGTGATAAACACGAAGATACCCAGTGTCGCTGTGTCTGGTGTATTCAGAAAGTGTGAGATCGAAGTACGACGTCACAGTGAGTGCAGTGAGGAATTAAACCCTGCCGATCCTAAAGAACTTGGATGCCAGAGCTCCGCACTACCAACACCGTGTTGCAAGGGACAACGTCAAGCTTGCACGGATCCGTGTGTCCCGAAATAGTAAAACAAGCTAAGTTATATTATTCATCCATAACCAAGCTAGAACCAACTGAACAATCTCAGACGATCACAATTATTGACGAAGGTGGACGCACCTGGATTAAATCACTGATAAAAGGACTGAAAGACAACCAATAATGACGAATGTATGTACGAGGAGTGAATGAGCGTGTGATAGAATTTATACGGGTTATATACATTATACAAATAAATACCCTATTATTTTGTTCACAATCTATATATGATCTTGTAAGTTATTATCTCAGTCCCGCTCTCCCGTCCACCCGTTACACTCTCTTGCGTTCAAAGTCACACCAAGAAATATGGTATGAGAACTCCCGGCTAATGGTAAAAACAAATATAAAAATAAAGAAAATTAGTGATTGAAATTGGTATCCTGGCTAGAAACGATAAATTGGTGGTTAATTGGAAGAGTAGTGAAATTAACAATTGGTATTCTGGCTAATGTGTTCATTAGTAATGACTAGTGGTAAAAAAAGTTCGAGTAACCGTTAGCTTCGTAAATTTTACTATTCTCTGTCAAACGCCCGGCTTCAAACATAGGGTTCCAAATTGATCCTCTTAATATTTGATATAAAAAAATAACTGCTGTTTCGATTCAAAAACGCGTCATCGAAAAATCATGGAGCGGCGGGGTTATCTGAGGAGAGATGGTCGGGACCAACGTTTGATGCTACGAGCAATAGACGACGATTTGGGAAATTACGGCCGAGCCCACGAAATTTACGCCGAAAGACTTCGGAACCGTGCCGGTAATTGACGACTTCGTCCAGGTGAAATCCCAGACAGACGAGATTTCCAACGTCTGGATGAACGTTTCGGAGATCAGGAACGATTTGAAGTCCAACGTGGTGCCCATCATCGGGCTGGCCGTCCTCGTCTCCATTGGAGAGTTGAAGAACGCGTAATCGCACTTGCACGGGCTTTTCCGGTCATGGGTACGCGTCGGATAGCTGCTCGTGTAGGAACATCGCCTACCACAGTGAGAGACATAATGCGTGAAGAAGGATTGAGACCGTATCGTGTTCAATACGTGCAAGCATTGAATCGGGGAGATCGCGAAGATCGAGTAGATTTTTGTCGATGGATGCTGCAAAGACTGAACAGGAACCCTCGATGTCTTGAAAACATCTTATTCACAGACGAAGCAAGCTTTTCCAGTACTGGAATAATAAATCTAGGCAAAACCTTCGTATCTGGGCCCCACGAAATCCACATGCTATGATGCAGCGGGTGTGTCAAGGTCGTTTTGCCATTAACGTCTGGGCAGGAATAATCGGGGATGAGTTTGTTGCCCCTTTCTACCTTCCATTGCGGTTAAATACTGCAAGTTATTTCGCGTTTATGCGACACGAACTTATGCCCCGGCTACGACAAATAATCCCTCGAGAACGCCGAAACAGCATTTATTTCATGCATGATGGGGCCCCAGCACACTGGGGTCTTCGGGTTCGCGCTTTTCTCAATGATATTTTTGGTACCCGATGGATAGGACGACATCCCACACCACACTTATGGCCCGCCCGCTCTCCGGATCTCAATCCATTAGATTTTTTCTTCTGGGGAGCTCTGAAGGCGATTGTTTACCGATCTGGTAGGGCGATACAGACAGTAGCTGCTCTGCGACGTCGGATTGATGAGGGCGTGGCTAGGCTGATGAGAAATCAAGACCTCCTTGCCCGCGTTAGGACAAATTTTGAGGGAAGGCTAGGGGCGTGTTTGCGCAATGGAGGGCGACACGTTGAAGCGGGAGTCCAAGCTCGCATGTTGAGGGCAATCAGAGCGAATGGTGGAATTCTTTGGGTCCCGCGTGGTTGAAGGTCTGCGCGCACTATGTCATGTCAATCGGAACCGCACGCCACCGCACGGAACCGTACTGATCCGCGGTTTTGCCCGTTACAGACGAACGCCCAGTACCGCTGGAAACCTCTCTCGCGTTCAAAGTCACACCAAGAAATATATGAATAAGAACCCCCTGCCAACGGCGAGAATGAAATAAACAAATTACAGAAGATTGGTGATTCGAAATTGGTATTCCAAAGTGTTGAAAGCTCACACGCGGCGCACAAACACGCACGCACACACACATGCACACACACACACACACACGCGCGCACACACACGACTCTGGAAGATGAAACCAGAATATTGAAAATCCAAATTTAAAATTCAGACATTTTCGTTGATAATATCATCAATTCTGAGTCCGTTCAAACAATATATGGAAAAAAAATTATTTTCATGATTTTTTTTTTTTCTAATTGGAGCCAGTTTCCACCGAGAAAGGGTGGTTTGCGACCCATGGCTCCTTGGGGACTTTTGTTTCGCTCGACGATTGGGATTTTTTGGAGCAATAAAAAAATTTGACCTTCATTATCAAGGTCAAGGTCAATTCTGCGGATACAAGTTTTGATAGATCTTCACGGACCTCGAGCTGGAGAATCATCCGGCAAAGCGGCAATACATCATTTCTTTCCACCCTGTACTCTTGTATAACTGACGACCAAACACGTCGACGCTCATCTCGGAAATGACGTTACAAAGATGGATAGTGGTTATTGAATAATGTCGTCTCCACGCAATTCTTCGATAATGGAAATGATTTCGTTGGAATGACTTCGAAGTCGAATTTCTTATAACAATAGAATTAGCACTGCTAGACTATACCTTCAATCCGGTTGTTTACCAGTTGTGGAACAGAAGATTTACCACAGAAACCATGGGAATCCGTCTCTCCCAAGTCTCCATCCTCACGCGCAGAATGAAGATTTAAGAGAAAGGTATTCCCAATTGAGTGAACGACTACCTATCCCTGCGGAACCGACGATTGAAGTGAAAGAGGAGAAAGTGAACCTCGACCAAGTGAGATAGAAGAAGTGCAACTCCGACCAAAAGAGTAGGTAGTTTTTTGAATAATTAGATAAAAGAACTTTGTAGATGTCACTCAGGTGTTCAACATCTTGTCGTAAATTAACAGAATTTGAATGACTGACTATATTACACATTTCTAAAAGGATTCTTTTGTAATAGTTTGGTTCTTCATCAAGAACACTTACACAATCATAATCAAACAGGTGGTCATTATTAACCCTGTGTTTTGTTAAAGCGGTATAGTGGTCAGTACTATCATGTATGTTTCTTTTGTGTTCCGCAAGTCGAGTATGTAGATGTCTACTTGTTTGTCCTATGTAGACAAACTTCTGTTGTAAATCTTCTGTTCCACAACTGGTAAACAACCGGATTGAAGGTATAGTCTAGCAGTGCTAATTCTATTGTTATAAGAAATTCGACAATTGTATCTATAGACACTGTAGGTTAGGTAACCACGTGTTTGTCAACACGTTCTTATATTTCTTATAATACTACCTGCCTCTCTTGGTATTAATTCAATTTTCACAAAAAGTTTCCACTTATCTCACACTTGTTATTGGTATTTTGATATTGTATAATGTCATTGAGCTTTCCACAATTTTCTGGTTTTTTTCGTAACAAATAAGCTGATCTCATTGTAAACTATAAACTGTACTGTTTTCGACAGATGCATTAAATAAATACGTGTTCTGAGGAGGGCCCCCACTCGGGCCGAAACGTCAAAATTGGATTGTTTTCTTTCTGACCTACAAGAACCAATAATTCTATTACATATATCAACGAGGTCAAGAATCTTCATTTAAATCTACTTGGATCAAGCATCGGAAAAAATGGGCTTTTTCCACCATGTGTCACTCATCTACGGCAACAGAACTGCCAAAGATTTACGACGATGGACGTCTCTATCGTAGAAGTTAGTGAGGATGAAGAATCATCGCATCTTTCTTCTACGATGTAAGAGATTAGGAATCACGCCGACTCATTTAAGTCTTCCAAAATTTGCCCCAAACAACTTTAATTTTAACTCATCGAAATCGAAAACACAATTCAAACAGGTTGTTACGAAGTTCCAAAAATTCATTCTCAATTTAGAGATTACTGACGCTCATGTCACTACTCTCCGAATTGAGAAACAATTACAGGTGTTAGAATCTCAAATTCGAAGCACGCTGCCTGAATCAATGGCCAAGAAGTTCTTTCATTCTCAATCTGTTAAGTTTAATAGCTTATTTGAAAAACAGAAGTTAGCTAATATACAGAAGTTACAAAAACTAGATTCAACTAAAGTTCGTCAAATTTCTGAAACTGTTCAATCCACAAATAAGAACTGGCTGGTAAATCTTAGTGACACCCTGATACCTAAAGAGGTCAAAGACGTTTTACAACTAGGTCCAAATTTCAGTTTACCGGTACAGGGGAAGAACATACCCACGACAAGGTTGATTTCTCAATTTGAATCTAACATATCTAGTATACCTTCGGAGTCAAGAACTCAAGCAAGATCTGAGTTTACCAGTAAAGTATCATCTTTCACAAAAAAACCGTGAAAAAATATTGATTTTGCCTTGAATAAAAAGATCTCTCAGACAAAAGTTTTTCGTAAACAACATCCCAAAATAATGTTTGTGAAAGCAGATAAAGGCAATACCACCGTAGCTATACCAAGACCTTTGTATTTGGAAAAAATGAATGAACAGCTTTCTGATGCTAGCACTTATAAAGAAACCAAACATGATAAAACGTATACTTTACAACAAAATGTGAATAGATTAGCCAAGGACTGGTTACAGCATGATTACATTAGTAAAGAAACTTATAGATCAATTTACACAAACAATGGTGTCCCGCCAAGGGCTTACGGTCTTCCGAAGATGCATAAAGAGAATGTGCCGTGCCGTGTAATCGTCTCATTTACCAATAGTCCAACGTATGGACTAGCCAGATTTTTAAATCACCACATCAAGTCGGTTGTAACTCCACCTACCTCACAAATTAAAGACAGTTTTTGCTTCGTCAACAAAATCAGAGGTTTGTCTCTTCCGAAGGATTTTATACTTATTTCTCTTGATGTGATTTCACTGTTTACAAATGTACCACATGATTTGGCTATCAATGCGTTGGAAAATCGTAAAGACGATATAAAAAAAGCTTCTGTACCTTTGATGGAACTTAAAAAGTCTCTGGATATTGGTTTTGATGCTGCAACATTCAAATTCAATGGAAAAACTTACTCCCAAGTTTTCGGGTTACCTATGGGTTCACCGCTCTCGCCTGTCTTGTCTGATCTGGTAATGGATGATTTAGAGAAATTCTGCATCAGTAAACTTGATTTTCAACTACCGTTTTATGTAAGATTTGTCGACGACATCTTAAGGCGGTATTGTATGTTTGGTCTATAGCTATCGGGTCCCCCACCCCCAGCGGTAATGCAGATCGTTCCATGAAGAACTTCTTCTGCACACCGCCGGATGGCGCAGCGCGCCTTTTCTCTCAGGTTTCGGTTACTCCATAGGTTACAGAAACCTGAGAGAGGTTAGATGTTTTTCGCGTCAGTTGTGACAGCACTCGTGGGCACTGATACGCAAGGTTATGAGTCATCAATTACTTTTGTAATTCGATTATGAATTCGAATGTCTATTACTTTCGTGATGTGTAACTGAACTCATTTGAAATGTAATGGTAATTGAAAATGTAATGTAATTACATTTTTACTTACATTTCTCACAACCCTGCTGATACTTATGCAAAAGCAGTAACAATCCGATTTATACGGGAGTTATGGATGTACATATTGAAAGTACACCGACTCGGCGTTAGCCGAATGTCGAGCTTGTCGACCAACCAAAATTGGTGTTTGCTGTGAAACAGAGCGTTTCAGTGAAATTCGTTCGATTATATTCAGCAAGCAAACATACATAGCTCTCGCCCCACGAAAATCGTGGAATATTTGTGGAATAGATTCCAGAGAATATCTGCACTCTCATGCAGGCGTTGCGCAAACAAAGTTGTCGCTATCACTCCATCTTGGTGTGCAAATTATATTTGTTCAATATATTCAAGAATTGAATTACTCATAATGATTTATGAGATTCTTATCCAGGTGTCGAGCAACCGAAGTTGTCGCCGTCGCTCCGAGACAGAGCGTAGAATATATTTTTAGGATATATTCCAACAGCGAAATTCTAAAGCTATTTATGAAATAACTGGCCTTTTATCCAGGTGACGAGCAACCGAAGTTGTCGCCGTCGCTCCAAGACAGAGCGTGGAATATATTTCTAGGATAGATTCCAACAGAGAAATTCTAAAGCTACTTATAAAATACCTGGCCTTTTATCCAGGTGACGAGCAACCGAAGTTGTCGCCGTCGCTCCAAGACAGAGCGTAGAATATATTTTTAGGATATATTCCAACAGAGAAACTCTAAAGCTACTTATGAAATAACTGGCCTTATATCCAGGTGCCGAGCAACCAAAGTTGTCGCCCTCGCTCCAACGTAGAGCGTGGAATATATTTCTAGGATAAATTCCAACAACAGAGGAATTCTAAATTAGGATAATGCTACTTATGAAATAACTGGCCTTTTATCCAGATGACGAGCAACCAAAATTATCGCCCTCGCTCCACGATAGAGCTTAGAATATATTTCGAGGATAAATTCCAATAACAGAGAAATTCTAAATTAGGATAATGCTACTTATGAAATAACTGGCCTTTTATCCAGATGACGAGCAACCAAAGTTATCGCCCTCGCTCCACGATAGAGCGTAGAATATATTTCGAGGATAAATTCCAACAACAGAGAAATTCTAAATTAGGATAATGCTACTTATGAAATAACTGGCCTTTCATCCAGATGACGAGCAACCAAAGTTATCGCCCTCGCTCCACGATAGAGCGTAGAATATATTTCTAGGATAAATTCCAACAACAGAGAAATTCTAAATTAGGATAATGCTACTTATGAAATAACTGGCCTTCTATCTAGGTGACGAACAACCAAAGTTGTCACCTTTGCTCTGAGGCATAGCGTAGAATGTATCAGTGGCGTGTGACATATTCCGTCCAGGATCACCCTTCCGTAGTCAATCAAAATGAGCTCCTCAATTCCAATGGTGCGCAGCGAGGATCCAGATAGACCTTACTTAGTTTGCCACCGCCTATGCAGGTATCTACGAACCAACGTCGAAGGTTGTTAGAACATGATTCGTGTATCACAGGAGAAAATCTATGCCGTGACGAATAATTCGTACTTGTAGCCGGAGCTGGTGTTGTCGCCTATTTCTAAAACCTTTTGCAGATGAAGTTCCGTCGGGACGAGCGTAGCTGTCATTTCACCGGTGTAAACGTTGAGAGCGAAAAGCAACACCTATTTTTCGTAGAATGTAGATTTCATCTTCACCCATCTCCCTCGTGGTTATATCCTTATGACACAACCCAATAAGAACAGGTTCGTCGATTAAACGTCTAATATACGTTTTATTGGTATAAAATTGGTATAGGTAGAAAAAATAAACGTTT
Source organism: Ametastegia equiseti (assembly GCA_963989295.1). Lineage (NCBI taxonomy): Eukaryota > Metazoa > Arthropoda > Insecta > Hymenoptera > Tenthredinidae > Ametastegia > Ametastegia equiseti. The sequence goes on from OZ022390.1 coordinate 2,627,757, forward strand.
TCCAAATACGACTTTGAAGTGTGCGTTGAAACTACGTTTTCGATCTACGTTAATTTCACATATGAGCGGGTCCATGTCATCTCACTCGAAAAAAAACACTCAAATCGCGGATCTTTGCGCCCTTCGAGGAATCTTTAGTACTATGCAAAAAAAAAATAGAAGTTCACGGATTTCGAAAAATTTTCAAAAATGGCGGAGTTACGGGTGTTTGAATTTTTTTGCACTGCTTGGTTTGAAAATTCATATCTCCGAAACCAATAATTGCAGCCAAATGATCTTAGACTCATTTCATTCACAAAAAAAAGAGCTACTGTTGAAAAAATATGTTTGAAAAAAAAAAATGAATTTCTTCAAGTTTTTTTCGTCATTTTTTTCCGAAATTCGGCCGCCATTCCCAAAGGGTACGGTAAATTTCATGGAGACAATTTTTTTTAGATAGCTGAATCCTTCCCCTTCAAATTCGTGAAAAAAAATTTATGGAGACCATACTAGGTCTGGAGAAAAAAATTAAAACGTCCGGACGTGCGTCGCCGCGCGTGCCGTTCCACGGTGGCGCTGCTCCGGTAGGCTCGCTGTTTCACGTAGCCGTTGAATTTCATTCAATGTTTCGCTATTTTCTAGGGCTATCCTCTCTTGGAAAATAGTTATTCAACTACCTTAGACTTCCAGAATACGTCTACTGGTTATTTGCGCTTGGAATTATACTTGGTCCGAAAATTCCAGCACGGTTATTGATTTCCAGCACATGATTTGATTGCAAAGCAGCAAATCAGTTATTGGCGGGAGATAAAAAAACCGTGAAAGTTGGTGAATTTCTAGTCGTGTGCGATTTCGCTGACAATCATGCGTTTATTGTACAAGATTCCACTCAAGGGTTCAACTAGAGATCCATCCAATTGTAGTTTATTATGAAAGTCACAGCGAGGGAGAATTGAACCATTTTAGTTTTGTAATAATTCCATAGTGTCTGAAACATAATACGATCGCAGTTGATTTATTACAAACAAAAAATTGATCGATTTTATGAACGAGAAGTTTCAAGGTTCAATTACAATTGAAAAAGAAGTTTTACTCAGATGGAGCAGCTTCCCAGTATAAAAATGAAAAGAATTTCATTAACGTAACGCATTATTTTGAACCGTTCGGATGTCAAACTGAGTGGCATTTTTTTGGCTACATCACATGCAAAGGGCCATGCGATGGGGTAGATGAAACTGTCTGGCGAGTTTACAATTGATTGGCAATTCAGATCCTATTTGAACACCGCTGGATTTGTATAATCGGGCATGCTCTTATTTCAGGAGCATATCTTTTGCCTGCTGCAGAACATACAGCAGCAAAAGCTATTTTACAAAAATCGATTCGATGAAGCTTTGATGGTTAGTGGCATTCTGGAATGCCATGTAGTCATTCCGATTTCTGATGGATTTATAAAAACGAAATTATTTTCCGCATCAGAAAATTTGATCATGGAAAAGTGAGGAATCAATATTGAACTTGCGTGTCCAACTAAGCGCTATCGAGCGCAATTTCACTCAAAACATTGGCCCTTTTCAGAGTCACCAAAATTTTGCAGAAATCGATAATTTCCATTCCACGGAGCATAACTACTAGCTCTTCTCTGCAAAGTTACGAGAGAATCACAAAAGAGCCACAGTCATTAAATTGCACAAACCTATTGCAATAGAACCAGAACGTTGATTGCAGCACAGGTGTGTTCAACTTAACAACAACCGTGCTGGAATTTTCGGAACAAGTATAATTCCAAGCGAAAATAACCAGTAGACGTATTCTGGAAGTCTAAAGTAGTTGAATAACTATTTTCCAAGAGAGGATAGCCCTAGAAAATAGCGAAACATTGAATGAAATTCAACGGCTACGTGAAACAGCGAGTCTACCGGAGCAGCGCCACCGTGGAACGGCACGCGCGGCGACGCACGTCCGGACGTTTTAATTTTTTTCTCCGGACCTAGTATGGTCTCCATAAATTTTTTTTTACGAATTTAAAGGGGAAGGATCCAGCTATCTAAAAAAAATTGTCTCCATGAAATTTACCGTACCCTTTGGGAATGGCGGCCGAATTGTGGAAAAAAATGACGAAAAAAACTTGAAGAAATTAATTTTTTTTTCAAACATATTTTTTCAACAGTAGCTCTTTCTTTTGTGAATGAAATGAGTCCAAGATCATTTGGCTGCGATCAATGGTTTCGGAGATATGAATTTTCAAACCAAGCAGTGCAAAAAAATTCAAACACCCGTAACTCCGCCATTTTTGAAAATTTTTCGAAATCCGTGAACTTCTATTTTTTTTTTCCATATTACTAAAGATTCCTTGAAGGGCGCAAAGATCCGCGATTTGAGTGTTTTTTTTCGAGTGAAATGACATGGACCCGCTCATATTTGATATCTAACCGTTTATTAGACGCAATATCAAATATGTCAGAAAAATCCAATTCTCCAACGTTTATGGTATCCTTAGAACAGTCGAATATACGTCGTAGAACAGCCGAATATACGTCGGAAATACGTAATCAAAACGACCAACTAAACGTAAATTCTAGACGATTCTCCTGGCATTTCCACAGCGAATTATACACGTTTGTGTGCGTGGGATATGATCCCAACTGCAGCACACGCTTCTTGAACGTCACAGAATAGTTACCTCTACACCGAGTATATACGTTTACGCTATGCGGGTTCAAGTTGGTCAAATATACGTAGAAGATACCGAATTCAAACGAAAACAAAAACTATAATGATAAACGATTTTCCCGGTATCCACACAACGAGTGAGACACGTTTCTACATGCATGGCATATATTCCGAACTTCACTGAACGATCTGTGAACGTCGCAGAGTAGTCATCTGCACACCGATTATACACGTTTACGCTATCCGCATTCGAGTCGGTCAAATATACGTAAAAAATACCTGATTGAAACGGAAACATAAACTGAAATGATAAACGATTTTCCCGGTATCCACACAACGAGTAAGACACGTTTCTACATGCATGGCATATATTCCGAACTTCACTGAACGATCTTTGAACGTCGCAGAGTAGTGCACACCGATTATAGACGTTTACGCTATCCGCATTTAAGTCGGTCAAATATACGTAAAAAATACCTGACTAAAACGGAAACATAAACTTGAATGATGAACGATTTTTCTAGTATTCAAACAACGAGTGAAATACGTTTCCAAACTTCACTAAACGATCCTTGAACGTCGCAATGTACTCATCTACACATCAATTATATACGTTTATGCCATCCGGATTTGAACCGGTCGAAAATACGTCCAAAATACCGATGAATAACGGAAACACAAATTTCAAAGGTAAACTATTTTTCCTGTATCCGAACCTCACGAAACGATCTTTGAACATCATAAGATTATAGTGATCGGTATACCGATCATCCACGTTTATTCGGTCTCATATCAGATGGTGGGTTTGACGTCATTAATCACCATCGAATTCGAAAAACGGGACGTTTTAGTAAGCGAAAGTCAGAAAAGGTGCCCGTTGAACAAAAACACGTTTTAAAAACGTTTTAATACGTTTCATAAAACCGCCACTAGGCGGCGATCTCACTATAGTCCTCCTGCGAGTAAAAACACTCCGCGATTTCAAGATAACCCCATACGTCAGCGGATGTATGTACAATGACGCTGTCGCGTTTACAACTATCGTTCATGAATTGATTCATTACACAAGAATTTATTATATTCTGCTGTATGCTTGGTCAGTCCATAAAATTTTTGAATACTTCTCTGATGTAGTCGTATACTGAGCTATAGTATCGACTAAAAATTAAAAACGAATAATTGCATTATTATTAATTATAGGAAAAAATGCAAATTTCAGCACTATTACTATTTTCTACGTTCATAAACCAACCAAACAAATTTGTTAAATACATTTGATATTCAGATACGTACATGGTTTAATATACGCATACGTAGCGTGGTCTTTGTTCTGACAGAATCGACCATAGATTATACGACTACATTCTACGTATTTAAAGTGTATTGGGTAAACGTTAATATTTTCGTATATCACGCGGACATTTTTCAGTTTTATAAACGGTAATTTCTGGAGCATTCTAAACGTAGGGTTGTGTCCATTTTTAAACGTTTATTCGACGAACTTGTTCTTATTGGGAACGGTCGGGTGAAATGCTAGAAAAGATTTGTATTTTGTTCAGAAATCCTGTCACCGTCAACACTCGTTTCCAGCAGACAGGCGATTTCAACCATATCTTTATTCTGTAGACACAAAATGGCCTCCGATGCCGGCCAAGTTAGACAATACTCGAAACGGCCGATCGGCACGAACTCGGCCCAATCTAACTTGTGGAAACGCGCGGATTTACGAAAGCGGAACACAATCGCAGGGCTGCTATCCCATGGCGCCCGGATCGGAGAAATTCACTAAGTCTAACTTCATAAATCACTAGATCCAACTAAATCTAGTTAGATCTAGTTAATTGATTTAAATCTAGTGAATTTATCCGTTCCGCGCCTCTGGTCCGCTACCCCCACCTGGTACTCCCGGGAATCTGTTGGGTAAAATATTCACAAGACCCTCAGCTTTCAGTGAAGCCTGATCTCTTAGCAAAAACAAAAAAACAAAAAAAAAATATGAGTGGACGCGGTGTACCACCCGGTGGGCGTGGAGGACGAGGACACGGACGAGGACGGGGACGAGGACGCGGACGAGGACAAGTCCAGGGAAGTAAGTGATTAACATGAATAATAGTTCCCATTTACGAACCCGCTAAACAATAATCAGCTGTTTTTTTCGGTAAACGATATAGAATTTTGCATGACTTCTTCTCATAAAAAAAAATCAAATCCTAAAATTGTCAGATAAAATTTGTAGTAGTCATCGAATAGATCACACACGGCTCGTTCTAAACTAGTAATATCTACAAAAGAAATATCGACTCACAAGTAGAGTATCAGACCGAGGGGGGAATAACTCAAGATTTGACTGACACATTATTTTTTTGCTAAAATGATTCACATTATTACATTTATACCAAATTATTTTCTTATTCCAAATTATTCTTTTTAATTCAATTTTTTTTCTTTATTTCACGTTATTTCATTTATTTCAATATTATTTTTCTTATTTCAAATGAATTTTTCTATTCCGAATTAATTTTTGGGCGGTTATTCCACGATAAATTCTCGTTATTTCAGTTATTTCCTCGGTTATTGCTCATTATTTCATTTATTTCTCATTAGTTAAGTCAATTTTTTTTATTCCAGTTATTTCTTCGATGATTTCTCATTATTTCAATTATTTGTCATTTTTTCAATTATTTGTCATTATTTCAATTGTTTCTCATCATTTCAGTTATTTCTCAATATTTCACGAGCTATTGACACTTTATTTCAACGAGTTATTTCCCCCTTCTATCAGACCTCCGGATTGTGACATTTTGTTCAAACTTACAGAGGTAAAACCGGGTAACCGGCCCAAAATATATAGCCCCTTGATGCGTAATTCCATCTTATAGGCACACGTTTTCTTGGCGAGCCCGACCAATAGTAATATCCAGCGGCAGATGAACTTTCGACGGGGGTGACAATTCTGTGTTTTTCTTTGGCAGATTGACTTTGCTTTGCCAGAATACGGTATAATAGTACCGATATGTGAGTACACACGCTGGGAAACGTATATGTTCTCTGAGCTGTCTGTGCCTGTGTAATATATGTTTCCCAGCTTGTGTACTCACATATATGTACTATCACACCGTATTCTAGTAAAGCAAAGTCAATCTGCCAAAGTAAAACGAAGAATTGTCACCCCCCTCGAATGTTCATTCGCCGCTGGATATTACTATTGGTGGGGCTCGCCGAAGAACCACCTCTGTAAGTTTAAGCAAAATCTGTGATCCGGTCTGATACTCTCCTTGTTAATGAAAGATTGGTCAAGGAGAGCTCGATCCCTATTTTGATGATTGACTTCATGAAATGCTCGGCACAGATTCGGCGAAATTTTTTCATGCACTACAATCAGGTGATTTTATTTCCGCTGTCCCAGTTGAGCCACGTTCATTACTGAAAATGTTGACTGATCTCATAATGGTGAATTGACAATCCAACGAAAATACTGAGATGATTGATTGCTCGACACAATTCATGATGGACCATTATCATTCTAGAAACCAATCGGATTTAAATTAATCAACAGCATTTCAATGCAACGAACAAGATGACAGCTCGATAACTATCTAAATTTTATGTATTGTTACAGATAAACGGAAAGCCGAAGCAACGGGGCCCGCGAAAAAACACACAGTAAGTAGATCGAACAATGCTGATGTCCAGTAAAGTCTAATTTGAAAAGATTATCCGGTGAACTAGCTATTTATCAAAAGTACGCACGACAGTAATTTAGTGGTGATACAAAACAATTTTCTATAACAATAAATGTGTATATTGCAGACAAATCCGAATCAACAACAACAACAACAACAACAGCAACCACCACAACAACAACAACAACAACAACAACAACAACAGCAAACACAGCAACAACAACAACAGCAACCACAACGACAACAACGACAACGACAACACCAACAACCGCAGCTACAACAACAACAACAACCGCAGCTACAGCAACAACAACAACAACAACAAAAACCGCAGCTACAGCAACAACAACAACTACAAAAGCCGCAGCTACAACAACAACAACAACAAATACAACAAGAGCAACAACAACAACAACAGCAGCAGCAGCAGCTACAGCAACAACAAATACAACAACAAAAACCGCAGCTACAACAACAACAACAACAACAAATACAACAAGAGCAACAACAACAACAGCAGCAGCAGCAGCAGCTACAGCAACAACAACAAATACAACAAAAAAACCCGCAGCTACAACAACAACAAATACAACAACAACAGCAGCAGCAGCTACAGCAACCACAACAAATACAACAAGTACAACAACGACAACAACAACAACTAATACAACAGCAACAACAACAACAACAACAACAACAACAACAACAACAACAACAACAACAACAACAACAGCAGCAGCAGCAGCTACATCAACAACAACAAGTACAAGTACAACAACGACAACAACAACAAGTACAACAACGACAACAACAACAAGTACAACAACGACAACAACAAGAAATACAACAGCAACAACAAGTACAACAACAACAGCAACGACAAATACAACAACGACAACAACAAGAAATACAACAGCAACAACAAGTACAACAACAACAGCAACGACAAATACAACAACAACAAGATCAACAACAACAACACCAGCAGCAACAAAAACAGCAACAACAACAAGAGCAACAACAATAACAAATACAACAACAAGAGCAACAACAACAACAAATACAACAACAAGAGCAACAACAACAACAAATACAACAACAACCGCAACAACAAATACGATTACAACCAGAGCATCAAAAACAAATACGACAACAACAACAGCAACAACAAGTACAACAAGAACAACAGCAACAACAACAGCAACAACAACAGCAACAACAAATACAACAACAACAACAGCAACAGCAACAACAGCCACAGAAACAGCAACGCCAGACACAGAGACAGCAACGCCAGACATACAAGCACAGACAAAAATTGACCAAAATACAGCGACAGTTACAGAATATTAAACGAGTAAAACAACAGACAGAATCAAAATTAAAACTAATTAATGAAACACAATTGACATATCCACAACCGACATACCCGAACGCACAACTGACATACCCGAACGCACAACCGACATACCTGACATACCCGAACGCACAACCGACTTACCCGACATACCCGAACGCACAACCGACATACCCGACATACCCGAACGCACAACCGACATACCCGAACGCACAACCGTACACACAACTGACATATCCAAGCATACAACCGGCATATCCAAATGCACACCAGACACAACCAACATATCCGAACGCACAACAATACACACATCTGACATATCCAAACGTACAACATCACTCACAACAGACGTATCCAAACCCACAACACTACACCCAACTGACATATCCGAACGCACAACATCACACGCAACCGACATATACAAACATACAAAACCACACACAACTGACGTATCCAAGCCCACAACACTACACTCAACTGACAGTTCCGAACGCACAACATCACACACAACTGACGTATCCAAACCCACAACACTACACTCAACTGACAGATCCAAACGCACATCACACACAACCGACGTATCACAACACGACGTACACAGAACAGCTCTTGCAGTCGCAGCTCACGCATTTTTTCAATGCAACGCAACAGCTGCAGCGGAAGGAGGCCAACCGCAAACTTAAAACGTTTGCTGGCACCGAGAAGCGCCTGAACGAGCAGCTGTTGCGCATTGAGGCACAGCTGCGGCTGCAAGAGCAACAACAACAACAACAGCCACAGCAACAACAACAGCAACAACAACAGCAACAGCCATGGCAACAACAACAGCAACAGCCACAGCAACAACAACAGCAACAGTCACAGCAACAGCAACAACAACAGCAACAGCCACAGCAACAAGAACAACAATACCGACAACAACCATAGCTCTGACAAATATGACGACTACTACCACTGCTACTACTATCACAATCACTACTTTTACTACTACCGACATGACACTACCACTACTTGACTGACACTACCACTACTTGACTGACACCACCACTACTTGACTGACACTACCACTGACTACTTGACTGACACCACAATTATTATGAATAAAATTAAAAATTACTACTAATGAAATTAACAAATCTATCATTATTTATCCTCGCTGTGTTAATACCTTTCCCGTCACTCCACACATTATTGATTGCAATCATTGACTTCGATTGTAATTCAGATTTGTGACAGAGAGCAGAGAGGGACAGAGAGTCTTTTCTCGAGTCATTGATCTTATACAGATAGTATTAGGGATCTAACCACTCTTGAAATCTGGTGTATATCGCTCCGAAATCTCTGGAGATCATGTATGACTGTCTGAAATCTTGGATATTTTTTTTGAATCTTCAGCAATCATTTGAAATGTTTATAAATTCATTAAATTCTCTAAAATCCTGCAATTTCGGAATCTGATATAGGTGGACCAAAACATATGAGTGGTCAATCCTCGGACAGTTCTTGTTCAATCACAATGTGATAATGAAAAAAATATACAGACCTAAGACCTCGAATCTTTTGCAGAGATAAAAGCTTTCGTAGAAAAAAATAGCAGAATGTAGAAAGACATTCTATTTGAGTAAGCAGACAGAATTTCAGACAATTCAATCTACACGGAGGACTGTACGAGCAAATTCAGCATAGCATTCAGATTCCCAGGTTTCCAAAGAGGTGTCAGTGATATATGAACCGAAGTCCTCAAAACCAGAAATATAGATATTTAAGTAGGTAGCAGTTTACTGGTTATCCTTACTGTGTGACTTCATCGTGAAACGTTGCAGTCAAAGCACGTTGACTAGGGTTTATTCGAATTTCGTGTCGTCAGAAATAGTATATTATGTGGCATGCTCGTAAACAAACTGTTTTTAGGCGAGGATGACATTTTCAGTATGAGCCAAAGGCGAGCCGAAGGCGAGCCGACGGCGAATACTGAAAAATCATCCGAGACGAAAAGCAGTTTACGAGCATGCGACATACCATATTTTTTGCGGTATTTGTATGAAAAAGCACAAAATTCAGAAGTTTGTAGGTTAGAACTACCGCGCATGCGTCGATCAAAACTGCCATAAAAAGACTTTATACGGCAGTTTAGAGATGCGCACTTCGAACTGCGCATCAAAACTGCCTTATAAAGTCTTTTTATGGCAGTTCTGAGATCAGCTGCATAAAGTGCCACTTTACCGACTGAAAACAGCCTCCAAAAAGCCACTTTTTCATACCAATGCCGTAAAAAGATATTTTATAAATATTGGTGCTCTAACAGTTCATCTCAAAACTCTGCAAAATCGTCCCGATGGAGAGTCGATTACCAACAAAATGAAGGAAAGCTATAGAGCGCGCACGTGTCAGTCGCTCAGTTTCACAACAATCTCGAACGAGAAGTCACAACGAAGCTGTAGAAGGCACTGCAAGAGTGCCCTGGAAACGCCCACCCACTCTTACCCACTCACGCTTTTGCGTAAGTTCGTTTCCGTGTTTTACAGTGCAACTGTAACATACCAAAGTCGGTATCCCTCTGTGTGTATCATCACAGAATTACGATTCATCCACCAGGGAATGATAGATTTTTACATCAACGTTATAAAAATCTAGCTTTTTCATCCAGATGTCGCACAACCAAAGTTGTCGCCCGCGCTTCAAGACAGAGCGTCGAATATATTTCTAGTGGGATATATTCCAACAACTGAGAAATTCCAAAGCTACTTATGAAATAACTGGCCTTTTATCCAGATGACGAGCAACCGAAGTTGTCGCCGTCGCTCCAAGACAGAGCGTAGAATATATTTGTGAGATATATTCCAGCAGAGAAATTCTGAAGCTACTTATGAAATAACTGGCCTTTTATCCAGATGACGAGCAACCGAAGTTGTCGCCGTCGCTCCAAGACAGAGCGTGGAATATATTCCTAGGATATATTCCAACAGAGAAATTCTAAAGCTACTTATAAAATAACTGGCCTTTCATCCAGGTGACGAGCAACCGAAGTTGTCGCCGTCGCTCCAAGACAGAGCGTAGAATATATTTGTGAGATATATTCCAGCAGAGAAATTCTAAAGCTACTTATGAAATAACTGGCCTTTTATCCAGATGACGAGCAACCGAAATTGTCATAAAATCAATTGCAATCAATTGTGACATACCGATATCGGCATGTATCAGCGCGTATTGTTGGAGCAGTTAGACTCATCCACAGGGAAATGGTATCAATTTGCGAGATTTGAGTACTTTCATCAAATGGGCCCGCATTTCTTGCCCATCCCGTGAATAGTTTTCACGCACAGGATCGCCACCCAACGCGACTGTCGTTGCAAAAGCTGCAGCAAACACTCCACAACTGGAAAAGTCAGGCTGTCTCGTCACTGGTTGAAGGATTATATCCTGTGCATCTATATGAGGATAACGTTTGGCAACGTATCGCTTTTCCTCCATACTCAGGACTTTGTACTCACCGCGTACGAGGCTATCGTAAATATACAATACAGAACCATCGTAATAAACGCAGCACCAATGTCTGCATGCATTACCGCCAATTATCTGTACATCTTTTTCGAGTGGGCTACAGGGCTTGATACAATTGTAATAAGCTGTATAACAAGCAGGGTCACACCGAAAACAGCTGTTTTCCTGCAGTATGTTCTGAAACAAGTCAATGCTGGAGTCAGTTAACATACTGTTTGGCGATAATACATTTTCTTCGACCTCTTCGACAGAAACACCTCGACGTACAATTTCTATTATCTCGAGATTTTGATCTGAAACTTCCATGTCGTCAGCATTTCGAATTACTATCCAATCGGCTTCGGCAGTAGCCTTGCTATTTTTGGAACTCGAACCCACCGTGTCCTTCGAATGCAATGACGCATTATTTTCCGCAACAGAAACTTGCACGACGATATTTTGCGAATCCGTACAGTTCACCGTATCGTCAGATTCCCCGATGCATCGGACACGCTTTTTTCGAAGCGCTGCTTCTTTTGCTTCCAGGATATACTCTGGATCCCGAATGCGCATATTTCTGTTGCGACGGCTGTCTACGATTTCTGGAAGTAAGCATTCCATATAAAATCTACAGAGAAAAGGCTGCATCTTCGTCTGCCAAAACTCATCATCTCTGACGACTGTGACAAGTTTCAGATCAATTGAAGTCCACAGCGCAAATATACAATATTTGCGCTTGGTAACGTGCAGTTGACCTTGGACTTGATAGAAATATATGTGATTTCTGTTCAGAAGGTTTTTGTCCTTCTTATCGAAGATGTTTCTTAAATTTGGCCTTTCGTTTATTACGTGATCAAGGGCAGCATCTTGTGCTGAAAACGGACATTTTATTTCAACAAGACCGTCACCGTCTATCAAGCCGTCCGGTGAGGCTCCTAGATAAGGAATCTCTTGGTCTATGAAAAGACCACAGGGAGCAATTTTGATTCCTACTTTTAATTCTACGTCGCGTTTGGCGTTCGCCTCATTTGCAATCCCAAACTGAGTTGCAGCGGTATCGACGACTTTCGGAAAACGAATGTTCGCCACCATGTTCGCACATGAAGTGGTCGGCAGCATACGACATATCGGCCCGAATCGCGACGCTGTAATTATCTCAGTGCGCAACCGATTCCACAGTTCCGAATCACTTTGGGAAGTCGTATCACGTTCTATCTGCTGCCAGTTATTCTGATACGCTTTTAGTTTAGCCATATGCTGACTAGCCAAAACATCGAAGACATCTTTATCGATGTCCGGTTTCATAGCTGACGGACCGTAATCTTCGTCAACTCCGCGATGCTGCCTGCGATTACGCTTTCGCGACTTCGTTAGCCGTCGGAGCTGATTGTGGCGACGCCTACGGGTCTCTAACTTCGCTACAGTTCTAGGAACCCTATGACATCTGTTCTGGTGTACCTTTGATAATACCGACTGCGTGTTGTATTGCACAACTGCTCCATAGCACCTCATCTGATACGAGTTTCTCAGACAGTGATTAATCCGTTTACCAGAATTCAATTTGTTAACTATAGAGTTGCAGCCCTCAGCCATATTGTTGTTAACATTTCTCAATAGGCTCTTGGCATGACAACTCAAATAGCGCACTGCTTCGTAAACATACGCATAGATTCCGGTTCTATGGAGTTCCGGCAGTACATTTTTATCGTTTGGTTGAGGTGAGCATTCGAATGGTAGCACTTGACACCCAGAGTGGTCTCCGAACACATGAGAGAATATAACCAAAATATACTCACAGAGCCGTGTGGTTTTGTCAACCTCAGACGCACTCTCTACGTTACATAGATCTCTGGCTTTCTCAACATTAACGCGGATTTTTAAGCCACTCGCAAGCACGTACTGCCGGAATTGGGTCACAGTCAGTATTTCTCTCGACGGAGCCGTTGAGAGCTTCATAACAGAGGCCGCCCGGAATTTTCGGCACATGTTCCGAAACAAGTGATTATTACATTCTAACTTATCAACGGTGACCCCATACTTAGAGTACGGATTTTCATCGCGTATAGCTTGGTATACGCTGCTGTCTCCGTCCGCGATCAGCGTTTTATAAATCAAACCGTTAGATTCAATGCTCGTCCGGAAGCCCTCCAAAATTATGTCGGTTTCCATCGCGTTTGAACTGCGATCACGACCCCAATTTTTATAGCAAATATGCGGAGAGGGTTCGCTGTTAGTGATTTCTGCTTTCGCGTGAGCCGCGCAATACTTGTTGCGTACACCGACAAATAAAGCTAACTTTGACTCACGACCGAAGACCTGAAAGCGCGTCGTGCTTCCCGCCCGCATAGGATCGTTTTGCCCAACAACCATCCGCGATCACGTCAATGTACGGGATGCCTCCGATAACATGACCTTTCTGAATCGCGATATCCCTTTCTATCGCTACAGCCCTTTCCCTCTCCGCCTCGGCAACTTCATGGAAGTTGTCAAAAAGGGTGTCCCGACATTTCTGGTAGGTCCTAGCATTCATGCCCGGGATCGACATTGCAGCAAGCTGCTCTTGCAATGTACTGTGGCCGGTACCTGAGGTAATAGTACCGCAAACAGCACTGCGATTAATCCCCATTATATTTTTATGGTCGGGATCCGTCCAGATGCTGAACGTATAGCCACAGTTATCGCATAAGAAACGCAAATGCGTCCGAAGACCTTGGTCCCACGATCCAACCAATTTCAGGTGACTGAAAGAACATCCTAATGAAATATTATGATGGTCAAAATTTTCGTGCAACTGTTGCAAGAAATAATTGATGTCGACAATGCGTCGACCTACGATGGCAATGTCACTGCCACTACTCGTAGTCGTAGGAGCCTCTGCAACGCTAGGTGCAACCTCATCCCCTACAGCTGTCGAACCTACTTCCGCAACAATCGCACTCTCTGGTGCCGCATCCGCGGCACTAGCATGGTCACCTTCCTCGCGGATCGGAACAATGCTTCTCTTCTTGCGTCTGCAAATAAATTGTAGCTTGAAGAATATCGAGAGAAATTTGTGTGAAAAGGAACAGTACCGTTTAAAAGTTCGTAGAAATCGATTTTTCGAGAAATCCAACTTCTCATCGTGATATCTCAGAAACGCCATGATGGATTCAAAAAAAATCGAACGGCATTCTAAAGGTCAGACCAAATACCATTTTTTTATGCTCTGCAGAATATTTATAACTATATTTTAGTTTGTCGCGTTCGAAGTTTTGAGTTTGAAAAATTCCTTAAAACGGTACAAGGTAATAATTGAAATAAAAAATTCGTGAAATCGAACAACTTCAATTGTAAAAGAATCGGCTTGGAAAATAGTTGGAAATATTCTGCTATCATATAAAGATGGTATTTGGTCTGATCTTTCGAACGCCATTGGATTTTTTCTTTAATCCATTGAGGCGTTTCTGAGATATCATAGTTTGAAGTTGAACTTTGTGAAAAAACAATTTTCACCAACTTTTGGAAGGTACTGTTTATCTACACAGAAATAATAGGTATACATTCCATGACAATTCTGATGCGTGTTCATTAAATTATAACCAGCCCTGGACTGTACGCCTAAAGATTGTTTCGCGCTCCGGAATTTTTTTTTGTCGTTACACTAATATTATTACTTCACAATCTAACAATGGCAAGATTTCACCAAACAACAAAAGAAATGCCGTATCAAATTGATTAGGATGAAAACAAACGCCAGTAGCCTCGGCGTAGCTGTCTGCCGCGTAACTTTATGTTTGAGCGCCTTCCCCGCCACACATACCTACCCTCGCATCCCTTTTGGGTATAAGCCTTTAATAAATGGAATGAAAAAAAAAAAAAAAAACCTACCCTCGCGCAATTATACCCCCACTCCGATGCATTAAGCTTGACGTATACCTATGTTGTATGTACAGTGATGTTCATCGATGCATGCTTCGTGGCTAACTTCTTTTTTCCGAATTTTGTTTCCTTTCTACTCGTCTGTTATGTATCTATGGCGCGCGGAGCAGTTGATAGAAGCAGCTTGATAAACAATTGCTGCAATCTGCCGCCGCTGTCATCGGGTGCGTTCTTTTATGCAGCGAGAATAGCAGTTGCACGCTCTCATTGGTCATTTCCATTTTATTCTTTGATCCGATTGGATTAGCAGAGCAGATCTGCTGCAGTCACTGCATAAACGGATGCAGCTATTTGCTAGCCTACTGTCGACTGCTTCCCCGGTCATGGGCACACAAAATAGCAGTAGAAAGGAAGCAAAACTCGGAAAAAGGAAGTTAGCCACGGAGCATGCATCGATGAACATTACTGTACATAGAGAGGGCACCGCGGAACTTCCTATTTCCAATAATTGGTTACTCCTTGAGCCGCAGCGGCGGGAAGTTACGCGACGGCTACAGTTATCATCTAATGGCGTGAAATTGATGATGCACGCGTGGACGTAAAGCACGGCAAAACGATGTAAGTGCCGAAATATTGGTGAAACATTTCGGTTCGATATTTATAAGTTCATACCCCAGTCTTTGGAAAACGATATACCTGACAGAAATTTTCGGCGAAGTTATAAGTCATGAGATGAACTGACTAAGAGCTGCGCGAGTTTAAAGCTAACCGCTGAGAAAAAAAGACCTCACCGATATGCTCAGCTTCATGCCTCCGCAGACCAGACTGAAATATCAGGATTACTCATTGTCAGATGAAATGAAGTTATTATACTGTTAAATTTTTGTCATGCCTTCACGATATTGTAAGGACATTGGGTATATTTATTCTGGCACTCGCACCGTTTTTTATCCCTCCCTAGTCCGCTGTCTCGCCCCGTCAAATATTAGAACTTGATACGAATTTGAAAATCTACAACCGGATCTTATTCGTTAAAGTTAGAGCTTTAGATTCATGTTTATTTTGGAATTTTTGGGTCGTGATTGTCTTTTAAATCAGCATCTGAAGTAAAAAAAAAAATGGATGGCACGAATCGCGGACTCGCACTCGCACTGAAAACGTAGATTGTCGCGAGTCAATTTCTCTAGGACGGATTGCTATATGGATTCGGGCTACGGTCATTTAAAAGATCTTGGAAAAATTCAAAAAGCATAATTTCACTTCATGTTGAAATAGTTAATCAATTTCTGGGAAAGTTTTTTAGCTCTTATGAAAAATCCCAATGGCGGCACTTACACCGTTTTGTGTGATCCTTCACGGTAAACATACATTTGCTGTGAATGAACTGAAATCTAAGCGAGTATAGAACCCCAAAGATTATAATACATGGATATTAACCGAGCTGATAATATTTATAGAAAACATCAGAGAGAATTTTGAAATATATTTATATATGGGGCTTTCCACGTGTAAGCAATGATAGTTCCTCGATCGGCCATGGCTCAAAATTTTTGTTTTCAAATGAAGATTTTTCGTGGATTTTTTCGTAATTTTAAATCGGGGCATACATACCGGAATTGATGTGTCAGATGTTCAATCAAAAATCATTTGCAAATACGACCCCGGAGAATTTGGAAAATATTTTTTTCGGAAAATACGTTTCCTGCTGATTAGTTTTCTATACTTGTTTTTGAAAATCCATCCACTAGAAGCTACGATATAAGCGTTCAAAAAACAAGTGACGGCGAAAAACGTGAATTTTCTAATATTCATAACTCAAAAACTACTAGCGATAAAAATTCGAAAAAAAATCGCCTGAATTACTTTGAGCCGGGTGAATCTTTTAAAAAAATCATCAGCAAAATCAAAAGGGGTCGGGTCGGCGGTTGGTTCGGTTCACGTGGAAAGCCCCATATATTATATCCGGGTAAACAATAGTTTATTTCATGTCGTACACAATTTTCGTACCACCGCACTAGGGAATCAGCTAGTCAGAAGTTTTGTTCTATGGCACATTACGTGCGACTGCCTATTTCTCTATTTCGTACAATGTATGATTTGATACTCGATTGCATGCTCTACGAGTATGGCAGAACGATATAGGCAAATCGGGACTAGGCGGTCGCATACTGTTCAGAAAACTTTTGACTGTGAAACTTCGGTTTCCCTGTGTTAGCTCGCACGAAGACGATTCTGCACATAGTAGGATGAAGAACGTTGATGCATGAATAGCTATACTTGATATACTTACAGAGAAGCGAAAGGTTCCTTCCGCGAGTACTTTTTCCGTTTATTTCGGCTGTTCGCCATGCGGTAGATTAACCGCGTAGGTTATCAGCACTCTCTAAATCTAACTATAATCTACTTATCAATAAAATGATATTCAGGCGTAAACACCTTATACCACACACACCAAGGTGTATTCCACAGAAAATATCTGATTTTAGAATTCGCTATCGACAATAGTGATCGTTCAGCTCACAACACGTGCGTTCGTCACGAGATGCCGATAGCAATGGAACAGTCGTCTGCTGTTATGGCATGATGAGGTCAGGACCCATATTCTATAAGAATCGTTTCGAATCGTATCACGGCGTATCAGTCGATTTTCTGTTTAACGCCGCTCTGTGATTGGTCCGGACAGCTATCGCGGCGTTTCCCACTTGCGAAACGATTCTAGAATATGGGTCCAGGGTAGAAGGGAAATTTCATCTCAAATCAGTTTGATAGTATTATGCTTTTGTCGAAAGACAACATTTCTTGGGTAAATATGTAGCGTATGGATGAGGAAACGCAATAGACGAAAAATGATAAGCAGGCTATTTTGATCGAACAAATACTTGCAGCCGTTCGATACATTCGAATGATCTAAAACAGTGAATTGGCTTTTGCGGTGGCGCGCTACGCTGACCAATGAAACGGGGCCTGACGCAGGAGTGCTCAACCACCGAAGGTGGGTTTCTCCGAATCTCGAAAAATATTTCGCCGCGGGTCGAGTAGAAATTCGAAATAATTAGCAGAAGTTGGAAAACTACGGCTCTCGTCGACTTCATCCTCATTTCAGATGCTCCGGCAAGAAAGTCAATCCCTGACATATCCCGTCAAATAATTCAAAGTCCGTGTCCCAATGACGTTTCTCCTAACCCCGAAAAATATTTCGCCGCGGGTCGGGTGGAAATTCGAAATAAATAGCAGAATTTGGAAAACTACGACTCTCGTCGACTTCATCCTTATTTCAGATGCTCCGGCAAGAAAGTCAATCCCTGACATATATCGTAAAATAATTCAAACTCCGTGTCCAAATGACGTTTCTCCTAACCTCGAAAAAGACATCGCCGCTAGTCGGGCTAAATTCGAAATAAATAGCAGAATTTGGAAAACTACGACTCTCGTCGACTTCATCCTTATTTCAGATGCTCCGGCAAGAAAGTCAATCCCTGACACATCCCGTAAAATAATTCAAAGTCCGTTTTCCAATGACGTTTCTCCTAACCTCGAAAAATATTTCGCCGCGGGTCGGGTAGAAATTCGAAAAAATTAGCAGAAGTTGGGAAACTACGGCTTTCGTCAACTTTATTCTCATTTCAGATGCTCCGGCAAGAAAGTCAATCCCTGACATATATCGTAAAATAATTCAAACTCCGTGTCCAAATGACGTTTCTCCTAACCTCGAAAAAGACATCGCCGCTGGTCGGGCTAAATTCGAAATAAATAGCAGAAGTTGGAAAACTACGACTCTCGTCGACTTCATCCTCATTTCAGATGCTCCGGCAAGAAAGTCAATCCCTGACATATCCCGTGAAATAATTTAAAGTCCGTGTCCCAATGACGTTTCTCCTAACCTCGAAAAATATTTCGCCGCGGGTCGGGTAGAAATTCGAAATAATTAGCAGAAGTTGGGAAACTACGGCTTTCGTCAACTTTATTCTCATTTCAGATGCTCCGGCAAGAAAGTCAATCCCTGACACATCCCGTGAAATAATTCAAAGTCCGTTTTCCAATGACGTTTCTCCTAACCTCGAAAAATATTTCGCTGCGGGTCGGGCTAAATTCGAAATAAATAGCAGAGGTTGGAAAACTACGGCTTTCGTCAACTTTATTCTCATTTCAGATGCTCCGGCAAGAAAGTCAATCCCTGAAACATCCCGTGAAATAATTCAAAGTCCGTTTTCCAATGACGTTTCTCCTAACCTCGGAAAATATTTCGCTGCGGGTCGGGCTAAATTCGAAATAAATAGCAGAAGTTGGAAAACTACGACTCTCGTCGACTTCATCCTCATTTCAGATGCTCCGGCAAGAAAGTCAATCCCTGACATATCCCGTGAAATAATTCAAAGTCCGTGTCCCAATGACGTTTCTCCTAACCTCGAAAAATATTTCGCCGCGGGTCGGGTAGAAATTCGAAATAATTAGCAGAAGTTGGGAAACTACGGCTTTCGTCGACTTTATTCTCATTTCAGATGCTTCGGCAAGAAAGTCAATCCCTGACATATATCGTAAAATAATTCAAACTCCGTGTCCAAATGACGTTTCTGCTAACCTCGAAAAAGACATCGCCGCTGGTCGGGCTAAATTCGAAATAAATAGCAGAAGTTGGAAAACTACGACTCTCGTCGACTTCATCCTCATTTCAGATGCTCCGGCAAGAAAGTCAATCCCTGACACATCCCGTGAAATAATTCAAAGTCCGTGTCCAAATGACGTTTCTCCTAACCTCGAAAAAGACATCGCCGCTGGTCGGGCTAAATTCGAAATAAATAGCAGAAGTTGGAAAACTACGACTCTCGTCGACTTCATCCTTATTTCAGATGCTCCGGCAAGAAAGTCAATCCCTGACATATATCGTAAAATAATTCAAACTCCGTGTCCAAATGACGTTTCTCCTAACCTCGAAGAATATTTCGCCGCGGGTCGGGTGGAAATTCGAAATAATTAACAGAAGTTGGAAAACTACGGCTCTCGTCGACTTTATTCTCATTTCAGATGCTCCGGCAAAAAAGTCGAATAAAGTCGACGAGAGTCGTAGTTTTCCAACCTCTGCTATTTATTTCGAATTTAGCCCGACCAGCGGCGATGTCTTTTTCGAGGTTAGGAGAAACGTCATTTGGACACGGAGTTTGAATTATTTTACGATATATGTCAGGGATTGACTTTCTTGCCGGAGCATCTGAAATGAGAATAAAGTTGACGAAAGCCGTAGTTTCCCAACTTCTGCTAATTTTTTCGAATTTCTACCCGACCCGCGGCGAAATATTTTTCGAGGTTAGGAGAAACGTCATTGGGACACGGACTTTGAATTATTTCACGGGATGTGTCAGGGATTGACTTTCTTGCCGGAGCATCTGAAATGAGGATGAAGTCGACGAGAGTCGTAGTTTTCCAACTTCTGCTATTTATTTCGAATTTAGCCCGACCCGCAGCGGAATATTTTTCGAGGTTAGGAGAAACGTCATTTGGACACGGAGTTTGAATTATTTTACGATATACGTCAGGGATTGACTTTCTTGCCGGAGCATCTGAAATGAGAATAAAGTTGACGAAAGCCGTAGTTTCCCAACTTCTGCTAATTATTTCGAATTTCTACCCGACCCGCGGCGAAATATTTTTCGAGGTTAGGAGAATCGTCATTGGGACACGGACTTTGAATTATTTCACGGGATATGTCAGGGATTGACTTTCTTGCCGGAGCATCTGAAATGAGGATGAAGTCGACGAGAGTCGTAGTTTTCCAACTTCTGCTATTTATTTCGAATTTAGCCCGACCAGCGGCGATGTCTTTTTCGAGGTTAGGAGAAACGTCATTTGGACACGGAGTTTGAATTATTTTACGATATATGTCAGGGATTGACTTTCTTGCCGGAGCATCTGAAATGAGAATAAAGTTGACAAAAGCCGTAGTTTCCCAACTTCTGCTAATTATTTCGAATTTCTACCCGACCCGCGGCGAAATATTTTTCGAGGTTAGGAGAAACGTCATTAGGACACGGACTTTGAATTATTTCACGGGATATGTCAGGGATTGACTTTCTTGCCGGAGCATCTGAAATGAGGATGAAGTCGACGAGAGTCGTAGTTTTCCAGCTTCTGCTATTTATTTCGAATTTAGCCCGACCCGCAGCGAAATATTTTTCGAGGTTAGGAGAAACGTCATTGGAAAACGGACTTTGAATTATTTCACGGGATGTGTCAGGGATTTACTTTCTTGCCGGAGCATCTGAAATGAGAATAAAGTTGACGAAAGCCGTAGTTTCCCAACTTCTGCTAATTATTTCGAATTTATACCCGACCTGCGGCGAAATATTTTTCGAGGTTAGGAGAAACGTCATTGGGACACGGACTTTGAATTATTTCACGGGATATGTCAGGGATTGACTTTCTTGCCGGAGCATCTGAAATGAGGATGAAGTCGACGAGAGTCGTAGTTTTCCAACTTCTGCTATTTATTTCGAATTTAGCCCGACCAGCGGCGATGTCTTTTTCGAGGTTAGGAGAAACGTCATTTGGACACGGAGTTTGAATTATTTTACGATATATGTCAGGGATTGACTTTCTTGCCGGAGCATCTGAAATGAGAATAAAGTTGACGAAAGCCGTAGTTTCCCAACTTCTGCTAATTATTTCGAATTTCTACCCGACCCGCGGCGAAATATTTTTCGAGGTTAGGAGAAACGTCATTAGGACACGGACTTTGAATTATTTCACGGGATATGTCAGGGATTGACTTTCTTGCCGGAGCATCTGAAATGAGGATGAAGTCGACGAGAGTCGTAGTTTTCCAACTTCTGCTATTTATTTCGAATTTAGCCCGACCAGCGGCGATGTCTTTTTCGAGGTTAGGAGAAACGTCATTTGGACACGGAGTTTGAATTATTTTACGATATATGTCAGGGATTGACTTTCTTGCCGGAGCATCTGAAATGAGAATAAAGTTGACGAAAGCCGTAGTTTCCCAACTTCTGCTAATTATTTCGAATTTCTACCCGACCCGCGGCGAAATATTTTCCGAGGTTAGGAGAAACGTCATTTGGACACGGAGTTTGAATTATTCTACGATATATGTCAGGGATTGACTTTCTTGCCGGAGCATCTGAAATGAGAATAAAGTTGACGAAAGCCGTAGTTTCCCAGCTTCTGCTATTTATTTCGAATTTAGCCCGACCCGCAGCGAAATATTTTTCGAGGTTAGGAGAAACGTCATTGGAAAACGGACTTTGAATTATTTCACGGGATGTGTCAGGGATTGACTTTCTTGCCGGAGCATCTGAAATGAGAATAAAGTTGACGAAAGCCGTAGTTTCCCAACTTCTGCTAATTATTTCGAATTTCTACCCGACCCGCGGCGAAATATTTTTCGAGGTTACGAGAAACGTCATTGGAAAACGGACTTTGAATTATTTCACGGGATGTGTCAGGGATTGACTTTCTTGCCGGTGCATCTGAAATGAGGATGAAGTCGACGAGAGTCGTAGTTTTCCAACTTCTGCTATTTATTTCGAATTTAGCCCGACCCGCAGCGAAATATTTTTCGAGGTTAGGAGAAACGTCATTTGGACACGGAGTTTGAATTATTTTACGATATATGTCAGGGATTGACTTTCTTGCCGGAGCATCTGAAATGAGAATAAAGTTGACGAAAGCCGTAGTTTCCCAACTTCTGCTATTTATTTCGAATTTAGCCCGACCCGCAGCGAAATATTTTTCGAGGTTCGGAGAAACGTCATTGGGACACGGACTTTGAATTATTTCACGGGATATGTCAGGGATTGACTTTTTTGCCGGAGCATCTGAAATGAGTATTAAAATAACCTACAACTACGATTCTCGATTTTTCGACTCTCGTCAATAATTTTTTCCAACCTGTCATGAGGCATCATCCGCAGATAGCATGATCGTTATGGAAGTACAAAGAGGATTTTCAGAAATACATTCAGTCATACAATGAATTGTGTTTTCGTTCACAATCTGTTTCTTGTAAATTAAATCAGACACACCACATTAATCAATATATCCTTCTTATACACGCATGACATCTATTCCAGCCTCAGATAATATCAATGCTGCAAACTTAGCGCAACGATCGAGTGGATCCCTATTGCCATCAAACAATAGGTCAAAGCTGTTGATACTTTTCGTCATAGAAACAACAACTCATGCATCGACCTGATAGTTTCTCAGTTATACTGTCATCTACGGACTTGAAAAGTACAGAAAAATTCTTCGTGCATGCATTCAAAAGCAGTGGAACATTTCATAAAGAGCAATTCATTATATCAAGCGATGGGATTTCGTGAGTGACAGTGAAGCTATCCTGCAGAAATAAAATTGATCCAGGGTCGTAGTTGTAGTAGATGTCATTTATTCATGCCGTTTCCTAAGAATAGGCCATGGGGCAAAATGCCAGCGAAAACAGAAGCACAAAATATACAAAATATACAGGGTACGTCATTGGCAGTCACTCAAAGTATTTTATACAAACAAGATCTGGTACTGCATGCTTATCTGTCGAGAGCTGCCCAATTCGGAATTCATCGAATAACACTATTATGCACCAGGCTGTGTTTCTGGTAAGCCTTCGAGCCGACGTACAGACTGTATTTGTAGGAATGCAACGAGGATAAGATTTCATGAGAAGTACGGACAGCATGGGATATCTTATCGTCCATTCAGTGTCAACATTGACAAGAACTCGAACGAATGTTCGGTACAATGATATACAGGTCCATCCTATATAGGTTTTGGGTTATGGTTATCATTTTGAATAACTTGCACACATCGAATGACATGGATCCATTAATTGGTTGAACAATACCCACAATGTTTTAGAACACTTTAATAATTCGTTAGAGGAGCAGTTATACACACATATGACATCGTGACAACACCATAAAGAAGAATTTGTTGGAATCGTACAAACTCACTTTTCTGTCTGCGATATACATAAATTTTCCAATACTCCAACTAGGGATTCATGATCAAACACGCCATGCATAGACTAGATACCCGAGATCTCAGCGAGTCAGACGGGAAATTTTCTTGATATAATAATAACGGAGTACATGCGGGATGCGGTGGATGATCCATCTTTGTGTCTTTGACCAAAAGCGAACTGAGTACCATACTGAATTCTTCCCAGTCTTCGACATGTTTACTGCTAAACAGAAATAATTCATGTGTTTCATACTACAATAACATGCGTGATACATAAGCATCCTGGTTCGCGACCATAACCTCAAATTATTCTCAAACGTACTATTCGCATTATCAACTTCTATTCGTGTAAAGGATTATTCATATTCCACGGAATATTTCGGTGTTCGGGACAGTTGTAGACTTACTTGTATTTCTTGATTGCAATTACTCATAATTTTGTCGGTTTTCTTATTTTTACCACAAATTGATCGGAAACCGACGGAGTTCAACGATGTCATCACTAATATAGGTATATGTCACTGGACGCACATCAAGGCAAGCGTTGTCACAACTGTTCGCCGATCCAAGAATCGGATAAATTATTGTTCTTCTTTTTCTCATTATTTGAATTATTGCATGTATGTACAGTAATGGGTAATCGTTTACGCTTTCGCGAATTATGAGTGCTACAAAGTGCCTACGGCATCCACCAGAAGTCGCCGGCATCATTGCAGAAAGTATCGGTAGCGCTTTCAGGCGGAATATTGGGATACTAGTCGAGGCTGGTAAACAGGTGTTGCTTTCGAGATGTCGGTTTATTTTTTACGAGCACAGCAGAATTGTAGTTTCTCGGCCATTTCCCGTTGGAATGAAATGAAAAAGGACTCAAATTGTGTGTTTCGTTATCGCCGAGTGCCTAAGCATGATCCAGTGCATTGAACTTGGTGCAATTGTGAAAATTTTCACGGTTTGTGTCGTCGATAACCGAATCTGCAAAAATTTTTGAAGAATTTCGAAAAGATGAAATACTTAGGCACTTTTTGCCAAAATAATGCACTGTTCCCCGAAGTTTCATCCCAAACCGTGCAATGGTTTCGGAGAAACTACAAATCGCGTTTTCGAGGTATAGACCAAACATACAATACCACCTTAACAGCTGTTCCGTCTAACAGTGTTGACCATGTTCTGAATACGTTTAATCAATTTCATCCTAGATTACAATTCACGATGGAAATAGAATCCGACAGAAAAATCAGTTTTCTGGACGTGGTGGTCATAAATGATGAGTCAGGGTTAAAAACTGACTGGTTCCACAAAAAAACGTGGTCACAAAGATATCTGAATTTCTCTTTTCACCATCCTAGATCAAACAAGATAGGCACCGTGTTAAACTTAGTTGATAGAGGCGTCAAGCTGGCCAATACTGAATATCATGAAAAGAACTTGGCACTTATTTACAATGTCCTACGTTCGAACGATTATCCTCCGGTTTTACTGAAAAAATACATCAATTCCAGATACAAGAAGATCACCAATCCTGTATATCCTAACAATAACTCGGATAACGCAGAGAATTTAAACATTACTCCAAAGAAGTTCGTTGCCATTCCGTATGTAACGGGTTTGTTTGAGGCGCTGAATAGACTTTTCAAAAAATATAATTTTGAATTTGTAGGTAAAAGCAATAACAACTTGAAATTATTATTTTTCGACTCTGGAAAAGATGTATTAACAAAGGATAAGCGTTCGAATGTAATTTATAGCAAACCCTGTAAAGATTGTGGACAAGTCTACATAGGACAAACAAGTAGACATCTACATACTCGACTTGCGGAACACAAAAGAAACATACATGATAGTACTGACCACTATACCGCTTTAACAAAACACAGGGTTAATAATGACCATCTGTTTGATTATGATTGTGTGAGTGTTCTTGATGAAGAACCAAACTATTACAAAAGAATCCTTTTAGAAATGTGTAATATAGTCAGTCATTCAAATTCTGTTAATTTACGACAAGATGTTGAACACCTGAGTGACATCTACAAAGTTCTTTTATCTAATTATTCAAAAAACTAACTACTCTTTTGGTCGGAGTTGCACTTCTTCTATCTCACTTGGTCGAGGTTCACTTTCTCCTCTTTCACTTCAATCGTCGGTTCCGCAGGGATAGGTAGTCGTTCACTCAATTGGGAATACCTTTCTCTTAAATCTTCATTCTGCGCGTGAGGATGGAGACTTGGGAGAGACGGATTCCCATGGTTTCTGTTGTGAATCTTCTGTTCCACAACTGGTAAACAACCGGATTGAAGGTATAGTCTAGCAGTGCTAATTCTATTGTTATAAGAAATTCGACAATTGTATCTATAGACACTGTAGGTTAGGTAACCACGTGTTTGTCAACACGTTCTTATATTTCTTATAATACTACCTGCCTCTCTTGGTATTAATTCAATTCTCACAAAAAGTTTCCACTTATCTCACACTTGTTATTGGTATTTTGATATTGTATAATGTCATTGAGCTTTCCACAATTTTCTGGTTTTTTTCGTAACAAATAAGCTGATCTCATTGTAAACTATAAACTGTACTGTTTTCGACAGATGCATTAAATAAATACGTGTTCTGAGGAGGGCCCCCACTCGGGCCGAAACGTCAAAATTGGATTGTTTTCGTTCTGACCTACAAGAACCAATAATTCTATTACATATATCAACGAGGTCAAGAATCTTCATTTATGTCTTATTTAGTGCCGTGGTTGTGTATTGCATCCGTGTCTCTGAGTCTTGGTGCGCTCCCCGCTGCGTTGGACTTTACACTCGGCTAATCCTCGGCTTGTCAATGTCTCTAATACCGCGGCGTTTTCCGTCTCTCTCTGACTCTCTTCCTCGCAGGCTGCTGTCGTTCTGACCCTGCCTGGGACCGGTGCGCGTGTGTTACTGCCCCGACCTTGTGGCCGTAAGCTGTATGAGTGTCTACCACCTAACAGCTGTTCTCGTGGCTGTGTGTGCTCAAATCTAAACATTTCGGCTATCTGTGCATTACTCTCTTCTCTCCTCGTCGATTCGAGTCGCTCATCGCCTATGCTCATCGGTTCGGTATTGCTTGCATGGTTGCTCAGAGGATGTCATCAACGGGATGCTCTTAGACGCGTGTATGCTTCGGATGCACCAAGTCAATTGTCAACGAGGCGCTACGTTGCACCTGCTGCTCTGCCTGCTCTCACCCGGGCTGCAAGCTGCGCAAAACCTGCTGCTCCGCGCCAAAGCTACGCCGCGTACCACCGATTTCAGCTCCAAATCTATCTGTATTCTCCCTGGTTTCGCCGCCCGTGCGTGTGTCCGAGTTGGCTACGTCTCCTGCCCTTGCGGCGTCTCATGTCCGCCTGCCACCACCTTCGGATGTGCCCGCTACGCTGGTTGATCCTTCGGCAGCGTCTGCTCTGCTAGTGGACCTGACGCCGGCGTCGTCATCATTCGGCTTTCCAGCTCCCTTGCAGCCCTCTGCCAAGGAATCCCCCAGATCTCTGGACGAGATGTATCGCCTTCTGAACGCGCGCTTTGACGAACTGAGTGCGCAACTTCGTATCCTGCCGGCACTACAGAAGCAGGTCGAAACTCAGGCTGCTAAGTTCGTCTCCCTCGAGCAGGAAAACAATGCGCTTCGCAAAGGCATTGCTGAGCTGCGGCAGGTCCAAGCCACAGGGCAGGCGGAACTACGTCGCGCGTCCACGTTGGTTCATGAAGCGGAGCTCATCATATCTGGAGCACCATGCGTGTCCATTGATCTGCAGAAAACCGTGGTCAGGGAAGTGGGGGCAGCGATCAACTGTCCTATTGCTGACGCGGACATAATCTCTGCTCGCTTTCTCATCCCACCTGATAGAGCTCGCAGGGTTGCACCACTTCCGCTCCCGGTCAAGTTGTGCTCGCGGGAACTTCGGGCGCGTGTTCTCGCCTCCAAGAAAGCCAAGGGGCGTCTGGCCTCCACGGAACTGCCTTCGTCTCGGTCCGGTCCAGCCACCGCCATCTACGTAAATGAAGCTCTACCCTCTGAGCTCCACAAGCTATTGGTTGCTGCAAAGGCTGAAGCCAGAGCCTGCGGCTTCAAATATGTCTGGCATCGCGATGGCACCATTTTTGTTCGGAAGGAGGATGGTGCTCGGGTTTCACGGATCAGCTCCCATGCAGATCTTGCAGCACTTCGCGGCCAATGACTTGAGCCTTCTGCTACTGTATCGCCTAGATGCCATAACGCTGCGGCCGTCTCTCGTCGCAATAATCACTTGCAACTGTGTCATCTCAATGCTAATTCGATCCGTGGCCACATCGATGTCTTGCGTTATCGTTTCGCGACGGAACCGTGCGATATTATTGCTGTCAGCGAAACCTGGCTGTCCTCTCGGGTTTAAGATGCGGCAGTATCCCCACCTGGTTACTCGCTCAAGCGCAACGACCGCGAGGGAAAAATTGGCGGTGGCGTAGCCGTGTATGTGCGCGACTCTCTCCGTGCGTGTTTTAGCCTCGTCGCCTTCGCAGTACTCCGGTCACCCCGAATACCTAATTGTGGAAATCAAAGTGAAACTGCTGCTTCCCTTTCTGGTCGGGTTTGTGTATCGCCCACCCAAAGGCCCCATGCTGCAAGCTTTTGAGGCTGACCTTGATCGCCTCCACCAGGATTTCTCTCAGGTTATTGTGGTCGGTGATTTCAATGCCAATCAATGCGCTTCCGGCTACGAATCTGACTACGTCCGGAAGTTCTACCAAGATCGCGCACTCTACCTTGTACCTCATCAGCCCACCTATCACTGCCACACTACCGACTCCTGGCTCGACGTGTGCATGGTCAGTGATGAGGAAGCTATAGTCGTGTACTCACCGTCTCCTACTCCGTTTATTGCGGGACATGACTCTATCTCTGTCACTCTCCACATGGTCTCTCCGCCCTCTTCCAGGCAAACCTTTACTGCTCGCTGCTATAGGCTTTTCTCTGCCGAACTTTTCGTCGCAGAGCTAGACGGGTGCGACTGGTCAGCTTTCGGGAACCGCGAATCTCGAGTTGATGATTGCCTCCACTCCCTGAACGGTAACCTCCTGGATGCTCTGGATCGCTTGTGCCCTTATCGGACTACAGTCGTGCGTCGCTGGAAACCCCCCTGGATCTCAGAGGATCTGCAGCAGCTTCTTCGGCAGCGTGACGCGCTCTACAGGGTGTACAGACGAAACAGGACCCGGGGTGCTCTGTGGTGCTACCGCGAGGCTAGGGATGCACTCCATAAGCAGATCTCCTCAGCTCTTTCCTTTTACTATCTCACGCAGCTTTCGGGCATCACTGAGTCGCGTGTGTTGTGGCGGGAGCTCCGACATCTTGGTCTCGCATCTTCCCGGCTAGCCAACACGGCAGATATATCTGTTGATGAGCTAAACTCTCACTTCGCAGCGGTGTCGCAAAGCCAGCCGGCGGAGACCTCTACCATCACCTTCTTCGAGGGTCTACCACCCCTCGTGTACGACGACAAGTTATTCTACCTTGCAGACGTGACGCCGCGCGCCCTTACTGAAGCGTTTCGACACTTCTCCGCCCAGTCTCATGGTGTCGATGATCTCGCGATGCGTAACTTGCACGATGCTCTACCGGCGATTTTTCGGTTTGTTCTCGTGCTGTTTAACAAGTCACTTACTGACGCTTGCTTTCCGCAGACTTGGAAGCGCGCGCGTATCATCCCGCTCGCTAAGGTCAAATCGCCGTCCTGCCCTAACGACTTTCGCCCGATCGCGATTCTGTGTGCCCTCTCGAAGGTTCTAGAGCGCTTGGTGCATCGGCAAATCATCTTCTATCTGGATCGCCTTGAATTGCTGGATCCTCGTCAATCTGGCTTCCGTCAAGGCTTCAGCACGCAGTCTGCCCTACTCAAGGTTGCCGAGGACATACGGCACGGTATCGAAGAACACAAACGGACTGTTTTTCTCATGTTCGAGTTTAGTAAAGCTTTCGATACGGTTCGTCATCCCATCCTGCTCAAGAAACTGCTCGCGGTCGGATTTTCCCAGCACGCCTTGCGTTGGGTTGCTAGCTATCTTGAGAATAGGCAGCAAGCCGTGGTCGGTAATGTCACGGGTGAGACTTCGTCCTGGGCCTCTTTAGATCTCGGAGTCCCTCAAGGCTCGGTCCTCGGGCCTCTGCTCTTCTCACTGTATATCAACGACCTAGGCTCGGTGCTTCATCACTCGGATCACATGGTCTACGCGGACGATCTTCAAATCTACTGTAAGTGTGCTCCGTCCGAACTGGCCAGTACTTTGCGGAACCTTCAGAAGGACGTGGATGCGGTTCTGAGCTGGGCCGACACCAGCTGCGTCAGACTCAACGCGGGCAAAACTAAGGCCATAATCTTCGGGAGCAATCCGTTTGTCACTCGCCTCGATCTTCCGTCGGTTCCTAGGCTGCTACTTGGTGATGTACCCATCGCCTATGAAAAATCGGTGCGCAACCTTGGCCTCGTCCTGGATTCCAAGCTGTCCTGGAAGGAGCAAATCTCATCCGTCTCGAATCGCGTCTATGCCAAGCTTCGTCTACTATCAGCCTCTCGCGCCTTGCTATCCCGACCGCTCCGTAAAATGCTCCTCTCGGCACTCGTACTCCCGGCCTTCGACTACTGCTGTCTGGCCTACGTGGATGTTAGTGATGAGGGCAACCGAAAACTGACGCGCGTGCTCAACTCCTGTATGCGATTTGTCTGTGGCGTTCGTAGAGATGCGCATATTTCGCCGTTCCGTCGGCAACTCGGCTGGCTGACTATTCGTGAACGTAGGCTTTACTTCCTCGGCGTGCTTATCTTTTCTCTACTCCAAGGCAACCGGCCACTCTACTTGCGCGAACTCCTATGCTGTCGCGACAGGAGTAGGCTCGAGCCTTCTCGTATTGACAGGGGCGACCTCATAATACCTCGCTTTCTGTCTGAGACCTATGGGCGCTCTTTTGCGGTGTCGGGTGCCTATTTCTGAAACGCGCTACCATCTCGCATCAAGGAGGCGTCCACGCTCAGCACCTTCAAGAGCCGGCTACATGACCATCTCTTCGCCACGGAGGAACGCCGAGCTACGCTATAGCCCGACTCTGTATAACTTATGCCTGCCCTATCTATTTATTTACTCATTTGCTTCTCTTTTTTTTCTCTTTTTCTCTCTCTCCTCTTTTATTTAATCCATTCACTTCACTCAACTACATTATCTTCAATTTCTATTTTCATTTCTTTTCTCATTTCTTAGTTCTTTTCTGTTACGCTTTATTGTTGTGATTATCTATGCTTACTTTTGTTCTTGTTCTTTTCTCTACTTGGTTTTGTGTTTACTCGTATGTCCTACCTTCTCGCCTTGTCCAACATTGTTATGGACATAATGAACTATATCTATCTATCTATCTATCTACCAGCTCGTTGGGATCGTCCCAGTAAACATAATCAGCTGTTCCTTTCCCTTCTTGAGCAACCATATATTTTGGTAGTATACCTTTCCCTGTGCGTTTAAGCTTCGGGGGTGAAATGGTGAACGTTTGACTGATGAACTTCTTGAACTTTGGATTATTGCTCTTGCGAACAGGCTGATCACTTTTGTAGTATCTTCGATGGGTATTTGTTGTAAATACGATGTTTTTGTAGTTTTCTATATCATCTGAACTTACATAGATCTCATCGGGGCTCTTTTTGAATAATAGTTCCAACAAGCCCTTGGTTCTAGTGTAATGCGTATCACCTATACAAATAAGGTTGTTCTCAAAACTCATTGGTGAGTCGCCCATCAACAAACGGTTGCGTGCAAGTTGGCGTACACCGTACTCATTATCCAGATCACTTTTTTCGTCCTCATCATTCAACATCTCAAGATACTCGTTCTCTACCTCTGAAGGAGATTCTACAATTGTTGAATTCGCTTTATCCTCCTCATCTGCTGTTAAATATGAATCATCATCTTCTTCTTTTTGCAGCTGTTGAATTTCCTCCTTGACAGGTTCTATCTCTTTTTTGATTGGATTGACAGCGGCTTGCGAAACCTTCACCAGTTCTTGCAGCGGGGTCACCATCGGTTTGAAGACTTCGCTCATAGTCTTTTCAACGACCTCTCTACCTGATTTTATTATTTTATGTTTACGTCGAATCGCTGCGCTGACCTTGGCCATATGACGCAAAATGTCTGTTTGTTTGCGAATGTTTGTATCCTGCATGTTGACGGAACTATGTCTGGAACGTTACTGACTGTAACTCTATAGAAATATTGCATTTATTACTTGTTCATGCTTATAAAACAGTCGAATCCTTTCCTATATCTTTCCTCGTCAGCCTCACTCTCTTTGTCAATGACGATGAATCCGTACTTATCGTTGTTCCAGCACGCTGAGCACAGATCTTTGAATTGAGTATAAGTCATATCGGTGTTCACATGATCGTTGTATACATGTCTCAAATTCATTTCATCTTGCTTGAACAAAACTAAAAGATTAGCGTTGTCCCGCAAAAAATGCTTAGGGATACGCGCGTAAGTCTGGCGAAGATAAATGGAATCTACGTCCTTGTGTCTTCCCATGCAAAAGAACTCTCGAATATTATCCTGCTTCTCGCAAGCCACATCGTCAAAAACGATAACCGAATTGGGTAGTGCATTATTTGGTACCACTACTTGCTCGTGTTCGTCAAACGGAAAATACTCAATACCATCTACACCCTCAAGTAACTGTTGCAGAAACTTATACTTTGGCTGATTCAGTGATTTTGAGTAGATGTAGACATTCTCGAATCTTGAACCATTGGGATGTGTGATTAGAGTAAGTAGCGCGTTGGTTTTACCGCAGTTGGATGGTCCGCAAAATATTGCACGTACACTGTTTCGTAGCAGAGCACCGTGCCGCTTTGCAGGCTTTGTAACATTCCGTTCAGTAAGTTCGTCAAAGTTCATGATAGGTAGCTTGACAGGTTGTGTTTCGAACCTCATCTCAACTCTGACTGAGATGTATCACTATAAGTACAGCGTTCATGAAGACTTTCGTTCAGTCACATACAGAACCTTGACATGATCGTGCACAAAGCTCAAGCGGCTGTTCAACAGCGGTCCACAAAAAGACAACATCACGGGAAAGGTCTGGTCAGCAAAATCATCAACAGTCTTCCTGTAGAGTTGCATTTACCTGGCTATCAGTATTGTGGACCTGGGACTTAATTAGCAAAAAGACTTGCACGAGGCGATCCAGGCATAAATCCCTTGGACGCAGCCTGTAAGAATCACGATATAGCCTACTCCCAAAATCGAGACAACCTTGAGGCTAGGCACGCGGCAGATAGGGTCTTGGTTGAAAGAGCTTGGCAAAGGGTCCTTGCCAAAGACGCAAATCTTGGTGAAAAGGCGGCCGCCTGGGCAGTCACGAACACGATGAAAGCTAAAACAAAGCTTGGAATGGGAATCCGGAAACCGACGACATTGAGAAAGGTTATCAATGCTGCTGAATGATCAATGATTTCTGGAAAAACTGCACAAGCCGCTATCGAGTCGGCATTGAAGGGTGCGCAAGGAGCTGTCAAGGAATCAGGCGGTAGACGCAATGTGCAATCTCCACGAATCTTACCTCTACCTTCTAAGATCGGAGGTTTTCTACCCTTCCTCATACCCATTCTGGCTGGATTGAGTGCTACTGGTGCGTTGTCTGGTGGTGCTGCGGGTATTGCTAAAGCTGTGAACGATGCAAACGCCGCTACAAGAGAATTGGAGGAGAGTCGACGGCATAACAAGACAATGGAAGCTATTGCTCTAGGCAAGGGGCTTTACCTAAAACCCTACAAAACAGGTTTGGGTCTGCACCTAAAACCCTACAAAACGGGTTCGGGTCTGCACCTAAAACCGTATGGCAAAGGACAGTCAAAAAACTAAGTGACGCTACCACGACGAGCTTTAACTGACACAGACCTGTTGAAGTACGCAAAGATTTTGAACATTCGAAATTTTCGAGGAGTTTTCATGCGAAATAACATATTTTACTTACAGTTTTGATATAATTATAAAATAGTTATGTTTAAATCACAGTGAAAATGGTACTGTTTTAACCACATCCACAATATCACATACTTCAGTACTTTTAATCTATAGTAACACTTTGGTAACGAAAGTAGAATTCGTGAGAGAATGATATCTAGTCTCTGGATATATCATCAATCGCTGATGTCGTCTCCTTCGAGGTCCTCCTTTTCCTCCCCCTCTAAATCGCTTTCTACGTCCGCATCAAAGTTCTCCTCTGCCTCTGCCTCACTGTGAACATGCTCGTCGACAGAGCTCTCATTGGCAATCAGGATTTCTAATCCCCTAATCTCCTCCAAAAGATTCTGCGGTTTTTTTCCAACTTCTTCTCGTTCTAGTGGTTTCGACTTTTTAAGGAGCTTACGAAATCTTTGTTTTGTCGTGCGCAAAACTTCCAATATTTCTGTTTTGAATTCCGCTTTATTATCAGGACCCCTGAATTGGGGACAGTTCTTCGCTGACACTAAGAGAATAGGTATTTTCATGAATCACGTAAAATAATTATGCAGCATTTTATGTCAACCCAATCAAATTTTTTTTACCTATTTAATCAAATTGTCAAATCAAATTGTAAAACTGCAACAGAAAATATCAGTAAAACTTTTTGTCCATCATTGAAAGGTTCTCAAGTGTTTGATTAGAAAACGCGAGCATTTTGAACAAAGGGAAAACAATTGTCAGGGTCGAGCTGATATGGAATGCCTGCTGCGTAATATGAGATTTTCAAAATAACTCACAGTATAAGACATTGGCAATCTTCGTGTCACCAAACTTTTGGCTCGATTTTCCACCAGGCCACGTGAAGGAGTTTACCAGTTCATCCGTCATGGTTTCTTTCAATGCACAGTTCAGAAATTCTCGCATCTTAGTACCTCCCAAGTTGCGTAGGTGTCGATACTGAAAAAAACAACATGTTATGATTACGGAGGACGAGGAGCAGCGCATAATACGATTGAATATCAACTTATTGTTGCGCTGATCCTGTTATTCGCTAAATCGTTATAAAATGAAATATCAAAAACGCGCTCACCAACTTCTTACGTATATTTTTATTAGAAATGCTATCCACTTTTTCGAAATCCTCAACGGTTTTGAGCGGAAAACCTTCAAGCGGTTCATAAAGTTTTTCAGTTATTTCCTCAGCTACATTTCTCTGTGCAAATTCATTAATAATGAGTTGCTGCTGGTTTATGATATTTTGATTCTGCTCTCTGATTTCTTTATTCTGCTGTTGTATTTCTCTGCAAGTATAATTTGTCGTGAACATATTGAAAGAAAATCATTAAATACAAAAGTGAATGAAATCTTGAATGAATCTGCGCTTCATGGAGTAAGGAACGGAAATCTGATGACGTGGCAATAAAGAGAAAAAACTTGACATGAATTAGTGTTCCATTAACGTACAAAAATAGATTCATAAGGCAATGGAAACAAATGAAATAGGCAGTATTTGGCAGTCAGTGTATAATAAGGATACGTTGAAAACAGCCAAATGTTTCACGTACTTCAAGTTATCCAACACTTGCTTCAAATTGACTGCCTCACAGTCTTCGAAATTTTCTTCAGAATCTCCGAGTGTATTTTCATCGTCTGCGTCCATATCTTGCTCAATGATTTCTCTTGATAGAGGTTGAGAAAGTTCAGGACGGCAGGAATTACGAGACTCATTGTTTGCATTTTTTGATTCAAGGGAGCTAGGTTTAGGTATTTCCGATCTGGGATGGGATTCTGTAACTCTCCGCTAACTCCGCTAACTCCGCAAAGTCTGCTAACTCCGCTAACTCAGCGGAGACCGTTGGTTGGCTGAGAAGCCAACGGTCCGTCCAATCAGAGACCGCTCCGGATTTCGGTGGTGCCTATTTCTTATCGCTTATTTCCCATTACCTTTTTCCCATAGTCCTATTTCCTGTAGCCCACAGTCCAATATTTTGATTCATTTATTCGTTTTCTTTCCACCTTTTTATCTCCTCACTTTATTCTTATGAAATTCATGCATAGGTATCAAGTGACAGGAGCTCTCGCGTTTGTTTATTTGTTGCAATTGGCGGCCGGACAAAGCCCACGGCACCACCGTACAGGGTGCCACCGTACACAGCGCCACCATATAGGCACCACCGAGGCCCGAAGCGGTCTCTGATTGGTCGGTCGGTTGGCTTCTTAGCCAACCAACGGTCTCCGCTGAGTTAGCGGAGTTAGCGGACTTTGCGGAGTTAGCGGAGTTAGCGGAGAGTTACAGAATCCCTGGATTTTGTTGGTTGTTTTGGGCTCGTTGTCATTAATTCAAGGCATGCAAGTTTAGGCCCTCTGGATGCAGGCTCTGTTGCGTTTTTGAAGATTGGTGCGTCTGATTCGGAATACCTAACTTCTAACTCGTTGACTTCCTTCGTTTTTTTTCTGAAAGGAAGGTAGAATCAAATAATTACGGAAGGCTTATTCAATGTATTTTTCACGTACTGTATTTGAATCTATTGTCGAGACTGGCCAATCACGTTAGGGTTGAAAAAACCAGAATTATTCCGCCAACTGGATGCAAATTGGGTACGTCTGACATTCTATAAAAAGCTGGGAACAGATCAATTGAAAAGTTTTTCCTCATATTCCCATTCACAGAACACTGCTGTTATTTTTTATATTTTACTCACGGGTTTGATTCAACGATGATCGTAGAAGAAGTTGCACTTCCTGCGGACACGTTTTTAGATGATTTCTCCGTTGTAGAGGTACTTGCTGTATCTTCATTATTTGTACTTCCTGATTTCTTTTCAGCATTTATGTTTTTGGCGACTTCGCGCAGTCGCTGTAAGTGGCTTTTGACAGAAGCCAAATTTTTGGAGGACCTTGGACGAGGTGAGTGTTCATCAGAAGACGTAGTCAATATGGCTTTCGGGGTTTTGATTATTCTTCCGCTTTTTGATACTCTGGTTACTCTGACTTTCTTGGACTTCTGGCTACTCTGTTCCATGTTTCTGCAATTCAATTACAACGGGAAATAATACATTTCGATGCGAGTGCGAAAGGATTAATTGTTTTGACACGAGTGGAAAAACAACTTTCGCACACGGATTGAACCAAATTGTATATGACAAACGCGTGTAAAGTCGCACTTGACGCACGCAGTCAGATAACTGTATTTATCGAATAATAACACAATGTAGGCTGAGGTTACTCAGGTATCTGCAATGGCTGAGCTATAATGAAATCCAGTTTTTCGACCAATTGAATAACCGATCAGTAGGGCTGGAAAATAAACGTGACTTTGAGACTGTGAACGTCTTAATCCTGTGGAACATTTTTTTTCGATCCTGCATCTCCATTTATAAAAAAGGTGTTTTTATAGTAAGTATGGCTCGATACCGGAGAAATCTCACCCTGTGTAGGTGGATATGAAACATTACAAAAATCTCCGAGCGGATGACTTTTTTGCGGTATAGAAGGAGGTCGGACAGGATGGGTATGGGGCAACTAAAAATTTACGAAAACAGGAGCAAGACGGGGACTCTCAAGATCGTGTACCGGGACCAAATAAATGTATGAGTGGTTTCCCGTTCTGTCCTTAAATGCAATTTTATGAGTATTATTTAGTGTGGCAAGGACGAATTACCTATTTAATAGAAAGTTCATAGTATTGTTACTGGCTTGGTTCACAGTGAGTGAGAATCACTAGGAAAACGTTGTTCAAGTTCCCATGACTACTTTATTTTCTCAGCATCCCCAATCGGTCCCGATTTACCGTACTAATTTTGTAAATTCTTAGAAACCAATTTCAAACGCTCATCGATACTGAAAGTATGATGTGAGAAGTAATGTATACCCTGAGTCACATCAAATATTGAGCAAAATAGTACAATTCTAGAATGACTGCTGTAATTGTAAGATAATAATCAAGTTTATCAGTTTATGTTTCAAAAACCCATAATCCACTGAATCCGTCATTCCATGATATGCATAAAAACTATTATGTATAGGGAAAATTTCTGGTGTCAAATATACAGTATTTCCTCAATTATGGCATCTGCTATTAAAATACGCAAAACGCATAGGTGAATTAGCATCTAGCTGGAAAAATGTCTAGGCAAGAAGGTTGGTAAGATAAGAGGATTCGCTTTTCGATTACCAGCACGCAATGTTTTATGAGTGGATATTTTTTGTATGTCAATTATCAACGTGTTATTTGTAAAAGCTTCACGTAAAATCTCACGTTTCATTTTCAAAATTATGGTTTGTAGTACACACCTTTATTTCTTCAAGTTTTTTCCCATTTAGGTTCATCGATCTCTGTTGTTACTGGTGTCTAATGTTGAGGCATCATGAAACGCGAAATTAAAGAGACACACATCCATTCATTTTCTTTGACATTTTCTTCTTCTCCTTCCACACTGCTCCATTGTGGAATTCTGTAGCTTTTGTTTGCTACATGATTCAAGTCTACTGCTTGAATTCTGTCCGAAATATTTGAGAAATGATAGACTCCAACGTATTTAGATGTTACTCCGACATCATATACTTCAGATGCTGTTCTAAATTGTTGGACAATAAGGAAAATTCTTCCGTCTACTTGCACAATATTTTTGATGAGGCAGACTTTTTCATTCTTCAGAATGCAGCAACTGTCACGCAATGTAGTTGAAAATGTGACTTTACCAATCACCACTTTATGGTACTGTTGACAATGGGCTGGCATATCATTTGGAAGAGGTCCGTCTGCGTGAGGTTGTGATACACGAATGCGGATGTTGTTTTCCACTGGTGCAAAAGCAAAATCATTCAGTTCGTGTATTCTCTTGTAAAACTGTTGTAGAGGGAGATGTGGTTTTCGAATACGTTTTCGAAATTCCGGCATGTTGTTTTCGTAACAAAACGCACTGCAATTGTCCAATCCACCGAGATTTTGAGCATCTGTAACTACGTGCAATAGGCCGTGAACATTATATGACAGGAACTGCTCTCCGTATAGTTGTCCACATAAAGTGACATAGGTTTCCAAAGCTTCTTGACAGAACGCATACATATCTTCTGGTACCCCCTCCAAAACTAAAATACGCATAACGCAATGAAGAAGCATGAAATGATCGTAATATTCGTCAGGGAAGACATTCTTGAAAACAGCTGGAGCAAGATATAGCAGCAGTTGCCTGAATTCGGTGGCTTTGAAGTTGTGGAAATTTGATAATTCATTTGGCCGACGATTAAATTCCGAGGGACAGTAGTTCCGAAGCTGTATCATTCTAGCATCAACAATGTCGAGTTTTCTGCCGTTTAATCTTTCATGACCGAACTTTCCGTTGACGTGAGCTGCAACAACTTTTTTAGTATTTCCCAGCCAAACTAAGTGCATAAGCTCGAACGGAACACACGTGACCACCTAAGTAATGGAGCCAATGGAGATCTGCCTTTATGGTGATCCTCGTCTGTCATATTACGATACTCTTCGTTGGTTCTGAGTGGGTGTCTGATACCTTCAAACACCATCGTTCCTCGAAAGCCTGGCACAGTGCAACGGTGCCCTTCAACTTTACACTTCGAACATGCGTGTGCCGATGTGTGACCGTAATGGTTTAGCGCCTAACTTCTTGCCGGTGCATCAGCAATGAAGCATTTGACACGCAAAGGAAGTCGTCTGTTCCCTACAGATATTCCACCTTCGTCACGTACCTCAAGTATTTCATCAACGAATTGTCCAAAAAATTCGAAAGGGTTAGAAGGTTTGCGTTTCCCTTTGAAGACGCCTGCAATGATGGGTTTTTTATCCGGTATATTTATAATTCGGTACTGATGTGGCCAAAACTGATCCGAGCCCTTATTCAACTGAGCACCATCCGTACTGAAGTCAATCTCTATGATAGCCGGTAACAGATTTTCTGGAATATTTTGTAACTTCCGAGTGATTGTTTCTTTAAAGCCAATATGAAGGTATTCTCCGCCAGCAATTTCTTGAACAAATCCAGTGGCAACAACAGTGGGAGTCTGTAACACAGTTCTCGCGTCCTTTGGAAGATGAACTAAGTCGAAGGGGAACTGTCGCAATGTTTTTAATAATAAATTTCCTTGACTGTGTTTTATATTTGCGGCTAAGAAGGCATTTTTCAACGCGTTTCTCCTCAAAACCGCCAGATCTTGTGGAAATTGTGCACCCATGTTCTCTTCTTCGGAACTTTCACCCTCTACATTCACCATGCAAATATCACCATTGTCTTGTATCGCACCCTCATCTACTTCAGAATCTTCTTCGCGTGCTTCACCACCTGCTCCACTATTTTCTTGACTATCTTCCTCGTGAAAACTCTCAGAAGCTTGGTCATCGGAAGATTGTTCGTCATTGGAATCTTGTGGATCGTTGTCTGAAGCAGGAGCAGCAATTTGGAACACTTCGTCTGCTGAGCTTGAGTCAGAGTCGTCGGGATTTTGTACAACATTCTCGAAATATCGCCTCCTGTTACAAGCAGCAGACAAGCGTCTTCTCTTTTGTCTTAAACTGAGATCAGCAAACTTTTTATTTCTCCCATCCATTCCTTTCCTTCACTCTCTGCTGTCAGCAGCCTATGAAATATTTTCAGAGAAGACCTATAAAGTATGTAGAAATAAAGCACACATTTCATACTTCGGATGTTGGTTATAGCGATACACTCAAATAAGTTTATCAGTGCGTGGAAGTCCGTCAGTACCGGAACCCTACCGTTAATATAATACCCCTGAAAAAAACGCCAGCCTTGTGATATTTTTCTGTTTCAACATCTCTATTGCCAGAAAAAGAAATGATATTATCATCATCACCTTGAAAATTAGAAGTTGAGTTTCCACTATAGATCTGCACGAAACAACATTGAAAACATAAATCTCTTCTACGTTTTAAAACACGTGAAACTTTTACTCTCTAATCAAACGTAACTCACATATGAGACATTCCACGCCAACTCGATCAATAATTTTTCCACACCATTTTTTATCTGTTTCATAATTTTTCAGGTGGTGGCCCTCACTTTCAGAAACACTTGGCATTTTTTTTAGTTTTTTGAGAATAACCGTTAATTTTCCATGCATTTTAAAATCTTCAAACAGATACACATTTTAGAAAATTTTGAAACAATCCTTAAAAAATGTCCTCTCGAAGACGATCATTTTTGGGCTCTATTAGAAAGTGGAATCACTTTTTCTCAAATATATTTTTGTTAGTATATTTGAAAAAAATGTATTTCATAAATATAGTCCTATCGGCTCCAAAAAGTGTTTCAGTGCGAATTACTAGTATTTTCAGTGAAAACACCTTATAAAAATGAAAAGGGCGAAGGTTCTATGGATAGACATTTCCTTCAATCATATAATAGGTGACTTATTCTCTTCCATTCATTTCTCTAGAATAATATTGAGGGGTTGGTATTTCTTAGATTATGAGTAGGGTTTTACTAAAAATACCAGTCATTCGTACTGAAAAACTTCTTGGAGCCGATAGAATATGTATCGAATAAGTTTTGTTTAGATATGCAAAAAAAATACAAGAAAAATCGGTTCCACTGTCTAATAGGGCCCAAAATGATTGTCCTTGAAAGTCGAATTTTTTCGAAATTTTTTAGTATTTTTCAAATTGTCTATCCATTTGGAGTTTTGAAAATGCGTAAAAAATAACCGAGTAATCAAAAAAATCTGAATAATTCTTCAAGTGTGTTTTTTTTTAAACGAGCGCATGCATATAAAGACTTATGAAACAGATGAAAAATGGTGAGGCAAAATCATTGGTCGAGTTGGCATGGAATACTTTATATAGGTACCGGGATAATTCGTGGACCGTGAACGCTTGCAATACCAACCTGAAACTCGCTCGGACTGGTAACATCCATTTAGGTTGGTATCTCTTGCGTTCATATCGAGGCTCACCGAGGGACTTCACTCCAGAAACCTGCGTCAACGATACAATAAAGTCGCGGCGCAATAGCTTCCTGAAGTTGACTCCCTTGATGAGCCTCGACGGTACAATGAAGCCGTAGGCGAAGCAGGTTTCTTAATTCAATTCCCTCGATGGGCCTTGACGATACAATAAAGCTGCAGTGCAGTAGCTTGCTGGAGTTGAGTCCCTCGTTGGGCCTCGACGATACAATATTCAAGCCGCAGGCGAAGCAGGTTCTGAATTCAAGTCCCTCGATGAGCCTTGATGATACAATGAAACTCTAGGCGAAGCAGGTTCCTGAATTCAAGTCCCTCTATGAGCC
The DNA here is from genome assembly GCA_963989295.1 of Ametastegia equiseti. Taxonomy (NCBI): domain Eukaryota; kingdom Metazoa; phylum Arthropoda; class Insecta; order Hymenoptera; family Tenthredinidae; genus Ametastegia; species Ametastegia equiseti. The sequence continues at coordinate 2,669,998 of OZ022390.1, forward strand.
TTGACGATACAATAAAACTGCAGCGCAGTAGCTTGCTGGAGTTGAGTCCCTCGATGAGCCTCGACGATGAAATGAAGCTCTAGGCGAAGCAAGTTCCTGAATCCAAGTCCTTCTATGAGCCTTGACGATACAATGAAGCTGCAGCGCAGTAGCTTGCTGGAGTTAAGTCCCTCGGAGAGGCCTCGACGATACAATATTCAAGCCGCAGGCGAAGAAGGTTCTGAATTCAAGTCCCTCGATGAGCCTCGACGATACAATGAAGCTGTAGGCAGGCAGGTTCCTGAATTCAAGTCCCTCGATGAGCCTTGACGTTACAATCAAGCAGCGATATCGAAATTACAAAATGCTTGCAACGTTTAAGTTTTTCGCGTGCTATTCTCAAGTCCGAACCGAATCAGGTTACACATGCGAAATGATGATCGTTAAATACATATATGAGTCGAATTTTCACGATTGAAGAGTGAGGTTATGCAACGCCATGTCACCGTTTATTATATGTATGTATAGATATTTCAATAATAACATGTGGGTACTTACCTGAAGCCGTGTTGACGCCAGCTTCTTCAATAGTTGTGTACATTTTTCAGTATTATTCTAACGATAACCATTCAAATCGGAATTCCACTCGACGTGCTTAGGAAACACTGACGGTCACAATGGCGAGAATAACAGAGGGCCTCACCGCCTCCCCACTATACTACAGCAATTGCCGCGCGCTTTTTGAAATAATGTTAATATTTATCTTATGCACTCGAATCAACGATATTGTTGTTGGATTGAGAATCATCTACTTACAGAACTCGAATGGAATGCGCGATCTCATAACTATTGCAAAAAATCGCAATGTCACATAAATTTACGTATAATTTGTACTATTGCATATTTCACTTTTCAGATGCAAAAAATTACTCATGTTTTTTTTTTATGGTACGAAACATGAAAATTTTTATTATTTCTTATTTTTTCAAATGTATCAAATTTTGCATTATATTCGATATGTTTTTTAATGCATACAATTTCTCACCATGATATTTTTTCACATGGACGCAATTTTTTATTGTTCTCATCTTTTTCAAGTGCATGAATTTTCCTATCATTCTTATGTATGTCTTTCACGGCATAAAATTCGTAATCGTTTTTGCGTTTGTTTTTTTTTCAATGCATCGAATTCGGCATTATTTTTTTCTATTTGTTCAAATCCAGAATACCTTTTTTCGAAGGTATAACATTTTTGTCATGACAGTAATCGAAAACAATCGTTTTACCTTATGTATTTTGATTTGTATGAATTATTATAACTTGTATAGCGAAATGCGACTCATTATGCTCGCACTCACCTTCCATCACGTGGTCGCGGCGAGTGCTAGCACAAATCATACGTCTTAACATGCACGGCGTGACTCTCACCCCTTGAGGCTGACGTGCGTCGCACGATTGCTATCTGTGTAGCCTTGTCGGATTTTTCAGGCCTAACCGCTAGTCGCCCTATGCGACCTGTCGACCCTATGTCGACACGGTTAGCCTTGGAGGGCAACTCTGTTCTCTCTTCCAGTGTCGGTGGGCCTTTAGAACCGCTTTTTGAAGATACATTGAACTTTTTCCGATCCAGTGCGTTTGGGGTTGCCGCGTTACCGTGGGATGTTCGTTAACGAGATCACTTGTCTGCCTACAATCGAACTGAGGCTTGCTTACTGCTACACAGGGTCAGCGGCAAGTCTAAGGTGCTCGAAATATGCCGGGTTTACGATAAGGAAAAGAACGAAGAAACAAATGAATCTATGGCAACTTTTTGTTTATTATAACCGAAAATACATAAGGAAACGATGATAAATAAACTGTAGCTCTACAAGATAAACGAAATAAAGCGAAATGGAATTAAGGCAACTCAATTATGGCATCTGCTATTAAAATACGCAAAACGCATAGGAGCGGGTCCATGTCATCTCACTCGAAAAAAAACACTCAAATCACGGATCTTTGCGCCCTTCGAGGAATCTTTAGTACTATGCAAAAAAAAAAATAGAAGTTCACGGATTTCGAAAAATTTTAAAAAATGGAGGAGTTACGGGTGTTTGAATTTTTTTGCACTGCTTGGTTTGAAAATTCATATCTCCGAAACCAATAATTGCAGCCAAATGATCTTAGACTCATTTCATTCACAAAAAAAAGAGCTACTGTTGAAAAAATATGTTTGGAAAAAAATGAATTTCTTCAAGTTTTTTTCGTCATTTTTTTCCGAAATTCGGCCGCCATTCCCAAAGGGTACGGTAAATTTCATGGAGACAATTTTTTTTAGATAGCTGAATCCTTCCCCTTCAAATTCGTGAAAAAAAATTTATGGAGACCATACTAGGTCTGGAGAAAAAAATTGAAACGTCCGGACGTGCGTCGCCGCGCGTGCCGTTCCACGGTGGCGCTGCTCCGGTAGGCTCGCTGTTTCACGTAGCCGTTGAATTTCATTCAATGTTTCGCTATTCTCTAGGGCTATCCTCTCTTGGAAAATAGTTATTCAACTACCTTAGACTTCCAGAATACGTCTACTAGTTATTTGCGCTTGGAATTATACTTGGTCCGAAAATTCCAGCACGGTTATTGATTTCCAGCACATGATTTGATTGCAAAGCAGCAAATCAGTTATTGGCGGGAGATAAAAAAACCGTGAAAGTTGGTGAATTTCTAGTCGTGTGCGATTTCGCTGACAATCATGCGTTTATTGTACAAGATTCCACTCAAGGGTTCAACTAGAGATCCATCCAATTGTAGTTTATTATGAAAGTCACAGCGAGAGAGAATTGAACCATTTTAGTTTTGTAATAATTCCATAGTGTCTGAAACATAATACGATCGCAGTTGATTTATTACAAACAAAAAATTGATCGATTTTATGAACGAGAAGTTTCAAGGTTCAATTACAATTGAAAAAGAAGTTTTACTCAGATGGAGCAGCTTCCCAGTATAAAAATGAAAAGAATTTCATTAACGTAACGCATTATTTTGAACCGTTCGGATGTCAAACTGAGTGGCATTTTTTTGGCTACATCACATGCAAAGGGCCATGCGATGGGGTAGATGAAACTGTCTGGCGAGTTTACAATTGATTGGCAATTCAGATCCTATTTGAACACCGCTGGATTTGTATAATCGGGCATGCTCTTATTTCAGGAGCATATCTTTTGCCTGCTGCAGAACATACAGCAGCAAAAGTTATTTTACAAAAATCGATTCGATGAAGCTTTGATGGTTAGTGGCATTCTGGAATGCCATGTAGTCATTCCGATTTCTGATGGATTTATAAAAACGAAATTATTTTCCGCATCAGAAAATTTGATCATGGAAAAGTTAGGAATCAATATTGAACTTGCGTGTCCAACTAAGCGCTATCGAGCGCAATTTCACTCAAAACATTGGCCCTTTTCAGAGTCACCAAAATTTTGCAGAAATCGATAATTTCCATTCCACGGAGCATAACTACTAGCTCTTCTCTGCAAAGTTACGAGAGAATCACAAAAGAGCCACAGTCATTAAATTGCACAAACCTATTGCAATAGAACCAGAACGTTGATTGCAGCACAGGTGTGTTCAACTTAACAACAACCGTGCTGGAATTTTCGGAACAAGTATAATTCCAAGCGAAAATAACCAGTAGACGTATTCTGGAAGTCTAAAGTAGTTGAATAACTATTTTCCAAGAGAGGATAGCCCTAGAAAATAGCGAAACATTGAATGAAATTCAACGGCTACGTGAAACAGCGAGCCTACCGGAGCAGCGCCACCGTGGAACGGCACGCGCGGCGACGCACGTCCGGACGTTTTAATTTTTTTCTCCGGACCTAGTATGGTCTCCATAAATTTTTTTTTACGAATTTGGAGGGGAAGGATCCAGCTATCTAAAAAAAATTGTCTCCATGAAATTTACCGTACCCTTTGGGAATGGCGGCCGAATTGCGGAAAAAAATGACGAAAAAAACTTGAAGAAATTAATTTTTTTTTCAAACATATTTTTTCAACAGTAGCTCTTTCTTTTGTGAATGAAATGAGTCCAAGATCATTTGGCTGCGATCAATGGTTTCGGAGATATGAATTTTCAAACCAAGCAGTGCAAAAAAATTCAAACACCCGTAACTCCGCCATTTTTGAAAATTTTTCGAAATCCGTGAACTTCTATTTTTTTTTTCCATATTACTAAAGATACTTGAAGGGCGCAAAGATCCGCGATTTGAGTGTTTTTTTTCGAGTGAAATGACATGGACCCGCTCATAGGTGAATTAGCATCTAGCTGGAAAAATGTCTAGGCAAGAAGGTTGGTAAGATAAGAGGATTCGCTTTTCGATTACCAGCACGCAATGTTTTATGAGTGGATATTTTTTGTATGTCAATTATCAACGTGTTATTTGTAAAAGCGTCACGTAAAATCTCACGTTTCATTTTCAAAATTATGGTTTGTAGTACACACCTTCATTTCTTCAAGTTTTTTTCCATTTAGGTTCATCGATCTCTGTTGTTACTGGTGTCTAATGTTGAGGCATCATGAAACGCGAAATTAAAGAGACACACATCCATTCATTTTCTTTGACATTTTCTTCTTCTCCTTCCACACTGCTCCATTGTGGAATTCTGTAGCTTTTGTTTGCTACATGATTCAAGTCTACTGCTTGAATTCTGTCCGAAATATTTGAGCACTGATAGACTCCAACGTATTTAGATGTTACTCCGACATCATATACTTCAAAATAGCATAAGAACACAAAAAGGGGGGGTATAAATGAAAATTGATTCTTTGTCGTAACAAAGTCGTTTACTTTGACAGTTTCGGTAATCTTCAACTACCATCGGATCTTGTCATATACCTTGGCATTGGTAGCGTCCAATACAACCACGAACAATATCAAAACTACGATACGTTTAACTGTGGTCACTTATGTCTGAAGTTTCTGTCAGCTATATAAACGCGTGTCATATTACCAAGAAGTCAGTTACGTATCCGCAGTCATGGATCATTCATTCACATTAACAATATCGGGACGCTCTTCTGTCCTAGAAGCTCAATACTTTCCTCCTATCGAGCTTTCCCCCTATAAAAATTATGCTCTCGGTCTCGTTGAAATGCTAACTTTCAATTCGATTCCTAATGTGGATGCTGGTAACAATAAAATCTATGTGGGTGACGAAGTAATGACTATACCTACCGGTAGCTATGAAATAGAGGATATCGAAAGTTATGTCCAGAGCGTGTTGATGAAAAAGGGTGTTACTATTGATATCAAACCCAACAACAATACATTGCGTAGCGAAATCAAGTGTAGTCATCCTGTAAATTTTCAACCTGATGATTCTATAGGCAGTTTATTAGGCTTCACTCCGCGTATTCTGCATACGGGTAATTTTCATGAATCTGATCTTCCTGTAACTATACTTAAAGTGAACTCTTTACGAATTGATTGTAGCATTACAACGGATGCCCACGTCAATGAGCGTAAAGTCCACACCATTCACGAATTTTTCCCAGTTGTACCACCTGGATATAAGATCGTTGAAGTCCCCTCGCACGTCATTTACCTCCCGATCACCGGAAAGACTATAGATCATATCCAACTGCGTATCGTTGATCAAGACGGAGATTTAGTCAATTTTCGCGGAGAAGTTATAACCATTAGATTGCATATTAAGTCTCAATAATGGAAATAGTATATAACAGAAAATCTAGGGGTAGTTATAATAGTCAACCACCGTATCTTGAAAGGGTCAGTCGTCGACCAGTTCTCAGAGAGCTAACACGTCAAAACGCTCTGTTTCTAACGAGCCTTGGTCTCAAGGTCAAACCGTTTGGGAAAGCATAAAACGTTGACCCATCTGCATTACATCGTCTGCTGTGTACTATGGAAGAAGAAATCTTGAACATCCAGACGCCTGTCGTTTTTGACGAGTCCATTGCGCACTACGAGATCCACACACACAAGCCTTATGCTTCATCGAGTTTCAATAACAGTGGAGATATTCGTATCGCAGTTCAACACCAAGATCTTTGCTTATTACCGAGCAAGAGTTCACTGCACGTATACGGAAAGATAACGAAGCCCGATGGCGCTCCAGCGACCACAACCTTGGTCAACAACGCTATTTGTCATCTGTTCGAAGAAGTGCGATATGAATTGAATGCCATAGAGATGACAGGAGCAAGAACGTTGGTCTGACGAGTCTTATGAAGGGTTACACTTCCCTTAGCCCAGGACAGAAATCGTTGCTAGAGAACACTGGGTGGCTGGGGGTAGAGGAAAATCGAAAACTAACCGATGTCACTTCGATGTATGCATACCACTCAGCATAATCTTAGGTTTTGCTGAAGATTATCGCAAAGTCATTGTCAATGCTAAACACGAGTTAATCCTAGCCCGATAAAAAACCGATACCAACGCAATTCTACAAGCTGGGGATGAAGAATTCAAAATCGTCATTGATAAAATTGAATGGCTGTTGCCTTACGTCAAACTTTCCGATCAGCGAAAAATACAACTGCTAAACTTCATTGAGAAAGATACACCAATCTCTATGAGTTTCCGCAGCTGGGAATTGTACGAGTATCCTCTACTTCCGATCACCTCGAAACATGTGTGGACTGTGAAGACGTCGACTCAGCTGGAGAAACCTCGATACGTTATGCTAGGTTTCCAGACAAGCCAAAAGAATAAGGCAAATAAAAATGCCAGCCATTTTGATCAGTGTAACATTTTCGATGTCAAACTATTCTTGAATTCACAATGTTACCCTCACGGGAACCTAAACCTCCACATAAGTCACAATCAGTATGCTTTACTGTACGATATGTACGCAAACTTTCAAACTGCTTATCACGGTGAAGAACCTGAACCGTCGTTGAAAAAGAGTGAATTTTTGCAGTATGCTCCTGTTTTTGTAATTGACTGTTCGAAACAAAACGAGTCGCTGAAATTGGGACCAGTAGATATCCGTCTCGAGTTTGAAGCAAAAAACAACTTTCCTGCTGATACGTCAGCCTACTGTTCGATTTTGCATGATCGTGTAGTTGAGTACAACCCTATGAGTGGAGGAGTCAAGAAATTGGTATAAAAGTTCATTCAGTCTGATTGTATGAATCAGTTGCGTACGAGATGAAGTTTATAGTTGATTCGCCATACATGTTAGCGGCATCATTAAACAACAAAATAATGTATTTTGTATACCTATATGATGTAACGCGCTGCTTTTTTAATGGCGAGGAAAAACCACGCAGGTTACTCTTCGGCTTTCTCTTTTGACTTTTTCTACCAAAATTAAACAAACGATAGGTTGGGCGCCAGATACGCTTCGTATCAGTTTTACAAAATTACCAAAACATAACATAAGCCATAACACAAGATAAGCGATAATAAACCAAAAGATAATTGACTAAAACATGACGAGAGAAAGGTACGGGGTAAATGTCCGCTAGCTCAATTCGACAACTTAAGGTAGAGGGGCAGGGTACACCATAAAAAGAAATAAAAGATAATTAATCCTTCAATGAATCTTTCGACCTTATATTCTGGATTTTAGACACAACCATTAGAGAAATAATATTAGCAAATAATATAAGAAAATAATCAAAGAAAATAATCAGTTCGAGAGGTCTTTCTATTAGTAGAAAAGATAGTTTACAAACAATTCATTTACCAAATTCAGTTTTCACAAAACATAATATTTTTCAAGACAAATCTTTTCCAAATCAAACAATTCTTAATTTAACCTAAGCTAACCTGAGCTAACCGCGAGAAATTAACAATCGTATAATTTGCGAGAGAACGCGATGATTGTACTGTTTTACGAGATTAATTGCACTTCACCTAACAGACTCGATACACAGCAAACTAAATCAGCAAGACAAAAAGTTAGATATCACAAAGCGATACGATACTCGACTTAATTTGACAGTACAATTAATCCACAATAAAACGTAGTTTTTCTTTAGATAATATACGAGATTTTACCTAGACAAAATTTACGAGAGAATCCGTTATAAACGAGATTCACGCAATTTTTACAGATTTTCTTTACCAAACTTGACTAAATTATACCAAACTATAATAAACTCTATACCAAAACTCTATAAACGCTATTTTACATAAGATACGAGACTTTAATACCAAAAGATACTATTAATCGGTGATTAATTTACTTTTCCTAACCTAAATGCGCTGTAACGCGGAGCTTTTCGCTCTCCGCGGCTATCTACGCTCTGGATACTCCAAGGAAATATAGGACACACTTTATAACACATGCAATATTCAATAAAACATTACCCGAAAGAAAATAATATCTTTCAATTATACGACAGGCTCTACCAAAAGATAAAGATAATGTCCAAAAGAAAAATTAACGATAGACTCGACCAAAAGACAAGATACTAAAAGCCTGGATTTTCTCCACTAAAAAGATACGTAATTAGCCAGCCACGAGGTCGTTCGCGAGAACTACACGAGGTACGGAACCACACGGTCCAACGTACTCGGCCAAAACCAAAATCCAAAAGATACAGAACGACTTCGTGACTTTCCAAAAGATACGACCTTACCTTACTACAATGGCTTCAGTAGCACAAAACGAGAGATTTGTCCAAAACAAAAGATACACAATATAGAGAAACTGTACGGGATAAATGGAGGTTTGAGATTGAATCGAGATCTTCTTAGCGTCGAACACGTCTAGCTGCGTAGAACGATGAGCGTAGAATAGGACAAGCCAGTGTCCCGGCTCGGTCTCCTTACCGAGGACACGTGACCCATTTCTTCTTACGGGACGTATGATTGGTCTAGTTGCAGTCACCTGACTCTTTCTTCCAGTCGTCCGCAATTTTGGCCAATTAGGATGTAAAGAGTCCTAACGGCTGTCGATGCGTGGCGATGACGTCAGCTAGCGAGAGGCTCTCGCTACACGAGGGCGAGACTGCCTCGGACGAGACGTAGTTACACGATGCAATGTTGTTGTAGGATCATTCTCAGGATTCTTCTCCGCTGCAGTACTCTTTAGCCAAATGCTGTCCTTCGATAGGTCTCTGGCGCAAGACCCATTGTAGAAATCTGGCTCGCCAGAGGGTTCTAGCTGGAGGTCGATGATACACCGGTCACCGACGCCTCCACCAGTGGCGTCGTGCTGAGCTACAGTCTGCTTCGGCTCACGGAAGGGTTGTCGAAGGACCTGACGTTGTCGAGGGGCTTTCCTGGCCAACCTCCGCTCACATTTGCTAAAACAGTTAGATAATTTTGGTTCTAATTCAACTCCAGGTTGATAAGTCAAGATCCGGGAAACTTTATTTTGTGTGTTTTACGACACAGTCCTGTACGCCGATCTCTTGGCATTTAGATGCGTAGGCGGGATTTTCCAGATGACGGGAGGAGTTTTTCGAGCTTCACGCTCTTTCTTGTACGCCGACAATCTGATACAAATTTCCATGAGATGATCCTGACGAGTGTAGGCGCTATCCGTTGCGCTTTCTTGGCGAACCGGGAATGCACGCCTGTCGAGACGTAAAGACGAGATGACCTTGGACGAGATGACTGCAACAAAGACCGTAGATTCCCTTTTTCCGGCTCATCCGTAGATTTCCCACGGCGGTCGGGATCTGGGAGGCTCCATGTATCCGTAGGTTACATAAATTGTACACAAAAAAAAAGCTATCGTTAGTTTATCCTAAATCCTTAATTTTCTAGTGTTTTTCCTTGGAGTATCGACGTAACCAGACGTGTTTTTGCCCTAAAATCGAATTTCGTTTGTAACGCGGGAATTTCAAAATACCACGTTACAATGAATAAAGCTTCTAAAATGAACATAATTGTGCCCTCATCCCTGATCATAATATAGATGTATAAGGGTGTATTACTGCTTCGCTTTGCATCAGAAACTTCTTCCAGGAACTATTTGTCTAGTAAAATTTCAAGAATCACAGGATCATTTGGTAAATGTGAACTTTCTGGGAAAAATGATAAAAAATGAATACCTAAATAAGAGTAGATCTAAATGTCAGCGGATGTGCTAGCATAAACGGGTCTAGTTCTCACAAATAGCTCATTTGCAACAATTAGCTTACCCGTCCCCGGAAAGGCTTGTGCGGTGACCGTGCGAGGAAATTAGCTGATGCCCACGCACGGTCCCCGTCCGCGAGCGCGCGCGCGCCAATATCAGCTCATACTTCAGCGCGCATCCCGGGCCGCCGCCTCTGAAAAGCTTGTGCAGTGACCGTGCGAGAAAATGAGCTGATGCCCTCGCACGGTCCCCGTCCGCGAGCGCGCGCGCGCTGATATCAGCTTGTACTTTAGCGCGCGTTCCGGGCCGCTGCCGCCGCTGCCGCCGCCGCCGCCAGAGATACGAGCTGATTCCGGAATGTATTGAATCAAAAACGTATGATATTCTACGATCAGTTGTTGTTGTCCTGTAAGTGTTTGAATCTTGTAATCTTATCCGGATGTGGTTAGCGGTCGGAGACAGGAAATTTGATAAGAAGTGTAAAGAGACCGGAAGTTTGATAAGAAGTGGGGTGAGGCAATCTATAGTCTAGACAATAATAATAATAATAACCTATATTCCCCCCCTCTACCACCCCCCTCACACGGACACAGCGTGTGCACTAATACTGAGTGAGCCAGAACCCGCTTTGTTACACTACTTTTATGATCGCCGTCTTTATTAGTTCTGAAGGTTGGCTCGTTTGAAGGGCCAGCTTTTTGTGTATCGTTTCCCTGGTGATGCGTCTCATTTCTGATTCCTGCATCAAATGTATTCAGCCAATTTAATTCACTAATTGCGCGGTGAGTGCGGATTTCGTAATTTGCAACCAATAAAAAGTTTAATAATCTACGTAAACCCCACTCACAAATATCAGGCCTCCAGATGACGGATTTTGCTCACGCTTATAGGGGTGTTTTCTTGGCCCAGAATATGGGCCTCTGATCTTCAGAACTGTCCATTGGGCCATTAGTAGCCCGACTCATAATTGAATGTAATGTTATTTTAGTTTTTGTTCAAGTTTTTTTTCTCTCTAATAATATTTTCGATAAGCTTAATTTGTACGAAAACATATCATACAACCGTAACGTTTGTGAATAATTTTCAACGATGGATTCAAACTATGAACAATCCTGAGGGTCAGAGATTTCTTATCCAGAGACAAGAAAACACTCCTAAAAGTTTGAGCAAAATCTGTGATCCGGAGGCCCCATACTCCCCTCGTCAGTGTGCACTGATTGTGAGTCAGTGAGCATGATCGACTATTACACAAGTTGGTTATTAAAATGCATAAGACGAGTACAATTCCATAGTGCAATTGGAAGCATGTATGGAGGCATCAGTTCCTCAGTTGTATCAACCGAATTTTGCGGGTACATAGGACTTTTCGAATAATTCAAGTCGAGTGTGAAATTATCTCATCTTTCCCGCTAACAGACGATCGAATGATTTTATATGGACGTTTTATGACGATGCTCAAAGCTACTGCAATACATCAAAATATATGCAAACATCTGTATCGAAATTGATTCAAAAATGATTCTACTGCCACAGGATCATCATAGATACCATAACAATACCTTGAATTACAGTGAAGCATACGTACGTCTGATCCTTTCTGATACGCTATCAGATTCTTTCGCCCAATTCTGTCTACCAGCTCTACTGGCCTTGTTGCTGTCACCTGCAAGTACATTTTTGAATAATTATCAGGATCAGTAAAGGAATGAATGATTGAAACTATTAAATGTTGCCTGAAGTTTTCATCATTTCATCGATATTGATCCTCACTTTTTCAATCTTCTTAACGGCTAACTTGGCTGATCTGAGGTTCCTCAGTGAGGTGACGTCGCCATTATCCCTTTTATTCTGAATTTCCACATCTGCTGTAATTTTTCCTGAATAGAAAACTCGATTGTTGTTTAGTGTTTGTTCACAATGAAATAATTAGTTTTTGACGATCTTTATGTTCATTATTCACGATGTTATATTGTATTGAACTAGTGAAATGATGATACAACACTAATATTGCGTCCGCATTTCCAGAGTAATGTTTACATTCCCGAGGCTGACAATCAGAGTATCAGGGTTCGAGATCAGGGACTCTGCTCAAACTTGGAGGGCTGTTTTCTTCGCCCAATGAATCAAACTCATCATTTATTGGGTCATGAAAATCACTCCATTCAATAGAGCCTCGTTCTCTTGGCGAGCCACCCCTAATAAGAATATCCAGTGTTGGATGAATATTTGACACAGACGACAATACTTTGTTCTGTGTAGCTGATCGAGTCTATCAGGTACATCCAGCTCGAAATAAACAATTTTTGGTTAAGCGCGAGTGAAATTATTGCAATTGTATAAGAATGATAAGAAGGTAAGTCAGAGCAGTCTAAATAGAGTCTGGCCCGAATAATATTGTCGAATCGTAATCATTATACTAGTTTGAGGTAGTTCAACCAGCTTTCCAGTTTTCAACAAGCCTATAAATGGTCCTCCGCCACAGTGAAATAGCCTTCGTTGCTTGTGTCGTGGGCTTCGAAAGAATCCCTACCTGGACCAAAGATGTGAAAACTTACAGAACTCATGTGAAATTAGGTGACAAAAGTATCAAGGCAGTGAAATTGGAAGATCTATTATCTCATTTGTCTCTGAATATGTATTTTCCAAGTAATGAGAAGCAAAGAATTGAATATAATCATACAACAACAAAAAATATTTCTAAAGTTGAACGCCATTCTTCAAAATTTGCTTTCTTATCACTTTCGTACCTAATTGCAAACAAGTTCTGTAAGTTTGAAGGTCTCTGGTCCATGTGAGTATTCTTTCACTGCCAGCAACATAAGCAACGAAGGCTATTTCACTATGGTGAGGACCATTTACAGGCTCGTCGAAAGCTTAAAAGCTGATTGCACTACCTTCAACCAATAAAATGATCATGATTCGACAATAATATTCGGGCCAAACTCCATCTATACTGCTCTGACTTACCTTTTTATCATTCTTATACAATTCAATAATTTCACTAGCGTTTACCCATAAATAGTATATTTCAAGCACGCTTTACCTGTGTAATTATGTTTTTCACAACTCAAATCTTTGTCGTGTCATACCAAATTTGAGCAAGAAAGACTCAATCTGATGAAGAAGAACAAAGCTATTGTCACACGCTTCGAGTATTCATCTACCGCTAGACATTACTATTGAGTGAAGCTTGCCACGGGAACGAGGGCCTATCACATGGAATGGAACATCATGAGTTTGATTCATTGGGCCAAGAAAACACCCCTCCGAGCTCAAATAGAATCCATGATCCGGAACCCTGATACTTTCCTTGTACGTTGATAACATATGAACTAATGAAATAAGAATAACTCAAAACGCAAATATATTTCCCTCACCTGGAATTTTTTCAAATTAATAACTTACAATATCATATATTGCCAAGTTTTCTGCTTTGTCCTTTCATTTCTTCTCGTGACAAACAATCAGCCTCGTTTCAAGTAATGTGCCTTACATTTTACCTCAAACATTAATCAGTATATGTTAGCCTTTTGAAACTAACGTACGTTCATTGAAGAGGTTCGATTTCCCTTCCATTGTTTTCGCTTTCTCAACCGCGTACTTGATTTAGCTCCCTTTTTTATAATCTAAATTATGAATTATAGGCAAATACATTAGAAATATAGAAGGCCTCTTGCAACCACGGGGGAAAGTTCGAACGAATCGTTCATAACGCAAACAGCGGGCAAGGGCCCTCTAGCAGTCGCTCTCATTTAAAAGTTTTCAACGTCAGGTCAAGTTTCTAAGTAAGCGCCCCAAGTAATTGCGTGTATAATACGAAGAAAATGCAGAAAACAGCAGAAAGTCGAGAAAGCAAAGACAACTAAGCTTAAGGGGGTATATACACATTTAAATGGTTTGAAATTCTCAAAAACATTTTTATTTTTTCTGTAACTTGAACACTCTGAACGAATTGAAAAAAATCATCATGTCAGAGGAGCGTTTGGCCCTCATTATTCATATTTTACATTATGTATCACTTTTTGTCTAATGGTGGTTGCGCTGAAGATAGGAAAATATAAAATTACTCGGTTGTCGTAAAGAATCAGCACCAGCGTTGGATAGATCTTGGATTTTTTGGTCCTCAATTGTTCATAAGAGATGCCATTATGGAATGAACACAGAACTTTTTAACATTACAAAAATTACCTGAGTTCTTCAATTATTTTATTTTTTTTATGTTTAATTGTTTGAATTTTCAAATTTTTTTGGCCTATTTTTCCAATATCTCAAATAAAAATGGGTTCAACAAAAAGTTCTAGGTTTATTCCGTAGACGCATCTCTGATGAATAAGTGAGCACCAAAAATTCGAAGATCGGTTCAACGATGGATTTTATTATTCACGATAACCGGTCAAAAAAGTGATTGTGCACAAATTGACTTTGCAACTTTTATACTGCGGTGATGATTCTGGATACTGTCACACTACTGTGACATTTATTTATGCTAACTAGTTTTATTGCAGAAGTTCGGTATTCTTTTGAGACCCAATAAATCAGGTGCAAGTTGGATTTATAAGCTATCGCCTCTCAATATGAGACGCAGCGGAGAGAAAAGCACTCTACGCAGGGATCCAGAACCGCTGCCTGAATTTTTGGCTCTACAGGGTGATTTTTTTTAATCGCCCCAGGCGAATATCTGGAAAACTAGAGTAGATCGAAGAAAAAGTTTCATACCAAATTTGAAGGGTTTCGAGGGGGAAAGAACATGGTGCGGTCATATTTTTTGTAGGTGGAGGCGCCGAGCTGCGGTGAAGGTCACCTTGGTTTTTTTAAATGGAATAGTATTTTTTTTTTCAAGAATCTGAAAGAGCATCAAATTCCGCGTCAAAAACACCCCAACACGTATGGTCCAAAGTTGGTGGTTTATGAGATAAGACCCGGGCAAGTTCGCTCCAAGGAGGACGTCCAAATTACGTGAATACTATTCTTACGTCTTCTCGAAAGTGTCTGAGATACCTTTCGACTTCGAGTGGTCGAGGTAAGGTATTAGGGTCGAATAAGTTGATTTCGGGTGAGGTAAAATCAATCAATTTCATTAATAACGTTATTAGCGTAATTGTCATTACCGGGTTCAATCATTCTGTACCCGCTTTTAATTCTTATTTACCACGTACATTTTACTCTGTGATACATTTTTCCCCGGCTTTATCTCATAGTAGCTCCTGTCTGTTTATCATTCACTCTTTACTCGGAATGTTTTGATCCGCTAATCATACCCGACACGAGTCCGCCGAAGAATGTATCACAGAGTAAAATCTACGTGGTGAATAAGAATTAAAAGCGGGTACAGAATGATTGAACCCGGTAATGACAATTACGCTAATAACGTTATTAATCAAATTGATTGATTTTACCTCACCCGAAATCAACTTATTCGACCCTAATACCTTACCTCGACCACTCGAAGTCGAAAGGTATCTCAGACACTTTCTTTCGAGACACACCTCACCCGCGGAGATCAACTTATTCCACCCAAATACCTTATCTTGACAATTCGAAGTCGAAAAGTATCTCAGACACTTTCGAGAAGACGTGAGAATAGTATTTTACGTAATTTGGACGTCCTCCTTGGAGCGAACTTGCCCGGGTCTTATCTCATAAACCACCAACTTTGGACCATATGTGTTGGGGTGTTTTTGACGCGGAATTTGATGCTCTTTCAGATTCTTGAAAAAAAAAATACCATTCCATTTTAAAAAACCAAGGTGACCTTCACCGCAGCTCAGCGCCTCCACCTACGAAAAATATGACCGCACCATGTTCTTTCCCCCTCGAAACCTTTCAAGTTTTGTATGAAACTTTTTCTTCTATCTCCTCTAGTTTTCGAGATATTCGCCTGGGGCGATTAAAAAAAATCACCCTGTATAATGGTCCAGAAAACTAATCTTCAGAAAGTACTTTGTGCACACTATGAAAATTTGCTTCCTGGACTATCACAGACCAAAAAATCTTGAATCCCAGTAGCGATTCACCTTGAACCTTACGATAACTGCGTGTCTTTTCGCTGTGTCTCATAAATCGAGAGGCAATGGCTTATAAATCCCAATTACCACCTGATTGGGCTTCAGAAGAATACTAATCTTCTGTAATAAAACGTAAGTACGTTGAAACATTTTTTAGCACACATCAGGATGTCAAAGATAATTCATTTACAGGCACTTACTCAAGTGGCTGTAATTTGGTTGTTTCTCTGAACTTTCACATAATGATTTCTTACAGATAGATAATACTCATAGTGTTCTTGGAACGCGAGAATCTAGAAGCTGATATTCAGGCAATTCAAAGGTGTATATTCTCCCTTAAGCGATTGCAGTTGGGAGAGTGTGAGGTTGAAAAATAGGCAAATTTCTGGAAATGTTGAAGCTTTATCTACCCTTGATGTCATCTGTTTGCCGTGCCATTCGAACAAAGTAGGACGACATATTTTAACATACATCTCGATAAAAATATGCTTACCTTCCGGTTCGTCAGGATCTTTTCCAAACAGATTACGTCTCGCAGATTGAGTTTCTGCCTTCATGTCTCCTGAAAAGTATTCATTTTCTCATCATTGTATCTAACTAATACTGTCACCCAATATCTATTTTCGTAATGCAGAATTCTATCGGTGTGTGAAACTTTCAACTGTGGAAGCTCAATTTTTCGTGCATATGAGCGGGTCCATGTCATTTCACTCGAAAAAAAACACTCGAATCGCGGATCTTTGCGCCCTTAGAGGAATCTTTAGTACTATGGAAAAAAAAAATAGAAGTTCACGGATTTCGAAAAATTTTCAAAAATGGCGGAGTTACGGGTGTTTGAATTTTTTTGCACTGCTTGGTTTGAAAATTCATATCTCCGGAACCATTAATCGCAGCCGAATGATCTTGGACTCATTTTATTCACAAAAGAAAGAGCTACTGTTAAAAAAATATGTTTGAAAAAAAAATGAATTTCTTCAAGTTTTTTTCGTCATTTTTTTCCGAAATTCGGCCGCCATTTCCAAAGGGTACGGTAAATTTCATGGAGACAATTTTTTTTAGATAGCTGGAGCCTTCCCCTTCAAATTCGTAAAAAAAAATTTATGGAGACCTCATTAGGTCCGGAGAAAAAAATGAAAACGTCCGGACGTGCGTCGCCGCGCTTGCCGTTCCACGGTGGCGCTGCTCCGGTAGGCTCGCTGTTTCACGTAGCCGTTGAATTTCATTCAATGTTTCGCTATTTTCTAGGGCTATCCTCTCTTGGAAAATAGTTATTCAACTACTTTAGACTTCCAGAATACGTCTACTGGTTATTTTCGCTTGGAATTATACTTGTTCCGAAAATTCCAGCACGGTTGTTGTTAAGTTGAACACACCTGTGCTGCGATCAACGTTCTGGTTCTATTGCAATAGGTTTGTGCAATTTAATGACTGTGGCTCTTTTGTGATTCTCTCGTAACTTTGCAGAGAAGAGCTAGCAGTTATGCTCCGTGGAATGGAAATTATCGATTTCTGCAAAATTTTGGTGACTCTGAAAAGGGCCAATGTTTTGAGTAAAATTGCGCTCGATAGCGCTTAGTTGGACACGCAAGTTCAATATTGATTCCTAACTTTTACATGATCAAATTTTCTGATGCGGAAAATAATTTCGTTTTTATAAATCCATCAGAAATCGGAATGACTACATGTAATTCCAGAATGCCACTAACCATCAAAGCTTCATCGAATCGATTTTTGTAAAATAGCTTTTGCTGCTGTATGTTCTGCAGCAGGCAAAAGATATGCTCCTGAAATAAGAGCATGCCCGATTATACAAATCCAGCGGTGTTCAAATAGGATCTGAATTGCCAATCAATTGTAAACTCGCCAGACAGTTTCATCTACCCCATCGCATGGCCATTTGCATGTGATGTAGCCAAAAAAATGCCACTCAGCTTGACATCCGAACGGTTCAAAATAATGCGTTATGTTAATGAAATTCTTTTCATTTTTATACTGGGAAGCTGCTCCATCTGAGAAAAACTTATTTTTTAATTGTAATTGAACCTTGAAACTTCTCCTTCATAAAGTCGATCAATTTTTCGTTTGTATTAAATCAACTGCGATCGTATTATGTTTCAGACACTATGGAATTATTACAAAACTAAAATGGTTCAATTCTCCCTCGCTGTGACTTTCATAATAAATCACGATTGGATGGATCTCTGGTTGAACCCTTGAGTAGAATCTTGTACAATGAACGCATGATTGTCAGCGAAATCGCACACGACTAGAAATTCACCAACTTTCACGGTTTTTTTTATCTCCTGCCAATAACTGATTTGCTGCTTTGCAATGAAATCATGTGCTGGAAATTAATAACCGTGCTGGGATTTTCGGAACAAGTATAATTTCAAGCGAAAATAACCAGTAGACGTATTCTGGAAGTCTAAAGTAGTTGAATAACTATTTTCCAAGAGAGGATAGCCCTAGAAAATAGCGAAACATTGAATGAAATTCAACGGCTACGTGAAACAGCGAGCCTACCGGAGCAGCGCCACCGTGGAACGGCACGCGCGGCGACGCACGTCCGGACGTTTTCATTTTTTTCTCCGGACCTAGTGAGGTCTCCATAAATTTTTTTTTACGAATTTGAAGGGGAAGGATCCAGCTATCCAAAAAAAATTGTCTCCATGAAATTCACCGTACCCTTTGGGAATGGCGGCCGAATTTCGGAAAAAAATGACGAAAAAAACTTGAAGAAATTCATTTTTTTTTCGAACATATTTTTTTAACAGTAGCTCTTTCTTTCGTGAATGAAATGAGTCCAAGATCATTCGGCTGCGATTAATGGTTTCGGAGATATGAATTTTCAAACCAAGCAGTGCAAAAAAATTCAAACACCCGTAACTCCGCCATTTTTGAAAATTTTTCGAAATCCGTGAACTTCTATTTTTTTTTTCTATAGTACTAAAGATTCCTCGAAGGGCGCAAAGATCCGCGATTTGAGTGTTTTTTTTTGAGTGAGATGACATGGACCCGCTCATATACATAAAAATATTCATCTTTCAAAGCAAGGATGTAGTTTACATATTCGGTGTTTGTCTTGGGACTTCTGTGGGCTCAATGTGAAATTCATTCGAATTTAGAAAAAAATACTCAATACTTGTCTCTATAACCGTAGGTTGTGAATTCAATCGGTCGTGTTTGTTTTTAAATTCTTCTATTTCTCTCTCCTTGTTTATCGGCTGCTGTGTTATACAGTGGAACCTCGTTATATTGCCGACTGTGGGCCAGTAGGGGAGAGAAATTCCGAGAAATGGCAATATAGCGAGGGCCCTCTCCACGCAACATTTTACCTTGAAACCACGCCCCCAAAAGATCGACGCGCAGTCGGCGCACGTAACCGGGGGAAGGCGAAAAGTGTGAGTGAGAGTACGTGTGAGGGGAAAGTCGGCCGCTCGGCAATATAACGCGAGGCAATATAACGAGGTTCCACTGTATTCTCATTTACTGCACATTTTCCATTGGATACGATCCCTTCAGCTCCGTCGCAATCTGAATCGTTTTCCACTATTGGTCTTCTTGACGATAGAAGTGATGTCCGATTGTATTTCTGCAGAATTTGGTTGTTCTTTTGGTCCTGGGCATCTTGAGCAGACCTGTTACCTTTCATATTCTATAAAAGATAATCATTTTCAAAGAGCTATTAGGAAACATGTAGTATATTTGTGGTGATCAACATAGTAAACATGGATGGTTGCATACTAAGACTAGAAATCAGTATGCAATATGGATGCAGATTCAATCGTATATCAGCGGTTACTTACTTGCAGTGGTCGAATAGGTTCCTCAGATTCTGAAGATCCCTTTACTACTGGGATAGACAGCCGGCGTCCCTCCTTGATTTTATTCTGAACATCGTCTACACTCTCTGTAACATGAGAATATTGCATTATTTTAAATGTGCCTGTTGAAAAAATTGTATGCATACTATACATATAATACATATAATACAGGACTATTCTGTTGCTTCAAGTGGCGAGATGCTTGAAGTTGAAGCATGTTAGTTTGAACGAAAATTTGGAGAGGTGCGGTTCATTGCTACTTTCAATCTACTGAAAGTATCCAAGTATAAAAAATATCTACAAAATTTACATGTGTGAAAAATTGAAAGTTAGTTATTAGCGTTGACTGAAGAATTTAAAGACAGCTAACCCTGGGTAGTTTGGTGTGCCGAGCAAATGGACTTGGTTACCGACTGAAATAACATTGTGGTATATCTATATTATGTGCACTAGGGTGTCCGTTATTTACCAAGTTGGCTATTTTTACTTGGGTATAGTCAAAATCGTTTCTTTTTGACCTAAAAACAATTCTAAAAGCGAGAAATAATTTTTACAATGCCGTTTAACCCTGCCTAAATAACGGTACTTTTCCCATTTAATTAACATGGCGTTTTTGCACTATTTAGTAAATAATTTTTATGTCGCTTATTATAGTCTTCAACTTACTAACAATGCTTGATTCTGCTTCTATTATGATCCCTTTAGATGGAAAAATGTTCATATTGGTGGAAAAAAATTTATTATCTAAGTTTTGAAAAGGTGAAAATTCATTTTTATTAAACGAAAAAAATAGAAAAATCAATAAAAACCTTTTACCCTTTCAAAACTTAGATAATAAATTTTTTTCTTCAACAGCGGAGCGAAACCAGCGAGTTTCCATCCGCTAACGAGGATGGAAACCAGTTGATTGCCGGTCCCTTATTCGCGCGGATAGAAACCGCAAGCTACTCCTTCGCCATCTCGTGAATAGTGGTAGAAGCTCGTAGCCGTGTCGCTAGTTGTCGTGATTTGTTCGCGCAGATAGAAAACGCAAGAAAATGTTTCGCCATCTCGTGAGTAATGATATAAGCTCGTAGCCGTGTCGCCAGTTGTCGTGATTTGTTGTGTTGCTCTAAATTTTCGAAATAAGTTTATCGAAATGGAAGTGGATATGGATCACGATCCGGAATACTGCACTCCTCCCGAAATTCGAGGAGCCGCCAACGAGTCAAGACTTCATTTACTCCCGGAAACCTCTCGACAAAAATATCAGAACGAGTACGGGAAATATGAAAAATGGAAACTCGAAAATGGAGTAAAACACACTTCGGAAAACGTTCTTCTAGCCTATTTTGGGTATTTATCAAAAACAAAAGCACCAAGCACGCTATGGGCGACGTACTCCATGCTCAAAGCGACAATTGATTTCCATGAAAACATCAAAATTACAACTATTCAAAATTGATCGCTCTTTTAAAAAATCTGAAAAAAGTATTCGTCCCCAAAAAGTCGAGTTTTCACCGGAGAGGACATTAACAAGTTCTTAACAGAAGCTCCTGACGTCAGATTTTTGGCAATGAAGGTAATTATAGAACTTTAAACATTCATTTGGAAATTTGTATTAATTGATGAATAAATTTAATTGCTTTTCCATTGGACGTATTCATATTTTCTATGGGGTTGTTCGATAATTCTGTATAATAGTACATTACGTACGAGTAACAATCATTATTTTTCGACACGAGAGCCGAGAAATCGCGACAGAGTTGTGATTTTGAGGTTAGAATAATAAAAAATCCATTTTTTCATGAAATTATAATAATTTTAGGTTATAGCTGGTTTTGGACTGTTCGGTGCATGCCGAAGATGCGAATTCGGCAACATAAACTGTAACGACGTGGTTCAACAAGGAAATATAATTTTGGTAAAAGTCAATGACACCAAAAACTGATCAACGAGATCCTTCAAAATAGAAAATGACATGGCTGTGATTGTAAAGAAATACATTGCACTGCGTCCACCAAAGGCACTCAGCACAAAATTTTTTCTCGGCTACAAAAATGGAAAGTGCACCGTTCAGGTCATTGGGAAACACACCTTTGAAAAAGTACCAAAGCAGATAGCGGAATTTTTGGGCCTGGAAAATCCAGAAAAATACACCGGACATAGCTTTCGAAGAAGCTCTGCCACAGTGCTCGTTGACGCGGGAGCCAACATCGAAACACTCGAACGCCACGGAGGGGGGAAACCTTCGATAGTTGCCGAAGGTAAACTAGTAATTTTAATTTTAATTTCCAGTTCAGAAAATTTTGTAGTGTGTTACAGGTTACATGGCTGGCTCAATTGGAGACAAAAAAAAAAAAAACTGGCTCAATGATTGCCAACATGAAACATCAACCATCAACATCTAGAACTGCAGTCGTAATTCCAACTTCAACTGTTTCTGAAGCACCGGATTCGACAAATTCACCACCTCTAAAAAAAGCCAAATTCATTGACTCGATGATCTCCATGATCAACCTACCAACTATGACCTCGACACTTCCAAAAGCACCAGACCAAGTCATACCAATCGACATTCAACTTGAAGATCCGAAGACTGAGTATGTGTCGGATCCATCAGATTGGGAGGATGTTATGATGGAACCTGTCAGCAATCCAATTGCTGTAACCAACAAAATGAAAGCCCAAAATCCAACGGTTATTAATATAACGGGCTGCAACTTTTATTTCGGGAAACAATAAATGTGAAAAAATATCATCAACAGCTAAAATCTGTTTATGTTTATAGCGGCAGATGAAGAAACAAGTCTGTGTGTTAGGCTTTTAGATATTTCTTACCATATAGATACACGTAAACGTCTGTTTCAACTATATATGAGGTGTTCCATGTGAAAACGAGAGCGATCTGACCTTGTGGTTTTCGATTTCGATCTAAAATTTTTTTACAGTCCTCATTCCGTGCTAAAACCATACCCGATACGCGTTTTTCGATAGCACCTATCTATTTCGATCAATCAATTTACGAAAATATCAAAATTTTCAATTTTACCATTTTTCGCATTTTTTTTATCCGAAACGTCGTGCTTTGGGGTAAAATTGATTATACCGAGAATGTTCACTTTGAATTGAACTTTCTGAAAAGAAATCTTTTTGAACTCCCGTCAATCACGATCATCGGAAATATTCGAGTTGAAGCACTAAATTTGAGATTTCCAAAATACGCCATTTTTTGTTTTGATTTTTCTTGTTTCGAAAAAAAGTAGACATAAATACGAAACTTTTAAGCCCTCAACCAAGTTGGGGCGGATTTTCCTTCTATTTTTTTCGGGACTCGGAAGGTCATATTAGTGACAAAAAATGCAATTTTCGAATTATTTTTTTAATAATTTCATATTTATTTTGGAAAATATTTTTTTTACAACTTTTTTCTTTGATTATGATTCAAAGAAGGAAAAAAACGATTGCGCGACCCCTTGCGAAAAAAGTGGACCGCTTTTTAAAAAAATATTTCGAAAATTGCATTTTCAACATTCTAACCTCAAAATCGCAACTTCGTCGCGATTTCTCGGCTTTCATGATGAAAAATAATGTCCGAAACTTGTACGTAAAGGCTTTTTGACGAAACTCGTTACAGCACTCGCCTTCGGCTCGTGCCGTAAACCTCTCATTTCGTCAAATAAGCCTTTCCGTACTCGTATCGTAATGTACTATTCTGTAACTCAGTGTGCGAAATTCGACTTCTCGTGCCTGTTGGTAGTGTGCGAAGTGCCTGATTCACGCACTTCGACGACCAGTGTGCGAAGTAATTTCATTCGCGCACTCAGTGCGAGAATCTAGTTTCGCGCACTGGAAATGATTTACTTCACACACTGCGACTAGTGAATTTGTCAGCTATTGTCAAAAATTTAGTATTTATAACACAGCATTTTTTATATATAATTCAATGAATATAAAATTTGAACGAAAACCTATTGAAAAAATATATGAAATGAATAACTCGTAATAATCATTTTCGAAGGAACAGAAGTTTATTATTTATCACATTTTAATTATAGACGAATGATATGAGTCTTTCAATCCGCATTACGCAAGTTGATTGTAACCGAACAATTATTAAATTGAAATGAAGCCGAATCCTTACTTATGCTGGTGTTTGAAGTTTGATTCGTACTTGGTAATACGGCGCAATCAATGTTGACAATCACGAAAATAAGAAAAAGTCGGCGTCAAGTGCACGAAAACGTAGTCTAATATGTCGCTGCTAATGGTAAACAAAACATCATACTCATAACCCACATCGTACCTGTGTAAGCTTGCAATGTGTGCAGCTTAATATGCGTGAGTAGTCGAAGACAACGTTCATGTTTCGAAAACACAATATCAAAGTTTGAATCTTTTATTGATTTTTCGTAATTTACTTATTAAATTGAAATACTATAAACACACAAGATAAATGGAGATCATTGTAGAAAAGTTTTATGGGTTTTTTTGGGGGGGCTCCGCCCCCCCAACCCCCCGGCGGGGGCTTCGCCCCCTGCGCCCCTACCAGGGGCTTTGCCCCTGGACCCCGTCCGTGTTCACAGGTTATGTCAACCCCGTTTGTGCTTGCACTCGAGTCGAATCTCGCACACCGAGTCAAAGAAAATAGTATACGACACGCGTGCGCGTACGTGCTCCTCGCATTCGTGTTGTTGTCACCCTCGCTTCGCTCGGGCGACAACATACACTCATGCGAGAATCACGTACTTCGCGCACTTGTATCGTAATGTACTATTTTCGTCACTAATATGACCTTCCGAGTCCCGAAAAAAATAGAAGGAACACCCACCCCAACTTGGTTGAGGGCTTAAAAGTTTCGTATTTTCGTCTACTTTTATTCGAAACAAAAAAAATCAAAATCAAAAATGGCGTATTTTGGAAACCTCAAATTTAGTGTTCAAACTCGAATATTTCCGATGATCGTCAGTGACGGGAGTTCAAAAAGATTTTTTTTCAGAAAGTTCAATTCAAAGTGAACATTTTCGGTATAATCAATTTAACCCCACAGCACGACGTTTCGGATAAAAAAAAAATGCGAAAAATGGTATAATTGAAAATTTGGATATTTTGGTAAATTGATTGATCGAAATAGATAGGTGCTATCGAAAAACGCGTATCGGGTATGGTTTTAGCACGGAATGAGGAATGTAAAAAAAATTTTAGATCGAAATCGAAAACCACAAGGTCAGATCGCTCTCGTTTTCACATGGAACACCTCATATATATATATTAGAGTGGTTTTCACCATCATTCGGGAAAACTTTTCCGTTGTTAAAACGTAGCTGTAACAATTGTTATGCAATAAAGCAAACCATTCATTATGAATTTTTCTTTTTGCTTCAAAAAAATTTTTTTTTCCATTCGGGGGGCGAAGCCCTCCGAACCCCCTACCGAAGCACTGACCCCCTCCCCCCCGCCCTCGTAACATACATACCAATATCAGAGCCAGCAGCAACTTGAATCACACGAACCATAAACTCGTATCAACACCTACAGTGAACAGCTACCAAAAACTCGCTTCCGCACCGCCATTGAAGAAAATAGTATGTTCACCTCGGAGACAACTGTCGTTTGCGCCTCGTATGAAGTTGAGAACACCTCGGCTTCGCCTCGGTGTTCAACTTCATACTCGGCGGGCAAACGACAGTTTTCTCGCTCGGTAAACAATGTACTATTCCACCAATATGAACATTTTTCCATCTAAAGGGATCATGAAAGAAGCAGAATCAAGCATTGTTGGTAAGTTGAAGAGTATAATAAGCGAAATAAAAATTATTTACTCAATAGTGCAAAAACCCCATGTTAATCAAATGGGACAAGTATCGGTATTAAGGCAGGGTTAAACGGCATTGTAAAAATTATTTCTTGCTCTTAGAATTGTTTTTAGGTCAAAAAGAAACGGTTTTGACTATACCCGAGTGAAAATAGCCAACTTGGTAGATAACGGACACCCTAATGTGCACACTATAGATATAGTGCAACGTTATTTTGTCTGTGAAGTTGAAGACCGTTCGTATCCCCGAGCCCACTTGGGCCCACTTGACTGGCACACAAAACCCCATAAGGATAGCCGTCTTTAAATTCTTCAGTCAACGTTATTAGTAAGAGTTCAAAATCAACCAATTTTGGGCGATCATGTACTTTTGATCAAATGAACTTTCAGAACTTCAGGCATATAATTTGTGCAACGTGAAACAAAAAAAGAAGAAGGAATGAATAGTCAATCGAACGTCCTATTCCAGAACCATGGCACGGTATAGTTCTAATGAAATTCCTGCTGCATGCCCCTCGTACAACACAATGCTCTTTATCTAAAATCCCTCTCCTGAAGAAAAGCTAATCATAAAGGCACGCGAAACTTATACACGTTTCCGAAGATTTTTTAATACAATTCCTTATTCAGAACAAGTGCAAAGATGTCTTTAACTTTAGGTATAATTGGTAAGTTACCTCCCAGCGGCAATATGAAAGCGCTATAATAGCCAACATGTGCATGATTTTCATTGCATTCGTCACTGCTTTTATGAAATCACGATCATTCTTCGGCTCGATGTGATTTTCCGGAGATTTTGTGAAACGAATATCACAGCACTCGACCGTTCGAAATTTTTGTGTACTGTCCTTATACGCAATACAAGCGTGTGTGATTTTACCCATACTTGCCAATTTATCACAAATAACCGAGCTTTAAATACTTTATTTCACTTTACAGAAAAATGTAACGGCAAAAATCTCTTTTCCTGATAACGCACGGCAATCAATGGTTGAAGCAGAAATACACAAGTCGCTGGCAGGTCAAAAACGTGCCGATCACCACCACGTGTACTGTGTGTTGGATGTGGGTATGGGTAGGCTCGAGAAGACTCCGCCGCGCGGCCTGAACGCGCAGAGTATGAGTTTACGACAGCTTCGATTGGCCTGGATTTACCGCTTACCGCTGGCGGTAGTTCTAACCAATAGTAGCTTCAGTATATTCAAACATCGTGTAATAATGCGTGCAGGGCCAACTGTATCTCGGTAAATATGGCGCGCCGGGACCCACGAGGCACGAATGGCATGGCATGCCCTGCCTTGGTCATATCCCTGCTGCGTCACACGGACGCTCCGCGTCTGTGTTGGTGAGACTCTCACTATTGCATACCCAGAAAGAGACACGGTAGATCTGCGGAGTTAAGTGTGCGTATCGCAGCAGTTTCTGGTCCCAACCAAAGTCCACACACACTCATCGCTAGTTCTACAGCAGTCCTATACATATACTACACCGACTACACGGAACACAGTTTTTGCCTCGCTTGTCGCTGTGTGTAGTTTGAGACAGTACTATTCTCAACAAATTGAGATATATTCTAATTATAGAGTAATGTGCATAATGTGAAGTGCTGTGAGCTCAGGCGGTAATGAAATCCGCTGAAAAAGACTACCTTTCAGTATCTCGCATGGCGTCAATGATTTTGTAATTTCAGTGCATTGGACATTATCTTGTTGAGATAAACTCGTGGAATTATAAATAAGCATTCAAACCATGACTCCAGCTACAAAACGTAAGACGTATTTAGATAATGACGAAAACATCAATTACATCGCCAGATACCGAATGCTGAAAAGACTTGAACATGAAGAGGAAAGTCCTGGACAAGTAAGTCCAATCGTTATTAAACTTTCTCTCTCTCTCTCTCTCCTGTCCGCTTGCTCTACCCGTACCAGGGCTCCCACTTGTTTACTTTTTTTTTACAAATTCAATTTTTTTCTAAAGAAACAATCACTTTTCCTACTTATTTGACGGTTATTTTTTTATGTAAGGCCAACGAATTGAATTTAGTTTTCATATATTTTTTCGTGTATGGTTTATAATTTTTCTCATGTGGAAACTAACAAGGAGAGTATATCAACCCTCCGGATCACGGATTCTGCTCAAACTTGCTGCAGAGTTGGTTCCCTGGCCCGACGAATAAAACCCATGGTGTTCTACTTGATCTCATAGGCCCTCATTCTCTTGGCGAGCCCCACTTGTTACTAATACCCAGCTGTAGATGAATATTCGACGCAGGTGACAATACTCTGTTCTTTTTCATTGAATTGAGGCTTCTTCGCTAGAATCTGATACGACACGACCGAAATGTCAGTTGGCATGCTGGAAAACATATACAACACAGGTTCAGTGAGCCCAAAATAGACTATCTGTGGGTACGCGGTGGTGAAATTGATGAATTTGTACAAGAATGGTTCAAAGATGAATCGGAGCTGTCCAAAGGGAGCCTGGCTCAGATATTATTGTCCAATCATAATCATAATACTAGTTTGAAGTATTTTAACCAGCCTGTGGGCCTTCGATGAGCCTGTAAATGATCCTCCGCGACTGTAAAATAGTCTTCGATGTTCGTGTCGTTGGCTTTCAAAGAACCCCTACATCCCAGACTCACAGAACTTGTTCAAAATTCAGTAACTAACGTATTCAGATAAGTGCAATTAAAAGATTTATTCTTCGATTCCTCTCTGGATATGTGTTCTTTGAATAATGAGGAGCGAATGATCAAATTCAATTATGTATCAGAAGGAAAAAAGAGGTCTTTCTGGAGTTGAAAGCCATTCTTCAAATTCCACTCCCTTGTTACTTTTATCCTCGCTTTGATCACCTAATTTCGAACAAGTTCTGTGGGTTTGAAGGTCTCTGGTCCACGTATGGATTCTGCGAAAGCCAACGACACGAGCACCGAAGGCTATATTACTGAGGCGTAGGACCATTTACAGGCTCATCGAGGCCCAAAGGCTGGTTAAAATACCTCAATCTAGTATAATGATCATGATTCGACAATAATATCTGAGCCAGGCTCCATCTGGACAGCTCCGATTCACCTTCGAACCATTCTCGTACAATTTCATCAATTTTACCACTACGTACCCACAAACAGTGTATTTTGGGCTCGCTGAACCTGTGTTGTACATGTTTTCCAGCATGCCAACTGACATTTCTGTCGTGTCGTATCAGATCCCAGCAGAAAAATCCCAATTCATTAAAAAAAAAAAAAGTATTGTCATCTGCGTCGAATATTCATCTACGGCTGCGTATTAGTAACAAGTGGGGCTCGCCAAGAGAATGAGGGCCTATGAGATCAAGTAGAACACCATGGGTTTCACTCGTCGGGCCAGGGAACCAACTCTGCAGCAAGTTTGAACAGAATCCGTGATCTGGAGGGTTGATACTTTCCGCGTAGGTTCAATTCACTGGCCTATAAAAAAATGTATAAAAACTAAAAACGTCGTCAGTTTTTGTTTGTTCTTGAAACCTAGACTGCAAAAAAATAGAACGAAACAGCAATTTTTCGAGTTAATTCGATTAAGCAATAATTTTTGAATCGTTTTTGAAAATAAATATTAATTACCATTCGGGAATGAATTTGCACATTTCACTGACTGTTACAACACTGAAAAACATTCAATTCAACAAAAATACATCAACGATCCGAAAAATTAACATTTGAAGCAATCGATTTGTGTGTGTGTTAATTCGCCATTCGCGTGACACCTCTGCATCGTAGAGCTGGAAATATGGGTGCACCCTCCCCTCAACCTATTATACTCATGTACTTTCGACATCTGACTTGACCTGCGTATTCGCATTCTACACGTCATATTTTTTGTCTGTACCTATAGTTTCTAGTTCGTTGAACAACATTGGATAACAAAAAGAATTTCCGGTTTGCTTCTCTTTTTGTCAGTGCGCCATTATCAGAGTATATCTTTTGTATTTACGATTTTCTTTTCCAAGTTTTCAGTGTGAAGGCAGGCGAACAATCGTTCGGATTAGCATTAATGACCTTTTTATTTCATACCTTCTAACCCAATAATAACCCCATGTCCCAACGTCCAATATATCCATGAATTGACAAATGAAATACCAAATACTTCAATCACTCCAGCCCCATTTCATGTGTCTGCTTTTTGCATCAGTCTTGATCCATATCAACCATATTTGAATTTCCGACCTCACAGAGTGATTTCCATTGTCAAAATGATGACTCCAATGAAACCTCGATGACGGCTATTCCTGATGATCTCTGTGATGATGAAATATTCAATGATGTGAGTGTCATTCCATCTCATCAAATACGGCGATTCTCGCAGTTTTTATTCACTCTCAGGTGTCAAGTTCAAGTTCACACAATTTCAAAATCCAGTTACAAGCTTTGTTTGATAGTGTCAAAAAAAAAAAGATTGAGGGGGCACTTTAGTGGAAACATAAACCTTTTAGTCTGAGAAGGGTTATTTCTCGAATTTTGACAATGTACATGCATGGAACCTTCAAACAAGATATTTGGGCCAAATCTGTGGTCCGGAGGTCTGGTCGTCGACTTGTCTTGATCCGTCTTGATCAGTCTTGATCCATATCAACCATATTTGAATTTCCGACCTCACAGAGTGATTTCCATTGTCAAAATGATGACTCCAATGAAACCTCGATGACGGCTATTCCTGATGATCTCTGTGATGATGAAATATTCAATGATGTGAGTGTCATTCCATCTCATCAAATACGGCGATTCTCGCAGTTTTTATTCACTCTCAGGTGTCAAGTTCAAGTTCACACAATTTCAAAATCCAGTTACAAGCTTTGTTTGATAGTGTCAAAAAAAAAAAGATTGAGGGGGCACTTTAGTGGAAACATAAACCTTTTAGTCTGAGAAGGGTTATTTCTCGAATTTTGACAATGTACATGCATGGAACCTTCAAACAAGATATTTGGGCCAAATCTGTGGTCCGGAGGTCTGGTCGTCGACTCCTTGTAAGTTTTTCGTGAAACTACCGTGGCTTAATCCATAATGCAGAAATTGGTTACTCGACTAATATCTCGACTCCGAAATAGTTTTATTGATTTGAATGTGAATCTAAAATGCAAGAATCGATTTCAAACTAATTTGGTTATGTTATATATTTATTAGGGTGGTCGTTATTTGGGGTCAAAATGAATTTTACCCCTTCCGCCCCCTAAATCGGTTCCAAATACGGAAAAAAAATGCTGTAATTTTTTCAGATTTTTAAAAAATTGCTTGACCCTGGACCACGGGGCTTGAAGTTTCCCATTTGAAATACACGGGGTTTTCCCGCGTTGGCAGTTATTAATTTACTGTGAGCCCAAATATGTTCGTAAAATCTTGAAATTTCCAGGGATTACTCGACAAGCATGTCGCTACATGGCAAAAAATTCCCAAACCCCTACCCTCAGAATGTTGTAATATGACCATATTAATTAAATCGATGGACTAACACCAAACCGGCGTAAGCGGCAGAAAAAATTTTTTTTTGCGGATATGCCCAAAACGTTGTATATCGCATGAAAAAGATTTTGTCACTAAAAAAGGAAAATTTTTTTTTTCGGCGCTTACGCCCCCATATTATTAGTCCATTGAAATTATTTTTTTTGTTTTAGATTTTTTTAAATTTTCTTCCCCGTTTTTCAATAAATGTACTAACACTAAAATAATTTTCTGAACGAGTTACAAATTCTTAAGTATTGTCTCCTTTTTGGCGTTTGGATTATTATTTCGATATTCACTTACAATTTGTAAAATGAACTATTTTTGTTGTTCGTTTCGTGTGAGTATTTTATTGCAATCGGTAAACACTGTTCACATTCATAGAAAAGACGAAAAAAAATAAAATAAAATAAAAAAACAAAAAAAAATTTTTAATAATATGGTCATGTTACACAATATTTTGAGGGTAGGGGTTTGGGAAATTTTTTGTATGTAGCAACATGCTTGTCAAGTAATCCCTGAAAATTTCAAGATTTTACGAACATATTTGGGCCCACAGTAAAATAATAACTGCCAATGCGGGAAAACCCCGTGTATTTCAAATGGGAAACTTCAAGCCCCGTGGTCCGGGGTCAAGCCATTTTTTAAAAATCTGAAAAAATCACAGCATTTTTTTCCGTATTTGGAACCGATTTAGGGGGCGGAAGGGGTAAAATTCATTTTGACCCCAAATAACGACCACCCTCATATTTATAGATTACACCTGCAGCTGATAGTGACCGGACGAGCCTACATGATATCAGTAGTTCTGATGATGAATGTCACGAATCCCACATTTTTCATGGCGGCCATACAGCACTCGAAGATTTACTGCGAAGTCCAGGGTTTTGCGATACGATAACCAGACCAGTGAATAGAAGTCCGGTGGAGTTGCTCCTAATGGTACTAAGATTCTCACTAGCCAACAAGTTACCGTTGACATCAACAGCAAATTTACTTCAATTACTTAACAGCATATTTGCTTCATCAGTAATACCAGACTCTAGATACCTAATTGACAAATTATTTAATGAAAAAAGTCGGGCAGAGTTTCATGCACCTTGTCCTGAGTGTAGCGTGTACATTGGTAGATTTGGTGCATTAGATGAAATCGAAGAATGTTCGAATTGCCATACTCTTACTGATGTATCGCAGCCATCGTCTGGAAATTACTACCTATGCTATCATCGATCCTTCAGATGCAATAGGTGAATATTTACATGCACATGAAGATTACTATAACTTTGTAATGAGAGAACGACGTCATGAGAAGGGTCATTTAAAAGATATATACGACGGGAAGTGTTACCGTGGATTCGTTGAAAATTCACCAAAATCTGAAAGACACCAATACGTCACTGCGACCTTCAACACGGATGGGGCACCAGTGTTTGAGAGTTCAACGTATTCGATTTGGCCAATATATCTGTTAATCAATGAACTACCTGTGGAAGATAGATTGAAAAACCTAATTGTTTGTGGTTTATGGTTTGGTAAAACTAAACCACAGATGAGCGTATTCTTGGACCCATTTGTGGAAAAAATTAATCAGCTTTCATCCTCTGGCATTTCTTGCGAAATCAAAGGAGAATTGCTACAGGTCAAGTTGTACGCATTGATATGTTGCGTAGATACTGTTGCTCGTTCTCCCATGAACGGAACCATGCAGTTCAACGCATTCTATGGATGCGATTGGTGTCTCCATCCCGGAGAATGGTTTGAGGGATCTGTGCGATATCCGGTTTTGGAATGTATTTGCGATGATAGAGACATGAAAAGTACTATAAAACTCATGAAAGAAGCGGTTATGAAGAGACTGCCTGTTTTAGGAGTTAGAAATGCTTCACCACCAATCAATTTGCAATTTTTTGACATCATCAAGGGATTTGTTCCCGATTATATACATTCTCTGCTCGCTGGTGTTTCGAAGCAAATAACGGACTACTTGATGAGAAGTATTTCGGTACATAATGTTAAGAATATGGAATCACGATTATCTAAAATCAGAGCTCCCAATCAGTTGGGTCGTTTATCCAGGACTTTAAAAGATAGATCCATGTGGAAAGCACGTGAATGGGAGAATCGGCTTTTGTACTATAGTATACCGGTATTTGAATCCATCATAGATGAAATGCTTCTAAATCACTGGAGTCTACTAGTTGAAACCGCATATACATTCCTGAAAACCAATATCTCTTATGAGGAACTGGATGAGGCTGACCAAAAACTCCATGAATTTGTTTGTGGTGTGGAGGAGCTGTATACTACATCTGCAATGACGTACACTTGGGGTCTTGGATTCTGAGACGGCTAGATTATTGGACAAGTCAGTTATGTTGGCGACACAAAATAGACCTACAGCGCCAGTCGGCCAAGCGCGAAGCAAACTCAATCTCACTAAACATAACACAACCCATGATGGTCGAACCTAACCTAAGAATACCGCGGGGGAAATAACTGGTTGGATTGACGTGTAAATCAGTTTTTACATAATTGTAATTCATAATAAATTAATCAATGAATACATACTTGAGTAGGGGTGATTATTGTAAAAATAAATTGGAGTTGACAAATGTCGAAAACTTGCTTGGAGTTTAACACATTATTGGATACAATAATAATTAATTTAAAGTGAAAGATTCCAACTGATTTAATCGAAAATATGCTGTCACACAAGTAATCTCAATAGCTTAAGATTACTTGTTCCCTCTCGAAGAACAAAAACGAGCGAAAGTTTATTTCCAACGAAACGAACGAGTTTGGGTAGAACGTTCACGGAAAATGTGTGATTCTAAAAAATAAAAAAAATAAAAATCAGGAAGAAAGTCGGAAGGGATGAAGAAAGAAATTGGAACCTGAAATATTACGGTAAGATTATTTTATTAAAACAATTTAATTAGGTTCTGCAAGTGACACTATGCCTGAAAAACAAGATTCTTTGTGGATTTTTTACTCCGTTTGCAGGGAAACAGCTAACGCAGATGCATCCACCGCAGCCTGTCCAGGATGATAAACATTGTAACTTTGGAGCGATGGGAACGCATGGATTCGATGGGAGGCGAGGCAGGATTCGATGCGAGGAAGGCAAGGCGAGGCAGGATTCGATGCGAAGCAGGATTCGATGCAAGGCAGGCTTTGATGAAAAGTCTTTCTTGCCTCGAAGCCTGCGTCGCCTCCAGGCCTACGTCGCCTCAAAGTCTACGTCGCACCTAAAAGTCTTTCTCGCCTCGAAGCCTACGTCGCCTCGAAGCATGCATCGTCTCCAAGTCTACGTTACACCTAAAAGTCTTTCTCGCCTCGAAAGAGGAAGACTTTTGGGTGCGTCGCAGGCTTTGAGGCGACGCCAGCTTCGAGGCGAGAGACTTTTAGGTGCTACGTAGACTTAGAGACGACGCAGGCTTCCAGGCGACCTAGGCTTGGAGGCGAGGCAGGCTTGGAGGCGACGCAGACTTGGAGGCGAGGAAGACTTTTGGGTGCGACGCAGGCTTCGAGGCGACGCAGGCTTCAAGGCGAGAAAGACTTTAGGTGCGATGTAGACTTTGAGGCGACGTAGGCTTCAAGGCGAGAAAGACTTTAGGTGCGATGCAGACTTTGAGGCGACGTAGGCTTCGAAGCGAGGAAGACTTTTGGGTGCAACGCAGGCTTAGAGACGACGCAGCCTTCCAGGCGACGTAGGCTTGGAGGCGAGGCAGGCTTGGAGGCGACGCAGACTTGGAGGCGACGCAGACTTGGAGGCGAGGAAGACTTTTGGGTGCGACGCAGGCTTCGAGGCGACGCAGGCTTCAAGGCGAGAAAGACTTTAGGTGCGACGTAGACTTTGAGGCGACGTAGGCTTCGAGGCGAGAAAGACTTTTAGGTGCGACGTAGACTTTGAGGCGACGTAGGCCTGGAGGCGACGCAGGCTTCGAGGCGAGAAAGACTTTTCATCAAAGCCTGCCTTGCATCGAATCCTGCTTCGCATCGAATCCTGCCTCGCCTTGCCTTCCTCGCATCGAATCCTGCCTCGCCTCCCATCGAATCCATGCGTTCCCATCGCTCCAAAGTTACAATGTTTATCATCCTGGACAGGCTGCGGTGGATGCATCTGCGTTAGCTGTTTCCCTGCAAACGGAGTAAAAAATCCACAAAGAATCTTGTTTTTCAGGCATAGTGTCACTTGCAGAACCTAATTAAATTGTTTTAATAAAATAATCTTACCGTAATATTTCAGGTTCCAATTTCTGTCTTCATCCCTTCCGACTTTCTTCCTGATTTTTTTTTTTGTTATCTTTTAGAATCACACATTTTCAGTGAACGTTCTACCCAAACTCGTTCGTTTCGTTGGAAATAAACTTTCGCTCGTTTTTGTTCTTCGAGAGGGAACAAGTAATCTTAAGCTGAGGAGAATACTTGTGTGACAGTCATATTTTCGATTAAATCAGTTGGAATCTTTCACTTTAAATTAATTATTATTGTATCCAATAATGTGTTGAACTCCAAGAAAGTTTTCGACATTTGTCAACTCCAATTTATTTTTACAATAATCACCCCTACTCAAGTATGTATTCATTGATGAATTTATTATGAATTACAATTATGTAAAAACTGATTTATACGTCAATCCAACCAGTTATTTCCCCCGCGGTATTCTTAGGTTAGGTTCGACCATCATGGGTTGTGTTATGTTTAGTGAGATTGAGTTTGCTTCGCGCTTGGCCGACTGGCGCTGTAGGTCTATTTTGTGTTGCCAACATAACTGACTTGTCCAATAATCTAGCCGTCTCAGAATCCAAGACCCCAAGTGTACAATGTACATCAACTTTTGCACATTGCACGAAGTGTTCACAATTGGGGGCCACTATGGGCGCATTCCACTTTCCCATTTGAAGCTGGGAATCACGAATTACTCACTGCAATCCAATGTGCCAAGGGAGTTAACCAACAGATACTTCGCTTTTTAAATATGAAGCGTTCTGTAGATATTGTTGAAAAACGTCTTTATCCACATTCATCTGATCATGTTAATCAATATTACAGAGATCTTGACAAACCACGAACCAAAAAATGCATCCAAATATCTGGCACGACCTACTTTGGAAGTGGTAAACTAGTTGACAAACAATTGCTGGATACGTTTTGCCTATCGTCAAGTACCAGAACATCCCTCAGAATTGTAAAAGATGCTTGTTTGTATGCTTCTTCGACAAAAGAAAATTTACGGTCGAGCAATTCGTATGCTCAACTTAAGAACAAAATGTACGTCAAAATTAATACATTCGTCGTTGATGAAGAAACCAATCAATATCTAGTATTATGTAATGTTGTACAAACTATGACTTGCGAATTTTCAAACTCTATACAAAGAATCCTAGCAATTCCTAATGACGTAATTGCTGCAAATACGACCGATATCGACAAGATCTGTGTTTTTCTTGATGTCACAGATAA
Organism: Ametastegia equiseti; assembly: GCA_963989295.1. Taxonomy (NCBI): domain Eukaryota; kingdom Metazoa; phylum Arthropoda; class Insecta; order Hymenoptera; family Tenthredinidae; genus Ametastegia; species Ametastegia equiseti. The sequence continues at coordinate 2,706,577 of OZ022390.1, forward strand.
AAGATACATTTCCCCGGTTCCAAATTTATATCAATACTAATACACGCCTATATAATTTCTGTTTATGATAGAATACTATTTTATACATGAATTGATTCAACGAAAATATATATGAGGGTTCCTTTGTCAAACGAGCCACCCATTCATTTCGATGTCTCCAAAAATTCCGTAAAAATTTGCACACGTTATTGGGGATGAGAGAAAATTTTTGGAATTTTTTCAGATTTTCCGGTCAATGCATTCCAAAAATCATTTTATTCAATAATTTTCATGTAGCGTAATAAATAAGCGCAAGAGAGAAAAATTTTTGGGGTGAAATTTGTATGTATTTTTCTCAGCTTTTCCGTAGAGTTAAAAAATCAAATTCCGACCTATACGAATCTTTTTTTTTTTTTAAAGTTTGGAAATGTGCTTTTTCCAAATTTGGACAGTTTTTTTTTTTTTTTCTTTCAATTTTCGGAGAAGGGTATTTACAACAGAGTTTTGGGAAAAAAATGTCGCGTCGAGACTTCAATGCTCTCCCAGAAAAAAATTATTGAATAGATGTTGTGAATTATAAAAATTGAATATATTCAATAATTTTTTTCTGGGAGGCTATTGAAGTCTCCACTCCAATTTTTTTTCCCAAAACTCTGTTATGAATACCCTTCTTCGATATTTTTTTCAAGAAAAAAAAAATCCCAAATTTGGAAAGAGCACATTTCCGAACGTTTTTTCTCGCAAAAAAGGGTTCGTATAGGTCAGAATTTGATTTTTTAAATTCTATCGAGAAGCCGAGAAAAGGACATACAAATTTCATCTCAACAATTTTTCTCTCCTGCACTTATTTATCACGCTACGTGAAAATGATTGAATAAAATGATTTTTGGAATGCAATAACCAAAAAATCTGAAAAAATTCGCAAAATTTTTTCTCATCCCCAATAACGAGTACAAATTTTTACGGCATTTTCGGAGACATCGAAATGGGTGGCCTGTTTGACGAAGAAACCCTCATATATTAATTCAGCACCAAATGATTTCTGAAATGCTGATATGTATGAAATATGGATTGATAGGTCAATAGATCAATAAACTATATACGTATTTGAAGCCGGCTCTGATTTTGCTCTCTGAATCTCCTACAGCTCTCTAATGACGATTAAATAATTTGTATTATTTCATTGAAATTAATTTTGAATTTTAGAAAGTTTTCCTTCTAATTATGTCAAATGATGTTACATGCATCGAATCATGTAAAAATTACATGACGAATTGCAAAATAAACTTAGTAAGTTGGAAAATATAATAATCGATGTTGGATATTGTATGAGAAATTACGTAATTGATGAGGTTATAAATGTCAACCTCAATCCTTTCATAACTGCCTATGATTTTTCATATTATTTATCACGTCATTAATTGCGTATTCTTTCAGCATATTTATTACATGAACTTTTTCAGTAGGGCATGCAGTACTGAAATCATATTTGAAAAGTAACCTCAAAAGGAAAAAGGACTGGGATGAAATATTACATCTCTATTGCCTCACGTACAATACGAACAAGCACGAATCAACAGATTTCACCCCTTATAAATTAGTTTTTGGACAAAACGCAAAAATCATCAATGACCCGCCAGAACACTACACTTACGACGATTACGCAACAGAAATAAGAAACCGAATTAACATTCTAAATAAAGAAGCAAAGGAAAATCTCATGATAGCAAAAAATAAAGTAAAGGAAAAATTCGATAGAGTATCAAAACCAAAAGAATTTAAAATCGGCGACCTTGTATGTTTTAAGAAAGAGAAAACGGTCGGTTTAGATAAACCCTACGAAGGGCCCTATCGAATAATCAATAAACTATCAGACGTTAATTATACAATACTTAGGCATAATAAAGATATAATTATACAATACTTAGGCATAGTAAAGAAATCTTAGTACATGTCAATCGCTTAAAGTACGCTAATGTAAACCTCATTGCAGAAAAGTTCTGTTGCTCCTTTTGCCATTCGGACTGACGCAACTAACTCAGGAGGAGATCAGAAACAAACCGGGTTCCCTGCTGGAGGAGGTGGCCACGGCTTTCATATACCATAACGAGTGGACGTTCGTAAATGTGCTTCACCTCGCGGAGCTGGAGGAAGAAATGAACACGATCGAAAAACTCTACGACAATTTGAGAAACCAACTCACGGTAGATGTCGGAAGATGGACGGGATCAGACGGGATCGATTATAGTACGCGAGTATTCCCATTTATCTACGAACACGATCCGAAAAGAAGATTCCTCCTTCAAGACTCGAGAAAACTACTTAACGATATCTATCAGCTGATAGGCTTGCCAAAAACTAGACAAAAAAGAGGTTTATTCGACTTTGTAGGACAGATCAGTAAAACACTTTTTGGAACTTTGTCATCCGAGGACTCGGAATATTATAACGCCGAAATTCATCAATTGTATCTGAAGGATTCGGTGTCAGGATGGTAAAAATGATGGTATTGATTGTTCGTTCACAGAATATTTATTAGCCACGCCATTACAATATCTGCCGTTCTTGGCGACGTCCCGGTTAGATCTACTTAACGCTTGGTCCTATAGAGCAGGGATTAGCCCCACTCTATGAGTGTTCAATGTATTGTGTATATGTTATGTGTGTATTGCCTATGTCGATGTGTATTGCGCCCAACAGTTCGGCTATTCTGGCTGGAAGACGCCTCGGCTTCGCTGTTATTTCTTAATTAACTTAATTATGTGTCTGTTTCAGATCTATAGTTACAATTATACTTCCTCGTTTTTAGTCATCGTTTACATCAACGTGATCTGTCTCGTGATCCGCATCTGATTCCGATCCGCTAACGCTATCCTCAGGGTCTGCGAAAGAGATCCACGGCTTTAGCCGTTCAGGCGGTAGTATAGACTCATAAGAGCGATCCTTGACAGGATGTCCAGGGATGTCACCTACCAAATAGCGGTCTAGGTCTAACTTCTTTTTAATCTGATATGGTCCAACGAACCTTTTGCTTAATTTCGGACATCCCGGAACATCGGCTGTCGTAGGCTGAATCATTACGTACTGCCCTACTTTAAATTCGCGACTAGGTTTTCTATTTACATCATAGCGTTTTTGCATACAGTGTTTTGCTTTATTCAGATTATCCGCGACATTTTCTCGGACATCGTCTCGGTCTTTGTTATAATTATCATACAGAAGTTCTTCGTCTAGCGCGTCGGGGACTACCTCGAGATCTCTTCGTCGTGGAAGGTATCCGAGTAGTATTTCGGCAGGACTATGGCGCGTCGTTTTTTGAATCGTGCTATTCAAGGCTAATTGAACATGCTTGAGAGCCTCAGGCCACCCGTTCGGCGACGATGTGATTTTACAAATAGCAGGAATTAGTGTGCGATTGTAAACCTCAATCTGTCCGTTCGCGCGAGGCGTTCTTACGGCTATCTGTACATGTTTGATCGCCATTGAATTGCAGAATTCGTTAAACTCTTCGCTGGTAAACGCGGCTCCGCAATCTGATATAATCCTCTCCGGGGTACCGAACAGGCTAAAGAGCTCGCTTAATATTCGGATAACCTCACTCGAAGAAGTCGATTTCGTCGGTTTTAACACGATAAACTTAGAAAACGCGTCTATGACCTCGAAAATGTGGCGATAGCCCTTTGGTGATTTCATCAGTGGTCCTACGTGGTCGATATGTAGCGTGTCCCATGGAACTGAACCCTTGTCTATGGGGTGTAGCAGTCCTTCGCGTGCGTTCGCCTTCCTATTGAACTCTATACATTTAAGGCAGTTCGAGATGCATTTCTTAACAAACTTGCGCATATTCAAAAAATAGTAACTATTCCGCAATTCGCTAAGAACCTTCTCAACTCCTAGATATATGTGCCAGTTTTTTATGTACAGTTAAGACAAGCTCTGCACGCATTCCTCGAGGAACTACTAACAGTCCCCTATCCCCCATAACGCGGAATAGTTTATCATTTATTACGGTGTAGTCACTTGAATCTCTATCACCTTCTTGGATGCGGGTTTTTAAATTACGCAGCTCTGAATCAGTATCTTGCGCCAGGATTAACAAGTCTTCTACAGTTTTCTCGCTAATTACGTTAACTTCATAACAACGACTTAGGGAATCGACGTGTGGCATCTGATCGCCCTTTCTATGGTGTATCTCAAAATCGTATTCCTGGAGCTGTAGGCTCCACCTACAAATTTTTGCATTTACATCCTTTTTTGCAAGAGTCTGTTTCAGGGCGATACAATCAGTTACAATCAAGAATGGTTTGCCTATTAGGTATACTCTAAAGCGTTCCAAAGCTCTTATTATTGCTAATGTCTCGAGCTCGAAGCTATGGTACCTCCGTTCAGTGTCTGTCGTTTTAGCGCTAAAGTAAAATACAGGGTGAAATTTCTCATCGCGATGATCCAAGAGTCATTGCAGTTTTGGGGATGGTGGCCATGAATGTGCATGTGAGCCTTCGCCAAAATAGGTATCCCGAGATCTACTGCGAACAGGATTTTGAAAACCAACAAGTTTCACCCTTATCACATCACTTTGACACAAGCTCTGTCTCCTGACGATATGCTTCGCAGAGTCGAATTTTGTCGATGGGCTCAGGAAACATTGATACGCGATCCAACATTTTTCAGGAAGGTTTTGTTGAGCGATGAAGCCACATTTCACAGTACCGGCCAATTGAATAGGCACAATAGTCACTATTGGTCTGTTGTAAATCCACGGTGGTACCGTGCTGTGGATCATCAACATCGTTGGAGTCTCAATGTGTGGTGCGGTATCGTAAATGAGAAAATCATTGGACCCTATTTCTTTGATGGGCATCTAAACGGAGACATGTACTTACACTTTTTGGAGAATGACTTGCCCATCTTGTTAGAAAACGTTGATCTTCGTACTAGACATCAAATGTGGATCCAACAAGATGGTGCACCAGCACATTACAGCAGAATTGTGCGTGAATTTCTGAATCACGCATTTCCTCGTCGCTGGATCGGGCGTCGTGGACCAGTAGAATGGCCCGCTAGGACTCCAGACCTAACATCGCCGGACTTTTTTTTGTGGGGCCTCATAAAAAATATTGTGTATGCTCGTCAACCGACGAGGGAGGAAGATATGAAACAAAGGATAAGAACTGCTTGTCGTAATATCCAGCGTAGTACTCTGCTTGCCACACTCCAGCAATTCTATCGTCGTTTGCAACTCTGCGTTCAGGCAGGAGGCAATGTGTTTGAACATTTAATAAACTCCTAAATACTATTCAATAAACTCCTAATACCTGTCCCGATAATCGCAGGCATTTGAGGATTTGACGGTGCCACAAATCACGGAGCGCGAACAATTGCACTTTTCCCATACACAGGCCTTCCACTGCATGAGGCACCTTAAAGTAGTTTCAATAGTGGCATGAAACCAGGAATAAAGTGGCATGAAATTTGAAAAAAGTAGCCTCAAATGCCCAATAAAATTACGTCTATCGATTGATTAGAGTTCATATTCTCAGTAAGGTAGTAACAATGTCATAGAATCTTTAGAAATCTTATGTATTTTTCATCACAGTATATATATATGTATATATTCTCTCATTGTGATAACTTATGATCCGCATCCAAGTATATCCAAACACAGAATACAATGGATGTTATCATTAATACCCATATTGCACATCTGGTTTCTATGTAGAACAGTACGAAGATTTCACTCTGTCTTAACATTGCAGCTAAAAGGTAATCTAATTTTCATTTATCACATTCGTTAATTGCACTTAATAATAAAGGAACATAGAACAGTACGTAGAATAATTTATAATGACTAAAGTGATAAACTAATATCTGTACTTGACCAGGCAAGAAGAACCTTATACTTTCAAAGTAAACTCGTTAGACCAAACTTAATAACAGAACATAGAATAATATATAACATTTTACAGTTTTACAGTTTTTTCAACATAGAACAGTACGTAGAATAATTTACAATGACTAAAGTGATAAACTAATATCTGTACTTGACCAGGCAAGAAGAACCTTATACTTTCAAAGTAAACTCGTTAGACCAAACTTAATAACAGAACATAGAATAATACATAACATTTTTTATAATTACTGAAGCGATGTACAAACCAATATTTGTACTTGACCAGAATAAGAAGAATTATATCAGTAACCTTACACTTTCAATGCAATAGTGTTTATATATGTAAACTCGTTAGCCCAAACTTAACATAATATATACTTTGACTAGCTAGTTCAAACTTCGTTGGCAATTTTTTGTTTTTTGGCAAAGAAATTTGATAAAAGTCCACTTTTTCGTTTCTCGACTTGCTTAGCCAATCTGGATGCAACGTTTTCCTGGATTCTCTCTTGTTCTCGCAGTTTTTCGGCACCTTCAATTAATCCCTGTGCCACTTGGACTGCTTGGAGATCTTGCTTCTTGAGCGCTGTTTGTAAGCGTTGGTTCGCTTCTGATAATAGCGCATCCGCGCTTTGTTTCTTTATGTCTTGCTCTTCCTGTGCTTTCTTAAGTTTCACTTCCAGCTCTTCAATGCTCTGTTTTTGCGTTTCCATCTCCTTTAAATTCTCTTTTTCTTGCTGCAGTCTTGTCTTCTCTGCTTTTGCTGCATCAGCAGCTTTTTGTTTCTTCTTCTTCTCTTCTTCGAGGAAGCATGTGTAATTTTGATGAGCTAGGCGTCCGCTGGTAATCAAGTCTTTTGTTATGGGGACCAGATGAGGTTTATTCTTGAACTTTTTAGTTCCATCACAAATTGCCAAACGGGCGTTTAATGTTCTTTCAGACATTGCAGCTTTCTCCAACGATAAGATCCGTTTGGACCTAGAAAAGCCCCGCTCTACGTCAGCACTTCCATGGGACAAAGCTAAGCATGCCTTGACAACTCTGGTGATTAGTGGAAATTTGGACATATTACTTGAATTTTTAAGACTGAAGACATTTTTTTGCCAGTAATGATCAATACGATCTTGGTCCAGCTCTGGAAGATTTTCTAACTGCAGGAGTTTCCATTCATCTAACAGAGCACTAGATGAAATATCTTCGAGCAATGGTAATGTCTCTGCTATTTTTACGATATGTGAACAGCTTATTTTCCGACCTATCCTCTGTGGCTGTAAACACCGGCACGAGTAGATGAGGTTTGAATGTGGATATGCTTCAAGTGAAGATTTTTGTAGGATATGCAATGCTGCTACTCTGTAGTGGCTTCGAGCTTGTAGTAAGAAGTATTGTCTCTCTTTTTCATTGATTGTCTTGTCATTCAAACATTCTTGCACGTTTTTATCAACAACTACAGACTTTATTGGACATAAATTGGCATCACTGAATAGTACATGTCCTTTCATCTTATTTTGATTATATTCTTTTAAGCTTTCACTCTTACAAACCCGTCCAGCGAGCGTCAGGATTAAACTTTGAAGTTCGTCGAACAAAATGTGTATCAAAGGTTCCTCTTTTTGAAAGTGTAACGAAAATTTGGTAAAAATCGCAGCACTATTAATGACAAAGTACAATTGGGCTTTCATGTCTTTCTGTCGTAAGTACTTACATATCGTCAAGTACTTTTGTGATGCCATTAGTTGCTTTGAATCTTTCTTATTAGGGATAAACCGCAAGAAATATCTCTTGAGCCCACTCCACTGTTCCAAAACACGCTGGGTACTTGGTTCTAGTGTCAGCCATCGAGTCGGTACGTGTTTGATGAAGTGGTTTGTAGGAAGACTCTCTTCAATCTGAGACTTTTCAAAATCTTCACAGCGAGATGGCCATCCGTGAAAAAAATAGTAGATCTGCAAGGCGAGGTCACTGACTTCATGACCAAGTTCATTGAGCCCTTTAAAAAATGCATTGTGAATAATGTGGATATTACATGATCCAACATCGAGAAGTCCTTTGCCACGTAGTTGAGTGGCTTCTGTATTCAAAATGGACCAAACTTTTTTGTTTACATTAGGACCATCTGAACCCAGCATTGTCAATTTTTCTAGAAGAAAGTTAGCTTCTACGATAGCTTTATTGATGCATTTAACTAAATCGTCGGCAGTCGCATGACCCATGAAAAATGTCTGTAAGTGATGTGTAACAACTTCTTTGTTAGTTTCGGAAAAATATCGCACTCTGACTTGTAACTCTTTTTTATGTTCCGCGTTGGTCGTTCCGTCGTACGCGAGGCAGTAGGTTGCAGATTGCTGGACATCATCAGTGAGGATTTTTTTGAAGTAGGGTCCCAAGGCCTCAGTGATCAAGTATCCTAACTCAGTACGGCCAAGACTAAACTTTTCAGACACAGCTCCTGGAAACATAGCTTGGAAAACTTCTTTCAAGTCATCGCATGATGCTGCTGACATATTACTATGTACATTCTTGATCGCCCAAATAATCTCTGCTTTCATATCTGCATCAATTTGGTCACACAACTGCATTCGTTTTGATTCTTTATTACTATCTTCATCAACTGAAACTCTTTCCAATTTGAGCTGCTTTTGGTCCAATTTAGTACGAGCCTCCGTGGTGTGTTTTGCAGAGGAACAATGCTGGATGATAGACTCAAAACCCTTTGTCAGATATGAAAACGAAGTGCTGCAGATTTGACAATATAATTCATTGTCTGTCCCGATTCGTTTACACCACATGGATACCGTATATCCTAAAGGATCTTTTCTCAACAGCCAAGTCTGCTGAAATTTATACTGACGCCCCATCACGCAGTGTCAGCTGTAATAGAAAGCAAAATCACATCATGGATACTGAACTTATAGAATATACCGCCAATTCGAACTAATATAGTATCAACATCATATATGATAGAACGTCTGTAAGCTTAAATATTCAGGCAGCCGGTCGAGATTCAAAAATCTAGCGGCACAAATGCGACATTCACATAACCTCTCATTATCAAATCGTGTATTGGAAACGATATTCATCTCTTAAACTGAAATCGCAGGTTTATCTGACACGTCAGCAGTAAATGCCGCATACTATATTGTTTATTCAATAATCTTAGACACAAATAAGAATCAGTACTTACTTATTTATGTTGTTACTCGCAATCACAACAAACCACAACAAACACACGGCGTGGGAAAACCACGGAGACCGGCGTGACCGGGACGTAATGGCGGTCTTTAGCAGACGCGCGCCATCAGTACCATGTCTATCGCGCGCTATTTGAACTGAACATTATCACACGAACACTTCAATTTACGTAAAAACAACCATTCTCGCGATTTATAAAGTAAACTTTCGAGATTTCGCGACCAAAACGCATAAAATAGTGTCCATTAGAGGCAACTTCAGGAATATAGAGGCTAAAAAGTAGCATGGGCGGAAAAAGTAGCACCTTAGTAGCATTAGAGGCAGAGTGGAAGGCCTGCATACATGGTTGAATTTGTCCTAACGTGAGGTAAGTTTTTATCTTGCGAAAAAATGTAGTTGCCATTTGAAAAAATCGACTTTGTGTCCGTATCTCCCAAGCAGTAATAGTTACAACTGATCTGATATTACCAGTTTGTGTCCCCCTTCGAACCAAACAAGTTTCATCCCAAACATTTTTCGATAGCAGCTTTAAGTTCAGAGATATTCTAATGGGTAATTTCAAATGGGACACCCTGTATATATTTATATATATAATACACATAATACATAAAAGAAATAACCAATTCTGCAACTTTCATTCTCCTGTATTTAATAATGAACTCAATTACGACGCATTCGAATGTGGGTGTTTCAGAATTCGCGATCAAAATTTCACACGGTGATTCCTCGCGAAAAATGGAATCGAAATGTCCTTTACCATTTTTTTTTAAAATCCATATTTTCGGAGATATCGCCGAACGAAGAATGACCAATCGAGCGCTCAGACACACGTCGGTGAGTCGCGCGGTTGTTGGTGGTAACACACACACAACCACGCGTGCGGCTCACCGACGCGTTTCTGAGCGCTCGATTGGTCATTCTTCTTTCGGCGATATCTCCGAAAATATGGATTTTAGACAAAAATGGTAAAGGACATTTCGATTCCATGTATAGTATTAAGTAAAATGATCAAGAACTTTTCATCACTTATCAGTATTTCTTTATAGTTTTTATTTTTTCAATTTTCGAGCAGGCTTTTTAGCAATGGGGGGATCTACAGTTTTACAGTTTTGGGAAACTTGATTGCACGCTGTGTTTTTATTCAAAGCGTACACATCATCAGGAGCATATGCAAGTTTTGCCAACTTTCTTTTTTCACGAGTTGTCTCTCTTTCTATGGAATCATTTTTATTAGCCTGTTTGCATAGAAAATACATCCTCGTGGTGAGATAAAACGTTATCACTCTGTGGGTCAATGTTTGCTCATGCTTGGGACAGCCCACAAGCGGAGCTAAGGTCAAATTTTGTATAGCTTCCGTGATGGCAAAAAGCGTTTCTACGTTCAGATCTTTCTTACCAATCGTATCAAGTGTGCCATTCTCTAAAAGGGAGATTAAAGCGAACAAAGAAGCTGAGGGATGCTTCAAGTAACCATGGGATTTCAGTTTGATCAGTTTATGGCTTTCAGGAATTTCCTCTGTATCATCAAGGAGAAGGGAACTAGTGCATTCCTTGCATGGGTTTTTTCTATCAGCAGGGACAAATCTCGACGACTTTCGAGCCACAAACCCGGCTATGTAGGTCAAAACGTAATCTGAGGTAGAACAGACAAAATAATCATGTTCCTCGAGCAAATTTGCAGCATCCAGGAGTTGGTCACAATTGAATCCTTTGTCTTTCACAGTGTCGAGATCTGTGCCGTCCACTGTTCCCACCTTTCATCAGCGTCGGTCACGTCTTTCAACTTAATAAGAACATCTAATATTTCACCACCAGTAATATTGCTGCCCTTAGGAGGTTTTACTAGAGAGTAAGTTGATACGAGGCGATACATTTGTATAAAGAGTGTCGAATCGGGATGTTCGTTAGATCCACAACAATCTCTCATCATTCCGAAAAAACGCTAAAAAGCAAATTGTTCAGTACGAAAAGTAATAACGTAATAAACATAAAAATTATGTACCTTTCATTTAATGCACTTAGCACACGAAGCTTACCTCCAAGCTGTCCTGGTTTAATTTTGCGGTCATGAGATAGGAAAATTCACATTTTGCGACAAAAAATTGACATATTTCTAGTGCAGCTCGTAATGAGATTTGCGAACCGTAGCATGTTGAATCCGGCAGGAACTCATATCCATTACGTTTCGCTTCGGTTTCCCATTCATCCAGGTACACAATGAAATCTTCGATAATCTACGGGGAAAATTGAGCACAGTAATATTATTGGAGAGCTCTTGTAGACATATGTATCATAACATCATTTCGATTCATTTCGATTATTTATTATGTACAAAAAAGTACCGAAAAATAAATAATACCTTCCACATCTCATTTCCGGGTTTCAAATTATTAATTGGTGTACGACTGTTCATGGCCGTTATGAGCGACTTTATTCTTCTAGGAAACTGTATGGACGGTCCGCAGTTGGTGAGATCGCAGTGGTCATTACGAAACAGTTCCATAGCATCTCCTAGTCCGAAGAACTGTAATTTGGAGAAAAAAAATGTAATATACCAAACATTATTTTGAGCACAAGTCCCCGTCTCTTGGCGAGCCCCACTTAATCGGAATATCCAGCGGATAGCTGAACATTCGACGTGGGTGACAATGTTCTGTTCGTTTTTATCGAATTGAAGCTTCTGCCCTAGATTCTGATACCATATGACAGAAATGTGAGTGAGCATACTGGTGTCTAACGGCAGAAGGTCGTAAGCACCGAACAAAATTTTTTTAGTGGCGTAAATCTTTTCCATGGAACAAAAAAGCTTTTGGGCATGTTGGCAAGAAAAAACTGTTTTGGGGCTTACGACCTTCTGTCGTTAGACACGCGATGTATAACACAGGTTCAACGAGCTCAAAGGAAGCTATTTGTGGGTACACGCTTGTATAATAGATGAATTGTATGAGAATGGTATGAAGGTAAATCGAAGCGGTCCAAATGGAGCCTGACTTGATTATTATTGTCAAATCATGATCATTATACTACTCCTGAGGTAGTTCAACCAACTTTCAAGTTTCCGATAGGTGGTCCTTTACCACAGTGAAATAGCCTTCGGTGCTCATGTCGTTGACTTTCGAAGAATCTCTACATGGACCAGTGATCTTCAAACTGACAGAACTGGTTCAAATCAAGTGACAAAAGTAATAAGGGAGTGGAATCCGAAGAATGGCTTTGAACTTCAGATGTTGTTTTGAACATGGTGCACTGAGAAAAATAACAGCAATAATGTTATTAAGATTGCAATAAACTATTGTAAAATACCAACCTACAATAATAATTGCTGAAGCTTTACAATAAATGTTGCAAGCTTCTGAGCAATATGCTATTGCTATTGAAGTCAGCAAGACATTCCATCTGCTGTTTCAGCAATGTAGTATCGTGAAATGCGTATTGCTAAGAGAATCTTGCATGAATTTTGTATATCTTGACAACAACATTTTTTTGCTACAATAATCAGCAATAAACTTTACTAACAATTTCAGTACCCCGACTATCGTAAATTTCATATCGTTGTAGACAATATCAATAAACTTCATTAATATATTGAGCAAATTGTTTTGGGTGTTCTCATATACAGGGTGATTTTTTTTAATCGCCCCAGGCGAATATCTCGAAAACTAGAGGAGATAGAAGAAAAAGTTTCATACAAAACTTGAAGGGTTTCGAGGGGGAAAGAACATGGTGTGGTCATATTTTTTGTAGGTGGAGGCGCTGAGCTGCGGTGAAAGTCACCTTGGTTTTTTTAAATGAAATGGTATTTTTTTTTCAAGAATCTGAAAGAGCATCAAATTCCGCGTCAAAAACACCCCAACACATATGGCCCAAAGTTGGTGGTTTATGAGATAAGACCCGGGCAAGTTCGGTCCAAGGAGGACGTCCAAATTACGTAAATACTATTTTCATGTCTTCTCGAAAGTGTCTGAGATACTTTTCGACTTCGAGTTGTCAAGATAAGGTATTAGGGTCGAATAAGTTGATTTCGGGTGAGGTAAAATCAATCAATTTGATTAATAATGTTATTAGCGTAATTGTCATCACCGGGTTCAATCATTCTGTACCCGCTTTCAATTCTTATTTACCACGTACATTTTACTCTGTGATACATTTTTCCCCGGCTACATCTCATAGTAGCTCCTGTCTGTTTATCATTCACTCTTTACTCGGAATGTTTTGATCCGCTAATCATACCCGACACGAGTCCGCCGAAGAATGTATCACAGAGTAAAATCTACGTGGTGAATAAGAATTAAAAGCGGGTACAGCATGATTGAACCCGGTAATGACAATTACGCTAATAACGTTATTAATCAAATTGATTGATTTTACCTCACCCGAAATCAACTTATTCGACCCAAATACCTTATCTTGACAACTCGAAGTTGAAAAGTATCTCAGACACTTTCGAGAAGACGTAAGAATAGTATTTACGTAATTTGGACGTCCTCCTTGGACCGAACTTGCCCGGGTCTTATCTCATAAACCACCAACTTTGGACCATATGTGTTGGGGTGTTTTTGACGCGGAATTTGATGCTCTTTCAGATTCTTGGAAAGAAAAAAAATACCATTACATTTTAAAAAACCAAGGTGACCTTCACCGCAGTTCAGCGCCTCCACCTACAAAAAATATGACCGCACCATGTTCTTTCCCCCTCGAAACCCTTCAAGTTTTGTATGAAACTTTTTCTTCTATCTCCTCTAGTTTTCGAGATATTCGCCTGGGGCGATTAAAAAAAATCACCCTGTAGAACTCAACAAATAGCGCTACTTCGAATCATATTCAAAGTTCAAAATGCTTGATTTTGGATAATATTTATAATATAGAAGCCAGAAGGCACGATGGTATCCTTTACGCCGGGTTACTTCATAAGCGAGTATCAAATCATATGAGGCGCCACCTAGTGCCGACCGTGGATTATTGCTGGAAATACGAAGACTATTGCTGGTCATGCAATACGAAATATTTGTTAGTATATTGCAGTCCTTACAATAAAAGATCGCCGCATTCGCCATGGGTTGTTGCGATAGCAACAATAATTCTTTGCCGGTCTGGCAATATGGAATAGTTGTTTGCATACTGTAATTTTTGCAATTGGCTATTGCTGCTCTGACCATGTGTTGTTGCAATAGCAGCATCATAGTCTCGGAGACAGTGGGAAAGCGCAAATAGCAATAAAATATTGTAGCTCAGTCGTAATGGAATATTGCTGGAAATACGATGACTTTTGCCGGTCATGCGATACGACATAGTTGTTTGCATATTGCAATCCTTGCAATGAAACATTGCCGCTTTGACCATGTATTGTTGCAATAGCAACAATATTTATTTGCCAGTCGTGCAATCCAGAATAGCTGTTTGCATATTGCAGTTTTTGCAATGGAACATTGCCGCTTTGACTATGTGTTGTTGCAATAGCCGCAATACAATTTTAACAATAATGAACAAGCATGTACAGCAATATGAATATTGCACTATTCACCAAAAAAATAACTGATTCAGCAATATTTTCTTAGCAAGTGTATTATTGTTATTATTACGATGTTCATTTTTCTCAGTGTGGGTTTCATTTCCGGGACTAAGGGAACCGTGCAGAATCCGTGATCCGGAGACCTGATACTCTCCTAATTAGACTACGAATACATCATATTCGGATCATTACAACACACTTACTTGAAAAGCAATTGCTGCGTTCATTTTTTTGAAATATTTCGGGTTTAAATGCTCCTCGCGCAATTTGTAATTGACTTTCAAATGAAAACCATGTTCATTCTCCACTTTGAGTATGGCATACCAATGCATCAGCTGTACAGTGCCGTCAGGTGTCTAATCAGAAATTAATTTGCATGAGCTTTTGTATGAGCAAGTCATTCCTTCATTTCTTTAGAAAAAAAATTCTTAATTGGTTTTCTTACAAAAACTTCAACATCTTTGCTTCGGTTTGGATGTGTCAAAAAATTTCGCAGGCACTTGATCAGATGCGGGAAATCGGATAAGAACCATAACCGGCGTTTGGAGTCGATTATGTGCGGAATACTGACGGATTCTTTTGTCACACCGAAAATGTTCCACATGGTTCGATTCCATGAAGCGCCGTCCGTTGCCACGGCATCAATTTTCAGCCCAGATTCCTCAGACAAAGATATACACTCGATGATCAACTGATGGAGGACAGTCCCAGTCGCACTACCTTTACTCAAGAAGCAGCCTAAACTCTGGACCCATTTACCTTTGAACGGTTGAAACATGAAAACCAGTGCATGGTCTCCTTTTTTCCCACGTTGGTGTTTCGAAGTGTACCTCCCTAAATCTGTAAAGCCTACGACCTTCAAGTTCTGGCGATTGAACGACAAGGCTTTTGTGAGTTTCATTTCATCTATCAGGAGAGTGCCTGAAATATGGAATACGAAATAACGATGTATACGTTCAATTTTCAACAACCAGGAGCCCTCTCTTGAGAATTGCTAGACTCACCATGCACTTCATCAGGTTTCATTATTCTCGTTTTTTCTGCAATCACCTTAAAAAGAGGGTCTTGAAATCCGTAACATCCACCGATACGTTTGATGTACCTATTCAATGTTGAAATATCAGGAAGCACAAGTATCTTGCGCTTTCGCAGGTGTTCGTAGGCCTTTCTACTTTTAATGCGGAGCAGAACACATTCATACACCCACTGAGTGGTGTATCTCATGCCACGCATATCAGTGAGTTTTGATGCAGCAAAGCAAGCTCTTATACCAGCTTGTTCGTTGAATGGTAGTTTTTCAATCGCTTTCTCCAAGGCTGCTTTTTCTGTTGCTTGGCATTGCTGTTTCAACGATGTCACGGTTTTTTTCAGTGCCTTCAACTTTAAAAAGCACAATAGTGTTTTCATGGATTCATAATTTTAGGAAATCACAATGTGTAATGGACGGTTGTATAATGTCTACATTGAATTGCACCTTGATTTGAAGAAGCTCACTTTTACGGCGAAGTTTATTACATTTCACCCGCAGATTCTGTTTCACGTTTCTCAGCAAATGGATCTTACCTTCTGCTCTCATCCTCCTTTTCGCATTTGTCTGATATTTGTTGCATGCAGAGCAGAAGAGTTTTTGACGACCAACTGAATTTTTGATCACATAGCCAAGGCAAGCTGTAGCACTGAAATGAAAATGACATATTCTATAACATATCGCTTTGTAAAAAGTTGATTTCCTTGTACTTACGATTGTTGTGAATCGTATTTGGCTCTCTTGCATGGTATAATACGAGAGACTTCCTTATAAATATGTTGTGCAGATCGCATATTTTCTCGATCTTACACAGCTGTGGTAAACAAATTTTTTTCCCACCCGCAAATACCTATATCAATTACAAAACCGAAACAAAATTATGATCTGTAATCTCAAAATATCGGTTGAAACACATTTCACTAAGCGTGTCAATTATTATGTAGCTATACAATATACATACATCGACGTTTAGGTCGTTATGAAGAATTATACACCGCTCTATACCCGAACGATCTGCGTTCCATATAGACCAAGTAACGCACGTTGCCTGTTCACTGACGTTACATATCCAAAATTTATTTAAATATGGAGAAATGAATTTCTTTCCTTCTATTTCGTCAACAATTAATTTGAAAAGGTCCTCTTTTCTCGGTTGCTTTGGAATTGTAGCATCATCATTAGGTAGTACGGTATCCGCACTTAAAGAAAGCCTTCGCTTCAGCATTTCTCTCGATTGTGCAAACACCTCTGGTCCCAGTGTTGACGCATATTGCAGGTTCGATCCAGACTTTTTGTATTCTCTCACAGGCCTAGATACGTTTGTGGGAAAAATGGTTGGAACAGCAGCAGGAGTCAGAAGCAATACTTTCCTCGGCTGTTTGGACACTATTCCACCAGATTGGTATATTATGCGTTCTCGCTCAATATACTCTTCTTCAAAATGTAAAACGCAAACTAAGTCATTTTTACCAAAATCATCAACGCCTTTCAGTTTCAATATTTCTTGCCAATCTTTTAACTGTTTTTCCTGCATACATGCAAAAAAAAAAGGCAAATTATGATTTTAGGGCAAATCGGGCCATAATTAAATCAACAGTATACCGTGAGAATCTCGTGAAAGGAGTTGCTCAGAGCGCGCCAGAGCCGGCTCACTGGGGATTTTGTAGAGAGAGCCAACACGCGAAGAATCTCCCTAGATATGGCGCTGGCGTCGCTCGGTTGTTTACTCCGTGGATCCCGGCATCCATTGTGGATGGCAAACGGCTGATTGTAATACATCGCGAAAGGTTATGTACGAGCACAGTTATGTTCGACTCTAGGATACAAATGAGCAATAAAACGGTGGATATGCACGTGAATTTAATAGGTGGACGTTTGATAAAGATCATTTCCTCAATTGTATAAAAATCACCAATCACATTATTGATTCTTGCGAATTGGTCAGTTAATTGGAAGTTATGTCGGTTGCTCCGAATCTGACTAAAAATCAAATTGAATCTTACATTTACACTTCAGTCAAATAATTAGGCTCTATGGGTTCGGAATGTTCAACAATGAATTGACCGGGACCAGCAGACATAAATTAAAAATGAGCCTATCGAATGAATTGAACCAGGTAGGTGAAAACAATTTTATTTAAAAAATTACAAATTCGTACGATGACAGAACGTTTTGACTTTCCACATCGTGGAGTAACTCTGTCAGTCACATAAGGGAGTGCAAAAATCAAGCTCGGTTTAATCTTGGAAAGTCAAATCCATTTTCAGTCGGCACAGCAACCGGACTTGTAGTTACCACGCTATTCAAAGGAGAAAGAAAACACCATGACACTTACTAATCTGACGATTGAGTTTGCTGATGCAAGATACCACTTTCTGTCGAGCATCGAATGAATTTGTGATTTTTTCAATAAACTCGTTTTCACTTACGTTGTTTAAGTCAATCAAGAAAAAAAATGAACTAATTTATTCCATTTTTTTTCCCAATTCGTTATTTATTTTTTTCCATTCCAGAATTTTCATTATCCGATGATGTGATCTACATGATTCAGAGTCAGAATGGCTCTGAGAATTTTTGTCAAATTGACCAAGTCACTAGAGTTCACGAATGAATTGAATAAAAATATTATTGCTAGTCGTTTCGAATCCATAGAGCCTAATTATGTGACTGAAGTGTAAATGTAAGATTCAATTTGATTTTCAATCAGATTCGGAGCAACCGACATAACTTCCAATCAACTGACCAATTCGCAAGAATCAATCATGTAATTGGAGATTTTTATCCAATTGAGGAAATGATTCTTATTAAATGTCTACCTATTAAATTCACGTGCATATCCACTGTTTTATTACTCATTTGCTTCCTAGAGTCGAACATAACTGTGCTCGTACATAACCTTTCGCGATGTATTACAATCAGCCGTTTGCCATCCACAATGGATGCCGGGATCCATGGAGTAAACAACCGAGCGACGTGCGAACTACCTAGGGACTTTCCAGCGCAGCGAGTTGGTTATCCCCATGAAATACGAATTATTCGACGCTTGCGCACTTTGACCGACTCCTTTCACGAGATCCTCACGGTATAGTACAGTAATAGTACTATGAGGTACATAAGAGGGTTTCTTCGTCAAACGGGCCACCCATTTAATCCGAAGTCTCCGAAAATTCTGTAAAAGTTCCTATACGTAATTGGAGATGAGAACAAGTTTTGGGAATTTTTTCAGATTTTTTGGTCATTGCATTCAAAAAACTATGATGTAAAGCTGTTGAAGAATAACATGGGTATCAAATATCAATACTTCATATATATTTTATAAATTTAATGTAGAGTACAGGTAGGTTCCTCCATAATAAATTCAAACAAAATGACCATAAACATTTTAATTTTATCAATCCCTCCTCCGTTTTGCTATCCAAACACATACAATTGTCTCACATATGGGCAATTCCACCTCAAATCGGCCAGATTTGGGTGTTTTTTGACGTCGTATTTTTTAAATCGTACGAATTTTTTTTCATGTGTTACAAACACAAAAAAAAACCACCCGTATTTCGGCGTTTGGTCAAAATATTTTTTTCACCGAAGTTATGAATTAATGCATTATGTCGCAAACTCCGCGCGCGGTTACCTTTGAGAATTAATATCTCCAGGTCTATAAATCGTAGAGAGAGGAGCTGCAATTCATTCTGAAGGTAATGAAATCGACTTTTTGAGGAAATTTGGCAAATTCCAGAAAAATTTCTAATTGTGCCCGTTTTGAACAATTGAAATGTTTAATAATTTTTTTCGCAAAAACAGCCATTTTTAAAATTTTGAAAAAATTCGACCATATTTCTTGTTAAATTTTAAAGACTATAGAATTTTTTCGTGATGGCATTATTTTTAGTTTTTTTTTAATGTAATTTTTTGGGAGGCGCCGCGCGCGCCTCGCTGACGCTTCGCGTGTAGAACCACGCCGGGGTCTGCAAATGGCGCAACACGTCGACTATCTTTGGAAATTAATCATTGCAAGAGGCAGGAGTCTATGTTTTGAGGATTCGTGGAAGAGTTGCGTGATTTTTCATTATGGTGGATGTGAATTTTATTCAACCAAATCAATATTTACAATATTATTCTTATTTCATTATATTGGCTACAGAATGTTTTCCAGAGGCTGAAAACTCTCGCACTTCAATTTGTTTCTCGTTAATTGGTATGAATGAGTGGTACTTTTGTGTGCCGATTATGGGTTCAGCACACTCAAAACGAGGCTGTAAAATCTTGTCGTGTTCGCTATGTTCCTCGCTATCAAAATATAAACATTCTATACTAGGAATATTAGTTTTTGTCCAGTTGAATAAATCTTTCGCCGTCTTTATGATCTGATCCGGTTTCTGAAGACTTGCTTTTGCTGCTAATCTTTTTATCAGTCCTCCTATCCCATCACATGGTCCTTTTCCATGGGATGTTGCGAAAAAATGCCATTCTGCCGCAAGGTCAAAGTCGTTGCGATGGTGAGAGAGATTGACGAAATTCTTTTTATTCTTATATTGAGCTGCAGCACCATCGGTGAAATAGATAAGTTTTTTTACGTCTTTTAATGTGTTCTTAATTATCTCGATAATTTTTCCTTGGAATAAATGTACAGCAACTGTGTTATGTTTCAAGCAGTTTGAAAATGCAGCAAAGCTTTTGTGCTTCAATATTGAGTTTTCTCTATAATAGATGACGAAAGGATGTATAGTTGCTTGATCATTATTCCAATGCACTCCTTGAATCGCATCTTGAAATACGAAGGCATAATTTTCGGAAAAGTCACCAGTGACAATGCATTCTTCGTTCGTCAAATTCTCCTTCACATTTCGCAAAAACTCTGATTGTTTGTCAGCGATGAATGCATGCGGTAATAACTTCTTCAAGGCGGATGACAATTTTTGCAAGAAATCTGGTACAGAAGCTTGAATAATTTCCAGCGTAGCTCGATCGACAGTCACCCATTGTTTGTAAGTTATGTTTTCAATCATTTCTTCATTATATGCAGACTGCAATGAATCAATGAAATCATTCGTTCCTGGACATGTTCCGCAATGATTCAAATAACAATCGTTTGTTGGAGGATTGCAAATCATTTGCTCGAAACAATCGCGGTACGGTTTCTTGGGCGAGCCCAGCATCAAACCGCTTTCCACTCTTCGAATTTGCACATGCCAGGATCCCTTTTTCATCTTTTACTTTTTTTGCCACACTGATCATGTGTTTCGATGCATCAAAATGAGCTTGGATCTCCGAAACTGTCCATTCCGTGAAAAGAGTCAGGATTCTGATTTTTAAATTCTTATCATCCGTTTCCCGAAATCTTTCTTCAAGTTGTTTTAATATGCCATGGTCCTTATCTGCGTTTGCCTTCTGCTCTGCGATGTTCACACCAAACACTTTTTCCCCCAAAACTTTGTTAATTTTTTCAAACTTCCCTGCTGGGTATGATTGTTGAGATAATCTTCTCTTTTTTATCGGTGATTCTCCCAGTGTCACTAGGGTTTCATTCAATGAAGCTAGAGCTGCTTCATATTTTGGACCTGATAACGATGATGATTCCTCCGTTTCTTTGTCGTTTGGTAAATTTGAAACGTCAGCAAGCGTCGAAGCTGATGTATCCAAAACATCATTCTCTGACATCGAAGACTCGCTCTCAGGTTCTGCGGTCGCTCCAGTGTTGAGTCTCATTCGACAGGAATTACAAATAAATAGGTTGTCCGATGTTTGATCTTTGTTAAGTGAAGATAGCTGTGATTCAGTGACTCTTCGAAGGCGGTTTTTGTCTCGTACTCGATGGTTTTCCAATTCAAAAGGATTAAAACACTCGGGGAACGATTTTTCTGACATTTTTGCTCCCAATTCACAATTACAATTGACTGTGAGAAAACTTCTCACAGGGCTTCTCTAACGTAAACTGCAGTACGTCACTCTATTCACGAACGATCATTGACTGACCTCACCTTTGAAAATCCGTGCCTAAATACCCGAATCTAAACATTCACCGAGCCAATCAAATCAATTTCCATTGCATAGCTATTCGAAAATCCGGGAAATACCTTTCTTCGAATTGTAGTCTTGCAAAATAATTGTGAACTCCCAATTAATATACATCCAAAACGAATCTACAATATATATACGTGCAGTGACTTTGTCATTGTCTTTTGAAAGCCTATTGTTCCATGCTCTCATTGCAGCGGACCCAAGCGGTCAAGTTTCAATCCCCTGAATGACCTAATGAGTTCAGCGGCCCGTCATGCACCTGTGCATTTATACCTTCAAAATCCTGGAAGTACACAAGAATTTACCTAGAACTTTTGGATACCCTCATGGTATAGTGTGGTACAACTCTAAAAGAAACTTGCTAGTCGAACTATGATTGACGGTGAACGATTGGCTTTGCCATAAAAATCGAAATATATATCATTGCACAATATATAGTTATAACATACGAATGCTTTGGCTGATATTTTCTCAATTTTACCACAAATCTCGGAAACATAGACTCCTGCCTCTTGCAATGATTAATTTCCAAAGATAGTCGACGTGTTGCGCCATTTGCAGACCCCGGCGTGGTTCTACACGCGAAGCGTCAGCGAGGCGCGCGCGGCGCCTCGCAAAAAATTACATTGAAAAAAAACTAAAAATAATGCCATCACGAAAAAATTCTATAGTCTTTAAAATTTAACAAGAAATATGGTCGAATTTTTTCAAAATTTTAAAAATGGCTGTTTTTGCGCAAAAAATTATTAAACATTTCAATTGTTCCAAACGGGCACAATTAGAAATTTTTCTGGAATTTGCCAAATTTCCTCAAAAAGTCGATTTCATTACCTTCAAAATGAATTGCAGCTCCTCTCTCTACAATTAATAGAACTGGAGATATTAATTCTCAAAGGTAACCGCGCGCGGAGTTTGCGACATAATGCATTAATTCATAACTTCGGTAAAAAAAATATTTTGACCAAACGCCGAAATACGGGTGGTTTTTTTTTGTGTTTGTAACACATGAAAAAAAATTCGTACGATTTAAAAAATACGACGTCAATTCTTGGCCGATTTGAGGTGGAATTGCCCATGTATATATTTTTGAATATATGATGCAAAGTGTTGACATTACAACATGGAATTATATTTCTTCGTGAACTTGTAATATATCTTCTCTTTTGATTCAAATGACATAAAGTCTTATCTTGAACAATGACTGTGTCGTTCTTTGCATAAATATAATTATAAACAAGTCATCGTCCGTATATTTGTTATATATGTGCTGAATATATTTTGATACATATTAAAAAGACCGTTATATTTTCTAACACAATTTAAGAAGACCAGTACAGCTCGAAATTTGGAAAAAGAATCGTTTTTTTTACACTAAACGCTGCGTCAGAATCATACCTATTGCTAAGGAAATCGTCGGTGACAATTTTGGAAAAATGACAGAGTTATTGCTAGAAAATCATAATTTTGAAATTGATTAAGAATTTTTTTATTGTTTTTATTTTTTATTTTTTGCATTGAATACTACATCTGGATCATATCTATCTGTGAAAAAGTTTTCGTTTACGAATTGGGTAGAATAACACCGTTATCGATCCAAAATCACTAAGAAAATCGATTTTTGGTTTTTTGCGTGAAACGCTAGGTCGGCGTCATCTCTATCTTTGAACGCTCGAAAATTGTCATTGAACTTCGGTCACCAGGCGCAAGTGGCGCTGCCGCTTTGTTTTCATCACGCTCACGTTGTATAAATCGCCAGTTGTCAACGTTCCAGCAATTTAAAGTTTTCCTGAATGTAATAAATCCGAATGGTACTTTCCAGTACTAAAAAATCGGCTATTCATCGTGCTAATATGTAGTGTGTCACTGTAATTTGATGGTGTCTACGTCGAGAGATAGTGTCTTAGGATATTCGCGAAATTTCTCTACATAACCTCAAAGTAAGTATACAAATTGTATAAGTGATATACAAGATAAGCATTCTATTTGATCATTATCAATAAGCTTTCAATATTGGTAATTTTTTTTCAGATCCCCGCATTCAAACGATGTAGAACTGCTGTCCGAAGAAGATGAGACGTCGACAAGTTGGATTGGACCAACGGCGTGCGAAAAACCTTAGGACACAGATTTTTTGTCGAAAATTTTTTATGATGTGAAATGAACTTTGGTTGAACAATAAATGAATTCCGCAGATAACTTTATATTATAGGTCGTATTTGTTTCTGCATCGATCACACACATATCGACTGTATCTGAATTCATTTTTTACGATAGAAGAAATTGATCGAAAAATGGCGAAGAGAATTACCGCGTACTACACCATCACTTCGTGACTCTATTTGGCGGGAAAATGTTAAACGCTGCGGTCGCACTACCGTTAGAGGGAGTGCAGCCGCAGTTAATCAATCTAGGGACATTGAACGCAGCCGTAGCCTCGCAACAGGCCTCTGTGAAGCAAAATCACAGCGCACTGAGCGCGCTAATAGTCATTTCGGAACGCCGCTGGCAGAGCTGTCAGCACTGCCAGCTCAATGCGGAACGCACCCCCAGTCGCCAAAACGCTGTGGGTAGGTTCAGGTATGTTTGGGTTGGTATACCCGAGCTCGCCAAAAAATGCCTATAATGCATCGACCAAATATACGGTTCAGTTACACCGACCAGCAACGTATAATTAACGAATACTGAAAGACTGAAACTACGTTTGGGGAACGTGCTTCGTACACGTATTGCAAATCTGCGAAATGAACGTTAATTGTCCAGCTGTTTGGGATGGTATATATTATCGTAGCTTAAAAACGTTGGATAATCGTTCACGTGATTGATTATTATAACTTATAAATCACATGGACGTTATACGTTACCGGGTTCGAAGGTATAAACGTATAATATGCATGGACCAAATACACGGTTCGGTTACACGGACCAGCAACGTATAATAAACAAATACTGAAAGACTGAAACTACGTTTGGGAAACGTGCTTCGTACACGTATTGCGAATCCACGAAATAAACGTTAATTGTCCAGCTGTTCGAAACGGTATATGTATCGTCGCGTAAAAACGTTGGACTATTGTATACGTGTTCGATCGTTCAAACTGAAAATTCACGTGTACACTATACATAACAAATATCGCGTGTCTAATGGTATAAGGTCGTATGCGCCAATATACGACCTTTTACCACGTACAAAGGTAAAAGGGCATATCAATTTTTTTTTTTCGTATTTCCGCCAAAAATGTACAAATACCTCCAAAAAAGATAGGTTTGAAAAATCATTCAACTAACGGTAGAAGGTCGTAAGTACTGGCGGTTACGCCCTTTCATCTCTAAATTTGTGTGAACGGATCTCGTTAACTAACAGTATAAGGTCGTATCCGCCAAAAACTGTTTTTCTCGTGCAACTGCTCCAAAAACTTCTGAAACGCGAAAATTCATCGATATCTGAAGAGAGGCAAAAATTTTTTCATGTTTGAAAAAAAATTGCCGAGCTAACGGTATAAGGTCGTATCCGCCAAAAACTGTTTTTTTCATGCAACTGCTCCAAAAACTTTTGTAACGCGAAAATTCATCGATATCTGGAAAAAGTCAAAAAATTTTTCATTTTTGAAAAAAAAATTGCCGAACTAACGGTATAAGGTCGTATCCGCCAAAAACTGTTTTTTTCATGCAACTGCTCCAAAAACTTTTGTAACGCGAAAATTCATCGATATCTGGAAAAAGACAAAAAAATTTTCATTTTTGAAAAAAAAATTGCCGAACTAACGGTATAAGGTCGTATCCGCCAAAAACTGTTTTTCTCGTGCAACTGCTCCAAAAACTCCTGAAACGCGAAAATTCATCGATATCTGAAAAATGTCAAAAAATTTTTCATTTTTGAAAAAAAAATTGCTCAACTAACGGTATAAGGTCGCATCCGCCAAAATCTGTTTTTCACTCCAAATCAAAAAATTTCCGACTCATCTCAAATATTGATGAATGTTTGCGTTTCAGACGTTTTTACAGCGTTTGCAATGAAAAAAAAAAAAAAATGGCGGATACGACCTTATACCGTTACGTTAGAATTTTTTTTTCTTGAGAAAAATTTTTATGTCAAATGCTTTTCTAAAAACGATGAATTTTTGCATTTCAGACGTTTTTAGAGCGTTTGCAATTAAAAAATTAAAAAACGGCGGATACGACCTTATACCGTTACGTTTGAATTTTTTTTCTTGAAAAAAAAAAATTTTCAAATGCTTCTCAAAAAAGATGAATCTTTGCGTGTTAGACGTTTTTAGAGCGTTTGCAATGAGAAAAAAAAAATGGCGGATACGACCTTATACCGTTGTCTGAATTTTTTTTCTTAAAAAAAAAAATCTTCCAAAGTTTCTCAAAAATCGATGAATCTTTGCGTTTCAGACGTTTTTAGAGCGTTTGTAATAACAATTAAAAAAATGGCGGATAAGACCTTGTACCGTTAATGAATGTGAGAAAAAAAATACGAAGTTAGTGATAAAAGGATGGATCTACCAAACATACGACCTTTTACCTTTATTCATTTTTTCACTCAATTCCGATGAATCTATGCGTTTCGAGTACTTTTATACTGAACGCCGCGAAAAAAAAAAAAATATACGACCTTTTACCACCAAAATCGCCTTTTTGGCGCATACGACCTTATACCATTAGACACGCGATATCTAAAATATCAACGTGTAAACCCATCGAGTCTGCAGTATACGCCGAGCTGCGTATAGAATCATATAGACGCGGATAGCATTTCTATCCGCTGGTGCAGACAGATGCTTATAGACTACAAAACGATTCTTATATGTTTCTACTCGCGTTTCTATTTGGCAGAAAACGCATACAAAACGGATAAGATCGAACGTTCTATCCGTTTCTAACGGTATTCTATCCACATTTTTAACAGGGTACGCTCTTTCATCTACATAAGTTTCTTGCTGGTGACGCGTGATGCTAAAGCCATTCGTGTGACCACTATTCTTCCGGACGTTCGGTGTGAACACTGGAGCTTCAAGGGACATTACGATTCCGGAAGCTGTTGAATTGATATCGGGCTGGGATAATTTTTTTGGGGTAAACTATGACATACGTATCTGCTCATTTTGTATGGGGAATAAAATATTTCAACGCCGAACGATTCTGGAACATCGCGTCCGCTGGCCTGCATGATTTGATTTCGATTCAGTCAGGTGAGTTTGGCCCTCGAGCGCCAGACAGACCGACAGGGCGAAAGACCGACAGACCGACGGACCGACAGACCGACGGACCGACAGACCGACAGACTGACTGACAGACAGACGTTTGTTCGCAAACCTGTTGTACGTATACCAGTGGGTCGAAAACGTGAAAATTTGTTTAAATAACGAAAGTCACTTTTCCTACTAAACCAATACTTTTCTTATATCATCAAAGGTGAAAAGAAGTAAAAAAAAAGAAAGACGAAAATCCATGAAGCCTGATGTAGAGGTGACAGCGGAAAAATCGGCCTCAGAGCCAAAAATGCTGAAAACTCCGCAACTACCCGAAACAGGCATAAGAAGACATCATCTATGAATTCGTCTGGAACCCCACTGCAATTTTGTATTTGGAAAAAATGGTAGTCCATTTTTAAGAAGTGAGTTCGGTTCGATTTCTCGAAGAAGGCCATCTACAATAACGTCGATCATGCCAACTTGTGTCCCCCTTTAATCCGTACAACTTTTGTCTGAAATTTTTTCCCATAGCTCTATTGGTTTTGGAGTTATTTGACTGGGTATGTTAAAATGGGCCCCCCTGTATAAGTATATTTGTGTCAGTAAATGTGTGACTTACAGTTAGCGTTTTTAGCTTTCACTACTTGGATGAGGTTGGAGTTATCACCGCGCTTGACACTACGCAAAGTATGAACAACAATCGCACTCGACAGGGAAAGTTCACCAGCGTTTGAACGTATCAACCGACGGTGTGAACTTTAAAGAACACACGAAAAATTTTTTCTTCGTAACAATTGAAATTTGCACTAATTGTAATAATAAAATAGGTCCGATTCTTGGGTAGTATCCGACCAGTGGTGCCATCACGGCTATATTCAACGTCGCTTTTGTGATGATACTACCTATTTTCAACCTCGATCCAATAAGAACATATGATAGATGAAGTAATCCTACAAATAACACCCATCTCAAATATCACGTAACATGTGAAACGGTTGAATGTTATACCCATACCATTATCAAATGACATTGACGTTTGATACACGAAATTCGAACTGGTTACTGGTGTGTGTTTATTAGACTGCTTTCAATCAATCGCTCTTTCCTCGGCTCGTTCCCTGTTTTATCGACCTGATCCCGTGAACGAAACCTACGGTCTAACTAGACGGCGGCGGACACGTAGCCAGTCAGCAGACGTCACACGGGCAGAGTACAATTGCCTTCGACAAGGAACTGCGCGGAAGAAAGTTTAGTTGGTCTGAAGCCGCATGAGGAGACCGGTCGTACTGTGAAAGTCGCATCCAGTTGTCATTCAGCTACTCAGAAGTGACTTCATTCAAGGCCACTTGTTAAGTTCAGCGCAACCATGAGACCCAAACCTACTGTGTTCCTGCCGTTGGTGATTTGTTTTCTTGTGGGTAAGCAAACTGTAGCGTTGGAAACATCCTGTACATAACGGTTCTTCAATTCTTCTTCTGCCAGCTGAAGTGCCAATTTTGCGTTTCAAACTTAGTTATGTCGTAGATTCGATATTCGAGAATTGCAATGTGTGGATTTTTTCGCAATGGTGGTTTTTTGTTTTTTCGTGCCTTAGTCATGATGGCTATTCAGTATCGGCATGAATATTCTAAGTAATAAGTCTACACGTGTCAGTATTCTCAAAAAGATTTGAAGTTCCAGTTACGAGTCTGGATAGAAAAAGATTGTACGCAATTTCCTTCCTTTATTGAACAAATGCTTCGTGACAAACAGAACATTAATGGGAATTTATTGTTCCTCGTGTGGTCTAAAACGTTATAATACCGATAAAAACTGGTTAGTATATAATATACATTAGGGTGTGTCGAAAATTAACTTTGATTTTTTTTTTCGCTCCTACCACTCAAAACTTTAGGTTTTGACATGAAAGAGCTCTTCGTTCAAGGAGAGCGCTGTAGCTTGAAGTTTAGAGGTCGCTCAACGAGGCTTTAGGATTCCCATCTAATTAGCACGTAAAAAATATTGTTTCTCGTTCAAAATGATGTCAGGCAACCAAAAAATGTCCGATGCCTGTCTTTCTTGGCTCATTTGAAAGTGAGACTCATCCCCTAAACGATTATAGGTCGTTTTTAACTGCTCTATTTTTTCGAGTTTTTTTTATACTTTGTTAATTTCAGAATTTTCTTTCGTTTTTTTTTCAATTTTCACTTCCGTATCGTAAAAGATCATGTGCATTTTGAGAAGTCTTTCATGTTTCATCAATCTTTGAAATTGGTTCATTACATTCGAATCAAGAATCAATACTTGTAGCAATTCATTTGAGACTCATTGATACCCTGGAGACTTTCCAAACTTGCAACAGGTGACTATTGTGGTAAAAAATGCAATTTAAAAAAATTGGACCGAGGTATGTCAAAGAACGACCTATGATCGTTTAGGGGATGAGTCTCGCTTTCAAATGAACCGAGAAAGACAGGCATCGGACATTTTTTGGTTGCCTGACATCATTTTGAACGAGAAACAATATTTTTTACGTGCCAATTAGATGGGAATTCTAAAGCCTCGTTGAGCGACCTCTAAACTTCAAGCTACAGCGCCTTCCTTGAACGAGGAGCTCTTCAATGTCCAAACCTAAAGTTTTAAGTGGTAGGAGCGGACAAAAAAAATCAAAGTCGATCTTCGACACACCCCAATATACATACAGTACCGTCCAAACGTTCGGGATCACTTCGCTAATTTTTGTTTCGGCTGAGAAGTCTGATATCCTGGCCAAAAAAGGTGTAGATGAATGATTGAGATGGCATTCGGAAGTAGAAAAAGCAGTTTTATCATGCTTTTTGCGAAAATTTGCTACGATTTTTTATTTTTTTTTTGCACTTACCAGATGACGTTGAACATGGTCGTTTTTCTGTAATTTTCGAACTTTCACAAAGATGCGTGGAACATTTTGGGAAATGATAATAGAAATTTATTTTCAACAGGACTAGGAAGGGAGAGAATCAGGCTTCAATTTTCGGTTTTGAAATTTTTTTTTCGCGATTTTTTTCCGCAAAGCTATTCAACGTTTTGTATGAGCATACGGTTTTTCGAAAAACCGTCGTAACTGAAGAATTGTCAGGTTGAGAATGAAATGTCAGAAGAAAAAAAGTTGCGTTTTTTCATTTCAGAGTCGTCAAAATTTTTTCGGTATTTTTTCGTGAACTCTTGTTTTAACCATTTGTGTCCGGAGTGTATCTTATCATTCTACTATTTAACCGGCCACCGAAGAATTATAACCGAGTCCATTGTTGCCCAATGAACATTATTTCGATTTTCGTAGAAATACCATCATTCTGTATTTCGAGTCAATATACTCATATCTATGCTAGAGTACCTACATTCATACTCACAGTTCCGAGACCTCTGTGTGATATTTTTTGCATTCATTTTTATTGATCATTCAATCATTGTAAATGATGATTGATACTTGCGTCCTTTCTATTTCAGGCCTCGTAGCCCGTTGAGTAGTAAAATTATGAGATAAACTCTAGACAGAAATCGTGTGACGAAAAGGAAAAAGGCCTAAGCATCAAACAAAGATTGCGATATTTCAGTGCCCAAATCTTTTTCATCCAACAGAAGACCTTGTGGGCATGGTCACAAAAAAGTTTTTTTATTTGGCGCTCAGGCCCTTTTGCTTTCAATCATACGAAATGGTAAGAAAAAAAGAGTTTCGCAAGAAATTCCGAAAAAATTCTCCCAACTTTGGAATTTAAAGACGAAACTTCTCTCCTCCTGACACTTTAGTCTCAACCCTACCGTTCTCCAGGCACGACGGTTTTTTGAAAACCCGTATTCCCGTACAAAAAGTTGAATAACTTTGCGAAAAACAATCGCAAAAGAAATTCAACGTAGCTAATTGAAGCCTGATCTTCTCCCTTCCAAGTCATGTTGAAGATCAATCTTTATCATCATTTCCCAAAAAATTACACGCGACTTTGTGATAGTTTGGAAATTACAGAAAAACGACCATGTTTAACGTCATCTGGTACGTGCAAAAAAAAATCGTAGTGAATTTTCATAATGAGCATGATGAAGCTGCTTGTTTTTACTCCTGAATGCCACCTCGACCATTTATCTATGCCTTTTTTGGCCGGGATATCACACTTCTTAGCCCAAAGGAGAATTAGTGAAGCGATCCCGAACTTTTGAACGGTACTGTATATTACTAATTGTAAGGTTACTCTTGTACCAGCAGATTTAGTTGCGAGTATTCTACGAAGATGTCCATCTCCAATAGTAGGTTTAGCAGTGAATAGTTCGGCATTTCTATAAATAGTAGAAGGTCGATTTCTCGCTGACTACAAATACATCAAGTCTCCTGGTTGAATGACACTGACACGAATCAACAGAGTGATACATTGACGTTTCGACAGCAGATGATGAAAATGGTAATTGATAGGATCAGCAAATGCATAGTGCGCGTTCGATTACTTGGAACTAATTGTAAGCATTTTTGTTGTTAGCCATCAGTTCAAAATTAAAAACACGACTTAACAAAAACGAACTTCTTTTCGCAGTATTCAAAATTTTTATGCGTTCTGGAACATAGTTTCATACTTAAGAGTTTTAAGACCTTCGATAACCTCATAAATGATG
Organism: Ametastegia equiseti; assembly: GCA_963989295.1. Lineage (NCBI taxonomy): Eukaryota > Metazoa > Arthropoda > Insecta > Hymenoptera > Tenthredinidae > Ametastegia > Ametastegia equiseti. The sequence goes on from OZ022390.1 coordinate 2,738,001, forward strand.
ATTATATTGGCTGAGTGACGAGCTGCGTGACGGAATAAGATTAAATGAGATTGAGTCCGATTCTTTCTCACACAAGTGCCACTGACGATAAACGCTTTGCTCAGATGAACCATCTTGACCTTTCACCGATTGCTCTCCATGCAGCCATAGTCTCGTAACTTGTTAGTGCGACCTTCGGGAGAATTCAAATCCCTGCAAATTTTGATTAATTATCGCATCGCTATTTACTACATAACAGCATGATAAGTTTATGGTTATGAATTATGACATTGAAGGTTGTAATATTGATGCATCAGAATGCTCAGAAAAAACCCGATATTTTATTAGTCAAGTGGCGCTGGGATTGCAACGTACGCGAGGCACACATTGTTTACTGGACTTGAGAAACACTGCAGGGTATTCGGCTTCTTTTCTCGAGACATCGGACTTCTGTTATCAAGGATGTTTTGCGATTGTTTCGTTTCTTTCACGAGACTTTCTTCGACCTCCTACAAAATGTGCGTAGGGTAATGGTAAAGTAAATTGAATCCCCTCATTGTCAGACAAAAAACGTCATCGCAGCCGAACTACGGACCGAACTCATTCGAAATTGATTGAAATATACTCCGTACTGTGTTCACCCAGATATAAATTCACAGAAATGCTGAAAAGGTAGTGACAGCACAATCCAACGAAATGGGTAAATCAATTAGTAAGCAGCGATATCGTGAATTGGACTTTAACTACGAAACTAAAATAATCATGAAATTCCGGCTATTTCCCTTCTGTATGTTGATCATATTTTCGCATTCCACATCGTCATCGTCGCTATGATCATAATGATTTGAGCGGATTTGTTTTCCCAATTAGAAATAGAAAAGGCCAGACGATGGAAAAATCAGAACTACGTCCAATAAGCTGGCGCACTTTCATTTTCAATTGTTTCATATTAGATCAATTCGCTCTTGACTCACTATTTTTCACCGTGCTATTCGCAACTTTTTTGTTCATTCCCTTCGGCCGAATCATCTGACGTCGCCAGCTATCAGAAAATCAGCATCACTATTGAAAGAAAAGAGAAGTGAGGAAAGATTAGAATTTTTGTTCCGTTTGTTCATTCTATTGCTCCTGAAGTACGCCATTACCAATTTCTATATACCTCATCACCCAAAAAAAACAAGCCGACTGGGGTCGACTGTGAGAGAGAACAGGTTAGATGGCTCAGAATTTCAACAGACTGACTTTACCCGATTCATCTGCTCATCATTTCGAGCAAGAATAATGATGCGGGAAATTTTTACTTTTTTCTGAGCCATCGAACGCTTCCCCATGCCTTTGTCATCCGCAGAGAGAATTTAGTTCAAAGGATTCGGAATTTTGAAGAATTGTCTGCATCCGAATCTTGTGCTCGTCGTTTCGAGCGGATGTACTCATTGTGCGATTGTTTTGCTCATACCCCAGGACTATCAACTAAACGGTCATGAAATTGTAACTATTTCCACCACATATCGAAGGGTCCTAATAAAAGAGGTGTAACTCGTCAGGCTGAATACAGCCGGGGTATCTCGCCGAGCCAGATGAAAAACAGGTAACCTGTTGGGCCGGATAGAAAATATGCAGGTAACTCGTCGGGCTGGATAGAATCAGGGTAATTCGCGCAGTTAGTCAAAACAGGGTTCGTTACGATTTGGCGCCACCGTTTTGGTGCCGCCGTTTTGGCGCCACCGCTTTGGCGTCGGCACGTTTTGGCGCCCGGCCGTTTCGGCGCCGGGTGCTTGCGCCCCTCTATGGCTTGCAGTATGCGATGCCTAGACAAGATTGCACTCACGCAGCGTGCGAGCGCAACATGCCTGCGCCGTCGAAACGAAAACTATCATGGATGCGTTAGAACACCCAGTTGTGGTTCTGGTTGCCAAAATTCAGTAGTGAATAATTCTTCTGTAGAAACGGTCCGGAAGACGTTCCGTAAATCCGGAACGTGTAGAATAATTCATCTGTAGAAAGAATTATATGTAGGAATGGACCCTATAGAACTATTACTCTGTAGAAACGGTGAACGCCCGTTAAAGTCTGTAGGATCGCACCAAGTAGCCATCGGCACCGTCAAAATCGAGAGGGTATCGATCCTACAGAAATAATCCCTGCAGAGTGTAAGTCCTATAGAAAAGTTTCCACAGAATCTTTCCTACAAAAAAATTATCCTACAGAAATCCGTCCTACAGAAAAGTTCCTACAGAATTTTTCCTACAGAATTAATATCCTACAGAAATAGGTCCTACAGAAAAGTTCCTACAAAATGAATATCCTACATAATGCAGTTCTGCATGAAAATTATGACCTACTGAAAAACAAATAGGGTATACTAACCCTGTCGTAGACTCAGGATCGAAGTGGTTAGAAAATCGCCAGAAATATGAGGATATCGGCTGTCACGGCAATCGGTTATTACAATATACAATAAATAAGTTGTGGTCACAGCAAGATGAGACTGCTAAACAGAAATTGTATGCTTCAAGAAGAATTGGTGTCATGGAGTGATTTTCACACATGCATAGTCGTGCATTACCCAATGTTGGAACGTCTGTCCGCTCAAGTGACCACCAAAAAACCTCCTGGCGCCGAAAAGTCCTAACGCCGAAATGTCCAGACGCCGAAATGCCCTAGCGCCGAAACGTCTCAGCGCCGAAATGTCCCAACGCCGAAACATGCCCACGCCGATGTGTCTTAGCGCCGAAATGTCCAAGTGCCGAAACGGTGACGTCGAAACCTCCAATGCCGAAATCGCGGCGCCGAAAAGTTCTGCTTCCAACTCCCAGAGTCTAACCTATTCTAACCCACAACAGCTACCGGACGCGTAGTTATCAGGGGATTGGGTGTTGTGATTTCGGAAATGTGACGAATCACTGGAGACCGAACCTATTCTAAGCCTGTTGTGAACTCAGGAAGCCTAACGTATTCTAACCCTGTTGTGAATTCGGAAATCCGATCCTATTCTTACCCGCCAGGACGTCCCCGCGCCAGAACGGTGGCGCCAAAAGGTCCTGCTCCCGTGCAGGCTAGGAAAAAGTATGCAATGACTCCAATAATTCTTGTACATACTTCTCAATATGATTAGGGTGGTCGTTATTTGGGGTGAAAACAAATTTCACCCCTCCCACCCCCTAAATTAGTTCAAAATACGTAGAAAGTAACGCTGTAATTTTTTCAGATTTTTCAAAAATTGCTTGACTCTTGACCACGGCGGTTGAAGTTTCCTATTCGAAATACACGGGGGTTTTCCCGCGTTTGCAGTCATTATTCTATTTTGGGCCTAAATATGTTTGTAAAATCTTGAAATTTTCAGAAATTATTTGACAAGCATGCTGCTACATGGAAATAATTTCACAAACCCCTACCCTCAAAATGTTACATAACATGACCATAATAATTAAATCGATGGACTAATACCAAACGGGCGTAGGAGCCAAAAAAATTTTTTCTTGCGGATATGTCCCTCTATTATTAGTCCATCGAAATGTTTTTTTTTTCTACAATTTTTTTTTGTCTTCTTTCCCGTTTTTGTATCAATGTATTTACAATAGAATAATTTTCTAAACAAGTACCAAATTCTTAAGTATTGTCTCCTTTTTTGCGTCCGGATTATTTTTTCGATATTCTGCACTTACAATTTGTAAAATGAACTGATTTTGTTGTTCGTTCCGTGTGAGTATTTCATTGCAATCGGTGAACACTGTTCAAATTCATAGAGAAGAAGAGAAAGAAAAATTTGTTTTTAATTCTCGAAAAAAAAAATTTGTGTTATTATGGTCATGTTACACAACATTCTGAGGATAGGGGTTTGGAAAATTTTTTCCATGTGATGTAGCATTATGCTTGTCAACTAATTTCTGAAAATTCATTTCAAGATTTTACAAACATATTCACGCCCACAGTAAAATAATGACTGCAAACGCGGGAAAACCCTGTGTATTTGAAATGGGAAACTTCAACCCCCGTGGTGAACGGTCAAACATTTTTTTTTTATTCTGAAATACTTACAGCGTTACTTTTTACGTATTTCGAACCGATTTAGGGGGCGGAAGGAGTAAAATTGATTTTGACCCCAAATAACGACCACCCTAATGAACATATAGGCCGCATATGTACGTGGATGTATGATTATATATGACCATACAAAGCATTATATTCTATGTTACACCATGTATGACACAGTATATAGACTACTGAATCCAAATGAAATCATGCAGGCCAGCGGACGTGATGTTCCAGAATCGTTCGGCTTTGGAATATGTTAGGCATACAGAATGAGTGTATACGTATGTCAAAGTTTACCCCGAAAAAATTATCCCGGCCCGATATCGATTTTTGAGGATTTACAACCGAAAAACGTTTTTCGCCGATTTGAGGCACAAAATATTTGAAAAACAGCCGCCAAATCCGTAATTCTTGAGCTTTTTCGACGATTCTTGTTTCATGTGATCCGGAATTTCGTACTCTATCGAGGGAAATAAAAAGACCCCGGAAATTTCAAAAATTACGGAACATATCGACGGTTTTTGGAAAATATAAAAACTCACTTTTCTCAAGAAGTCCACTTTTTTTCTATCAAAATTTAGTATGTTCTTCGCGGTGATATGGACTACTTACCCTATCACTAGCAACTGGTATATTTTCGTGCTTTCCGAGTAATTGAATATTTTATACTTTGAATTCCTCCACGGCCGAATTTTCACTGTTTCCATATTGAGACGGAATAACCTCTTCTCCCTGATAATTTCTAAATAACTGATAGTTATTAAACGATTTTAATAATTTTTGTCGAAGCTATTCCACTCGACCCGGCCTGGGTCAAGAGCTGTCGAGGCTCAGGTACAATAAACTAATTTTTAGGCGCCAGTTAGTTTATTAAAACTAACAAAACAGATTTGTCGACTAGCTTACGATTGTTGAGACTTTTCTCAGGGCAGGTACAATTGGGAGACCCGAAAGGATGGGAGAACTGAATTTCCAAGAGTAATATACGAATAGGATTTAGACAGAATATACAAGTTTATTGACTCACAAATTGTCGATCTTGGAGTGGAATTTCTTATCCAGGGCAATTAACAATTAACACTATAATGATCAGACTTATTTAAGAATAATAATATCTGACGAATTTCACAATTATTGACTATTTATTATATTTATGCGAATATGCGTGAGACTCGTACGACATTACAAATACAAGTTGACCGTTTAGGTCGACGATCCAATTACAAGTGAGCGCTCTGACAAATTTTGCGTGTTTTTCATACGCTATCTAGCCGGGCGAGAGTGAGCGGCAATATTCGAATTCTACCTTAGAATTATCTTATGGCCTAGACGAATTTTGACAAGTGACGTTGAATATTCTTTATTTCTATTTTCCTGTTACAATATGCTATATGAGCGGGTCCATGTCATTTCACTCGAAAAAAAACACTCAAATCGCGGATCTTTGCGCCCTTCGAGGAATCTTCAGTACTATGGAAAAAAAAATAGAAGTTCACGCATTTCGAAAAATTTTCAAAAATAAAAAAAATATGTTTGAAAAAAAAATGAATTTCTTCAAGTTTTTTTCGTCATTTTTTTCCGAAATTGGGCCGCTATTCCCAAAGGGTACGGTAAATTTCATGGAGACAATTTTTTTTTGATATCTGGATTCTTCCACTTTGAATTCGTGAAAAAAAATTCATGAGGACCATACTAGGTCCGGAGAAGAAAATTAAAACGTCCGGACGTGCGTCGCCGCGCGTGCCGTTCCACGGTGGCGCTGCTCCGTTAGGCGCGCTGTTTCACGTAGCCGTTGAATTTCATTCAATGTTTCGCTATTTTCTAGGGCTATCCTCTCTTGAAAAATAGTTATTCAACTACTTTAGACTTCCAGAATACGTCTACTGGTTATTTTCGCTTGAAATTATACTTGTTCCGAAAATTCCAGCACGGTTATTGTTAAGTTCAACACACCTGTGCTGCAATCAACGTTCTGGTTCTATTGCAATAGGTTTGTGCAATTTAATGACTGTGGCTCTTTTGTGATTCTCTCGTAACTTTGCAGAGAAGAGCTAGTAGTTATGCTCCGTGGAATGGAAATGATTGATTTCTGCAAAATTTCGGTGACTCTGAAAAGAGCCAATGTTTTGAGTGACATTGCGCTCGATAGCGCTTAGTTGGACACGCAAGTTGAATATTAATTTCTAACTTTTACATGATCAAAATTTTGTGATGCGGAAAATAATTTCGTTTTCATAAATTGATCAGAAATCGGAATGACTACATGTAATTCCAGAATGCCACGAACCATCAAAGCTTCATCGAATCGATTTTGTAAAATAGCTTCTTCTGCTGTATGTTCTGCAGCAGGCAAAAGATATGCTCCTGAAATAAGAGCATGCCCGATTATACAAATCCAGCGGTGTTTATATAGGATCTGAATTGCCAATCAATTGTAAACTCGCCATGTCTGGCATCTACCCCATCGCATGGCCCTTTGCCATGTGATGTAGCCGAAAAAATGCCACTCAGCTTGACATCCAAATGGTTCAAAATAATGCGTTATGTTAATGAAATTCTTTTCATTTTTATACTGGGAAGCTGCTCCATCTGAGAAAAACTTCTCTTTTAATTGTAATTGAACCTTGAAACTTCTCCTTCATAAAGTCGATCAATTTTTTGTTTGTAATAAATCAACTGCGATCGTATTATGTTTCAGACACTATGGAATGATTACAAAACTAAAATGGTTCAATTCTCCCTCGCTGTGGCTTTCATAATAAACTACGATTCGATGGATCTCTAGTTGAACCCTTGAGTGGAATCTTGTACAATGAACGCATGATTGTCAGTGAAATCGCACACGACTAGAAATTCACCAATTTTCACGGTTTTTTTTTTATTTTCTGCCAACAACTGATTTGCTGCTTTGCGATGAAATCATGTGCTGGAAATTAACAACCGTGCTGGTATTTTCGGAACAAGTATAATTTCAAGCGAAAATATCCAGTAGACGTATTCTAGAAGTCTAAAGTAGTTGAATAACTATTTTCCGAGAGGGTAGCCCTAGAAAATAGCGAAACATTGAATGAAATTCAACGGCTACGTGAAACAGCGAGCCTACCGGAGCAGCGCCACCGTGGAACGGCACGCGCGGCGACGCACGTCCGGACGTTTTAATTTTTTTCTCCGGACCTAGTATGGTCTCCATAAATGTTTTCTCGCGAATTTAAAGGTGAAGGATCCAGCTATCTAAAAAAAATTGTTTCCATGAAATTTACCGTACCCTTTGGGAATGGCGGCCGAATTTCGGAAAAAAATGACGAAAAAAACTTGAAGAAACTCGTTTTTTTTCAAACATATTTTTTAACAGTAGCTCTTTCTTTTGTGAATGAAATAAGTCCAAGATCATTCGGCTGCGATTAATGGTTTCGGAGATATGAATTTTCAAACCAAGCAGTGCAAAAAAATTCAAACACCCGCAACTCCGCCATTTTTGAAAATTTTTCGAAATGCGTGAACTTCTATTTTTTTTTCCATAGTACTGAAGATTCCTCGAATGGCGCGAAGATCCGCGATTTGAGTGTTTTTTTTTTGAGTGAGATGACATGGACCCGCTCATATGCCAGTTTATACTCGAATGCACCCTGTGTCACGTGAGGGTGAGTCCGAGCGGTGACTAATAAATAATCAGTCTGAGATTATGGTCTCACGTAATCAAGGGTATCAATAATAAAAGACCTACCTTTCGATAAGTCGGTATATGGGATCGTTAGTTGTACAGCCCAGTACAGGACCGCTCCAATAGATCTTACCATGAAATGAAGTTAGATCGGGAAATGGAGTTGAATAATTAATCAGTAAAGGAATAAAAGAATATTGAAATTAACTGGTAACATCATAATATATTCTGAAAACGATTATTTTAAGTATGATCGGTTCACAAAGATTAAACAATCATTAAAGAATTCGAAAAATTATCAATTAAAGAAAACATTGATTTGGTTAAGATTAAATGTAAAGTCAATTGAAACAGTGAGGGATTTTATCTTGTGTACTCGTATATGCAAATCTCTCTCTCTCTAAATGTTCTTAATATCTAAATACGTCTATGGTCTATTACACAGATTATGATGTTATACGTATGAATACATATAATAGAAGTTTGGAGAACAATAATATATGGCAAATGATATGGCACGTACAATGAATTTAGGTCTATCCTGATTAAATTTGGCTATAGTGGAATATGTTTGAACTTGGATAAAATGGCTTTTATAATTATTCTCACCTGACCGGTTGGTCTCACTTTGTAATGCACTTATTTAGATTCGTTTAATTTTTATTCATTAGGTTATTATTTATGAATCTATAGTTCGGATTTGTTTGTATTGTTTTTGTGTCTCTGCACTGACGCTACTATTTAAAATCTCTGTTAATAACTAAAATCTTTTGGGCCGTCACTATAAAAGATTTTGGGACACCAACTCTAACTTTTGTTAATTAACTTTGATTTTAAATTGAACTGAATTTAGATTTGTTTTACGAGAACTTGAGTCTTTGGGTCGTCACTATAAAAGATTTTGGAACACCAACTCTGGCTCAACAATATTAGCTCTCGGGCCAGTACAACCACGCACCTCGCGACTTGACGGAAGAAAGACGCTGTTTCCATTTCGGAAAATGCGAAGAAGCGCATTTTGAACAAAATCATGTATTACTCCGCTCGACGGTTAACCAATCAGGCGTCTCGCTGATCTATGATTGGTCCATGAAAGAAAATAGGCCTTAAGATGCGGAAATGCGTCCTTCGGTTTCCTTCACGTCCTATAGTCTATTGCTAGTAACTCTGATAATCTACTTTCTAATCTATTGCCTTGATTTTTCATATCTATCAATTTTGGTATTGTTCAATCTCTGTTCAATAATTGAATATGTCATGCTTTTAGTAATTGCTATTGTTTGTTCTTATAAAATTTTCAATATAACGAGAGGAGTTACGACGAACTGACTATACGGGTTTTGGTAAACTCTAAGGGTCAGCACACGTGTTGCTGGGGCCTGCACTGTTTCACTTGACACTTAAGGTTTATTACCTAAACTTTCCAATACTATGCCTATGCCGAATGGGCCCAGGCGCGACAGTTTGGCGCCTTCTTAAGGGAGAAAATGTTTATATTCTGGTTATAAATTATAGTTTATTGCATTATCTATTTAGACTGTGCGATACTGTATTTTGGAATGTATAGAAAAATAATGAAGTTGAAAACAAAACAAATTATAATTTATAAAAATTATATTCGTTAGGAAAAACTATAGTTGAGACGTAACACCTGTATACCATGTATACTCGAATAGACCGTATATATACTGGAATATACCCTATATACGAATTTATAGTTGTATATACCCCATATATACATAAATGCATGTGTAATATGCGGTAATTCCCAATAAGCACTGGTCCGTGTGAAAAACGTTCAAAGAGGTCATATACGCTACCTTAGATACGTTTATCCTGAGAGAAAATGTTCCTCAGTTAAACGGATACTTGACGTTCTTGAATTTATACGTTTAATATTGGTAAATATATGATACATAAAACGTTTAATATTGTGACCAAATTTTGTTTGTAATTTTTAACCGATGTATGTATTATTTCAGTGCTTTGATACATTGATACCAAAAATCAACCAAAGAAACGTGTATTACAAGTACAATTAACCAACCAGTGCTTATTGGGTTAGTTCGAATAACGTGGTAAATTACATTTCGGAATTGTAATTAGGCTAATAATGACTAATCAATTACAATTTTCGAAGTAATTGGCGTATGAATTTATTCTAATTACAAATTTTTAAAGTAATTGGTATCGAATTTTTTTCCAATCACAATGAAACATGTAATTTGTATCGAAATCTATTCTAATTACAAATTACAAATGTAATTTAGATAGAAATTACAAATGTAATTTGTAATTGATTTTTTCCTGATTACAAATTACAAATGTAATTAGTATCGAACTTTTTCGTAATTACAAATTGCAAATGTAATTAGTATCGGATTTTTTCTAATTACAAATTACAAACGTAATTTGTATCGACTTTTTTTCTAATTACAATTACAAGCGTGATTGGTATCGGATTTTTTTCTAATTACAAATTACAAACGTTATTAGTATCCGATTTTTTCCTAATTACAAATTACAAATGTAATTGTAATTGATTTTTTTTCAATTACAAATTACAAATTTGATTTGTAATAGATTTTTTCCTAATTACAAATTACAATTGTAAATTGTAATTTTTTTTCCTAATTACAAATTACAAATGTCATATATAATTTTCATGTAATTAATTACAAATTGTGATCAATGCCGCCCAACTCTGGTGTATTAACGAGTTGAATAACCTGTCATCCAATACGATACTCTAACCTGGGCTGTGACCCTCGAGTGCGTTGACAGCCCTTTGAAGTGCTGCATATCGGTTTGGAGGGCTTACTAGACCCATGATTTGCACTACTATTTTTACTGCATTGTCTTTATGGTGTAATTTGATCATATTTATTTTCATATTATTTTTTAGTCGCGTTACGCCCGCTGGGTACGTAAGATTGCCTGCGACCAGCTTTGAACCTGTGTCGTACGGATGTAAGCGCTTTCGTGTGCCTTTACGTGCTGACTTTCTATAGGCGGGTTATGCAGGGTTGTTGGATGCTTTTCTAGGCATTCTGCATCCTGCGTTACTCTGAGCACGATTGTATTTTATTCTGTTTTGCGCACATTTGTTTTTTATTGTTACTAGCATGTCACGCGCGCGCTTCACGCGCGCTTAATTTTTCGAAAGTTGTGACTTACCGTATTTTAATTTCAATAAAAGCCTATCAACATTTCAGAGCACTATACCGCAATGTGTATTTATCAAATTTTCAGTTCTGGATATCATTTTCATTTCAATCTCCTTCAATTTTATTGACGGTTCAACGTACAGTAATGTTCATATATGGGTTCCCAGTGGCTCACTATTATTTGTGGCCTTTTTTGAAAATGAGTTTCCTTTCTATACGCATTTCGTGTGCCTGTGACTGTTACTGATCTCTACTGATAAGGTAGAGGTCAGTGATGACCGGCGAAGTAGGTGTCAGAGATCAGTGACAGTCACAGGCACACGAAGTGAGAATAGAAAGGAAACTCATTCTGGAGAAAAGCCACGAAAAATAGTGAGTCACTGGGAACCCATATATGAACATTACTGTACATGTATGTACAGGGTGGAAAGAAATTATGTGTCGCTGGTTTGTCGGATGATTCTCCAACTCGAGATCGGTGGAGCGCCCCAATAACATGCCCCCGCAAAATTGACCTTGATCCTCAAACTCACGGTCAAAATTTTTTGTGAGCTCAGAAAATTCCGAGTGTCAGTAGAAAGAAAAGTCTCTGAGGAACCATAGGTCGGAAATTAACTTTAGTTCCGCATTTTTTTCAACTGTATGATTTTTTTTCGCAATGAAGGATCCATTTTTGACCTATGGTCCCATGGACATTTTTTTCCCTCTTGATGAGAAGATTTTTTTAAGCCTATAATAAAAATTTCCAATAAGTCTCAGCAAGGTCAAGATGGATTTTGCGAGGATATATTGTTGGGGCGCTCCACCGATCTCGAGCTGGAGATTCATCTGGCAAAGCCGCAACACATAATTTCTTTCCACCCTGTACATTAGGGTGGTCGTTATTTGGGGTCAAAATGAATTTTACCCCTTCCGCCCCCTAAATCGGTTCCAAATACGGAAAAAAAAATGCTGTAATTTTTTCAGATTTTTGAAAAATTGCTTGACCCTGGACCACGGGGCTTGAAGTTTCCCATTTGAAATACACGGGGTTTTCCCGCGTTGGCAGTTATTATTTTACTGTGGGCCCAAATATGTTCGTAAAATCTTGCCAAAATAGTGCGAATTCTAATTCGTGCGATAAAGTTCTCGTATTTTTTTCTATCCTTTTCAATTTTCAGACATGATTTGTGAATGAGTCAAAACCCTTGTTTATTGGTTACATGATGTGTCAATGTGTCAATGAAAATTATGGCTAGTCGATTATACATATTTTCACTCGCTGATCTGACGTTATACATATTTTCACTCGCTGATCTTCTGTCGCATAAACTTGACTATTATCAATCGATAAACACCGATGAGTGAAAATGGATGAAATTTCCAAATTCGCTGCTCGTCGGATATCATAATTTTATCGGTTACATGTGTGTCAACGTTTTCTCTAGCGGTTTCCGAATGTTTTCTATAAATAGAACTCGCATTTTGCGACTTATAACTCGCATTTCGACTTTTCGACTTGAAAGTCGCAAAACGATTTTTTTCGACTGGACATCAACTTTTTATAAACGGATTTATTCATCTCTGTTTATTAGGATAGTTGGAGTAATTTATATATATTGCCTCGGCCTTGCTTTACCTAATTCATATATTGTGTATTATTTTTACCGGCTTGTTCCATTTTGTAATTATTCATTATGTTATTGTAATTCTTTCGGTTGCCCTTTGGCCTGTTGGGGCCACGGCATAATAAAGTCATATCTATCTAACCTCCAACCGCAAAATTGAGAGCTCCATCATTTTATAGGAAAACAATCTGATTTTTCGCAACTCATTCATTTGGTTCAAATGGAGATAGATTAATACAACCAGTGTGAGAAGTATAATACGAAGTAGAGATTCAAATCATAACGATGAAAATTCTATATTTTCGAACGAACGTAACTGACAGCTCATCGATTCTCGATCCTAATTTTCTGAATGGCGGGTGTTTACATTCCCGGCAAGACGAGGCCTGCTGCACTGGGCGACACGGTGCTTGACAAAATATACGGAAATATACGAAATATACGAAAATTTAAGGTGGTGAGGTCTGAAGGCGTATACTCGTACACTATTTGATTCCGTAATCGCAGTTTATCCTTCCCAACAATAAAGTTGTAGTAATCAATTTTTTAAAAGAAAACTTCTGATTTCCTGAAGTTTCTTAGACTTCCTTGGGACGAACGGTGACTACTTGCAAGGAGAGTGTCGTAACTCCGGGTAACAGTTTTGGACCAAACTGCTCGAGGTGTTTCTTCGGGCCAAAATATAAGGCTCACCATTCTTAGTTCGATCTCATAGGCCCATTGAGTTTTAACGTTGCCAAAATTTGAAAAATATTTCAGAATTCCGCGCCTTTCGGGTTGCCTCAGAATTTCGCCATGAAACTCAGTTTCGTGACTCATCTTGACTGGAAATAGATTATCCTATTAAGAATGACGTATTCGCACCCTGAAAATTGCACTTTCATTGAAAAATTGCAAGTTTTATTGTAAAAATGTATAGGTTAGGACAAAAAATTAAAAAATTCAGCGGTCTTTTCCATGTAGGGCTGCAAAATGTCTGGAAAGGAGTATTATTCATGCCTACTTGTTGTAAAATATCCATATCCGATGTACTGTCAGTCCATTGAGATACCATTTCAATTTGAGTCCTACGCAGAATGAAGACCTGCGACGCATCGGAAGGCGTAGCTCGAGGCGCAGCTGCTGATCCTGGTAAATAATCAATATTTGCCCTCATCTAGAATATCTTTCCTTGAACTGCAGTTCAAAAACTGCACATTACCACAAAGCATCAATCTCCATAAATTTATGACAAAGATTTTTCAATAAGGGAAGTCCCTACTGAAATTGTCGTAAAATGCAGTTTATCATTTTTCAAATGGCCAATAGAAATCGCATTAGAAAACTGTCACATAGTATTTTAGATTATGGTAGGATATGTTTTGAAAAACAGTTTACATTTTCTGCGATGAAAGTTCCTGCGCAGGGAACCTTTCGCAGAATCTCTCCTTCGCAAGGCTGCGAAAGGTTCCTTGTGCAGGAATTTTCATCACAGAAAATTGAAACTTTTTTTCAAAACATGTCTTACCCTAATCTAAAATAGTTTGTGACAGTATTTCGATTGGATTTTTTGTGGCCATTTTGAAAATCACATTATTCACATGCAGGCAAAGCTGCAGAAGTTGACAGATCTACAATGCAATTATGCAAACAATCTGCACTCCATCAGAAAGGAGCATCTCATTGGTGGATATTTGAAAGCCAACCAATCGCACGTAGCTCCCCAACGTCTCACTAGAACGCGTCGTCTGCGCGTGAGCATCGATTTACATTATCTACCTAGATCTGTCAACTAACTACTCGCCGCTATACAAGAGCACATAACCGACGGCGGAAGAAGAAAGATCTGTCAACTTCTGCGGCTCTGCCTGCGTGTAAATAACAGTCGTGTCAACAAATTCGAGTTTTATACTCGCAGAAGCTGTTAGTCAGCGAAATTGTAAACATAAAATGTGATTCGTTTGTATTATACAGTCCGCTCTGGTAACAGGGCCACTATCAATAAGGCCGCTTCCCCTGATTCTCGCTCGAACTCTACCCCCACTACTGGCCTATCTCGGGTTTCGTGTCCATCTCTGTCAATAGGGCCACATACTGGCTCAATGAAATAGCGTAGAATTCTTATTGTTTCTTTGCGGCGGCCCTGTTACCGGAGCGCAGAGCGACTTTTGACGGCGTGAACGTGCATCAGTAGTGGGGGTACCTGAGTTCCAGGAAAAATACTCCCCTAACCGCCCATAGCCGGCCTTATTACCAGAGCGGACTGTAGTAATATAGAAATTAATCAATCCGATTATTTCAGGTGCGTCCGATTAAAAACTAACCTGGTTGACGACTCTACCGATACACCTACTTCGCCTGAATACAATATTTTTTTTAAAGGGAAGAGCCTACTGAAATTGTGTTGAAAAGCAGTTCGTCATTTTTAAAATGGCCACAAAAAATCCAATCGAAAAACTGTCATAAACTATTTCAGATTAGGGTAAGACATGTTTTGAAAAAAAGTTTCAATTTCCTGTGATGAAAATTCCTGCGCAAAGAACCTTTCGCAGCCTTGCGAAGGAGAGATTCTACGATGGAGAGATTCTGCGAAAGGTTCCCTGCGCAGGAACTTTCATCGCGGAAAATGTAAACTGTTTTTCAAAACATATCCTACCATAATCTAAAATACTATGTGACAGTTTTCTAATGCGATTTCTGTTGGCCATTTGAAAAATGATAAACTGCATTTTACGACAATTTCAGTAGGGACTTTGCGTAATGAAAAATCTTGCTCATAAATTTATGGAGATTGATGCTTTGTGGTAATGTGCAGCTTTTGAACTGCAGTTCAAGGAAAGATATTCTAGATGAGGTCAAATATTGATTATTTACCAGGATCAACAGCTGCGCCTCGAGCTACGCCTTCCGACGAGTCGCAGGTATTCATTCTGCGTAGGACTCAAATTGAAATGGTATCTCAATGGACTGACAGTACATCGGATGGATATTTTACAACAAGCAGGCATGAATAATACTCCTTTTCAGACATTTTTCAGCCCTACATAGAAAAGACCGCTGGATTTTTTAATTTTTTGTCCTAACCTATAAATTTTTACAGTAAAACTTGCAATTTTTCAATAAAAGTGCAATTTTTAGGGTGCGAATACTTTATTCTTCAAACGATAATCTATTTCCAGTCAAGATGAGTCACGAAACTGAGTTTTATGGCGAAATTCTGAGGCAACCCGAAAGGCGCGGAATTCTGAAATATTTTTCAAATTTTGGCAACGTTAAAACTCAAAGGGTCCATGAGATCGAACTAAGAATGGTGAGCCTCAAATTTTGGCCCAAGGAAACACCCCGAGCAGTTTGGTCCAAAACTGTTACCCGGAGTTACGACACTCTCCTTGTTAGTTGAAGTTGACGAACGGTGGAGACTCCTTGAAAAAAGTAAATTTTTCGACACTTCGAAGACTATAGCAGTTTCTGCGATTTGTGCACAAACATGTTTAAATGGACATCAAACGCAGAAATCTCGGCGCCCTACTGACGTTATGACCGGCTAATGTTAGGACCGAATTTGTATTTTATTTTGTAACTCATGTTGGTACGACTTTCTATATACCAAATACATACCAATCATATATTATGGTCCATAGGGTGGAATTTTCGGAAGAATTACATATAAAAAAATGATTTGTCATTTGATTTTCTGGGTATTTTACCCTATGAATCATATTTTATAATTTATTATATAATTGTTATGTAATAGAGCATATTTAGTTGTTGAATCACATGATAGATAATACATACCGATTCCGCTCATGGCATTTGGTAATTCATTATACTTTTACGATGGGCGAATTTCACCCTTTACATTTCAAACACTCGGTCTAGTAGGCTCACAGATGAAATTGTGCTTTGAACTTTGCTCTAAACTCTATACAAATGAGTTATGGTGCTGCGGCAACCAATAGTATTGTCTGAACAGTTCTGTTTCAAACTTTAAACCACGAACACCTATTTCTCAGAATATACGAATATTAATTGCTCATCCAATTCCTCATTTATTACTCACTCTATTTCCCTTGGAAATTCACACCCTTAATTTGTCGTCACAAAACCAACCTTCGCAACAATACAATAGATTCCAGTAAGGACGTCATCTCAAACTCCTTGTTTACTGACCTTTTCAAATTGCTAGCACTCCGGAAATGTACTTACAATTCCACATGAGTAAAGTACTAGTACCTTGAGCATAGTTAAAGGTACTCTCATACAGGTGTAGATACTTAAATATACACCTAAGTACAAGAAGAGGTAATTGCTACCTACTGTCGGCGCAAAAAAGTTTGGCCCCTTAATTCGAGTGATGATAACTTCTAGAAAAAAAACAATAGAGCATAGAATCAAAATCTGTCGTAAGACCCCAAGTTTTCTCATACGTCCAACGATTACTCAGAAAGGGTACCCCTGGTTAACAGGGGCAAAATGCCCCTGTCTCGGGAATTTCGAACTATCCGTTCAAAAACGTTTCTTAGGTCGTGGAAACATGTGCCCAGTGGTTAATTATTATATAACCCCCGTCCCCCCCCTCCGGGGGGGTCAAAAATGGCCTTTTGTGCATTTTATTTTCTATCTCAAGACTCAATGCACGGATCCTTTCATAAAAAATCATGGATACCTATGACTATGAGACCTTTCATGTGAATTAACTTGGGCGCGAGAGACCACTCCCAAGGTTCCGAAAAAAATTCATCAAAGTTAAAAAGCGCTATATTTCAAAATCGAACCGATGTAACAAAAACTTTTTCTCCGTCATTTCATTACTTCAGGTGTATTTTATTCCCACGAATTATTTCAGATTTTTTCGAGTGGTGCGTCACGTCGAAAATAACGATTTTCCCATTTTTTTTGCCATTTTTGATTATTTTTGACCACGTCTCGAGAAAAAGTTGTCTGAATAGCCATAGAGTATGCAGGCTCCCCTTTAAAGGTCAGTGTACCTGATACCCAGCCTCGCCCCGTATGTATACGAGCTTTGAGCTGGCGAAATGTCCTATTTTGGGGCTAAAAATGATGTATCGTAACCATTTTTTTTCTTTTTATAATTGTTTAGTTTATTCACAAGTCAGATTCTGTGATTGATTCATAATACTAGTGATAATCATGATAATACTATACATGGGGCTGTCCACCTCAACACGACACACCTCCAGACCTCACCATCTCCGATTTGATCAATTTTTTTTTATGTTCTTCTCCTAGCTCTAAAACACACTTCTGAATTTTTTTGGATTTTTTTG
Source organism: Ametastegia equiseti (assembly GCA_963989295.1). NCBI lineage: Eukaryota > Metazoa > Arthropoda > Insecta > Hymenoptera > Tenthredinidae > Ametastegia > Ametastegia equiseti. The sequence continues at coordinate 2,755,717 of OZ022390.1, forward strand.
GCCAACCCTTTTTGAGTGATGAATTTTTTTGAGCTCAAAATTTGCCAAAATTTGCACCATTTTGAAAATTCTGAAAAAATTCACAAAAATCCTTTCGATGATGTAGAACAACCTTCCACTTTCAGAAACGTGGGCGGAAGTTTCCTTATATTTTTTTTCGATTATTCAATTGTTTCATTCGACAAAACGCGTCACCGAGGACTTCTAGTATTCCAATTTCGGAAACTCCATCAATATAAATCTTATTTGCGATTTATATTGATGGAGTTTCCGAATCGATGCATTGATAACAGTAGAAACAGGTTCATATAAATTGAATAGTTCCTATACTTAATGTTGAATGATCGTGTCCAAGATATGAGTTTCGATCTGACAATGAACAATATTAGATTATTTTATGAATACAGTGACTCTTCCATCTGAATAAATTCTCAAGTAATCAACCATGTGAAATTTTCGATTTTCTCATTCGTTCTTTCCTAAAATTTCATCAGCCAACAATTTACCCGCATCATTGGAATACTAGAAGTCCTCGGTGACGCGTTCTGTCGAATAAAACAATTGAATAATCGAAAAAAAATATAAGGAAACTTCCACCCACGTTTCTGAAAGTGGAAGGTTGTTCTACATCATCGAAAGGATTTTTGTGAATTTTTTCAGAATTTTCAAAATGGTGCAAATTTTGGCAAATTTTGAGCTCAAAAAAATTCATCACTCAAAAAGGGTTGGCCAAAAAAATCCAAAAAAATTCAGAAGTGTGTTTTAGAGCTAGGAGAAGAACATAAAAAAAAATCGATCGAATCGGAGATGGTGAGGTCTGGAGGTGTGTCGTGTTGAGGTGGACAGCCCCATGTATAGTATTATCATGATTATCACTAGTATTATGAATCAATCACAGAATCTGACTTGTGAATAAACTAAACAATTATAAAAAGAAAAAAAATGGTTACGATACATCATTTTCAGCCCCAAAATAGGACATTTCGCCAGCTCAAAGCTCGTATACATACGGGGCGAGGCTGGGTATCAGGTACACTGACCTTTAAAGGGGAGCCTGCATACTCTATGGCTATTCAGACAACTTTTTCTCGAGACGTGGTCAAAAATAATCAAAAATGGCAAAAAAAATGGGAAAATCGTTATTTTCGACGTGACGCACCACTCGAAAAAATCTGAAATAATTCGTGGGAATAAAATACACCTGAAGTAATGAAATGACGGAGAAAAAGTTTTTGTTACATCGGTTCGATTTTGAAATATAGCGCTTTTTAACTTTGATGAATTTTTTTCGGAACCTTGGGAGTGGTCTCTCGCGCCCAAGTTAATTCACATGAAAGGTCTCATAGTCATAGGTATCCATGATTTTTTATGAAAGGATCCGTGCATTGAGTCTTGAGATAGAAAATAAAATGCACAAAAGGCCATTTTTGACCCCCCCGGAGGGGGGGACGGGGGTTATATAATTATTAACCACTGGGCACATGTTTCCACGACCTAAGAAACGTTTTTGAACGGATAGTTCGAAATTCCCGAGACAGGGGCATTTGGCCTCTCTTAACCAGGGGTACCCTTTCGATGGAAAAATCGCGTGAGCCGCTATGATCTCCGAAGCGTTGGAAAACGTAGTTTCACGGAGTCCATCAGCGTACGTTGACTAGAGGGATCATCACGGTGTAAAATTTTCAAGAAAATCCATTTTTCGCATTATCGGATAGTATGCACTGTTATGAACGCTCTGTTGAATTTTTGTTCAAACCTTTTTGCGCTGGCAGTAGATACTTCACAGCACTATTCATTTGGAACCTTGCATTCCGAGAATCGCGATATACAGGGTGTCCCAGAACTAAATGCGCAAAATGATAGGGGTGGTAGAGGGGGTCGAACTTAGCAAATTAACCCAATGAACATATGGTCTCCGAAGTCGCGTTCGCGAGATAAAAAATCGCATAAACCGCCCGCATGTAGGCAACCGAATACACAGCAAGCAGTGGTGCTCCATCTTGTTGATGAAAGTGTTCGATTGCTGGGACTTGACGCTGCGAAATTTACGGTGACCAAACAACAACTTACCGTGAATGAATGATAACTGGCCATTTCCATCACCTATCTACATTGTTGTGTTTGGCGAAAATTCCATATCATAGGTGTTTTCGTTCGGAATTCGTAAACTTTGAAGCGTTACGTTCCGCATCAGCAGTCGAGCACGCTTATCAACAAGACAGAGAACCTCTGCCTTGTGTATACTCGGTTGGCTACATGCTGGCGTTCAGCGCGATTTTCGAGCCGGGCATATCTCTCGAACGCGACTTCGGAGACCATATGTCCTTGAGGTTGATTTGCTGAGTTCAACCCCCTCTACCACCCCTATCATTCTGCGCATTTACTTCTGGGACACCCTGTATACATTTTCACGCATAAAGCAGCTTGCCGTAGCTTACAAATTGTTCAATAATACTTTAAAGGAGATGTCCACGCTGACTGGAGGTTTTGGAGATCCAAGAAGACAAGCGAAGCACCAACGACCACTACTGTAGCACCAATCATCACCAATCCTCATCTGCCAAGAGCAACTCCCGCTCCGGCACAAGTTGCAGACGGCACTCAAGCAGTCAGCGCCAATCAAGGCAGACCTGAAATCACTGCGACAAATACCAATTCCAAGAGCAATACCAACAGGGCTGTCGTGGATGCAGCAGATCCAGGGCTGGCATTTGGCATTGGTCATACTGGTACTAGCATCAGGGATGATGGGCATCGAAGCAGACCAAATCCTGGAACAGAAGTTGGTTCACACGTTCCACGGCCAAATGGTCCAGAGCGTATGGGCCAAACCGGAAAAGGCTACCGAGATTGGGCAATGGAATTGACAGGAGCCGGTGACGGCGGGCAGCCTTCGTTAAGACTTCCAACTCAAGGACAAGCAATTCCTAGTAGTGGACAGCAGCCAACGCAAGGTGAGTGAATCACTCATCTAACTTTTGAGCAATAAATAATAATTATTTTTTCTTATATTTCATTGATAAGAATGTTGACTTTGCGCACAATAATAGTGAAAGTGCGGTCGGTTACATTCACGATGCAAGTACGATTCTCAGGTATTACTCACATGACCGTCGTCAGGGGTTGTCGCACATCGTAACATCATTGCGTGTCTTTCCATAATACGGTACGGATACGTGACGGGAACGTTACGGGAACGTTACGGGATACTACTGCACGCGTAATACGTATAAAACCAACACAACACATGGAGACGACAGTCATTTGTTATGTCCAGTGTAAACATGTGTTGTGTTGATGTAACGTATCCGTCACGTATCCGTACCGTATTGTGGAACGGCCATCATCATGGGCTACGTAGAATGCATCTCAGCCGTGATTCATTTTACCACTTTTTAGTATTCATGAAGCCACAATACGTATGGGGCATTCCATGCCAAATCGACCTGGCATGAACCCTCACCATTTTTTATTTCCTCTTCCCTCGAGTATGATGTAAGGGAGGGCGAGAGATATACGTCTGAATTTTTTCCGATTTTTTGGACCCCCGGTTCGAAAGTTGATTTATTTTCAGGAAGACACGTATTCGGAAATCTGTGAGTCGTACAAAAAATCACCTGAATGAGAAAGTTTGCAAATAATATGAGTTGACAAAAACTTATTTTTTGAGAATTTTTTAATCATCGTGGGTGCTATTTTTTTTTATAAAACACTGCAAATTTGGGATTTTCTCTGCGTTAGCCATTATTGATTTCCGTCAAATTTTTACCATAAATTCTTTGCGAAAATACGAAACTTTTGAGACTATTCCGAAAGTGGTACCAACTCCGGTTCGGCTGCCAGAATTGAATGAATTTCAAACAAACTAGAAATACGAGTGAAGTGGACGCATTGCAATAACGAACTATGCTGAAGTATGGAATGAACAAGTTCTTTGCGTTTGTATAGTACCATATATTTACAGAACAATAATCCAAATTAACCGAAAAACGTCAAATCTTATGACTAGATCAATTAGGGTAATATCAAGACAAACATCAATTTAATAATTTCGAACAAAATATACTGATAAATTTTTGTTACATATGGTATATCATGTCTGTGATAGCATATATCCAAAATTTTTGTTGCATATGATATATCATATGTTGTAATAGCATATTCAAAATTTATCAGTTTTTCTTGTTCAATATTATTGAATTGATGTTTGTTTCGTTATCACCTTAGTCAATCTAGTCATAAGATTTAACATGTTTCGGTTATTTTGGATCATTGTTCTGTAAATATATGGTACTATACGAATGCAAAGAACTTGTTCAGTTCATACCTCAGCATAGTTTATCATTGCAATGCGTCCACTTCACTCGTATTTCTAGTTTGTTTGAAATTCATTTAATTCTGGCAGCCGAACCAGAGCTGGTACCACTTTCGAAATAGTCTCAGAAGTTTCGTATTGTGACGTGGGGGGTTGGTAGTGTGGATTCCCTGAGCAGATTATAATGCGAGTGAGAGGATGATTTCCCTCGTCACAGCTGAATAATAAAATTGCCTGATATCCAGGCTAGACCTATCTTGCAAAGCTAAATAGATCGGTAAATGCAATCGTTGCCAAATAGTCCTGTACAGGTCTCGATACTAAAGGGATGTAAAGGGTGATACTCAGAAATAATATGAAATGATTAATCGGCAAAAGGAGACTATATTCTGCAAGCGATTCTGTGAATGAAATGAAGGTTACCCAAGGGCTTACAATATATGCCACAAGAGTCGATAAAATGGTTACAATGAATTGAAGCCTAATACCAAACAAACTACCACCTGAACGTGGGTTCTTAGTGATTGATCTCCGCTGCAAATGCGGTTCTGCGCTACGCAAAGGCGATAATAATGAAACAATATAAAATCGAGAGAAAGCTAAAGCATGAATATCTATAACGTAATTCTATGTCGGAACTCTCTCTAGCTCTCAGATGCGGATGAACACACACATGCATAAATATATGCACATATACTGTAACGTGGCGGATTTTTAATCCGCCACAGACCATTGCCTCCTCCCAACAACGTGAGCGACCTAATTTATCGCGTGGCGATCCGTTCGCGATCTACCTTTTCCCTTCCCTTTCCTGCCGTCTTTTCCCGTACCGGTGGCGTCTCCCCAAGGCAACTAGTTTTTAAAATTTCATAGAATATTTGTCTGCCGTAAGCTTTTCTATTGTATAAAGCAGGTTTCCGCATCACGATTCGTCGAGGGACGTCGTGGGATGATCCGGCGATCTACTCCAGGGGAAGTATCGAAAACCTGGTGTTAGTAGTCGTGTCTCGGCTGTGCTACGCCTGCCGCCTGCCTCGCTTACGTAACGCCTCAACATACGCAACCTGGTCCACCGGTGTCCTGCAATGACAACTGCCAAATAGGCTAATTACCAGCCCCATCCAGCGAGACACGGCGAAACCACCAGGCTAGTAGCGAAACCCCTGGAAACAAACGTGACCCGCCGTCTTCCGCCTTCTTGATCACTCTACCTTCAACTCTTCTGTGGATCACGCAACGAGTCGCCACGCTTCGCGCTGTGCCTTTAACGCCTATCGCATCGTTTAGCTTGCATTTAGTTTGAGTATCGCTTATTAGTACCTTTTTGAGCTTGCTGTTTAGCTTATTTTGTGTAGCACCGCCTAATTTTATATAGTGCTTTCTGAACCTATCGGTGGAGCCGAAAAGTAAAGGTAGGCTCTTCGATTTTCAACCTCAACCCTCCGTCACCAAGACCGCCATTTCAGTCGATTCGCCTTCCGCGAGTTTATGGGCTGTTTTGCTGCCTTAACTATCTTGCGACGGGTTGTCGACGGTCCCTATTTCGCTTATTTCTTGTAGTTTGGATACTTTACCTTATCTTTCATAATTTTGTTACTCTGCTATTTCATCTTGCCTTGGGTTGAGACCCCCGCTCCCTTTTACCTTGTACCTTTTTGCCTAATTAGTTTGCCCTGTGGGTGTGAGTGTGTGAGTGTGCCCGCCGCGGTTTTGTAATCGCCGCGCCGGAGTGAGTGTGTGCGCCGGGTAACGGCTACGCTGCGTCGTAGGCCACCCGTGAGCGTGGGTGTGTGTGTGCGAACTCCTCCCGTCTTCCCCTGCCGTCAATGCCGTCTCTATAGGTTACGCCGATTTACCTAGTTCTACCTGTCTACCTCTATCTATTTCACGCTTTTTCTCGCCTTTGCCTTCTGCATTTGCTTTTTGGAATATTTCGATCAACCCCGACCTGTGGGGCTAGAGTCAACTTTTTCGCTTAGTTGTACCTCTTCTTCTTTTGATTAGTTCCGCTCTTCCTCTTTTTTTTTGTATCTTTATCTGGCTCTTTCTCTACTATTTTGTTAATAAATTATCTTTTCCTTGTTAATTCCTAATATTTCGCAGGTGTTTTCTTTTTCTCGCCGCCCCCACGTTTCCCTCTACCAAATACTTAGTTAGTCGAGTCTTTCCTTTTGGTCGAGTTTATCTATTTTTGCTTTCTTTTGTTGCTATCTCTTCTCTATTTCTAGTTTTTCTTGCTTCTAAAGTCTTTTTCGTCCCGCGGCACGCTTCACGTGCCTGGCGCCCAAATTGTTATCTTTTGCTATCGAGTCAGTTGTTGTTATTTAACTTTCCGCATTTTTATTGCATTTTATACGTTGGGTTCTTGTTTGTAGTCGAGTTATATTTCGCCGGCTGATCCTCGCGGCCGGTGAAAATCTCGTCACAATACATATAAATGTTCATGATTAATGATAATGAAATACTCATCTCTAGAATAGCATACCCAAATCAATATAAGTATACATTTGCCACACTAGTAAAATTACAAAGAAAGCTATTGATCCGTGATCTATAGGGCAAGGGATTACCCGAGATACGTGTGTATCGCCCTATCGGTCCAGTCTAAAGGAAAAATGGTTAGGCCGTTAATCGAGCCGAGTTGACTATAACAATATAAGGTGGACTCGCCTCGTTTAACCTCCTCCTGGAAATCTTATGGAGGATTACTAGTGCAGCCAATGCAAAGAGGGTTAGGCCCGATATAATATGTATCAGCAATACCAGATGTATTTGATAATAGCTAGGGGCCAGTTTGACGTCCTATCAACAAGGAGGAAACTATATGTAGTATTAAATGTACCTATAGAGGTATATTACAGAAGAATTAGAATGAAGGAAGAAAACACAATAAACAAATATGGTTGGAATGAGAACCGGAAAACAACAAGGTATGCAAGTTTGTGACTGAGCTATTGCTGTGGACTTAGCTTTGTTGAGGTCGCGTAAACGGGTGAGGAGTGCGTCTGTAAATTTGGGTTGAAGATCCTGCTCACCTTCGTAATAACCGATGCCGAACGTTAGACTTTGGAATTTGGCTTACGGATTAAATGTCTGTTATTCACTATTTAATGTCTTATCACTGATTTTAACAAGAAAGTCAAAAGGTACAAGAAAATCGAATGTTTATATTAGGGACGGGCAAGCTAATTGTTGCAAATGAGCTATTTGTGAGAACTAGACCCGTTTATGCTAGCACATCCGCTGACATTTAAATCTACTCTTATTTAGGTATTCATTTTTTATCATTTTTCCCAGAAAGTTCACATTTACCAAATGACCCTGTGATTCTTGAAATTTTACTAGACAAATAGTTCCTGGAAGAAGTTTCTGATGCAAAGCGAAGCAGTAATACACCCTTATACATCTATATTATGATCAGGGATGAGGGCACAATTATGTTCATTTTAGAAGCTTTATTCATATAGGTATACAAAATACATTATTTTGTTGTTCAATGATGCCGCTAACATGTATGGCACCCTGCAGATCAAGTATAAACTTCATCTCGTACGTAACTGATTCATACAATCAGACTGGATGAACTGTTATACCAATTTCTTGACTCCTCCACTCATAGGGTTGTACTCAACTACACGATCATGCAAAATCGAACAGTAGGCTGACGTATCAGCAGGAAAGTTGTTTTTTGCTTCAAACTCGAGACGGATATCTACTGGTCCCAATTTCAGCGACTCGTTTTGTTTCGAACAGTCAATTACAAAAACAGGAGCATACTGCAAAAATTCACTCTTTTTCAACAACGGTTCAGGTTCTTCACCGTAATAAGCAGTTTGAAAGTTTGCGTACAGTAATGTTCATCGATGCATGCTTCGTGGCTAACTTCTTTTTTCCGAATTTTGTTTCCTTTCTACTCGTCTGTCATGTACCTATGGCGCGCGGAACAGTTGATAGAAGCAGCTTGATAAACAATTGCTGCAATCTCCCGCCGCTGTCATCGGGTGCGTTCTTTTATGCAGCGAGAATACCAACTGCACGCTCTCATTGGTCATTTCCATTTTATTCTTTGATCCGATTGGATTAGGAGAGCAGATCTGCTGCAGTCACTGCATAAACGAATGCAGCCATTTGCTAACCTACCGTCGACTGCTTCTCCGGTCATGGGCACACAAAATATTAGTAGAAAGGAAGCAAAACTCGGAAAAAGGAAGTTAGCCACGGAGCATGCATCGATGAACATTACTGTACATATCGTACAGTAAAGCATACTGATTGTGACTCATGTCGAGGTTTAGGTTCCCGTAAGGGTAACATTGTGAATTTAAGAATAGTTTGACATCGGAAATGTTACAGTGATCAAAATGGCTGGCATTTTTATTTGCCTTATTCTTTTGGCTTGTCTGGAAACCTAGCATAACGTATCGAGGTTTCTCCAGCTGAGTCGACGTCTTCACAGTCTACACATGTTTCGAGGTGATCGGAAGTAGAGGATACTCGTACAATTCCCAGCTGCGGAAACTCATAGAGATTGGTGTATCTTTCTCAATGAAGTTTAGCAGGTGTATTTTTCGCTGATCAGAAAGTTTGACGTAAGGCAACAGCCATTCAATTCTATCAATGACGATTTTGAATTCTTCATCCCCAGCTTGTAGAATTGCGTTGGTATCGGTTTTTGATCGGGCTAGGATTAACTCGTGTTTAGCATTGACAATGACTTTGCGATAATCTTCAGCAAAACCTAAGATCATGCTGAGTGGTATGCATACATCGAAGTAGCCATTGACATCGGTTAGTTTTCGATTTTCCTCTACCCCCAGCCACCCAGTGTTCTCTAGCAACGATTTCTGTCCAGGGCTGAGGGAAGTGTAACCCTTCATAAGACTCGTCAGACCAACGTTCTGGCTCCTGTCAATCTCTATGGCATTCAATTCATATCGCACTTCTTCGAACAGATGACAAATAGCGTTGTTGACCAAGGTTGTGGTCGCTGGAGCGCCATCGGGCTTCGTTTTCTTTCCGTATACGTGCAGTGAACTCTTGCTCGGTAATAAGCAAAGATCTTGGTGTTGAACTGCGATACGAATATCGTCACTGTTATTGAAACTCGATGAAGCATAAGGCTTGTGTGTGTGGATCTCGTAGTGCGCAATGGACTCGTCAAAAACGACAGGCGTCTGGATGTTCAAGATTTCTTCTTCCATAGTACACAGCAGACGATGTAATGTAGATGGGTCAACGTTTTATGCTTTTCCAAACGGTTTGACCTTGAGACCAAGGCTCGTTAGAAACAGAGCGTTTTGACGTGTTAGCTCTCTGAGAACTGGTCGACGACTGACCCTTTCAAGATACGGTGGTTGACTATTATAACTACCCCTAGATTTTCTGTTATATACTATTCCCATTATTGAGACTTAATATGCAATCTAATGGTTATAACTTCTCCGCGAAAATTGACTAAATCTCCGTCTTGATCAACGATGCGCAGTTGGATATGATCTATAGTCTTTCCGGTGATCGGGAGGTAAATGACGTGCGAGGGGACTTCAACGATCTTATATCCAGGTGGTACAACTGGGAAAAATTCGTGAATGGTGTGGACTTTACGCTCATTGACGTAGGCACCCGTTGTAATGCTACATTCAATTCGTAAAGAGTTCACTTTAAGTATAGTTACAGGAAGATCAGATTCATGAAAATTACCCGTATGCAGAATACGCGGAGTGAAGCCTAATAAACTTCCTATAGAATCATCAGGTTGGAAATTTACAGGATGACTACACTTGATTTCGCTACGCAATGTATTGTTGTTGGGTTTGATATCAATAGTAATACCCTTTTTCATCAACACGCTCTGGACATAACTTTCGATATCCTCCATTTCATAGCTACCGGTAGGTATAGTCACTACTTCGTCACCCACATAGATTTTATATTGTTACCAGCATCCACATTAGGAACCGAATTGAAAGTTAGCATTTCAACGAGACTGAGAGCATAATTTTTATATGGGGAAAGCTCGATAGGAGGAAAGTATTGAGCTTCTAGGACAGAAGAGCGTCCCGATATTGTTAATGTGAATGAATGATCCATGACTGCGGATACGTAACTGACTTCTTGGTAATATGACACGCGTTTATATAGCTGACAGAAACTTCAGACATAAGTGACCACAGTTAAACGTATCGTAGTTTTGATATTGTTCGTGGTTGTATTGGACGCTACCAATGCCAAGGTATATGACAAGATCCGATCGTGGTTGAAGATTACCGAAACTGTCAAAGTAAACGACTTTGTCCCCGATCTTGTTGTACGCGACCCAATGCGTACCGGGTCCATCTTTATCGCCCAGGTTGACAATTGCTGATTCTCGCTTGTGCGGTCCGCTCTTCGGCAAGTCATTTCGCATGAAATCTCCTCGAAAATTTCGAATGTTCAAAATCTTTGCGTACTTCAACAGGTCTGTGTCAGTTGAAGCTCGTCGTGGTAGCGTCACTTTTAGTTTTTTGACTGTCCTTTGCCATACGGTTTTAGGTGCAGACCCGAACCCGTTTTGTAGGGTTTTAGGTGCAGACCCAAACCTGTTTTGTAGGGTTTTAGGTAAAGCCCCTTGCCTAGAGCAATAGCTTCCATTGTCTTGTTATGCCGTCGACTCTCCTCCAATTCTCTTTTAGCGGCGTTTGCATCGTTCACAGCTTGAGCAGTGGATTTTGGGAGTAGGCTATATCGTGATTCTTACAGGCTGCGTCCAAGGGATTAATGCCTGGATCGCCTCGTGCAAGTCTTTTTGCTAATTAAGTCCCAGGTCCACAATACTGATGGCCAGGTAAATGCAACTCTACAGGGAGACTGTTGATGATTTTGTTGACCAGACCTTTTCCGTGATGTTGTCTTTTTGTGGACCGCTGTTGAACAGCCGCTTGAGCTTTGTGCACGATCATGTCAAGGTTCTGTATGTGACTGAACGAAAGTCTTCATAAACGCTGTACTCATAGTGATACATCTCAGTCAGAGTTAAGATGAGGTTCGAAACACAACCTGTCAAGCTACCTATCATGAACTTTGACGAACTTACTGAACGGAATGTTACAAAGCCTGCAAAGCGGCACGGTGCTCTGCTACGAAACAGTGTACGTGCAATATTTTGCGGACCATCCAACTGCGGTAAAACCAACGCGCTACTTACTCTAATCACACATCCCAATGGTTTAAGATTCGAGAATGTCTACATCTACTCAAAATCACTGAATCAGCCAAAGTATAAGTTTCTGCAACAGTTACTTGAGGGTGTGTAGATGGTATTGAGTATTTTTCGTTTGACGAACACGAGCAAGTAGTGGTACCAAATAATGCACTACCCAATTCGGTTATCGTTTTTGACAACGTGGCTTGCGAGAAGCAGGATAATATTCGAGAGTTCTTTTGCATGGGAAGACACAAGGACGTAGATTCCATTTATCTTTGCCAGACTTACGCGCGTATCCCTAAGCATTTTTTGCGGGACAACGCTAATCTTTTAGTTTTGTTCAAGCAAGATGAAATGAATTTGAGACATGTATACAACGATCATGTGAACACCGATATGACTTATACTCAATTCAAAGATCTGTGCTCAGCGTGCTGGAACAACGATAAGTACGGATTTATCGTCATTGACAAAGAGAGTGAGGCTGATAAGGGAAGATATAGGAAAGGATTCGACTGTTTTATAAGCATGAACAAGTAATAAATGCAATATTTCTATAAAGTTACAGTCAGTAACGTTCCAGACATAGTTCCGTCAACATGCAGGATACAAACATTCGCAAACAAACAGACATTTTGCGTCATATCGCCAAGGTCAGCGCAGCGATTCGACGTAAACATAAAATTATAAAATCAGGTAGAGAGGTCATTGAAAAGACTATGAGCGAAGTCTTCAAACCGATGGTGACCCCGCTGCAAGAACTGGTGAAGGTTTCGCAAACCGCTGTCAATCCCATCAAAAAAGAGATAGAACCTGTCAAGGAGGAAATTCAACAGCTGCAAAAAGAAGAAGATGATTATTCATATTTAACAGCAGATGAGGAGGATGAAGCGAATTCAACAATTGTAGAATCTCCTTCAGAGGTAGAGAACGAGTATCTTGAGATGTTGAATGATGAGGACAAAAAAAGTGATCTGGATAATGAGTACGGTGTACGCCAACTTGCACGCAACCGTTTGCTGATGGGCGACTCACCAATGAGTTTTGAGAACAACCTCATTTGTATTGGTGATACGCGTTACACTAGAACCAAGGGCTTGTTGGAACTATTATTCAAAAAGAGCCCCGATGAGATCTATGTAAGTTCAGATGATACAGAAAACTACAAAAACATCGTATTTACAACAAATACCCATCGAAGATACTACAAAAGTGATCAGCCTGTTCGCAAGAGCAATAATCCAAAGTTCAAGAAGTTCATCAGTCAAACGTTCACCATTTCACCCCCGAAGCTTAAACGCACAGGGAAAGGTATACTACCAAAATATATGGTTGCTCAAGAAGGGAAAGGAACAGCTGATTATGTTTACTGGGACGATCCCAACGAGCTGGTAGATAGATAGATAGATAGATATAGTTTATTATGTCCATAACAATGTTGGACAAGGCGAGAAGGTAGGACATACGAGTAAACACAAAACCAAGTAGAGTAAAGAACAAGAACAAAAGTAAGCATAGATAATCACAACAATAAAGCGTAACAAAAAAGAACTAAGAAATGAGAAAAGAAATGAAAATAGAAATTGAAGATAATGTAGTTGAGTGAAGTGAATGGATTAAATAAAAGAGGAGAGAGAGAGAAAAAGAGAAAAAAAAGAGAAGCAAATGAGTAAATGAATAGATAGGGCAAGCATAAGTAATACAGATTCGGGCTATAGCGCGGCTCGGCGTTCCTCCGTGGCGAAGAGATGGTCATGTAGCCGGCTCTTGAAGGTGCTGAGCGTGGACGCCTCTTCGATGCGAGATGGTAGCGCGTTTCAGAAATAGGCACCCGACACCGCAAAAGAGCGCCTATAGGTCTCAGACAAAAAGCGAGGTATTATGAGGTCGCCTTTGACAATACGAGAAGGCTCGAACCTACTCCTGTCGCGACAGCATAGGAGTTCGCGCAAGTAGAGTGGCCGGTTGCCTTGGAGTAGAGAAAAGATAAGCACGCCGAGGAAGTAAAGCCTACGGTCACGAATAGTCAGCCAGCCGAGTTGCCGACGGAACGGCGAAATATGCGCATCTCTACGAACGCCACAGACAAATCGCACACAGGAGTTGAGCGCGCGCGTCAGTTTTCGGTTGCCCTCATCAATAACATCCACGTAGGCCAGGCAGCAGTAGTCGAAGGCCGGGAGTACGAGTGACGAGACGAGCATTTTACGGAGCGGTCGGGATAGCAAGGCGCGAGAGGCTGATAGTAGACGAAGCTTGGCATAGACGCGATTCGAGACGGATGAGATTTGCTCCTTCCAGGACAGCTTGGAATCCAGGACGAGGCCAAGGTTGCGCACCGATTTTTCATAGGCGATGGGTACATTACCAAGTAGCAGCCTAGGAACCGACGGAAGATCGAGGCGAGGGACAAACGGATTGCTCCCGAAGATTATGGCCTTAGTTTTGCCCGCGTTGAGTCTGAGGCAGCTGGTGTCGGCCCAGCTCAGAATCGCATCCACGTCCTTCTGAAGGTTCCGCAAAGTATTGGCCAGTTCGGACGGAGCACACTGACAGAAGATTTGAAGATCGTCCGCGTAGACCATGTGATCCGAGTGATGAAGCACCGAGCCTAGGTCGTTGATATACAGTGAGAAGAGCAGAGGCCCGAGGACCGAGCCTTGAGGGACTCCGAGATCTAAAGAGGCCCAGGACGAAGTCTCATCCGTGACATTACCGACCACGGCTTGCTGCCTATTCTCAAGATAGCTAGCAACCCAACGCAAGGCGTGCTGGGAAAATCCGACTGCGAGCAGTTTCTTGAGCAGGATGGGATGACGAACCGTATCGAAAGCTTTACTTAACTCGAACATGAGAAAAACAGTCAGTTTGTGTTCTTCGATACCGTGCCGTATGTCCTCGGCAACCTTGAGTAGGGCAGACTGCGTGCTGAAGCCTTGACGGAAGCCAGATTGACGAGGATCCAGCAATTCAAGGCGATCCAGATAGGAGATGATCTGCCCGTGCACCAAGCGCTCCAGAACCTTCGAGAGGGCGAAAGTCGATAGGCTTATATCTGCCGTGTTGGCTAGCCGGGAAGATGCGACACCAAGATGTCGGAGCTCCCGCCACAACACACGCGACTCAGTGATGCCCGAAAGCTGCGTGAGATAGTAAGAGGAGCGAGCTCAGGAGATCTGCTTATGGAGTGCATCCCTAGCCTCGCGGTAGCACCACAGAGCACCCCGGGTCCTGTTTCGTCTGTACACCCTGTAGAGCGCGTCACGCTGCCGAAGAAGCTGCTGCAGATCCTCTGAGATCCAGGGGGGTTTCCAGCGACGCACGACCGTAGTCCGATAAGGGCACAAGCGATCTAGAGCATCCAGGAGGTTACCGTTCAGGGAGTGGAGGCAATCATCAACTCGAGATTCGCGGTTCCCGAAAGCTGACCAGTCGCACCCGTCTAGCTCTGCGACGAAAAGTTCGGCAGAGAAAAGCCTATAGCAGCGAGCAGTAAAGGTTTGCCTGGAAGAGGGCGGAGAGACCATGTGGAGAGTGACAGAGATAGAGTCATGTCCCGCAATGAACGGAGTAGGAATAGAATAGAATAGATTTATTTAATCGATCCTGGAGCAAGCTCCCTAAGGACCGCAGGCATATTACAGGTAGGTATAGCCGTGCTCAGCACGCTTTTACAAGCAGTAAGGAATACACAGAGATATACGCAGAAGAGCAAACACAACAAAATAGCACAACCGTACGACAGAGAGAATCGGTGTAGGCATACTTAAACTAGACCTTAAAGTGACGATACAGCGGACAAGGAGTGGCTGAATTGTATTATAGTTAAATAATTATAATTATGTAAGAATAGATACAAGAGTAATTGAACCAGGTAGTAGAAAGTAGCGAGGGCGGGTTTGGGACGGAGGCAGAGAGCCCAAAGTGTCATAAGGAGAGTTGGGCGAGATCGGTGGAGGGCATAACCTTGACAGGCCTCGAGTCAGCTCCACCTCGAACAAAGACAGCCGCGTCAGTTATCCACACGGCTCTTGGTGACAAGCCAGGGAATCGCCTGAGCACTCGATCACGCAACTGCTGCAACTGCGGCGGCTGGCGCCGATCAATGTAGACCTTACTGTCAGGAAGGCGCGCGTCAATACCGGGAGCTGTAAGATGAGGATGCAGCTTTTTCGCCGCAAGCACACGGTCACACTTTTCCACCGACCCCAGTTCCAGGAGTATAGCGCGGCCACCCGCACGCGGCTGAGAGGCAGCAGCTTCCGGGGGCATCTTCCTCCTCTTGTCGTTGTTCGCGTTGCCCATACGTTCCACTTTCACTACGTCGAAGGCGGGTATGACAATGCCCAGAGCGTGAGCCAGTAGAGGCACAAATTTGGGTAGTTCTTCATCGGGAGTCTCAGGTACCCCAGAGACAATGAGCTGGGTGGCCATGTCACGGCATGCCAGGCGCAGTAGGAGCGCTTCGTCGGCCGGGGCAAGGCCGCGGGAGAGACCGCCTGCCAGTTTACCCTCAATGCTGTCCAGTCTGCGGCCATGCGCGGAGACCTCTCCTGCCAAATCGTCCACGTCCTTCTTGACAGCTACGACAGAGTTCTTGACTTCCCGAACCTCCCGCTTGAAAAGAGCGTTGTCAGCAGACAGGGTGTCAAACTTCTGGTGCAGGCTCACTACGTCCGCTACTAGAGAATCAACTTTGCCTGATGTAGCGTCCAGTCTTCCAAGTCGCTCGTTGATGGACTGAAGAACGGACGTCAGGTCCACGGCAGTGGCAGGACATGCAGGGCACGAGGTGCGCACTGCAGCTACGGCGTCTTTTGAGGGGGATAAGAGCAGCTTTGTCTTCAGACAGAAGCTGTGAAAAGAGTGCGCGCAAGCGGAACCGGTCGTGGCAGCCTCCGCTGGCTTGTCAATTTCGGCGAAGCACAGGGCACATGTAGGTTTCGGCATGGCGAGCACGGCAGACACAACAATGATAAGAACGATGCGCGCGGTAGACACAGCAGACGGCTGGTAAGCAAGGTCCCCCCGCTAGGCAACAGTCAACAGTACAAGGCTCGCCAAAAGTAAACAACGCACCAGAACTTACACAACTACACGCGCGAGCCCTAGCCGAATTTCTCCCGATGTATAGTCAAAAAGCGCAGGCGAGAGGAAAGAAAAGAGAAGAACCGCGGGAACACAGAGAGACACTGCTGGGAAGATGCAGTTCTGCACCGAGCCGGGATCGTCAGCCGTCGCGCAGGATGTGCAAATCGCATAAAGTCGTTGGGAATACACCGACACTCCGGACACTCACATAAAGTCGTTGGCAATACACCGACACTCCGGACGCACGCAGACCACGCACTTGGCCAATCACACGCACCGGGTCAGGTGATAACCGATGATAGGAGACGGCGACGCCAGAATCAAAAATCGAGCACAGTCAATTGCAAGATATCAGCCGACCCGAGGGGAGAATCACAGTTTTTGGAGAACACATAGACAAATTGAACGCACTACTACTATCTTAGTTGCAGTTAGTCGACCAAAAGACTATCCTTACACACAGACGGACGGAAAATTGACAGCACGATATAAAGGCGCGCAGACACGTTACGCCATGACAGTCGAGTAGGAGACTGTGAGTACGCGACTATAGCTTCCTCATCACTGACCATGCACACGTCGAGCCAGGAGTCGGTAGTGCGGCAGTGATAGGTGGGCTGAGGAGGTACAAGGTAGAGCGCGCGATCTTGGTAGAACTTCCGGACGTAGTCAGATTCGTAGCCGGAAGCGCATTGATTGGCATTGAAATCACCGACCACAATAACCTGAGAGAAATCCTGGTGGAGGCGATCAAGGTCAGCCTCAAAAGCTTGCAGCATGGGACCTTTGGGTGGGCGATACACAACCCCGACCAGAAAGGGAAGCAGCAGTTCCGCTCTGATTTCCACAATTAGGTATTCGGGGTGACCGGAGTACTGCGAAGGCGACGAGGCTAAAACACGCACGGAGAGAGAGTGGCGCACATACACGGCTACGCCACCGCCAATTTTTCCCTCGCGGTCGTTGCGCGTGAGCGAGTAACCAGGTAGGGATACAGCCGCATCTTGAACCCGAGAGGACAGCCAGGTTTCGCTGACAGCAATAATATCGCACGGTTCCGCAATAATAACGCAAGACGTCGATGTGGCCACGGATCGAATTAGCATTGAGATGACACAGTTGTAAGTGATTATCGCGACGAGAGACGGCCGCAGCGTTATGGCATCTAGGCGATACAGTAGCAGAAGGCTTAAGTCATTGGCCGCGAAGTGCTGCAAGATCTGCATGGGAGCTGATCCGCGAAACCCGAGCACCATCCTCCTTCCGGACAAAAATGGTGCCATCGCGATGCCAGACATATTTGAAGCCGCAGGCTCTGGCTTCAGCCTTTGCAGCAACCAATAGCTTGTGGAGCTCAGAGGGTAGAGCTCCTTTGACGTAGATGGCGGTGGCTGGACCGGACCGAGACGAAGGCAGTTCCGTGGAGGCCAGACGCCCCTTGGCTTTCTTGGAGGCGAGAACACGCGCCCGAAGTTCCCGCGAGCACAACTTGACCAGGAGCGGAAGTGGTGCAACCCTGCGAGCTCTATCAGGTGGGATGAGAAAGCGAGCAAAGATTATGTCGGCGTCAGCAATAGGACAGTTGATCGCTGCCCCCACTTCCTTGACCACGGTTTTCTGCAGATCTATGGACGCGCATGGTGCTCCAGATATGATGAGCTCCGCTTCATGAACCAACGTGGACGCGCGACGTAGTTCAGCCTGCCCTGTGGCTTGGACCTGCCGCAGCTCGGCAATGCCTTTGCGAAGCGCATTGTTCTCCTGCTCGAGGGAGACGAACTTGGCAGCCTGAGTTTCGACCTGCTTCTGTAGTGCCGGCAGGATACGAAGTTGCGCACTCAGTTCGTCAAAGCGCGCGTTCAGAAGGCGATACATCTCGTCCAGAGATTTGGGGGATTCCTTGGCAGAGGGCTGCAAGGGAGCTGGAAAGCCGAATGATGACGACGCCGGCGTCAGGTCCACTAGCAGAGCAGACGCCGCCGAAGGATCAACCAGCGTAGCGGGCACATCCGAAGGTGGTGGCAGGTGGACATGAGACGCCACAAGGGCAGGAGACGTAGCCAACTCGGACACACGCACGGGCGGCGAAACCGGGGAGAATACAGATAGATTTGGAGCTGAAATCGGTGGTACGCGGCGTAGCTTTGGCGCGGAGCAGCAGGTTTTGCGCAGCTTGCAGCCCGGGTGAAAGCAGGCAGAGCAGCAGGCGCAACGTAGCGCCTCGTTGACAATTGACTTGGTGCATCCGAAGCATACACGCGTCTGAGAGCACCCCGTTGATGACATCCTCCGAGCAACAATGCAAGCAATACCGAACCGATGAGCATAGGCGATGAGCGACTCGAATCGACGAGGAGAGAAGAGAGTAACGCACAGATAGCCGAAATGTTTAGATTTGAGCACACACAGCCACGAGAACAGCTGTTAGGTGGTAGACACTCATACAGCTTACGGCCACAAGGTAGGGGCAGTAACACACGCGCACCGGTCCCAGGCAGGGTCAGAACGACAGCAGCCTGCGAGGAAGAGAGTCAGAGAGAGACGGAAAACGCCGCGGTATTGGAGACATTGACAAGCCGAGGATTAGCCGAGTTCAAAGTCCAACGCAGCGGGGAGCGCACCAAGACTCAGAGACACGGATGCAATACACAACCACGGCACTAAATAAGACACTAGGCGAATCGCGAGTCAACGAAAAAGATTTCAAAAAGAAACTGCGATAACTCCACCAGCGCGTTAATTTCCACCACGAAAAAGAGCACAGGTCAAGAACACAAGCTTCCCGACAGCGTCTGGACAGCGCAAAGATAATTAAAAGCTTTAAGACCAGAGAAATCAGCGAAACTGAGAGGAGCGAACTATCAACAAACCGACCAGCAGGTACACATACTGGTAGACCGTCTGCGTTTGCTCCTAGCTTCTCAAACAGCTGGAAACCGAAGTCATTCCAACGGAATCATTTCCATTATCGAAGAATTGCGTGAAGACGACATTATTCAATAACCACCATCCATCTTTGTAACCTCATTTCCGAGATGAGCGTGGACGTGTTTGGTCGTCAGTTATACAAGAGTACAGCTACGAGCAGTCGCGGTCCTCCTGGTGTTGGATTTAAAATCACAGCGGATGGCCATTACGATATTGATAACAAGAGGCTGTGCAACGTTGCCAATCCTATACAGCAGAATGATGCTGTCACTATGAGTTTCATGCAGCAGGAAATGAACGGCCTGCGAAACGAAATTTTTAACAACAACTTAATGATACGTGTTTTGAAGTCTCGTATGATGGGAGTTCTGCAGAATCTGAGTGTTGATATTCAAACAGTACAAGACCTCGCGAAGCGCAGTGCACTCCTCATTCCACATCTGGAAGAGCGACTGAGAACATTGGAGAGAGCTAACAAGATAACAAAACATCTTGAAGTTGATTCCAAAGCCACGGGTGACGGAGCTGCATAAGCCAGTAAGAAAAAAGTATCAACGTAGGTGTGCAACTTCAAGCGGGAATGTACTGAATTCCGATCTACTGTTATACATGAAATGGACTTGAGAAAACCGTTGAGAATAAAGAACCACACATCAGATTCATTGCGATACGTCAAATCACATCAAATAAAAGAACAAGAAATCCTTGACCTCCAAATAAAGATATTTTTCGAAGCAATTTTTGAAGCTGAAAAATTAGGCCTTGAATTCACAACACAAGAACGCAAGGAAATTGGTCCACTTATAAAAGATACAATTTGGGATATAGACGATTGTCTCTTTGGCATCGGCGAAGGATTTAACATCGATCAAGGTCCTCAAGCGCTCGTTGTCAGATCTGGTTTCCAGTTCATGGTTGACAACTTCAAGAATCTTCCCGACGGAGATTCGGGGACCCTCGAACAGATTTTCCATCATTTTTGGGAGTCTAATACTATCAATATACTGGATAAGTCATTGGCTAGATGGAAAGAGTGTGATCGGGATCGAAAGATCGGGTGTGAAGAAAACATTTGGCATAGTACAGACCAAAAGAAGCCCCTGTTTCTCATCATTGGTGGTTTTGAACGTACTTGGAAAATGAACAAGGAAAAGCTAGAACTTGTAACGGAGTTGCATAAACCAGCGAGAAGAAATTACCAACGCAGACGTGTAGATGTTCGCGGTATAGACGAAACTTGGCAAGCTGATCTCGTTGATATGACGGCTTACGCGGGGCAAAACAAAGGCTACAAATATTTACTCACAATCATTGATATATTTTCAAAGTATGCGTGGGCTGTACCAATAAAGAGCAAAACGGGCCAAGATGTTACGAAAGCTATGGAGTTGGTATTTGATCAGGGACGTGTACCTAAGAAATTACATGTGGACCAAGGAACAGAATTTTACAATACGAAATTTGGATCATTAATGAAACGTCATGGTATCAAACTATACTCAACGTTCAGTAATTTAAAGGCCTCAATCTGTGAACGCTTCAATCGCACGCTCAAAAATAAGGTGTGGCAGCAGTTCAGTCTACAGGGAAGCTGCAAGTGGATAGATATCTGTGCTAAGCTGGTGTCTGCTTACAACAACACTAAACATCGGACTATACGTATGAAGCCAAAGGACGTATCTGCTGCAAACGAACAGCTGCTGCTGCGAACCGTCTACCGAAAATATCGCGCTGGACTTGCTAAGCCATCGAAGTTCAAAGTTGATGATAAGGTTCGAATCAGCAAATACAAGAACGTTTTTGAGAAAGGTTACACACCAAACTGGACCACTGAAATATTCACAGTCAACCAAGTAGCGGATACCGATTCTGTAACCCACAAGCTTCGAGATTATCAAGATCAGCTCATTGCTGGTGGTTTCTACGAACAGGAACTTCTGAAAGCTGAAAACTCTGATATCTATCTTGTGGAAAAAGTGCTCAAACGAATTGGAAACAGGCTTTATGTTGAGTGGTTGGGTTTTGACAGTACACATAATAGTTGGATAAACAAAACTGATCTGTAAGGTTTTTTCAATGAAGAAATAAAAATGTATATTTTACATAATTTGGTTTTTTATTTCATATCTTATGCAGTACTCCAACAGTTTATCTACATGATTTGTACAAATTTAACTTACTTGTGAAGTTTTTCAATATAAACATGTATATTTCACAAGGTTTCGTCTTTATTTAATATGTTATTATACATTACACTTAAAGTTCATTCACATGTTTTGTAGCCCCACGGAAGCGTGTCGGTTTTATCAGGGAATACGATCCGCTTGTCGTCGTTCCAACTCAACACTATCTTATTTTGCTCGATCGTGTAAACCTTGTGCTTTTTACTTTGAATTAAATTTTGAGTTTGACTAAATTTATGTGTCTCGAAGCACATTCTACGTAATCATCAAACGTTATTTTTCTCAAAGTGGATCCCTTAACTCCCTTGGCACGTTTTTTATCATCATCTTCATTCAACACTCGAAATGAGTACAATTTTGCTCTCAAGCCTATGAATTCTGTCATTATCTTGCCGTTATTTTCATCCTTCATTAATCCCATAACTTTCTTATTAACTAGAGGCATTCTATGCATATTATTGATAGGGTAGTCGGAGGTATCGAATTTCTCTAAATGACATTTTATACCCACACAGAACATATACGTCTCATATACGTACATGTATAATACATCTGTACTGAATGCGGAGATATCTACGAGATATCTAAGCAACGTATATCTGACGTACATGAGACGTATAAATGTCCGTCTAATAGATCATTCGTAGAGCAGCAATGTATCTCTGGTATACGTCTGCGAGATCATGCATAGACATTGCATAGATCACTAGATATCCACGAGATATCTGAGCAACGTATATGCGACGTACATGAGACGTATAAATGTCCGTCTAATAGATCATTCATAGAGCAGCCATATATCTCTGGTATACGTCTGCAAGATCATGCGACGCATTCATAGATGACGAGATATCCACGAGATATCTGAGCAACGTGTATGCAACGTACATGAGACGTATAAATGTCCGTCTAATAGATCATTCGTAGAGCAGCCATATATTTCTGGTATACGTCTGCAAGATCATGCGAAGCTTTCATAGATGACGAGATATCCACGAGATATCTGAGCAACGTACATCCGACGTACATGAGACGTATAAATGTCCGTCTAATAGATCATTCGTAAAGCAGCCATATATCTCTGGTATACGTCTGCAAGATCATGCGAAGCTTTCATAGATGACGAGATGTCCACGAGATATCTGAGCAACGTACATCCGACGTACATGAGACGTATAAATGTCCGTCTAATAGATCATTCGTAAAGCAGCCATATATCTCTGGTATACGTCTGCAAGATCTTCGACAGACATGTCATAGATGTCCAAGTATCTATAAAATATCTAGGGGATTTCAAAAATTGTTCATAAGTCACCCCTGGGGTAATCCAGGGGTGGGGATACCCCACTTTTATACAACTAGGCATCATTCTGCTATGTTTATCAGAACCAGACTGAGCTTGTATATACCTCATGAGACGAGCCTTGAGACTATTCGTATCATGGTCGGACAACTTTCTTTTGCAGGAGAGCGCAGCGCTCCACTTGACTCTCGCGGAAAGCGAGCAACTACTCCGCGCGATAGGGTATAGACGTGAAGATATCTACGAGTTAGTGATGAATTATTTCGATGCGTTATCTATGAATAAAATATGAAATATGAATGAATCCGTCATTTATCCCGCAAGCGCGTTACTTAAGTCGCTATAGTTGCTCTAATGAGGATTAGAGCTCTTATCAAAAACTGTGGTACGTGGAACTAGTTGCAGGGCAGATATGTCAGGCGTTTTTGTGGATGCACATCATAGGGAATTAATACATTAAGTCTTGGGATAAACGATACTATGCATAACACAACTGTACAGTAATGTTCATATATGGGTTCCCAGTGGCTCACTATTATTTGTGGCCTTTTCTGAAAATGAGTTTCCCTTCTATTCTCACTTTGTGTGCCTGTGACTGTCACTGATCTCTGACACCTACTTCGCCGGTCAACAGTCACAGGCACACGAAATGCGAATAGAAAGGAAACTCATTTTTGAAAAAGGCCACAAATAATAGTGAGCCACTGGGAACCCATATATGAACATTACTGTACAACCTATTCAAATGAATTTATATGTCCTATCTTGATAATAAGTCACTTTTCGATGAACGAATACTCGAAATCTATAACCTGCAGACTGAAATATGGGAGGAAATCCATCTTGAACAAGAATAAGACATCTTCTCTTCTCGTCTCAATGATCACTAGTCCAAGGACGGTAGACAAGCCGAAGACAAGATGAAGCGTATACGTTCGCAGACAGCTGATAGACATCCGGGCAATGCGATTTGCCAAACGTCCAATAGACGACACTGACCATAGACTTGTAGACGAGTCGTAGACGTCCAAAGTAGAGACTGTAGAAACCTCAGATAGACGAGACGACCTATGTACGTTCATAGAGAGCCAATAGACGTTTTGGCAATGCAATTCGATGTAGGTCCGATAAACGAGCTGGACCATAGACTTTGCAGATGAGTGCGAGACGTCCAAAGTAATGACATTGGAAACTGACGATAGACAAGACGGACAGTATACGTTCGGCACCGGCTAACAGACGTCTGGGCGATGCAATTCGGTAAGCGTCCGATGGACAAGACGAACCATAGACTTGAAGACGAGTAGAAGACGTCTAAAGTAAGAACATTAGAAACCTACGGTAGATGAGACTGATAGTATACGTTCGAAGACGGCTAACAGACGTCTGAGCGATGCAATTCGGTATACGTCCAGTGGACGAGACGGACCATAGATTGGTAGACGAGTAGGAGACGTCTATCGTAAGAACATTAAAAACCTACGGTAGATGAGACCGACAGTATACGTACGATGACAGCTAACAGACGTCTGGGTATTGCGATTCGGTGAACATCCGATAGGTAGACAAGACGAACCATAGACTTGAAGACGAGTGGAAGACGTCTAAAGTGAAAACATTAGAAACCTACGGTAGATGAGACCAACAGTATACGTACGAAGACAGCTAACAGACGTCTAAGCGATGCAATTCGGTATACGTCCGGTAGACCAGACGGACCATAGACTTGCAGATGATCGGGAGAAGTCTATTGTGAGGACATGAGAAACCCACGGTAGATGAGATTGACAGTATACGTCCGAAGACGGCTAACAGACGTCTTAGCGATGCAATTCGGTAAACGTCCGATAGACGAGACAGATCATATACTTGCAGACGAGTAGGAGACGTCTGAAGTGAGGACATTAGAAACCTACGGTAGATGAGACCGATAGTATACGTTCGGAGACGGCTAATAGACGTATAAGCGACGCAATTCGGTATACGTCCAATAGACGACACTGACCATAGACTTGCAGACCATCGGGAGATGTCTATGGTAAGAACATTAGAAACCCACGGTAGATGAGACCAACAGTGTACGTTCGAAGACGGCTAACAGACATCTAAGCGATGCAATTTGGTATACGTCCAGTAGACGAGACGGACCATAGACTTACAGACAGGTGGGAAACGTCTCAAGTAGGGACATTGGAGACCCACGGTAGATCAGATTGAAAGTATACGTCCAAAGACGGCTAACAGACGTCTAAGCGATGCAATCCGGTGTCCGTCAGGTAGACGAGACGGACTATGGACTTGCAGACGATCGGGAGACGTCTGAAGTAAGGACATCAGAAACCCACAGTAGATAAGACCGACAGTATACGTTCGAAGACGGCTAACAGACATCTAAGCGATGCAATTCGGTCTACGTCCGGCAGACGAGACGGATCATAGACATGCAGACGATCGGGAGACCTCTATCGTCAGGACATTAGAAACTTACGGTAGATGAGATCAACAGTATACGTCCGAAGACGACTAACAGACGTCTAAACGATGCAATTCAGTTTACGTCCGATAGACGAGACGGATCATAGATTGGCAGACGAGTACGAGACGTCTATCGTAAGGACGTTAAAAACCTACGGCAGATTAGACCGACAGTATACGTCCGAAGACGGCTAACAGATATCTAAGCAATGCAATCCGGTATACGTCCGGTAGACGAGACGGACCATAGATTGGCAGACGAGTAGGAGACGTCTATCGTAAGAACATTAAAAACCTACGGTAGATGAGACCGACAGTATACGTACGATGACAGCCAACAGACGTCTGGGTATTGCGATTCGGTATACATCCGATAGCCGAAACGAACCATAGATATTTATACCGTGAGGATCTCGTGAAAGGAGTCGGTCAAAGTGCGCAAGCGTCGAATAATTCGTATTTCATGGGGATAACCAACTCGCTGCTATCAACTATCATCACATTGATTATGAAGAACTGCAAATTGTTGTTAATATTTTTTTCTCATATCCCGGACGAGTAGAATCATAGATTCAATAGAACAGAAGAAGCACAAATTATTTCTATATTCACTGGTGTATGACTGGAAAACTATTCAAGATACCAAAAAAATGTAAGGAATCTTTTTTATAGACAATTTTATCACCTTAATTTTTCATAATCACCTTCATCGCGATCGGATTGACGATTACGGAGATATCATCAAATAACTGGATTGGAGCACCGTTTTTTCAAGATGGTGGATCGAGCCATGGAGGAAGAGGTCGGGATTTTGACTGTCTTCAGAAGTATGCCAAAATAGAGGTTTCCAGCAATTTGTAGCTTTTTACAGGTTAATTTACCTATACCGTGAGGATCTCGTGAAAGGAGTCGGTCAAAGTGCGCAAGCGTCGAATAATTCGTATTTCATGGGGATAACCAACTCGCTGCGCTGGAAAGTCCCTAGGTAGTTCGCACGTCGCTCGGTTGTTTACTCCATGGATCCCGGCATCTATTGTGGATGGCAAACGGCTGATTGTAATACATCGCGAAAGGTTATGTACGAGCACAGTTATGTTCGACTCTAGGAAGCAAATGAGTAATAAAACAGTGGATATGCACGTGAATTTAATAGGTAGACATTTAATAAGAATCATTTCTTTAATTGGATAAAAATCTCCAATTACATTATTGATTCTTGCGAATTGGTCAGTTGATTGGAAGTTATGTCGGTTGCTCCGAATCTGATTGAAAATCAAATTGAATCTTACATTTACACTTCAGTCAAATAATTAGGCTCTATGGGTTCGAAACGAATAGCAATAATATTTTTATTCAATTCATTCGTGAACTCTAGTGACTTGGTCAATTTGACAAAAATTCTCAGAGCCATTCTGACTCTGAATCATGTAGATCACATCATCGGATAATGAAAATTCTGGAATGGAAAAAAATAAATAACGAATTGGGAAAAAAAATGGAATAAATTGGTTCATTTTTTTTCTTGATTGACTTAAACAACGTAAGTGAAAACGAGTTTATTGAAAGAATCACAAATTCATTCGATGCTCGACAGAAAGTGGTATCTTGCATCAGCAAACTCAATCGTCAGATTAGTAAGTGTCATGGTGTTTTCTTTCTCCTTTGAATAGCGTGGTAACTACAAGTCCGGTTGCTGTGCCGAATGAAAATGGATTTGACTTTCCAAGATTAAACAGAGCTTGATTTTTGCACTCCCTTACGTGACTGACGGAGTTACTCCACGATGTGGAAAGTCAAAACGTTCTGTCATCGTACGAATTTGTAATTTTTTAAATAAAATTGTTTTCACCTACCTGGTTCAATTCATTCGATAGGCTCATTTTTAATTTACGTTTGCTGGTCCCGGTCAATTCATTGTTGAACATTCCGAACCCATAGAGCCTAATTATTTGACTGAAGTGTAAATGTAAGATTCAATTTGATTTTTAGTCAGATTCGGAGCAACTGACATAACTTCCAATTAACTGACCAATTCGCAAGAATCAATAATGTGATTGGTGATTTTCATACAATTGAGGAAATGATTCTTATCAAACGTCTACCTATTAAATTCACGTGCATATCCACCGTTTTATTACTCATTTGTATCCTAGAGTCGAACATAACTGTGCTCGTACATAACCTTTCGCGATGTATTACAATCAGCCGTTTGCCATCCACAATGGATGCCGGGATCCATGGAGTAAACAACCGAGCGACGTCAGCGCCATATCTAGGGAGATTCTTCGCGTGTTGGCTCTCTCTACAAAATCCCCAGTGAGCCGGCTCTGGCGCGCTCTGAGCAACTCCTTTCACGAGATCCTCACGGTATGTACTAGAGATATCTGTGTTACGTATAGGGTCGTATTTGATTTTCATATATGTACAATATATATCTCGAGATGTGTATTCACGATTGCTGATATACCTGGATACCTGCTAGATCTATAGCTGTGCCATAGACATCGATTTTTAGTACATCGTACGTGTATGGTAGATGTAGACGATTAATAGATCACAAGATCTTCAATATACGTATATGAGACGTATATGTTCTATGTGGGTAGATTCATATATATCAGGGACAGTAAAATGGTACAGAAGGCTGTCTGTATCGGTATACATCAATTTCGCTCGTTCTCCGAAAGTTTTTTTAACAAAATTGTAATGAAAATCATAGATGTATGTTTTGGAAAGGTCAAGAATAGAAAATCCTGCATATACATATTGGTTTGTTCAATGTAATTTTTGTCCGAGTCAATTCGATTATAACCATGTCTGTACCAAAAATTGTACAACTGTGAAAGTTTGGTTTGGCAATGAGAGCTCTCGCACCATAACTCCCGTCCCATTTGGTCAATAATTTGACATCTTTGTACTTCCGAACGTTCTCCATAGTTTTACCAAAAACAGCGTTATTCATCAATTTAAAGAAGTTTTTTTCGAAATTATTGCTAGACTTTTTCCTCAACTCAGTGTTCAGATTTATATATTTTTTAAGCCATGGTGCTTGTTGGAATTTCAAAACTCTATGGATTTTGGTCAATTTCATACCTAAACTTAGACACTGTTTCAAAACTTTATAATGAATCACATATTTCTCTTTCGAGAATAGAGTAGTTATCAATTTACGTTGTTTACAGCCTGAGATTGGAGGTATGTAGTACTCCGGGCACAGAGGTAAGTCTTTGTGTAATTCGTGAAGCTCTCGTGGATATTCTAAATCGACTTCAAGTATGTGCCCTATAGGAGATTCGTCGGATATATCACATACTTCCAGCTGTCCAAAATTTGACACCCATTCAAACGAATTGCATGGTAAAAAGAGACTCATAGCCGCACCATACAGATTATTAACATCAAAATACATGAGGTATGATTCTTCTTGTTGCGGATCAAAGGCTGTACCCATGTATCTGTTATTTGCCTTAGCATATCTATTCGAACACTGGGCTACACCACCCCGAAGACCCTTTTCAACGAACATTACCATGTCAATTAGAAGCTCCAATTCGATACCTGTACATTTGAGCATTGCATCGAACGAAAGTCCCGGTGCTGTGTAATAATGTAATGGATCTAAATTGTATGTTGATCGACAATTTTGTCGAAAATTTTCGAGAACGTCGGCCAAAAGAAGAACATCAGTGCGTAAATATAGGTCTGAATATTCACCCAAGTTTTTGATATTAAAAGCACGCCAGATATCACATGCGTGTGCATAGTCATTGTTTGAAATATTATCATCCATCAATTTTGAGTAAAATTTTTCAATGGTTGGTAATTGTTCTTCCTCGAGCTTACCCCAACTGTTCATGTATTGATATGGAAATATGCCTCTTCTGGTTAATAATCTGAATTCCTCATGACTATTTCAGTGCTTGCGCGTGATCACTTTTTGCTCATCGCTCAAATATGATGCTAATTTTCCAAGACTGCTCGCCATAAAGCGAAATGAATCAATAAACCGAAGGTTTATACAGGTTCCTTCTACAAATTTCGTGAAGGATATGTACTTTTCTTCGTTCACAGGTAAAAGAGTAATCTGACCCTTGAATGATGTAGCCAGTGCTTTGATCAGAAAATGTGAATCATATCCTGATAAATTATGAAAAATCACTGGAATAGCGTGAGATTTTTCATAATTCAAGTTACAACCTTGATGCGCTGCTCCGCGATATTTACCGGTGAAATGGCAATGATCACGATGCTTTACATCTCGCGGGGTAAATGGGTTCTCACAAACGTGACAAGTTTCTGCGGAACTGAATCTTTTTGATTCATCTGAATTTAAAACTTCCATTGGTACAATATTTTGTACATAGACTTCTAGAGATTGAGCCAACTGTTTTAGGTGCACCATAAACCATTCGATACAATCTTCTCCACGATAGATTTCAAACTTTGAAAGCGAGTCATCAAAAGAACAATGCAAATAGTATGCAATACTGTATGGTGTGTGTTTTTGATAAATAGTTGTATTCTTTGATACATCAAGGATCGGTCCAATAAACATTCCAGATCTGCGTAGATGCAAAAAGGCATATTTTCTTTGTGTTGGAAGTTTTTGAATTTGATAATCTTATCCTCCTCTTTTGGCACGACAACCTTGCTCTTATTGAAATTGATACAATCATTTTGATGATTGGTTAGACTCTTCTCGCAATTGAAGTGATTCAAACAATGGTCGCATAACCATGTATAACCTTTATGTCTCGAGATTTGTGAACTCAATAGTCGGGCTGAATTCTTGATCCATGCAAAATGGAATACTCTGCTATTAGGCACCTCATCCTCTTCATATCGATAAATTTCAGCCTCCAACATGAGGAGATGAATCACCGGCTTATCTGATTCGTAGCGGCTCGAGTAGATCGGTACTATCTCACCATTGTTCTTGCTCAGAGCTTCGTCAATTGCATAAACGTTAACGGACAGGTTGTTTGATATTTCAAATTTGGGGATGCTAGCTAGAGACATCGGAAATTTGAGACTGTTGTACCTTAACACTGAACTAAAATGTGGATACGAGCTTGTTCTGTTAGAGCTCTTATTTGTTGGGAAAAGAGCTGCCATGATTGACCAAAGAAAGCAATAGGGATCGTTGCTTTCGATATTCACAACTGCCTTCTTATCTTTGATAGACTTCGGTAGCTCTGTGTGAGTGAAGTAGCCACCTCGCAGTGGTACATATCTGTTTATGTTCACTGATAGATTTATGATATCGATCAACGACCAGCCGGAACCCTTTTCTTGGAAGTCCTCAACTTTCGTTAGTAATTTTTCTTTCACATTCTCGTCGAACCAATCGTTGACATTTGTTGATTCAAGAATGATTGTATTTTTGGTATTAAAAAATTTCATTTCTTCAACAACTTGATCGTCTTTTCTAACACTGAATTTACAGGATAGAACAACATTTACTTTTACACTTCCTTGTTTTTGTAGAATATTCTTGAGTCTAACTTGGACAAGTTTCTTCGAGTCTTCCAGAAACTTTATCAGATCTTTATGTTGAAGATTCACTACAGCACCGGTGCGAATACGTCCCTCAAAAGCAGTCTCCAAATCTTGCCATTGAACACGATCACTTCTTCTCTGTCTCCGTTGCACACCTGTACCAGTTTTTTGGTCTCGTCGGAGTTTCACCGTCAAAGATTTTAAAATGCCAATGGTTGTTAAAATTCTCGTTTTATGTCCAATCGTGATAGCACTTTTTCTCAATATTTTGTTCAAAAGTCTGATGTTTTGCGTTCCAAATCTGATCCACTTTTGCAGTAGAACCGGTGAAGATTTGTTTGCAAAAAGTTTGTAGGCTTCTTCCATGATGTTAATAAGTTTAAGATATTTGTCAGAATCCATTTTTTTTTCTTCTGCAACGTAGACTCGATGAGTAAATAGCAGTATACCAAAATATCAAGTGTTGTTGTACACCAATGCAACTGTACACATGATACTGAAGTAAGCTTGGAACATTTCGATTGCCTGAACCATTGATTAGCCTCTTCCCACCACATCTTGAGAAACTTCCGGTTTCTGACCACTCATCCGGTTAAAATGATAAAATTCAAAGCACGAATGGTAAAAACTATACTGACAATGGGCGGTTTTACGGCCATGATTGAATATTCTCATTTTTACTTAGCCTATACCGTGAGGATCTCGTGAAAGGAGTCGGTCAAAGTGCGCAAGCGTCGAATAATTCGTATTTCATGGGGATAACCAACTCGCTGCGCTGGAAAGTCCCTAGGTAGTTCGCACGTCGCTCGGTTGTTTACTCCATGGATCCCGGCATCCATTGTGGATGGCAAACGGCTGATTGTAATACATCGCGAAAGGTTATGTACGAGCACAGTTATGTTCGACTCTAGGAAGCAAATGAGTAATAAAACAGTGGATATGCACGTGAATTTAATAGGTAGACATTTAATAAGAATCATTTCCTCAATTGGATAAAAATCTCCAATTACATGATTGATTCTTGCGAATTGGTCAGTTGATTGGAAGTTATGTCGGTTGCTCCGAATCTGATTGAAAATCAAATTGAATCTTACATTTACACTTCAGTCAAATAATTAGGCTCTATGGGTTCGAAACGAATAGCAATAATATTTTTATTCGATTCATTCGTGAACTCTAGTGACTTGGTCAATTTGACAAAAATTCTCAGAGCCATTCTGACTCTGAATCATGTAGATCACATCATCGGATAATGAAAATTCTGGAATGGAAAAAAATAAATAACGAATTGGGAAAAAAAATGGAATAAATTGGTTCATTTTTTTTCTTGATTGACTTAAACAACGTAAGTGAAAACGAGTTTATTGAAAGAATCACAAATTCATTCGATGCTCGACAGAAAGTGGTATCTTGCATCAGCAAACTCAATCGTCAGATTAGTAAGTGTCATGGTGTTTTCTTTCTCCTTTGAATAGCGTGGTAACTACAAGTCCGGTTGCTGTGCCGAATGAAAATGGATTTGACTTTCCAAGATTGAACAGAGCTTGATTTTTGCACTCCCTTACGTGACTGACGGAGTTACTCCACGATGTGGAAAGTCAAAACGTTCTGTCATCGTACGAATTTGTAATTTTTTAAATAAAATTGTTTTCACCTACCTGGTTCAATTCATTCGATAGGCTCATTTTTAATTTACGTTTGCTGGTCCCGGTCAATTCATTGTTGAATATTCCGAACCCATAGAGCCTAATTATTTGACTGAAGTGTAAATGTAAGATTCAATTTGATTTTTAGTCAGATTCGGAGCAACTGACGTAACTTCCAATTAACTGACCAATTCGCAAGAATCAATAATGTGATTGGTGATTTTTATACAATTGAGGAAATGATTCTTATCAAACGTCTACCTATTAAATTCACGTGCGTATCCACCGTTTTATTACTCATTTGTATCCTAGAGTCGAACATAACTGTGCTCGTACATAACCTTTCGCGATGTATTACAATCAGCCGTTTGCCATCCACAATGGATGCCGGGATCCACGGAGTAAACAACCGAGCGACGCCAGCGCCATATCTAGGGAGATTCTTCGCGTGTTGGCTCTCTCTACAAAATCCCCAGTGAGCCGGCTCTGGCGCGCTCTGAGCAACTCCTTTCACGAGATCCTCACGGTATAATCGTTTATAAGGTCGGTGATAAAGTATGAAAAACGTTTGCTAGTGACTTATGATAAAAGTTCATTTTATTTTTTCAATTTGATTCACAGTTGCATACAAATTGGCCACTATGAAGAATTAGCTTACCCGTCCCCGGAAAGGCTTGTGCGGTGACCGTGCGAGGAAATTAGCTGATGCCCACGCACGGTCCCCGTCCGCGAGCGCGCGCGCGCCAATATCAGCTCATACTTCAGCGCGCATCCCGGGCCGCCGCCTCTGAAAAGCTTGTGCAATGACCGTGCGAGAAAATGAGCTGATGCCCTCGCACGGTCCCCGTCCGCCTGAAAAGCTTGTCAATGAGCGTGCGAGAAAATGTGCTGATGCCCTCGCACGGTCCCCGGCCGCGAGCGCGCGCGCGCTGATATCAGCTTGTACTTTAGCGCGCGTTCCGTTCCGGGCCGCCGCCGCCGCCACCAGAGATACGAGCTGATTCCGAAATGTATTGAATCAAAAACGTATGATATTCTACGATCAGTTGTTGTTGTCCTGTAAGTGTTTGAATCTTGTAATCTTATCCGGATGTGGTTAGCGGTCGGAGACAGGAAATTTCATAAGAAGTGTAAAGAGACCGGAAGTTTGATAAGAAGTGGGGTGAGGCAATCTATAGTCTAGACAATAATAATAATAACCTATATTCCCCCCCTCTACCACCCCCCTTACACGGACACAGCGTGTGCACTAATACTGAGTGAGCCAGAATCCGCTTTGTTACACTACTGGTGATTTTTGGTACGACTCACAGATTTCCAAGTATTTGTCTTCCTGAAAATGAATCAACGTAAATCAACGTAAAATAAATCAACAATTCAGACGTATATTTCTCACCCTCCCTTACATCATACTCGAAGGAGAAGAAAATCAAAAATAATGAGGGTTTACGCCAGGTCGATTTGGCATGGAATGCCCCGTATATATGTTTGTTAAGTAGTCATTAAAAGTCTAATTTATCATTGAAAACGATTCGTTAGAAAATTCTGGCGATTATTTTCCTTATTGAAATTCACCTGCGTTAAAACTGTTTTGAAACATAATGAGCCATTGATCGCATGAACTATCGTAGGCATTGGAAGTAGTCCCAGTACTCCAACAGGACAACCAGTAAGACAGAGACCTAATCAAACCGCCGGTAGACAACCCGCTGCAGGACAATCTGCTGGTGCTCACCCAGCTAATGGGCAGGTTCAAGAAGGGCAGCAACATCCCGAAAGTCATCCTGGCACTCCAACTACGACTAGTCCTGTTACTCGAGTGGGACAGCATACACATAGCTCATCACCAGTGACATCAACAACTCGGGGTCCCCAAGGTTTTGGCAGTGACGGAAAACCGTCAGTATCGACTTTGAATATTGGTAGCCTGAACCATGGTCACAGAGCAGGTGTACCAACATCATCTATTGGAAATACCCCGCAGAGTAGACCTGGCTCAACACCATCTACTATCGGAGGTATTTCGCCTACAGGTGAAAGGACATGGGCAGACGTTGCAGCCACTGGTGGTAGACCACAATCGCCAACAGCTGCAACAAGACCTGGAACTTCCCAAGGTGGACAAAATTCGTACCCTGGGCAGCCAGGACATACTGCACCTGGTACGCAAAGATATCATGTGTGCTTGTCTTCCTGAAAAAATTGATATTTGTGACATAATATTTTTGCATCTTCCATAATGCGTTGACATATCGTAAGTCCGGGGAAAATAGGCCGTTGCTGAGACAGTGACGCGATCAGAACATGCTAGAATGGTGTGCTCCAAAAAGCAGCGATAGGTGGTTGGCTGTGACACACGTACACGATGTGAACGCGTGCTTTCAGCACGGGCTACGGGTTCGGCAACTGCTCGCTTTCTCCGGGACTCACGATATATTCAGCGTAACTCATTCTGAGCGAGCCGAGTTCGATAATATGTGTCGGCGCATGATATAATTTGGACGTAAGTCCTAGTTGAGACGACTCATGAATTTCTGTTTAGTGCATATATCGAGTGACTGTTTATATGAGTTTAGTTTTGGTTTACGTTTCGGCATATTTGTTAGTATTACTTCTAGCAATGTGAGCCTATGGTCTAATGAGTGGTGCAGAAGGGGATGCGAGATAAAGTCCCTTTTCAAGTGTCTTTGTCGAACGTAGCCACAGCCTAAGAATGTTGATTTTGAACGAGCAGTCAAGTCTGATTCTTGATCCGAGCCAGTGTGCATCATAAGAGAGACTGTCTTTAGATTCTTAATAAAGGGCTGGCGGATTCGTTATGGTATCTCCTTTTTGAGTCACGCTAGCTCAGAAATGGGATATCTTGTTTATTGTATTATTGCAAATTGGGACAATGCTACAATTACTTATTTGACAAACATCCTGCAAGATGAGCCTTTAATTCGATCGCCCCTGACTAGCTTCTCGGTTCATTCTCCGACATATGTATAGTTTACCCACGGTAATCCAACAAACGTTTTGCAAGGCAATAGTGGATTATCAGATTTATCGGACTATCAATTACTGGACAAGCCCCCTGTAGTCTGGCACTTTCTGAAAAAGAGTATTACAAATTACATACATATGGGCGTTGCGTTATTAAATTACATACATATGGGCATGTCAGATTATGGGAGGAGGGGGGGGGGGGGGGGATTAGACAGGGCCCAGAATACCGGGGGTCGACTGTATTAGAAACAGCTTATCGGCGCTCGGAATTACCCAGATAACAATTATGCGTGCCAGATGCACACATAGTGAGAGAAGTCGTGTGAAAGGGTACCCCTGGTTGAAATAAGCCAAACGGCCATGTTCTGGGATTTTTAATTCTATCGGATAACACGAAGTATTCTGATGAAAAAAGAGGTGTGGAATAGTTATTTTGGATCTATAATTTTTTTGGCGATTCGCAGACACGAAAAAGTGATGTTTATGGTTTTTATTTTTTTCTTAAGCCACATACAGGGAATTTCTGAGGAAAGTAGCCATCCTTACTTTAGGCAACCCAAAAGACGACCCGAGATTACATCTACGCCTTTGGCTGCTACAAAACTGGAATAGGGGATCGGTAAGAGTGGACTAGGAGACGGCTCTCCATCAAACGTCGCCGTTAAAAGTCAGGTTAGGAAGACAATAACATCGGCACCGATATTAGAGAATGAAATGTAAACTCACGAGTGAGTTGTGAGTTGATTTCGCGAACGCGAATCGGATAATTATCTGTGGAAAAATTACCGTCAAGTAAACAGTTGATTCAGAATATCAACTTCGTGTTTTTAAGAAGCAGCTCATTTGTGTATTTGGTAAATTGACTCCGGTAAATAAATTTGAGCAGGTGAGTTAACGAAGATTTATTTACAAAATAATTGGGAACGGGCAAGTACTCGTTCACCGTAGTATCGTTGATTATTTTGCAGAGGTTCAATTTGATGCAGGCTTTGTTGCGAAGCAGGCCTCGCCTCGAAGCTAGCCTCGCCTGAAAGTCTGCCTCCTGTTCAATCCTGCCTCGCCTCGGAGCCTGCCTCGCATCAAAGCTTGGCTCGTATCGAAGCCTGCCTCGCATCGAAGCCTGGCTCGCAACGAAGCCTGCCTCGCATCGAAGCCTGGCTCGTATCGAAGCGTGCCTCGCATCGAAGCATTCCTCGTCTCAAAGCCTGCCTCGCATCGAAGCCTGGCTCGTATTCAATCCTGCCTCGTGAGTTTACATTTCATTCTCTAATATCGATGCCGATGTTATTGTCTTCCTAACCTGACTTTTAACCGCGACGTTTGACAGAGAGCCGTCTGCTAGTCCACTCTCACCGATCCCTTATTCCAGTTTTGTAGCAGCCAAAGGCCTAGACTCAATCTCGGGTCGTCTTTTGGGTTGCCTATAGTAAGGATGGCTACTTTCCTCAGAAATTCCCTGTATATATGTGCTAGAAATATTAAAAATTTACAACAGTGGGTGGATCTACTACGTTTCTATGTAATTTTTTTCAAGGTCATTCAAGGTCATCCAGACCCCTGAAAAATAGTTTTTAACACTATATTTGATTTTTGTCCCACTTTCAAGGAGTATGCACAAAAGGAGAATGCCCAAATTACTATAAGTAGTGGCCTCTCGGCGTCACTAAATGAAACCTGTGACAAATAATAGTTCTTACTCACCATGCAAACGTGTTAAAGGGGCACTTTGCTCGATATTTGCGTGGCTCTGAGTTATAAGCTAGGGCTGTGCGATTAATCGATTAATCGGAAATGTTGATTAATCGTTTTTTCGATTAATCGATTAATCGACGTTTTCGATTAATTGTTTTTTCGATTATTCGATTAATCGACATTTTCGATTAATCGCTTTTTCGATTAATCGATTAATCGACGTTTTCAATTAATCGTTTTTTCGATTAATCGATTAATCGACGTTTTCGATTGATCGTTTTTTCGATTAATCGATTACTCGACATTGTTTATTGATCGTTTTTCCGATGAATCGATTAACCGAAAAAACGATTAATCGAAAAGGCCAATAATTCGATTAATCGATTAATCGAAAAAACGATTAATCGACAGCTTCGATTAATCGAATAATCGCACAGCCCTATTATAAGCTGATATAGGTTTTAATGTGTCTGCATATGTTCTCGTACACTTCTGTGCAATTTGTCAATTAGAACTTGATCAATCTTCGTATTGAGGCCTATTGGCCTGTACGAGATACACGGGCGAAAAATTGTTGTTGGATTGACAAGAGTCAGGGACAAGCGAATTTTCTTGTAAAAATGACAGGTATTCTCGCTATCAGATAAAGCCGCGATTGTAACTCTTCAACAAGCGAGCAAGTGATATGTACCATAGTTTCTGCCATTTTTACAAAACAGTTCACATGTCCCCTATGCTGTTGCTGACTCTTGTAAATCCTACATTGATTTTTTTCCATGTAAAAAGGAAGAGGTGTCAAACATACACACGGCAAAGACTTGCTCTAAAAGCCGTAACAGAATTAGCGAGGAATAACCATGTAAAATATTCGTCGCGAATTTCGTTACACCCTGTATACTCTAGAGAATGGGTTCTCATCTTCCGATTGCTCGAACACCACGTAATGGTGATCGAGGCACGCTTCTCTCTCTTTCTCTGTTTTTTACATTTTTTATCTGAACCGCCGACACCACGAGAAGGTGAAACTGGTTACAGGTCACAGGATTTGTTTCCGTCAGTGGTGACGAAATCAAACTCCCTTGAAACATACGTGGAAAAATGCGAACCTGTGTTAGCTTAGAACTCGAAACCACGCAAGTATGAAGCAAAGTGCCTATGGACACTTTTGCATGGCTGAGCAAGAACGATCATTTGGCACAGGTTTCATCCACTGACGCCGAGGGGCCACTTTAAGCATTCTCCTTTAATTTTACGTTCTTTTAGCGTTCGGTGCAACATGGTGAAAAGCTCAATTTTCTGAATTTTCTGACGTTTTGCACGATTTTATGGAATTCTCCATGTACATTTATGTACAAATGTACTTGATCTTAGTATGTAGCACTTGGAAAGACGCTTGTTTTGTGTTTTTCTTCATATCTGTGACACGTAAATTCGCTGAGATATGACAATTCCAATATTTTTTTTCAACCTGAAAATTTTTACACAGTGAATATTAATTTTGATGGATTTTAAAATTCTCTATAAGCAAATAGAATAGTCTTCAAACCTAGAATAGTATAGTCATACTACATTCAAAAATAACTTTTTCTGAGCTTAGAAAAATGATGAATTCAAGTAGTGAATCCCATTCACCTACGTCAAGTTAGCCCCACACTTTCGAAAAATATATTTGAAAAATCGATCCAGATTGTTCTAGATTTGTTCTACGATGTACGAAAACGGAAATTTGCCAACGTGAAAAATACGGCTGAAAATTGGAACAACCGGTTTTTTGAATCAGCCCCCTGCTTTTGAAGAACACATATTTTTTCAATTGTTCTGAATGGTTATTGGTTCTGGTTGTTCTGAACATTGTTGTAGAACCCCGAGGTCGTACGTCCAAAGACACGCCGAATACAGATAATAACTATTTTCTGCGACTTCAAGAATCAAAATCTCTGAATTGTGAGTCTAGAATAGAACTGATAATAGAGCAAAAAAGTGATTTGCTAGAACAACTACCTGAACTTTTCTATTCCACCTTTGTGATTTTGTTCTGTGGAATGAGGTGTTATGGAATGTGAGTTCGTCCTTATATTACACCTATGAGGTAACCTGGATGACGGTTCCTAATAATTGTGAACGCACAGATATATATGGGGCATTCCATGCCAACTCA
The DNA here is from genome assembly GCA_963989295.1 of Ametastegia equiseti. NCBI lineage: Eukaryota > Metazoa > Arthropoda > Insecta > Hymenoptera > Tenthredinidae > Ametastegia > Ametastegia equiseti. The sequence goes on from OZ022390.1 coordinate 2,795,178, forward strand.
CCGAACCCGTGACCCTGACCATTTTAGATTTCCTGATTCTTTTTTATATGCTCGACCCTCCTCCAAAACCCACGAAAACATGTTTGAAAAAATTTTTTTTCCAAATTTTTTTTTTATCCGTTACTTAGGCTCTCTTAAAAACACAATTTTTTGTTTTTTTATTTTTTGCATAGTCATTCCTTGATGTGGAACCATGATTTTAAGCCTAAAACGGGATTGTGATTCTGGTTTTTTCTATTTTTCCAGAGGGATTCAAATATTTTATTGCAACAATTTTAACGCAAATTTTACCATTTTTTGGTTCCGGCGCTTCCTGTCAGAATTCCCGGAAGATAAATAACAATAGGCGATAAGAATCTTCCAAAACGATGAAGATTTTATTACGAAAAAATACAATTAATGATAAACAACAATTAATTGGTATGTATGTATTCTTTATTCATCCCCAAAGGGGTTTCAAAGCCTTTTTGTAGGGCATGCCAGGCCCTTCACATCGTCTTTACATCAGCTTACAGTTTCTTAACCTACATCTTAGACTATACCTTATTCTTGTCGCCTTCCCTATTCCTCTCCATCTTTCTCTCTTTCTCCATTTATCTTTTTCCGCCGCTTATATCCAATCGCCTTTTATAAGTTATATCTATAATTCTCTTATATACTATCGGGTTAAATTTTCCCGCCATCTCTCTCTCCCTCTCACTCCTTTACTCCCTCTCTCTCATACCGACTTCCGTTTCCTATTCGCTCCGTTCCTCCTCCTCTCTTCCCATTTCTTCCTCACTTCCTTGCCCCTTCCTTACTCGCTCAACATCTTTCATCCATTCTTCTCCCCTTCCACCCCCCCCAGCACTTCTTTCACATTGTCCTGCCAGCTACCTTTTTCGTTTTCCATCCCTACACATCCATCCCACACATGCTCCCACGTCTCTTCCACCATTCCACACATTCTGCATTTTCTCTCCTCATTTTCCCTCCAGTATTCGGCCTCTTTCACCATATTTCCTAGTAGTCCAGTCACTTTAGACAAAATATGGGTGTTATTTCGGAATAAATCCCACCAAGCTAAATTTTGGTATACAGCTTCGTTTTGGCATCAAAAATAACCTCTCAAAAGTCTAGCTCGATTAGGTGTTCGGAACCTTTCAAAATGGCGGCCAAAAAGTACAAAAAAACACTTTTTCCGAAATATCTCGGAATACGTCGATCCTACGACAAAAATAGCTTAGAACTAAAATGAAGGAAATTAAATTCTCTACAAAAAAGATCCTATACACTTTTTCTGTACAGGTAACGGTTTTCGAGTAATCGCGCGGGGAAAAGGACCCCAGCGTTCAGAGCGGCTCATATACGGCGTTCGGAGCGCGACGGCGCTCAGTTTCCCTAAAATATCTCGTCGACGAGCTATATTCTATCGTATTCAAATGTATACTCTCTTCCACACCACCATGTATCAGGTGCATTTTTTTTTTTTTACGTGGTATCCCCATAAGTAGGTCTAATCCACAAATAAGTATGCAAAATGGAACTGGAATTGAAGTTATTTCGTCTATTTACAAGCAGTGGCTTCGCACCCTGCGATACTTATTACTCCTAATTGTCTCACAAATCAAAATTTAAAACAGAACTGGAATTGAAATTATTGACATCTATTTACAATGACTCTCAAGATTTCTGCATCTGCATTTCTGAACTTTAGCAAGCCGTAACATCTGAAGGTTCATTCTGAGAGCGAAATTTCTTTGTACCTTTTTCTTGCTCTTTCGATTATCTAATGGCGGTATTTTTTAGTTTTTTTCAAGATCCACGCCAGTGCCGTTTTCCCATTGGTCAGTACTTTAACACGACGTAACAAAATTGAATACCGCCATCAGATAATCGAAAGAGGAAGAAAAAAGTCCAATAAAATTTTGCTCTCAGAATGACCGTAACGGAGTTACGTCGTGTTGAAGTACTGACCAATGGAAAAACGGCACTAGCGTGGGTCTTTAAAAAAAAAAAACCAAAAAATACCGCCATCAGATAATCGAAAGAGGAAGAAAAAAGTCTGATGAAATTTTGCTCTCAGAATGACCGTTACGAAGTTACGTCGTGTTAAAGTACCTACTGACCAATGGAAAAACGGCACTAGCGTGGGTCTCAAAAAGAAACAAGGCGGAAAAAACAGTTTTTTTCACGATACTTTTCATCACGTTACAGTGGATACTCGAACGGCATGAACCTAAATTTATCCATACACACTTGCATGTACATACCTCAATCTACTCGAATTCACCCTTACAGACAAGTAACCCAATCCATCCGACTGCACTCATATACATACACCTACTTACATGTACCTCAATTTTCTCGAATTCACCCATATATACTCGCACATACCTTAATTGTTCCGAATTAACCCATACATGCTTACGTGTACCTCGATCTACTCGAATTCACCCATATATTCTTGTGTTTTACCTCAATCCACGCGATCCCAACCCGTACCCCGATCTACTGAAATGAAAAAATGAAGATGAAATGAAAGAATTGGAAGTCGAATTTTTTTCCGGTAGAACCGATCATTCGAATTGGATGGGATATGGCAATTTTTCATCTCCATCGTTTGCTCTTGATCCCCTGTAAATTTCAATTTTTTTCATCGGGCCGTTTTCCAGATCATTAGGTGAGTTTGTCTGCCGGACAGACCGACAGACCGACAGACAGACAGACATTTGTTCGCAAATCTGTCCTACATATACCTGTGGATCGGAAACGTAAAAATTGGTTTAAATAACAAAAGTCACTTTTCGTACTGAACCAATACTTTTCTTATATCACCAAAGGTGATGAAAAGTAAAAACTAAAAAATACCGCCATTAGATCATCGAAAGAGCAGGAAAAAAGTACAAAGAAATTTCGCTCTCAGAATGAACCTTCAGATGTTACGGCTTGATAAAGTTCAGAAATGCAGGAATCTTGAGAGTCATTGTGAATAGATGTAAATAATTTCAATTCCAGTTCCGTTTTGAATTTTGATTTGTGAGACAATTAAGAGTAATAAGTATCGCAGGGTGCGAAACCACTGCTTGTAAATAGATGAAATAACTTCAATTCCAGTTCCGTTTTGCATACATACTCATTTGTGCATTAGATCTACTTATGGGGATACCACGTAAAAAAAATGCACCTGATACATGGGTGGTGTGGAAGAGAGTATACATTTGAATACCATAGAATATAGGTCGTCGACGAGTTATTTTAGGGAAACTGAGCGCCGTCGCGCTCCGAACACTGGGGTCCTTTTTCCCGGGCGATTACTCGAAAACCGTTACCTGTACAGAAAAAGTGTATAGGATCTTTTTTGTAGAGAATTTAATTTCCTTCATTTTAGTTCTGAACTATTTTTGTCGTAGGATTGACGTATTCCGAGATATTTCGGAAAAAGTGTTTTTTTGTACTTTTTGGCCGCCATTTTGAAAGGTTCCGAACACCTAACCGAGCTAGACTTTTGAGAGGTTATTTCTGATGCCAAAACGAAGCTGTATACCAAAATTTAGCTTGGTGGGATTCATTCCGAAGTAAAAACCTGAAGTGACTGGGCTGTAGTCTGAACCTGGCTACCCTGCTCCACCTTTCTTCGCCCCACTTCTTTTTCAGGTACTCGGGTGTACCCTCGACCATCACTTCTTTATACCATCTGTTATACCTCGAACCGATTCTTCCTTCCCACCTTTCTTCTCTCTGTTTTATTTTGTCCCTTCTTTCTATTTCTCCAAACTCTGCATCTTCACCTTCCTCTCCCATCCTACTTTCCCTTTCTTCTTCCCACTTTCCTCTGCCTCTCTCCTCCCGGCCCCTTTCTCTTCCCCTGTCTATCAACTCCTGTCTGCATAATCTTGCTAACGAGCTTCCCCTTCCTTCTTTCAGCCTGTTCTCATAACTCTATGCCCTTTTCAATGCCCTTATTCTCAACTTATCTCTGCAAACCTCCTCCCTGACCATGTATCCTGGCGTCTTCCCGTCCACCCCTAGCACCCACCTTATGAACCTTCCCTGTATCGCTTCCACCCTCTTCCGTTCTTTCCAACCCCATATCTCCTCCGCATATTCTACCACTGTCCATACCAGTCTGTCGAACATCCACATCCTTTTCTCCCAGTCCTTGCCATACCTTCTCTTTCCTATTCCCCACACTTGCCTCATCACTATTCCTGCCTTTCTTACTCTTTCCCGCACGTGCGCCTCCTGCCCACCATTCCTACTTATCGTATATCCCAGGTAACAGAACTCCTTCACTTCTTCTATGATCCTCTTGCCCTTCCATTTCCATTCTGCCTTTTTAAACCTGCCTCCTCCTTTTCTAAATCTCATTACCTTAGTTTTTCCTACATTCAGTACCAGCCCTTTCTTATCAATATACTTCTCTAATCTCCTTATCATCATCTCCATTCCATCTTCCTCCTCCGCTAAAATTGCCATATCGTCCGCGTAAGCCAGCGTATAAATCCTTCCTTCTCCTAATCTCACTCCTCCATGTCTTCCCGCCCTTCCCAGCTCTTCCTCTACGTTTGCAATCAGGATGTTGAACAAGAAAGAGCTTAGTGGGCACCCCTGCCTCACTCCCATTGCCGTCCAGAATTCCTCCTCTACTTTTTCTACTACTTTGACCCTGCTTTTCGTTTCCCTGTAAATTTTTTCCGTCCTTACTACTAGCTCTTCCCTTATACCTCTCTCTCTCATTGACTCCCATAATATTTTCCTATTTATTGAATCAAAGGCCGCTTTTAGGTCCACGAAAAGCGCAACCATCTTCCCGTTTTTCTGGTGGATTTGCTTGTTCACTAGATAGTTCAACACATACAGTGAGAATCTGGTCAAACTTTCCACTCAGTCACAGCCTCCTCGGCACACTCCGAGATTTTCGTCTGTTTTCGCAGGCTGGATATCCCCGGTTTTTGGTTTGAGCTCCAGCTGATGATAGATAGCCATCAAACACGGACGCCCATGCTATCAAATAACCGCGTCAACGGTGACAGTTTAGGTTATGTTAGACTAGAAATTCGGAATTCCGAATAATTATCAGGATTTCAAGCTTTTTGATGAACTTTCAACTCGCAGAAAATCCTTAAAAGGCTATCAGAAAACGTTAATTGATGAATCTTCCTAACGAAGTAAAAATCAACCGGCTTCTTACTGAAGAAACAATCATAACCTCAACTGTCACCGTTGACGCGGTTATTTGATAGCATGGGCATCCGTGTTTGATGGCTATCTATCATCAGCTGTAGCTCAAACGAAAAACCGGGGATGGCCAGCCTGCGAAAACAGACGAAAATTTCGGAGTGTACCGAGGAGGCTGTGACTGAGTGGAAAGTTTGACCAGATTCTCACTGTATATGCTGTCTACCATCCCCATTCCCTTCCTAAAACCCGTCTGGTTCTGCGGCACAATTCCCTTATTTTCTATCTCCTGTTCCAACCTCGCCGCCAGCACTGATGCATACACCTTGTACAGGGTTAGCATCAGCGTGACTCCTCTGTAGTCTCCGGTGTTTTTCCCGCTGCCTTTCTTTATGATAGGTATAATGATACCCTCTTCCCACTCCTCTGGCCAACCCTCCCCTTTCCATATCCTGTTGCATATTCTCAGCACCCACTTTACCATCTCTTCTTCTCCGTACCTCCACACCTCATTTTCAACTCCGTCTTTTCCCGGGGTTTTCTTATCTTTAAGCCTGCCAATCGCCTTTCTGATCTCCTCTCTACTTATTCCCTGCTCTTCGTCTCTTTCCCTCCTCTCTCTTCCCCTTCCTACCACCTTTTCTTCTACTCCCCCCAGCATCCCCATGAAGTATTCCTTCCACTCCTTCATCTCAACGTTTTCGTCCACTTTTTTTCTTTTCCTCCTTTCTCTATTTATTACTTCCCAGACCTTGTTCTCCGTCTTCGCTTCCTCTACCTCTTTCTCAAATCTTTCGTTTCCCTCCCTGATCTTTCTTTTGCACATCTTTGTATTCTCCTTTCACTGCCCTGTACTTGTCCTTTCCTTCACCCTTTTCTTTCCATTCATCATAGCAATAGCTATTGCTACGCGAGAATGCTTTGGATTCACCCGGGACTGATGGACAATCTCAAAGAGTTAGCCGTACGAGTTAGTCAATAGCTAGGTACTAGAGGAATTGAGCGCTTGACGGTCGGCGGTAATGGGAAGCAGCCGACAGTCTCACCAGCCAATCACGGCGGGCGCTCACAGCCTAAACTCCTCCATAATCTTTTACACCATATTTCCTATGTTCGGCTTCAAGAGAATGACCCTGTATATCCCCGTTCACGTATATTCCTATTATTCTCCATCTTTCTGAGCCTATTTTCACCTCCCTGCACACTATTCCTTCCTCTTCCCCACCTATCTTTTTCTTGCCTTCCTTTTTGCCTTCTACCAGCTCCTTCCTTACCCCTGTCACCATGCCCCCTATCACTCTTCCTTTTCTGTTCCTTTTCCTTGCATATTGCACTTCCCAGTCGTACCCTCTGGGCAGCTTATTGCTTAACTTTTCCCATCTCTTCTTCTCCAGCCATGTCTCACATAGCATTATAATGTCCCATTCCTCTAATCCTTCCCGAAAATCTTTGTCTTTATTCGCCATTCCGGCGACGTTCCGAAAGGCTATCTTCGCCCCTCTTCTGACATCCTCCGCTTCTCCCCTCCTTACTTTTTTTCCTTTCTTCCTTCTAGCAACCTCCCCTCATCCCTCTGCCGCTTCGCCCTCTTCTGAACGGGACTGTTTGCCACCCTCTCCCTCTGCGAATATCTGCTCCTCCCCTCATCCTGGTATTGCACCCCCCCTGCGTCTGCTCACCATTCGTTCTGTCCTCTTCCCTCTCTTCTCCATCACTCTCCTCTTCGCTTTGTTCTCCGCTTTCGTTTTTCGGCCTTTCGTTTCCTTGCCCGTCCCTCAGCATCCGTCTTTCTTCATCCCATTTCCAGATTACCCCGTCTATGCTTATTTTTCCGTACCCAGTCCACACCCTTCTGCCTTTCCTCTCCTCCTCACCTGCTGTTTCCCTCAGCCGCCATTTCATTTTCCTTTCTGCCCATGTCAGGTCGTCTTCTATCCTTTCCTGCCTGCCCCATAGGCTCCTTTTTTTCAGCATCACCTGTCTTTTTTTTATCTCTGCTCCCTACCCTAGCTACTATCATTCCTCCTCTCACCCTTCTCATCTCTCTTCCTTCTGTTATCTGCACTCGTGCACCTATTTCTTCCATTAACTTCTCAACTTTTGCCTTCCCTTCTCCTCTTTCCGCTTCTATTCCTCTGACAATGATGTTTTCTCTTCTTTCCTCTCTTTCTTTTTTCTCTATGGCCCACTCCACTCTTCTAACCTTTTCGGCTATTTCTCCGCCGTCTTGCCCCAACTTTTGCGGTGCCTGTCTTTCCTTTTCTTTTTCCTTTTCCTTCTCTAGCTCGATTCTCTTCACTCTTTCTTCTATCTTCCTCACCTCGTCTTTGCCCCCTCCATGTGCCTCTTTAGGCCCCGCCACCTTTTTCTTCATTTCTTCTAATTGCTCTTCCATCTCTTTTTTCTCTTTTTCCCATCCTTTTTGCTTTTTCAGCAGTTCTTTTTTTACCTCTTCAATTTCTTGTTTCATTTCGCTCACGAGGAGAACCCGCGAGGTGTAACCCATGGATCTGCACGAGACTTCGCAAAATGAAAGAGTGATAAAAATGAACGAACACGTGTTTCGGCTTATCCGTAGACACTCGACCGTTGCCGAGAAAATAACGGTCAAAGTTTCGACGCTGCTTCATGGGTCCGCTCGTGCGTGGCTCATTCAAGCGGATCGGTGGCGCAGTGGCTAGCGTTACGCCTTCGAGATTTCGCGCCTCGTGTTCGAATCCCGACCAATTATATATATATTTTTTTTTTTAATTTTTTTCCATTCTTTCGTCAAAATATGCTTCACGAATGTTCTTTATTTGATTGACGATATCGAGGACGCTTCATTTAAATGACAATTCAATACTCCAAAGCAATTGTCCGTTATTGCGAAACATACTACAGGGTATAAGGTCTGCAGGTGGGCTCGCTAGCCTTTGCCTGCCGGTTACCAATTCGTAGAAATACAATACGGAATATTTAGGACTGGTTGGTACCTGCAACCGCTGCCGAGAACGTTACTACACTCGAGTGGTTCCGACCTGCCCAGCGGGGTTTCGTCCCCTTCTGGTAAGAAGTGGGAACAATTCTGTGGCCTCGATGTCAGTTCGTCGTGAGTTTTCAAAACGAGTGGGCGTGCAATGGAGCCTCCGCAGAAAGTAAAAAAAAAAGAAAATACTGAAAGTGACCCTGTAGCAGGAACTTCCGAATTAGATTTTCCGGGCGAGTATATGGAAAGTGAATATGTTGATACTCTGGATGAGTGTGATACAGTGAGCCCGGAAACGAAAGAGGAGATAACCGGTGCGGTGCGATATTGTATAGAATTGCTGGAGAAAATGGACATAATTAGCAAAACGCAAAGTACGGTAAAATCTCATCGGTCAAAAATTATGGGTCAAAAGATGGCAAACGAAGTCATAAATGTAATTCATGGTGGCGAGTTCGTTAACGAAACAGAACTCTTGGCTGCAGAAGAAGAATTCGAATCGCATACTGACGATGAAATAGTACCGATAAACATTGAACATGCGATAGAAGAGTTTTCGAGTGCCCCAGAACAGAGTGAAAATGACGACGAGCCGGAAAACGATCCAGTCCCATTTGAATTAAAGGTAAATTTCATGTCCAATAACATTTTCATAAAATTGAGTAATAATCAGTACATGAAATACTACATTTGATGCCTTATTCCTTCAAATGAGATTATAATGAAAATTTATTAACCAGATAAAAATTTGCACTTGTCTTACTCCGTTTTATCTATGTCGGTAGTAGTCTGCGTAAGGTATAATGTGAATTCTATTTTTTATTACAGTTAAAAGCAGTCAGACTTTCGGAACTCCATCCGAAATGGTCAATCAAAACATTAGCGACAAAAAGCACGCGCAAACTTACAAGTAAAGTGCAGCTATGGCGATGGAAGAACCACGTGGAGAGCGGCGGTACAAAGTTTGAGAAATATCAAATGATCGATGCGTGGGTATTTGATCGTTTCCAAGAGGCCAGAAAGAATGCACATCTGGTTACTACACGAACATTGCGGCAGTGGGCAATGGCTGCCGCGGGCCCGTTGCTTTCCGAAAGTTTTCAATTCCAAGCTTCACAAACGTGGTGCGATACCTTTAAGGCCAAGCATAGAATTCGACAGCGCCATGTTACCAAGTACGTCAGTACCAAAGAGAAACGTACATTCGAAGAATTGTTGCGAACTGCTGCAGAGTTTCAACATCAAACAGCCACCATAATTCCTCATTTCGATCCTGATTTTGTAATCAACACAGACCAAACCGGATGTGAATATCGGATCAGCAGTAAACGAACCTTATCTTTCCGAGGTGAAAAAGTTACGGAAATTGCTGTCAGCCAATTGAATCAGCTGACGCATTCATACACTGCCCAGTACGGGCTAACACTTTCCGGAAAACTACTACCAACAGTTTTCATCTGCCTCCAAGAAACAAATGGAAAATTCGGTCCTCGAGTAAAACAAGAGGTAGACCAATTGATGGAACGGCATCAGAACGTGTATATAACCGCGACGAAATCCGGAAAATTGACAAAAGAGACGTACAATGACTTTTTGGATGAAGTTCTGCGACCATATGTGAAGAAGGAACCATTTTTGTTCGTAATTGATTCATGGGGTGGACAAAGCGACGTCTCCTTATATGATGGAAAATTCGTGGATGAAGATGGAATGCCAACATGTTCATTGAAAGTAATTCCTCCAAAGTGTACTCCACTATGTCAACCCTGTGATGTATATTTCTACCGACAGGTCAAAAATTACATCCGACGACTCCAGAACTGCTCCTTTCTCATTGCACAGCAAAGAGACATAACTACCAGACGTGACGCGATTAGAATACACGCCTTAATTCATAATCAATTGCAGGCGCCAGCATTTGAAAAGATGATTCGGTACGCATGGTTTGCCGCAAAATTATCTCCGGATCGTGAAGTTTTTAACAACGTCAACGACGTTGCTTTTCCAGAAAATATTCACACCAAGAAATGTGACTGCGGCCAAAGTGCCTTCGTGCGTTGCTCGTGGTGTACAGAATTTTTGTGTTTCGGATGTTTTTATGATAGGTTTCACCCCGAGGAATGCAGCGGATCCTCTTGAATTGGAATAATGCAACAATAAACACAAAAATAAAGATTTTCGCAACTATGCATTTGTTATTTCCAATTATTTTCAAACCTACCCTGTAGTATGTTTCGCAATAACGGACGATTGCTTTGGAATATTGAATTGTAATTTAAATGAAGCGTCCTCGATATCGTCAATCAAATAAAGAACATTCGTGGAGCATATTTTGACGAAAGAATGAAAAAAAAATAGAAAAAAAAAAAATATATATAATTGGTCGGGATTCGAACACGAGGCGCGAAATCTCGAAGGCGTAACGCTAGCCACTGCGCCACCGATCCGCTTGAATGAGCCACGCACGAGCGGACCCATGAAGCAGCGTCGAAACTTTGACCGTTATTTTCTCGGCAACGGTCGAGTGTCTACGGATAAGCCGAAACACGTGTTCGTTCATTTTTATCACTCTTTCATTTTGCGAAGTCTCGTGCAGATCCATGGGTTACACCTCGCGGGTTCTCCTCGTCAGTTGCTGATCCGATTTTTCGGCACTCTTTTTCAATTCTTCCTCCATCCTCTCTATCCTTTCTATTACTATCCCTATCGTGTATTTTTCCCCTTCCTCTTTTTCCTCTTTTTCCTTATCTGGCGACCTTCCGGTTTCCCTACTCTTCCCAAAAATTCGCTTTTCATCTGTTGCGCCTACCCATCCAACCATCTCTTCGTCTCCTCTGCTCATACTTACTCTTTTTCTCTTTAGGAAGTCCGCTATCCCCCCTACGCTATGAGACCGTTCCCTCGCTAATATATCTGCTTTTCTGGGTCTTCCCGCTTTTCTTTTTTCTTCCACCATCTTTTCCTCCATCCCTTCCTGCTTCCCTGTACCTCGACCTCCTACTTCGTCACTCATTTTTTTTTCTGCCTTAGCCTTTGCACGGTTCTTTTATTTTCTTTTTTCAGCCGAAATCACCCCGTTTTTTCTCTTCTGCCCGGTTTCCTACTCCCTGTTGTTCGTAACCCTTATTTTATTTTATTTTCCTTCCCTCCGGCTTTCCTTGTTGTCCACTTTATCTTTCTTTGTCCAGTTTTCGGACCTCTACCTTCTATCTTCTCTCTTTTGTCCTGTTACTCCTGTCTCTGCCTATCTACTTGCTGTCTAGCTATCCTCTGTTGTCCACCTTTCTACCTACCCGTTACCCTCTGGTCTACCACCTGTAGCCTGTGTTTTCCCGCCTGTTTTTCCCTAACCTCTTGCGCCTATTTTCCTGATTCAGCCTTATCGCATCCACCTCGTCTCCATTCACTCTTTTTATCTTCCTTTCTTCAACTTTCTCACAGCCTTTCACACCTTGCCGGCACCTTCGTCCACGCAGAAAATTTCGGTGAGTTGGAATGGAATGCCCCATATAATTCGTAAAACAGAGTTTGTTTATTGGTACGTGTGAGTGCCAACAGAGTTATTGTAAAGGAGTTGAAGGGTGACGATTGCAGAGAAGTCATTGAAGGAAAGCGATTGAAAAGGAATGATTGGAGGAAAGCGATTGAAAAGGAATGATTGAAGGAAAGCGATTGAAATGGAGGGGTTGAGGAAAGCGATACGTATCGGAAGAAGGTTGAAAGAACAGTAGTGAAGAGTGACTTCGGAATGAGCGTACTCAGGGGTGGTGGAGAGGTGTAGGACCTGTAGGTAGGGATGTGCGAAGATGACAGGTCAGCACATCCTCTGATAAGGAACCGTGCGACTGCAGCTGCAGGCGCACGGCTTGGATTGTTATGACGGGGATGAAATGATAGGTGGGCGAGTGCGAGGGTCCGAGCACGTATAAACAGAGACTTCTGTATCAAATGCGACAGAAGAATCTCGTTAAATTTATACTCCCCCGATAGAACTCGTTCGCTTAGTTTTACTTTCTTGAAGATTGGGAACTATTTTTCACAACCTTTTCGCGGATTGAATCCTGCTGTCGATTCTCAATAATGCGATCAACAAATTCAGACTTATTCGTTGGTGGCAATGGAAAAAATGATGTTATCTTCACAGTCTATCTGTATGCGACATTTGGAATTTGAGGTGAGGTCTTCTGGGATGGGATTCTGTAACTCTCCGCTAACTCCGCTAACTCCGCAAAGTCCGCTAACTCTGCCAACTCAGCGGAGACCGTTGGTTGGCTGAGAAGCCATCGGTCCGTCCAATCAGAGACCGCTTCGGATTTCGGTGGTGCCTATTTCTTATCGCTTATTTCCCATTACCTTTTTCCTATAGTCCTATTTCCTGTAGCTACAGTCCAATATTTTGATTCATTCATTCGTTTTCTTTCCATCTTTTTATCTCCTCACTTTATTCTTGTGATATTCATGCATATGTATCAAGTGACAGGAGCTCTTGCGTTTGTTTATTTGTTGCAATTAGCGGCCGGAAAAAGCCCACGGCGCCACCATACAGGGTACCGCCGTACACAGCGCCACCGTATAGGCACCACCGAGGCCCGAAGCGGTCTCTGATTGGACAGTCGGTTGGCTTCTTAGCCAACCAACGGTCTCCGCTGAGTTAGAGGAGTTAGCGGACTTTGCGGAGTTAGCGGAGAGTTACAGAATCCCATCCCTGATCAGCATGTATCAACGTTTTACGACGAGGGGTTTGAAATCTTCGGAATTTATGTAGTCATCAATTACGATATCGGGACCAATAATTTGATGTTTTCATACGAGCGGGTCCATGTCATTTCACTCAGAAAAAAAACACTCAAATCGCGGATCTTTGCGCCCTACGAGGAATCTTAGGTACTATGAAAAAAAAAAATGGAAATTCACCGATTTCGAAAATTTTTTAAAAATGCCGGAGTTACGGGTGTTTGAATTTTTTTGCTTAGTTTGAAAATTCATATCTCCGAAACTATTGATCGCAGCCAAATGAACTCGGACTCATTTTATTCACAAAAGAAAGAGCTACTGTTAAAAAATATGTTCAAGGCAAGAATGAAGTTCTTCGAGTTTTTTTCGTAATTTTTTTCAAAAATTCCGCCGCCATCTCCAAAGGGCGTGGTAAATTTCAGGAAGACCCCTTTTTTAGATGGCTAGATCCTTCCCCTTCGAATTCGTGAGAAAAAATGTATGGAGACCATACTAAGTCCGGAGAAAAAAATTAAAACGTCTGGCCGTGCGTCGGCGCTGCTCCGGCAGGCTCGCTGTTTCACGTAGCCGTTGAATTTCATTCAATGTTCCGCTGTTTTCCAGGGCTATCCTCTCTCGGAAAATAGTTATTCGACTACTTTGGACTCCCAGAATATGTATACCGGTTATTTTCGCTTGGAATTATACCTGTTCCGAACGTTTCAGTACGGTTATTGTTTGTTGAACACACCTGTGCTGCAATTGACGTTCTGATTCCATTGCAATAGGTTCGTGCAATATAATTACTTTGGCTCTTTTGTAATTCTCTCGTAACTTGGCAGAGAAGAGCTAGTAGTTATGCCCCGTGGAATGGAAATTATCGATTTCTGCGAAATTTTGGTGACCCTGAAAAGGGCCAATGTTTTGAGTGAAATTGCGCTCGACAACGCTTAGTTGGATACGCAAGTTGAATATTAATTCTTAACTTTTACATAATCAAAATTTTCTGATACGGAAAATAATTTCGTTTTGATAAGTTCATCAGAAATCGGAATGACTGCATGTAATTTCAGAGTGCCACGAACCATCAAAGCTTCATCCAATCGATTTTGTGAAATAGTTTCTTCTGCTGTATGTTCTACAGCAGGCAAAAGATATACACCTGAACAGTGTCGGGCGTAATTAATTACTTTCTACATACTAAATAAAGTATTTAGTATTGGAAATATTTTTAATTACGAAATACAAATGTATTTAGTATCAAAAAATCTCCTGACTACAAAATACAAATGTATTTAGTATCGGAAATTCTTCTAAATACTGTACACGCTCCCCCGAGTCCTTGGTCGACTCGGGTCGGCAATGCTATCAAACCTGGACGCTTCTTCCAACGTCACACGGATACAGATGGTCAAAAAGAGAGAGTGGGGCGACAGGTCCGTTACGCGGACCACTCGTCGCGTTGCCGCGAAGGAAAGTCGGGAAGACGGGATATCGGGAAGGGTTGAGGGAATGCCGGGGCTCAGGATGGTAAAGGGGAACGCGGGGGCGTAGATTGAAGACACATGGGCGTTGGTTATATCAATCTTATATTTCTCCAATTACCATACACACTATGAGTGATAAGAATGGCTATGAGGGAAAGGGGGAGGCAGGCGCGTCACTCTCCGGGTATAGCTAGCGTCGAGTGTAGCACGGTCAGCTGAGCAGGCGTGCCGGCGAGCGGAAGCGAGCGAGAGCACGCGAGAGAGAGAGTGAGTCAGTTCGTTAGAAAGCGGAGAGTGGCGAGTAGCGCGCGCGGAGAGAGAGAGGGTTACGCTAGCTCGCACACCGTCAGGCGCGGTCGGAGGTGGTGTTGGGGCGAGCACACCGATAGACTCGGATTCGTGCGCGTGGGTCGGATCGGCAGCTCACTGACCAGGCGGGTGAGGGGCGAGGGGAAGCGTCGAGCAAGGCAAGGGACGGGGGAAGCGGGGAGGCAAGCGGGCATGCACTAGCTGAAGCAAGGCTGAATACTAAAAATGGTCAGTTCCCAGCCTGGAAGACGTATCCTAGAACCGCCGTATCCGTTGGTTCTCCTCTCGGTGAAACCAGGGAGGCTGGTCCAGGCAGAAAAAGAAAAATATAAATTTGCTACCTTGTCGTAGCTGGGCTCAGGTAATCCCGGGGAGGTGGCAACGTTTTTGAGGGGGGGCACACACTCACTCACAGGGTCCCTTTGGGGCTCCAAGAACCTACGATTAGGTACGAGGGGGTAGGAGGTTTTCACCACGTGAAAAGTATCGCAAAATATAAACGCTTGGATGACTCCAGAACAATTTCTGACACGGAGGGTTTAGAAGCACGTGTCTCTCGCGAAACGGTCAAGATTAAGATGGCTCGGCCTTCTTCTTCCGGTAATTGGGTCACTCCAGACACCGCTAGGTGCGCAAATTACCGGTCAAATGGCCGAACGGGCGGGTTGCGGGGAGGAGGGCGGTTCTCCAGAGTCCGAAGTCCGGGCCGACCACGTGGTCCATCCTCTAGCGGTCCGGTCGACCGGCCTGGACTCAGACGGGGCGGGGAGGGCAGGGTACGCTCCGCGGCGTTGGAGGAGGCGAATAACTGGCAGCGAGCTGCCACGTTACAATACAAAATACAATTGTATTTAGTATTTAAAATTTTTCTAAATACAAAATACAAATGTATTCAGTTTCGGAAAATCTTCTAATTACTAGATACAAACAGAGTTGGGCGTTTTTTCAATTAATTACATTCAAATTACAAATTACAATCGTAATTTGTATTTTGAATTTTTTCTAATTACAAATTAAAAGTAATTAGTAATTAGAATTTTTTTAAATTACAAATTACAAGTAATTTGTACTCAGAGTTTTTTCTAATTACAAATTACAATTGTAATGTGTATGTATGGGGCATTTCGAGTATATATGGGTGATTTCCAGTCTACTACGGTATATCCGAGTACATATGGGTCATTTCGAGGATATATGGGTCATTTCTAGTATGTGTTCGTATACCCGTCTATGTATGGGTCTTTTCGCGTGTGTACGTGTATTCGGATATGTATGGATGATTTCGAGTCTACCACAGTATATTCAAGCGTATATGGGTCATTTCGAGTTTGTACGTGTGGTTGAGTATGTATGGGTGATGTTGAGTCTACTACGGTATATTCGAGTACATATGGGTCATTTCGAGGATATATGGGTCATTTCTAGTATGTGTTCGTATACCCGTCTATGTATGGGTCTTTTCGCGTGTGTACGTGTATTCGGATATGTATGGATGATTTCGAGTCTACCACAGTATATTCAAGCGTATATGGGTCATTTCGAGTTTGTACGTGTGGTTGAGTATGTATGGGTGATTTTGAGTCTACTACGGTATATTCGAGTACATATGGGTCATTTCGAGTATGTATGGGTGATTTCCAGTCTACTACGGTATATCTGAGTACATATGGGTCATTTCGAGTTTTTACGTGTGGTTGAGTATGTATGGGTGATTTTGAGTCTACTACGGTATATTCGAGTACATATGGGTAATTTCGAGTATGTATGGGTGATATACAGTCTACTACGGTATATCTGAGTACATATGGGTGATTTTGAGTCTACTACGGTATATTCGAGTACATATGGGTCATTTCGAGTATGTATGGGTGATTTACAGTCTACTACAGTATATCCGAGTAAATATGGGTTATTTTGAGGATATATGGGTCACTTCCAGTATGTGTTCATATACTCGTCTATGTATCGGACATTTCGCGTTTGTACTTGTCTTCGAGTGTGTATGGGTGTTTTTGAGTCTACTCCGGTATATCCGAGTACATATGGGTAATTTTGGGGATACATCGTTCATCGCAAGTATAGCTGTCGGTCAATTCAAGTAAGTTCGGGTGCATTTCATACTGATATATGTTTATACTATACTCGAGTGTGAATACATGAAACTGTCGAAACGAACGTGAAAAAATGAAAAAAACAATTTGGAGGTAGTGGTACTTGGCGGGCCTTTCAGAGAAAAAAGACTGTGAAATCTACATTACGAACCATTCGATGTCCTCCGATAATCATTTACTCATTAGCCCGCCAAAGTACCACGGACTCCAAATTGTTTTTTCCATTTTTTTAAAATACATTTTTCGTTATGAATATTTCTTTAAGAATGTGAATATTTCCAATGTTTTTCATCCAAATTGTTCCCACAATGGATAATCATAATCAAGTGGAGTGAGCGAGCGAATTACGAGCGCAACGTTTTTTATTTTTGGGTTGAATGGTATTATACAGGTACTTGGCAATTGCATCTGATTTCACTGCTTTTATAGGTTGACAATCATAAACTAATCGAGTGAGCGAGCTAACGAGAACAATGCTTTCCAATTTTTGGTTGAGGGCTCTATACACATTAATGGACTTGGCGAAAGGTTCTTGCACCAGAGGTGCTTTTGGGGGTGATATACCTATACTCACGCGAATGAATGAAAACTATAATAATTTGGATGAATATAGTATATTTGTGCTCAAAAGTCAAATTTTCTGAATTTCCGAATCACTCAGGACCTGCAGTAGAGAAATTATAACCTCGGAATAATCGATAAGGAAATGATTTAGTAATGCCCGGGACGAAACATGATTTACGTTCGTTCCGACAGTTTTATGTATTTACACTCGAGTATAGTGTAAACATATATCAGTATGAAATGCACGCAAACTCACTTCAATTGACCGACAGCTATACTTGCGATGAACGATGTATCCCCAAAATTACCCATATGTACTCGGATATACCGGAGTAGACTCAAAAACACCCATACATACTCGAAGACAAGTACAAACTCGAAATGTCCGATACATAGACGGGTATATGAACACATACTGGAAGTGACCCATATATCCTCGAAATAACCCATATTTACTCGGATATACCGTAGTAGACTGTAAATCACCCATACATATTCGAAATGACCCATATGTACTCGAATATACCGTAGTAAACTCAAAATCACCCATACATACTCAACCACACGTACAAACTCGAAATGACCCATATGTACTCGGATATACCGTAGTAGACTGGAAATCACCCATACATACTGAAAATTACCCATATGTACTCGGATATACCGGAGTAGACTCGGAATCACCCATACATACTCGGTTTCACCAGAATATACTGGAAATCACTCATATATCCCCGAAATTACCCATATAACTCGAAATCGTCCTCATAGTCTTAGAACCACCCATGCAGTTGAATCAATCGAATTTCCGGATTGTAATTAGCTCGAAAAATATGATCAATTACATTGGGACATTGTAATTTAACTGAAATTTGATGCTAAATACAATTTCAATTTGTAATTAGAAAAAAATCCGGAACTAATTACTTTCAACTTGTAATTGAAAAGAATACGAAAATCTAATTACTTTCAATTTGTAATTAGAAAAATTCCGAACTACTAATTACTACTGTAATTGTAATTAGAAAAAACTGCAAATACAAATTACAATTGTAATTGTAATCAGAAAAAACTCTAAATACAAATTACTTTTAATTTGTAATTAGAAAAAACTCTAAATACAAATTACTTTCAATTTGTAATTAGAAAAAACTCATAATATAAATTACTTGTAATTTGTAATTTAAAAAAATTCTAATTACTAATTACTTTTAATTTGTAATTAGAAAAAATTCAAAATACAAATTACAATTGTAATTTGTAATTTAAATGTAATTGATTACCGAAAGTAATTAACCCTCCGTGTGTACACTATATTTTTCGAGACACGGTGTGTACACTAGGTCTTTTAGGGACCAGTCCGGTTTTTGAAGTTTTCTAAATTTTCAAAAAATGTGGAAAAATTCAGGGTCACTTCTCGAAATGTCTACGATATGACCCAGAAGTTGCCGAAGTTAAAAGTCGAAAACCGTTGTTATGAAAAATTGAAGTATAGTCAAAAATGCGAAATAAACGGGATTTCGTTTTAAAATTCATAACTTTGCAATAGACAAATATTTGGAAAAACGATTTCAAGGTTTTTTAGTTCAAACTATGGGCTTTTGAAAGAATATAGTATTGTTAGCGTGGACTCCAAAAAGTTGAATTATTCCAGCACCTGAAAGTAGGGAATATTCTAAGGATCAGGCCGATTGTAAATATACGAAACGGCAAATATTCGGCACAAAATGAGTGTCTATTGTATAAAATGAAAAGATTATAGAATATAAATAACGATTAACAATGAAGAAAGGAATTTACGGTGCGTAGTTGTACGAAAAGTGCATCATGTGGTTATCGTAAACCGGCATTTGGCAGAATGTACAGCAGTACAATGATAAAGAAAAACATCAAGTTACATGAAACAGTCATTTTAACTATGAATAGCCCGAAAAACTACGGCAAAAACAAAAAAACTGCATTCCATTATCTTTGAAAATTCTGACGCCGTGTGTACACTGACCCTTTCAGGGAACGGACAGTACTTGCATCGGCTGGCTCTTACAGATAAACTACCAGACCCAGGGGTCCTCTGGGCCTTTAGCCCCCACAACTACATAGATTTTTTAGGGGAAGTAGTTGAAGACCGCACTCCATTTATTGGGGGGAAATTTGCGTTTGAAATTTCGACTGTTCCCTCAAAGACCCAGTGTACACACGGAGGGTTAATTATGCCCAACTCTAGATACAAACGTATTTGGTACCGAAAAATCTCCTAATTACAAATGTATTTATTAACGAAAATTCTTCTAATTACAAATTACAAATTACATTTTTTCGAAATCACTCATATCTACTTAAAATCAACCATATACTCCGCAATTATCTCTATACACGAACATTACCCCAGTACCTGCAGATTCCCATACAACTCAGAATCACCCATATATTCACGTTTACTCAGTGTACGTATTACTTCGTTTAATCTGAGTAATTAGCTCTGAAAATGTCTCAAAGAAAATTTCCGAGATATAATTCGGTCGATAAACGGTAATCATCACATTGGTAATTTGTATTTAGAAGAATTCTCGACACTAAATACATTTGTAATTTGTATTCAGGCGATTTTTCGATACTAAATACAATTGTATTTTGTAGTTAGAAGAATTTCCGATGCTAAATACATTTGTATTTTGTATTCAGGAGATTTTTCGATACTAAATACATTTGTATTTTGTATTTAGATAAATTTCCTATTCTAAATACATTTGTATTTTGTACTTAGAAAGTAATTGATTGAAAATCCGCCCAACACTGCTCCTGAAATGAGAGCATGCCCAATTATACCGTGAGGATCTCGTGAAAGGAGTCGGTCAAAGTGCGCAAGCGTCGAATAATTCGTATTTCATGGAGATAACCAACTCGCTGCGCTGGAAAGTCCCTAGGTAGTTCGCACGTCGCTCGGTTGTTTACTCCATGGATCCCGGCATCCATTGTGGATGGCAAACGGCTGATTGTAATACATCGCGAAAGGTTATGTACGAGCACAGTTATGTTCGACTCTAGGAAGCAAATGAGTAATAAAACAGTGGATATGCACGTGAATTTAATAGGTAGACATTTAATAAGAATCATTTCCTCAATTGGATAAAAATCTCCAATTACATGATTGATTCTTGCGAATTGGTCAGTTGATTGGAAGTTATGTCGGTTGCTCCGAATCTGATTGAAAATCAAATTGAATCTTACATTTACACTTCAGTCAAATAATTAGGCTCTATGGGTTCGAAACGAATAGCAATAATATTTTTATTCGATTCATTCGTGAACTCTAGTGACTTGGTCAATTTGACAAAAATTCTCAGAGCCATTCTGACTCTGAATCATGTAGATCACATCATCGGATAATGAAAATTCTGGAATGGAAAAAAATAAATAACGAATTGGGAAAAAAAATGGAATAAATTGGTTCATTTTTTTTCTTGATTGACTTAAACAACGTAAGTGAAAACGAGTTTATTGAAAGAATCACAAATTCATTCGATGCTCGACAGAAAGTGGTATCTTGCATCAGCAAACTCAATCGTCAGATTAGTAAGTGTCATGGTGTTTTCTTTCTCCTTTGAATAGCGTGGTAACTACAAGTCCGGTTGCTGTGCCGAATGAAAATGGATTTGACTTTCCAAGATTGAACAGAGCTTGATTTTTGCACTCCCTTACGTGACTGACGGAGTTACTCCACGATGTGGAAAGTCAAAACGTTCTGTCATCGTACGAATTTGTAATTTTTTAAATAAAATTGTTTTCACCTACCTGGTTCAATTCATTCGATAGGCTCATTTTTAATTTACGTTTGCTGGTCCCGGTCAATTCATTGTTGAATATTCCGAACCCATAGAGCCTAATTATTTGACTGAAGTGTAAATGTAAGATTCAATTTGATTTTTAGTCAGATTCGGAGCAACTGACGTAACTTCCAATTAACTGACCAATTCGCAAGAATCAATAATGTGATTGGTGATTTTTATACAATTGAGGAAATGATTCTTATCAAACGTCTACCTATTAAATTCACGTGCGTATCCACCGTTTTATTACTCATTTGTATCCTAGAGTCGAACATAACTGTGCTCGTACATAACCTTTCGCGATGTATTACAATCAGCCGTTTGCCATCCACAATGGATGCCGGGATCCACGGAGTAAACAACCGAGCGACGCCAGCGCCATATCTAGGGAGATTCTTCGCGTGTTGGCTCTCTCTACAAAATCCCCAGTGAGCCGGCTCTGGCGCGCTCTGAGCAACTCCTTTCACGAGATCCTCACGGTATAAATCCAGCGGTGTTTGAATAGGATCTAAATTGCCAATCAATTGTAAACTCGCCAGATAGTTCCATCTACCCCATCACATGGCCCTTTGCCATGTCATGTAGCCAAAAAAATGCCACATAGCTTGACATCCAAAAGCTTCAAGATGATGCATTATGTTGCTGAAATTTTTTTCATTTTTATACTGGGAAACTGCTCTATCGGAGAAAAACTTTTTTTTTTATATCAATCAAACCTTGGAACTTCTCTTTCATAAAGTCAATCAATTTTTTTTTTTTTTTAATAAATCAACTGTGATCGTATTATATGTTTCAGACACTTTGAAATTAGCACAAAACTAAAATGGTTCAACTCTCCCTCGCTGGGACTTTTAAAATAAACTACGATTGGATGGATAGTCGCCTGATTATTTCTCTAGTTGAACTCTCGAGTGGAATCTTGTACAACAAACGCATGATTGCCAGCGAAATCGCACACGACTTTCTCGGTTCACCAACTTTCACGGTTTCTTTCATCTCCTGCCGATAACTGCTTTGCTGCTTTGCAATGAAATCATGTGCTGGAGATTGATATCCGTGCTGGAATTTTCGAAACAGGTATAATTCCAAGCGAAAATAACCGGTAGACATATTCTGGGGATCTAAAGTAGTCGAATAACTATTTTTCGAGAGAGGATAGCCCTGGAAAATAGCGAAACATTGAATGAAATTCAACGGCTAGGTGAAACAGCGAGCCTGCCGGAGCAGCGCCACCGTGGAACGGCACGCACGGCGACGTACGGCTGGACATTTTGATTTTTTTCCGGACCTACTATGGTCTCCATAAATTTTTTTCAACGAATTTGAAGGGGAAGGATCCAGCTATCTAAAAAAAATAGTCGCCATGAAATTTACCGTTCCCTTTGGGAATGGCGGCCGAATTTCGGAAAAAAATGACGAAAAAAACTTGAAGAAATTCATTTTTTTCCAAAAATATTTTTTTAACAGTAGCTCTTTCTTTTGTGAATGAAATGAGTCCAAGATCATTCGGCTGCGATTAATGGTTTCGGAGATATGAATTTCCAAACCAAGCAGTGCAAAAAAATTCAAACACCCGTAACTCCGCCATTTTTGAAAATTTTTCGAAATCCGTGAACTTCTATTTTTTTTTCCATAATACTAAAGATTCCTCGAAGGGCGCAAAGATCCGCGATTTGAGTGTTTTTTTTTTTTTTTTGAGTGAAATGACATGGACCCGCTCATATGTGGTTTGAGAAAAAAATAAAAATCACTTCTTCGCGTCTGCGAATCACCAAAAAGACTACGGATCTAACATAACTATTTCTCAACTCCTTTCGCAACAAGATATTCCATATCATCCGATTGAATAAAAAATCCCAGAACAGAGGCGTTTGACTTATTTTAACCAGGAGTACTCTTTTACGTCTGACGTCTTGCGCGCCTCTAAGCAGCAACTGTGACCGCAATTCATGTGCATATCGTCGGCTAGGAGGAAGGAGGTGCTATCTCAGATTTGCCCTGAAGAAGGTGTTGTTTCGGCTTCGCCGTGAAAAAGGTGCTATCTCAGCTTTGCCTTGAAGAAGGTGCTATCTCAGATTCGCCGTCAAAAAGGTGTTGTTTCAGCTTTGATTTGAAAAAGGTGAACTTTCGCGAGCGAGTTTTTTCTTTACAATTTTGAGTTGGCAACACGCTCGGGAAATATAAATTATCAATTTATTTACATGAAAAAAACGTTCTCAAATAACTATCCATTTCCTTTTGCGTAATAATTCAATTTTGATTCTTCGACTACAGAATTCATACTATGGAATGATCGAAATGTTCGTATTATATCACACACGATTTAGGATATTGTCACCAATTATGACCTAATTTCAACCATCGAGCGTTATTTGCATACTAATCTCTAGTGATAAAACTACATTCACATCGAAAGGACTTCACTCACCGAGGTAAGATCTATCTTGCGCAGACCAAACTTGGTTTTTCTTCCAATCCCCAACTCAATCCAATCGCAAATCGCATCGTTGAACTGTTTATGGGCTTCGAAAAATAGACCTCACCTCGGTTTGTGCGGTCCTTTCGATGTGAATGTAGTTCCATCACTTGAGATTGGTATGCAAATAACGCTCGGTGTTTGGAATCAAATCATATATAATTGGCTACAATATCCCAAATCGTGTGTGATATAGTACGAATATTTCGATCATTCCATCGCGTCGTATGAATTATGTCGTCGAAAAATCAAAACTGAATTATTGCACAAAAGGAAATAAATAGTTATTCGAGAACGTTTCTTTCATGTAATTAAATTGACAATTCATATTTCCCGAGCATGTTGCCAACGTAAAATTATGAAGAACAAAATTTCTCGCGAAACATCACCTTTTTTAAATCGAAGCCTGAACAACACTTTTTTCACGGCAAATCTGAGATACCACCTCCTTCAAGTCAAAGCTGAGATAGCACCTCTTTCACAGCGAAGCCGAAACAACACCTTCCTCGGGGCGAATCTGAGATAGCATCTTCTTCCTCCCAGCCGACGATATATGGGGGGTTCTCGCTCATCCCGGACACTTTTCTGCGCGTAGGTCACCGATTTTGGTGCCACGCAAGATTTTGGATCGCACCGAAGCCCCAACCACAAATCTAGAGCTATTCGCCTCATTATCAAGTGGTTCAAAAGTTATTCGATTTTCAAAATATTAAAAAATCGGTCTCCGAGCGCACCGAACGATCTTTAGGCGTACGTATCTTCGGTTTGGGTGTCCGAAAAATATTTTCAAATATTGATTCAGAATTGCAAAACTTCCATCTTTCATGCTGTGAGCTCAGAAATTTTCGGAAAAAATTGTTCGCCCACGAATTTTCCGAAAAACTTTTTATTTTCAGTTTTCGAAACGAAGGTAATAATTTTTTTCCAATGAAAATTTAACTGAAGGTAGTTTTCTGAATACCGAAGAATCCCTGAAATTTCTGGGAGGGCGTTTGGCCTAGTTTTTTTTCCTGAATTTTTTGAATATTTTTTTTAGAATATTTTTCGACTGAATTTTTTTTACGATTGGTAAATTTTTTCTTTGGCTCAGTTTCTAGTTTCTTGCACTCTCACAGCTCGATTTGACAGTACTAAAAAAAGTTCGATGTACCTCATTGAACATTTTGGATTAATCGAAAAACTGGAAATATGAAAAACAAATTGTTGGCTGTGAGATCATGCTGTAAGAGTGAAAGGAACTAGAAACTAGGCGGAAGAAAAAATCTACGAATGGAAAAAAATATTCGATCGAAAAAAATTCCAAAAAAATGTTCAAAAAAATCAGGAAAAAGACTAGGCCGAACGCCCTCCCACAAATTTCGGGGATTCTTTGGTATTCAGAGAACAACCTTCAGTTGAATTTTCATTGAAAAAAATTATTACCTTCGTTTCGAAAACTGAAAATAAAAAGTTTTTCGGAAAATTCGTGGGCGAAAAATTTTTTCCGAAAATTTCTGAGCTCACAGCATGAAAGATGGAAGTTTTGCAATTCTGAATCACTATTCGAAAATATTTTCCGGACCACCCAAACCGAAGATACGCACGCCTCAAGATCGTTCGGTGCGTTCGGAAACCGATTTTTTAATATTTTAAAAATCAAATAACTTTTGAACCACTTAATGATGAGGCGAATAGCTCTACATTTGTGGTCAGGGGTTGGGTCCAATCGAAAATCTCGCGTGGCACCAAAATCGGTGACCTACGCGCAGGAAAGTGTCCCGGATGAGCGAGAACCCTCCTTATGTATCGCATGCGGTGCATGACATTGATTGCTGATGTTAGACAGCATCGTTTAACGTCAGACGGCTTAGAATCAATTACGCTCAGTGACCTACATCCAAAGTTTGAGCTGAAATTTCTGAACCGTGATCCAGGTCAGCCGTCTAAGGTTCCGGTCCAACCGTACGGCCAGTCAGGACACCAAAGTGCTCAGCTACCATCGCACAACGGTGCACCAATGGGTGGAGCGATTGCTCCGGGAACTGCCGGTGCTCCAGGTAATCGCGTATTTTCGAGCAACCCAACCTACAGTAAAGGAAATACAGTCACCGACGAAGATCTACAGAAGCTCGCAGAATCACTAATAAGCAGAGATACCAACAACGCTTACAAATACATCACTATGAATCTGCAGAAACGGACAACCAGCAGCAGTTCCACTGATGAGGCACCTCAACCGTACGCAGAACTTTGTATCGCTAGTAACAATTACTAACAAGATGTGGAATATTTTTTTTCGCCAAAATTTGACTTCGTGAATTCAGATCTTGATCGAAATAACCATTGAGCTTCTTTTTCATCACTTTCGACGAATAGTGCGCGACCTGACGCTCGGATTGGATAACGTTGCATCTCAGGCGATGAATTTCATCGGAGTATAGGTCGGTGCAATCATCGATAAACAAGAGTTGATTGAATCTGTACCTAGTGATATTGATGCGATCAATAATATCATACATGATATACATCAGTAATTGACCAAGGAAAGTTCTGGATACGGGTCCCTGCACTAACACGTTCCATGATTTCAGTCGAATCGTGGCTAAAAACATCACCCTGAATTTCTAATCCAATAAGCGATACGACTTCGTACAACAGCCATTTAAAACTTGCCTGGGATCACAATAATAGAGCCATGCGACCACCGTGTGGCATGCAGGAGTTGTGACCAAGGAGGTTTGATACATAATTTCCTTTCACCTTTCTCCTTTCTCACAGGGTGTATGTTTGTGGGTACGTGGGTATTTTTTGTCATTTTATTTTAAAAAATTGCATGAATAACTGCGCGCGATTAATTCATCGAATACACGGCGGCTATTCATTTTCATTGGCTAATCGGTAAATTCCGGATGATTCACCTTGAATAGTTCACAAAGTTTGACAGGATGATCTGGCAATAGGTCAAGAATCACAGTAATATCATGGCTACAACGGTCATTGAGAAAAATTCGATCTGTTGACCACCTTCCCCATCTTCTGGAATGCGTTTTGCACCGTAATCAATACAAAATTATTAATTTCTATCGAAAAATGATCTCAAGCATGGACAGTGTAATTCCCCTGGCGTGTCTCCGATTTTTCACCTGAAGAACGAGCTAATCAGGAAAGTATGCGGATTTTCCGAAACGAATCCTACGGTAATTCAGATAGTTGATTTATATTTGTAGCTAGGCAGTGTAATGGTCTCCGAGGTTAAATAACAAGATGTGTTAAACTTAAAAGTGAAACTTTATTTGAATTTCAGAAACTGAGTGAGTTTTAGGATTTTATGAGAATAGTCGATGTTGTGAGTTGGAATGCGAATGAGGTCTGAGGATCTTTGTTGAATTGTCGGAGTTAGAATTTAGTCTTGGATTTCGGAATTCGGATGTTGTCAATTTGACGATTCTTGTTTTACTATCGGAGTTCGGAATTCGGATGTTGTCGATTTGATACTTTGAGTTGAACTGTGATTTCGAAGGATTTGCGGAAATTAGGTAAAGGAAGAATTGCGAATAGTAGGAGGTGTGGGTGGTGCATATGAGGAGTAGGGTACCAATCAGAAATTAGGGGGTAGAGTTTTGGTTTGGAGATTTTGGAAATAAGGGATTTCTTGGAAAGACAGCTGCGAGACACTTGGAGGAAGAGGATCATAAAATTGAGCAATATTGGAAGGACGGGGTTTTCCGTGATGAGGCATAGATTGGAATAAACGGTTTATGATGGGTAGAGGATTAGGATATTTCATTGGGGAAACTTATTTTTGAATACGAAGACATAGGATCTAGAGACTAATAATAAGAATGAATAGATGGTTCGGTACATTACACCTCCCCGCTTAAATTAAAGATGAGGGTTAATTCTATAGACATTAATACTTATCTTTAAGGATGCTACGGTTATGATTACAATGATTTAAACATCTAAGGATTTGAACTTAACGGTAAATTAAAATAGAGATATAGATTGCGTAACCTATGTATGTATATGTGAAGTTTGAGGTTTTTTTTTTTTTTTATTGATATCTCGATTTCTTAGTTTTTATTGGTCATCTCGGATCTCGTGGTTAACTTATGACTAGTTATATCTAAATTATCTAAGTTCTTAAATTGTTTACAGGAGTTTGTTTTAACTTAGGTAGGATATTTACATTAGCCTTATTTCTAATACATCAATTATTGTACATTGAAATTAGTGTGTAGCTTGGTTAAGAAATGATTATTTTTTATTTGGATGTTGATGTGTGCGCGTGTTTTAACCTATTTGCGTGCACTACCATTCTTTTGTTTTTCACCATGATTGTTAAGTTTACCGGGGAATTGACTTTGATTATGGTATAAGGACCTGTGTAATTGGGGGTCAACTTCCTAGTTTTCGTGAAATGCTCTGTTGGAAGATACACTTTGTCTCCAATTTTATATTCGATGTTGTGAGTTCGTCTGTCGTAGTATTCTTTGTTCTTTTCTTTCGAGTGTATTATGTTGTTTCTAGCGATTTCGTGCGATTTCTGTAGTTGTAATACTAAGTCGTCGATGTAATTGTCGTATGTGTATTTGAATTCTGGTTCTTTCGTCAGTGCGGTTGGAATTTCGGCTTTGTGACCAAAGATCAGTTCGTAGGGTGTGAAGTTAGTGGTCGAATGTGTTGTCGTATTATATGAAAACATGGCGAAGCTTAGCCATTTGTCCCAGTCTGTTTGGTCTGATTTTATGTAGTGTTTTAGATAGTGAGCTAAAGTAGCATGGCTTCTTTCTAGAGCGCTATTTGTTTGAGGGTGATATGCCGTGGTCTGTACTTGTTTGATTTTGAAAAGTTTAGCGACATCTTTTAGTAAGGTTGATGTAAAATCTTTTCCTTGATCTGTGAGTATGGATTTAGGTATTCCGAATTTGCATATGAATTCTGTAGTTAACTTGTTGGCGATAGTGATAGCTTCATGATTAGGAATAGCGTATGCTTGTGAGAATTTGGTAAGGTCGTCTTGTAGCGTTAGAGCGTATTTGTTTCCGTTTTCTGTAAGCGTCAGCGGTCCAACTATGTCTAGGAATATTCTTTCAAAAGGACTGGAAGAGGTTGAGGTGATCTGCATAGGTTTGTGATTTTTTCTGCGAACGAGTTTGTTTGATTGACATGATTTGCATGTTCTTATAAAATCGGCAATATCTTTGTTCATTGTTCTCCAGGCACGATTCCGTTTGATCCTTTTATAAGTCCGGTGGAAGCCTGAGTGTCCAGCGGTAGGTGAACCGTGATATTCGTTCAAGATTTTAGATATTTGTTCAGGATTTGGTTCGGCTATTGTATTTAGACAGATTTTTACGTGAATATCTGTGCCTTTGAATATGTACCGTAACATTGTTCTTAATTTTTCCCATTTTAATCGATCGAATCCGGTGCCTATTCTTGGGATGCTGATCGATGACTTTTTATGCTTGATTAAGAGGTTTTTTAATGTTAGTAGTACCGTGAAAATGTCTTCGTAGGTAGTTTTATCCCAATAATTTTCTTTGACTACGAGATGGAATATTAAGTTACTTTCGTTCTTTACGCTTACGACATCGTGGATATTTATGTTTTGCGATTTTAGGGTTTCAAGGTGATCGAATCGGTTTTTAAATTCGTTCGTAATTGGATCGTCCATTTCGAGATCTTTAGAAATGCAGGTTGCGTAGTTGTCATTTGTTGAGAATATGGATTCGTTAATTTCTTCGAGTTTTTCGTTGATTATGACGGAGTTTTGTAATTTGTTTAGGAAATCAGCGTAGGATTGATTGACGTTACTGTTAATTGTGTTCATCGCGATATTTGGTTCGAGTTCGGTCGTTTTACGTATGCGGCTTAGAGCGTCTGCGTTAGAGTTTATTCTTCCTGGTTTATACTCGATTTTGTAATCATATTCTTCTAATTTCAAGCGCCAGCGGACCAACCGTGATCCTGGCTCTTTTAAACTGAATAACCACGTTAAGGGTCGATGATCTGTTAGGATTAGGAATTTCCGTCCAAAAAGGTATGATCTGGGATGGGATTCTGTAACTCTCCGCTAACTCCGCTAACTCCGCAAACTCCGCAAAGTCCGCTAACTCCGCTAACTCAGCGGAGACCGTTGGTTGGCTAAGAAGCTAACCGACCGTCCAATCAGAGACCACTTCGGGCCTCGGTGGTGCCTATACGGTGGCGCTGTGTACGGTGGTACCCTGTACGGTGGTGCCGTGGGCTTTGTCCGCCCGCTAATTGCAACAAATAAACAAACGCAAGAGCTCCTGTCACTTGATACATATGCATAAATTTCACAAGAATAAAGTGAGGAGATAAAAAGGTGGAGAAAAAACGAATAAATGAATCAAAATATTGGACTGTGGGCTACAGGAAACTGCAGGATAGGACTATAGGAAAAAGGTAATGAGAAATAAGCGCTAAGAAATAGGCACCACCGAAATCCGAAGCGGTCTCTGATTGGACGGACCGTTGGCTTCTTAGCCAACCAACGGTCTCCGCTGAGTTAGCGGAGTTAGCGGACTTTGCGGAGTTAGCGGAGAGTTACAGAATCCCATCCCTGAAGTGTTTGACAGCCCATACTATGGCTAAAAGTTCACGTTCTATTGTTGAATAATTTGATTCTGCTGAATTGAGAGTTCGACTAGCGTAGGCAATAGGAAAATCATGTGAGTCGTGTTTTTGAGATAATACTGCGCCGATGGCAAAGTTGCTAGCATCAGTCGTCAGAATGAATTCTTTCGTGAAATCGGGGTATCTGAGAATTGGTTCGCTAGTGAGACTTGATTTTAAACTTTCAAATGATTCTTGTTGACGACTTGTCCATATGAAAGGTACATCTTTTTTCAAAAGTGACGTTATAGGTTTCGAGATTTTGCTAAAGTTTTCTATAAATCTTTTGTAATAGTTTGCAAGACCTATGAATGATTTTATATCTTTTTCTGACTTAGGGGTAGGAAAATTCTTTACAGCGTTTATTTTCGAAGGATCTGGTTTAACGCCTGTTTCCGTTATTACGTGACCAAGGTACATTACTTCTCGTCGTAGAAATTCGCATTTATCTGGCTGAATCTTGAGGTTGTGCTCAGATTGTCTTTGAAAAATTTCGCGGAGTTTTTTAGAGTGAGTTACTAGTGAGTCTGCGTAAATGACTATGTCATCAAGGTATACAAGACAGCGAATTCCTTGTATTCCGGCTAGAACGGAGTTCATTAGTCGTTGGAATGTTGCAGGAGCGTTTTTGAAACCAAAGGGCATGCGATTGAACTGATAATGACCTAGTGGAGTTGAAAATGCTGTTTTCTCTGCGTCTTTCGGGTCTATTTTGATTTGATGAAATCCCGAAGCAAGATCGAGAGTAGTGAAATACTCTGAATTACCTAACTGATCGAGGATATCAGCGATATTAGGTAACGGGTATGCATATCCGACCGAAATGTCATTCAGCTTTCGATAGTCTATGACGACTCGCCATTTAGTTTTACCGGATGCGTCTTGTTTCTTTGGGACTACCCAGAGAGGTGAGTTCCATGGGGAAATCGAAGGTTTTATTATCTCGTCTTATGAAGCATTTTATTTATTTGCGTGTTGACTTCTTCTTAATGAATTTCTGGATAACGATAGGTTTTGACAGCGATTGGAGTTTGAGAGTTTGTTATTATACTATGAGCGACTGTATCTGCACAGCTTAGTTTATCTCCATTAAGATGAAATACCTGATTAAATTCCTCACAGATTTCAAATAATGATTCGCGCTCTTCTTTGTTCCGGTGATTAACTCTTAAATTTTCGCGTAGTTCTTTTAACCGTTCAGATCTGTGATTGTTCATTTGTGATTTAGTTGTATTTACCGAAGTTGATTTATCGCTTTCGAGATTTAATATCTTTAATAACTCGCGTTCGATTGGTTCTAAATGAACTTTGGGTTTTTCTATGTTTGCGTTTTTATCAGTTGTATTCATAATGGAGGTTATTGCTTCGAATTTTGAATTAGTTTTGACGATGCTTTGGCAAAGGAAAATTCCCGGTTTGATTTCGCGGTTTTCGATTATGCCTTCTTTAATTTCAGGATTTGTTATTCGGACAGACACAAGTGATTCGGTTCGAGAAGGAATGTGGATAGAATGAACCGGATGATCGTCTACTTTGGTTTCTTCGATTGCGGAATTCTCTGTATGAGTTGATTCTGAGTTCGATTGTTGTTCTTCTGTTTCTTCGATATTTGGTTGTAGTGGTTTCTCGACGTGGATCATAGGAATTGAGCCGTTTGAAAAATGAAGCAAGTTATCAGTATAGTTGACTTTAAGTTTTAGATGCGTGAGGATATCGTTTCCGAGGATACCTGGGAACTTGATAGGGAAATCGTTTCTGACAACGTGAAAGATGCAAGTGTGTACGTGATTGTTGATTTTGAAATTTAGATAGCAGTATCCGACTGATTCGAAAGGTTTTGGGGTGAGACCTCGTATTTTTAATTTTACGTCTTCGTAGCAAGGAGTGTCTCCTTTTAGATTAGAGATTTTGATTAAGGATATGTCGGCACCTGTATCTAAGAGTAAATTAACGGTTTGAGTTTTTGTTTCTTCAAATTCTACTGGAATGTATGTCGTTACGCCGTTAATTACAGGGTTGACTCTGCCTCGATGTTGTGGACGTTCCTCGATGCGGCAGCCATCGGGGAGCGACCGAAGTTTAAAGCATTCGCGTTTTGATTTGAGTTAGCGTTTTGGGAATTTGAGAAATGATTTTGTGTTGTTGCGTTTCCGTTGTTTTGATTTTGTTGATAGGATTCTCGTCTACTATTGTTGTATTCGCGTTTCCGACAGACGTCTTTTGTGTGACCTATTTTTTTGCAGTAGTTGCAGAATTTCGAGTTGTAGTTGGCTGAGTTTTGGGATGCGTGAGGATTTCTGTTCGTCTGTTGGTTGTTTGATTCGAAATGTCTTACGTTTGGTTCTTCTTTTATTTGTTGATTCGAATACTTAGGCACAAATTTAGATCTGTTTCTGAAATAGCAGTTCATCGTTGTATGTCCCGATTTGTTGCAATTTGAGCAGTGTTTAGTGTCTTTTAGATTCAAATTTTGAAATTTTTGTATTTCCCGTCGTGATTTTTGTTCGTTTTCTTCAGCTATTGCATATTGAATCGCGTCTACTAAGGTTGCGGGTTTTTGGGATTTTACTATGATGGAGAGATCTTTGTGTAATCCCATCATGAATACTGTGAGAGCTTGATTTTGGAGCAGTTTAACGCATGCAGCACGTTCTACTTCTGTTAGTGTGATATCTAAGCTATTGTTAGTTTGATCAAGCAATTTTCAATTTTTTGCGAGTATGAAATGACATCTTCGTTATGAGCTTGTTTACAAGAGGATAATTCTAGTTGCCTGTAACGTCCCTATATTCCTCTCCTATCCGGAGATCCCGTGCGTTAGGATTGGGAGGAATTGAGGGCGTTGTCCTTCGTACTTTTTAGGGCACGGTGCTGGTATAATTCCTATACCCGTGGAAATATGTGGCTGTCGGAGTAGGTGGAGGTGGGATTTCTGAATCCTGCGAGAAACAGCCGTTGACACGTAATGTGCAACAATGACCGCTCGTAGGATCGAGGGATTTTGGTTTTGCGGATTCCGCGAGAAACAGTAGTTAACACTTAATGTGCAACAATTACCGCTCGTGGAATCGAGGATTTGGTTATTCGTATCCTACGAGAAACAGCTGTTAACACGTAATGTGTAACAATACCGCTCGTAAGATCGGAGGATTTGTTTTGGCGGATTTCACGAGAAACAGTAGTTAGCACTTAGTGGGTAACAATTACCGCTCGTGAAATCGAGGATTTTGAGTGTGGTTCTTTGGTTTCTGGGATATTGGATTTTACTTTTATTGAAAGAAATTATATTTATTTCCGTTATATTTTAAGTACAAATTTTGGCCTTCTCTGAAGATGCCGATATGCCGATCGTTATGTGGGTGGGTCCTAATGCGGAATCCCGTATACTAATTGGAATGTATTTGTGATAGATGTTTGGTTTCGCACAGAAGGTGCTATACCGACTGGCTTGCTTTGGCCTAGCGCGTCGTCGTATATATAGGCGGCGACGCGTTAATCCG
This sequence comes from Ametastegia equiseti, assembly GCA_963989295.1. Classification (NCBI taxonomy): domain Eukaryota; kingdom Metazoa; phylum Arthropoda; class Insecta; order Hymenoptera; family Tenthredinidae; genus Ametastegia; species Ametastegia equiseti. Next base: position 2,828,917 of record OZ022390.1, read on the forward strand.
CATTGTTCTATGATGTTCGATGAGCCATGACAACGTTCTAGAACCTTCTATGAAGTTCGATCGTGGATATACTCGATTATATTTGATTTTGACCTCTAGTCATAGAACATCATTCGTTCCTAATGCAATTTGCCACGTTAATTGTTTATGCCAAATTCGGAAATATATAAATTTTAATAATTAGCAAAAAATAAAACAAAATTATTTTATACGACGATTTTGGGCGTCGTATTGCCCCCTTTTAAAGTTTGCAAAGAAAAGAAAAATTTTTTTTCTGGAAAACTTTACATTAGAATAAATTTTGACTCGGCTATTCTTCTTTTTCCTGACTATGATATATATGATATGCTTACGAACTACTATTTACAAGATACAGTTTTCTTCGGTGATTCGTGGTCCTTCCTTCCTCAGCATCCCGAGGCCTCCACGATTTGACTGTCTCGTCGGTTAGGTTTAGAAAATCCTCTGTATTTTCTATGTTGGGTCGTTCCTTGATCTCAGCGTTTACCTTGTCACGATATTTGATTTGCTTCGGATGTGGTTTTGTTACGACGTATTCGTCGTCCGTCACCTTTTGTCTGTACTCGAGCCTAGTGGTCTCCCAGTGTTTCTTTTTGAGGCTTGCTTCGCATTTATGGATCAGATCCTTTAATCGCTGCTTTCGGGCTCTGTCAATTCCGGTGCACGAATTTATTTCCTTCTTTATCTCCTCGAGGAAAATCTGCATCCTGTAGTCTTTACAATTATTTGTTGCGGAGATTTCTTCTCGATATGGTACTCTGACCTTTCGTTCCTCCATTGTGATGGTTTCGTCTTGGGTGTCGATAGTCATATTGAATAATCGGTGCGTGTCGTATCCTAAGATGCAGTCTTTGACGAGTTTCGGTATCACCAAATAAATTATGTCCTTGGTGACGTCTCCAATCGTCGTTCTCATTCGCACTTGAATCTTAAGGCGTGCCGATTTGTCACCTGTCGCCCCCTTTATCGTCTTTCCGGTCAAAGGTAGCGTCGGGCAATTCTTGAATTTTCCTTTATTAGCCTCGTAAAATTCCTCTGAGATGCATGTTACTTCGCTTCCAGTATCTATCAATGCGTATGTTTCGATACCTTCCACGTTGATTTTCACTTCCGGGCATCGGCATTATACGGTTTGCATTTTTTCCTGGTCTTTCTCGGTCAGAAGTTCTTCTCTCGGGTCTTCGAATATCGTTCGGATATTTGATTCGCGGGCTGTCGTCTCCATGTCTCCTTCCGCGTTGGCTTCGTCAGCTAAAGATGCTTGTTCGTCGTTCGACGTATCCTCGTTTTCGGGTATTTCGTTTCCATAGGAAGTGTCGAGCTCCACGACGTTCACGTTTGCGTGGTTTCTTGGCTGTGCGTCTCTGCGCCAGCGTGTTTGATCTCCCTGCTGTGGTGTTCCTGGACGCCTCCAGTTTTCAGCAGTTTTTTCGCGGTTTTCGCGGGCTGTGTTCTGTCCGGTTTTATCATTATTTGGCGTCTGGCGTTCGTTTTGGAAACTGTGGTTTCGTGCGTTGTTCGCCGTCGTTTGATTTTGTCCCCTTCTGAGCGTAGATTCACTATCGAAATCCTCCAGTAGCTCAAAAAGTTCCTCCTTCTTTCCAAAGTTCCTGCCTCTTATCGCGAATCTTATCTCGCGGTCGAAGTGGGTCGATATTTTCCGGATGATCTCTGCATCGGAATAGTTATTTCCCAAATCCTTGGCTGTTCCAAACATGCTCGTTGCGTAGTCCACACGGGACATTTTTCCAGTAGGGTCGTATTTCCCAAACTCGATTCTTCGGCGTAGCGTATCTTGGATTGTGGTATTCCAAAATCTTTCCTTGAATTTCGTCTCGAAATCATTCAGATTTTCGATGTTGTTCTCCATTAGGTACCACCAGTCCTTTGCAGGCCCTTCGAGCGTCTGTGAGATGAGGTACATAGCTTCTCTGAACTCGGGATTCGTGACCTCGATGTATTGGCGAAGTTCCGATAAAAATTTCATCGGTTTCTCTCGTACATCTCCTTTGAATGTCGGCGGTTTCAATTTCAGTCGTGGTTGGATGCTCAGTGATGAACTTAAGGTTCCGGGTGTGATCGATCGGTTCCTTGAAATTCTCTGTAGCTCCTTATTTGTATTTTCGATTTTCTCCTCAATGGTTTTGATGCTCTGGATGCATTTCTCCATTGTGGGTTTTAATTCGGTGGAGATCTGTCGTTGCATCGTAAGGAAGCCTACGCTGTCGTGGTTTAGGTCTTCGTCCATGTATCTGATCTTGTCCTCGATAATTGAGAGACGTTCGTTGGTTTCGGTACAAGTACTGGTTAGAGTCGCTATGCAGTCTTTCAGTTGACCAATTTCCTCCTTTTGTCGTTTTTCCCTTTCTTCTTGTTGACAGGCATGTTGCTCGAGAGTCTTGTGAGCTTCGCTTGCTCTTCCGTTAGCTAGGTTCATGGCTTGATGAAGAAGTGCAACACATTCGGTCATCTCGCCTTCCCATCGAAGCTTCTTGCCTTCAAGCGTGATGTTGTGTTCTTCGTCGTCGGATAGAATATTCGGCGATATCTGTTGTTCTTCGTTCACGATTTGGAGCATCGTCGATCTCATGTTCGTGATCAATTCTTCTAGCCTTTCATTTTCATCTGGTCTAGACGGGTTTGAGGTGGTTTGCCCTCGTGTCGTCCTTCTCTGCGGCATTGTGCGTCGTTTTCGTGTTTCTTTGTTATTTCAGACTTTTCCTTCCTGGTTCCTTCAGACCATATGGACCTTTTTCAGGTCCCTGTTCGGGCGCCAAATGTAACGTCCCTATATTCCTCTCCTATCCGGAGATCCCGTGCGTTAGGATTGGGAGGAATTGAGGGCGTTGTCCTTCGTACTTTTTAGGGTACGGTGCTGGTATAATTCCTATACCCGTGGAAATATGTGGCTGTCGGAGTAGGTGGAGGTGGGATTTCTGAATCCTGCGAGAAACAGCCGTTGACACGTAATGTGCAACAATGACCGCTCGTAGGATCGAGGGATTTTGGTTTTGCGGATTCCGCGAGAAACAGTAGTTAACACTTAATGTGCAACAATTACCGCTCGTGGAATCGAGGATTTGGTTATTCGTATCCTACGAGAAACAGCTGTTAACACGTAATGTGTAACAATACCGCTCGTAAGATCGGAGGATTTGTTTTGGCGGATTTCACGAGAAACAGTAGTTAGCACTTAGTGGGTAACAATTACCGCTCGTGAAATCGAGGATTTTGAGTGTGGTTCTTTGGTTTCTGGGATATTGGATTTTACTTTTATTGAAAGAAATTATATTTATTTCCGTTATATTTTAAGTACAAATTTTGGCCTTCTCTGAAGATGCCGATATGCCGATCGTTATGTGGGTGGGTCCTAATGCGGAATCCCGTATACTAATTGGAATGTATTTGTGATAGATGTTTGGTTTCGCACAGAAGGTGCTATACCGACTGGCTTGCTTTGGCCTAGCGCGTCGTCGTATATATAGGCGGCGACGCGTTAATCCGCATTGTTCTATGATGTTCGATGAGCCATGACAACGTTCTAGAACCTTCTATGAAGTTCGATCGTGGATATACTCGATTATATTTGATTTTGACCTCTAGTCATAGAACATCATTCGTTCCTAATGCAATTTGCCACGTTAATTGTTTATGCCAAATTCGGAAATATATAAATTTTAATAATTAGCAAAAAATAAAACAAAATTATTTTATACGACGATTTTGGGCGTCGTATTGCCCCCTTTTAAAGTTTGCAAAGAAAAGAAAAATTTTTTTTCTGGAAAACTTTACATTAGAATAAATTTTGACTCGGCTATTCTTCTTTTTCCTGACTATGATATATATGATATGCTTACGAACTACTATTTACAAGATACAGTTTTCTTCGGTGATTCGTGGTCCTTCCTTCCTCAGCATCCCGAGGCCTCCACGATTTGACTGTCTCGTCGGTTAGGTTTAGAAAATCCTCTGTATTTTCTATGTTGGGTCGTTCCTTGATCTCAGCGTTTACCTTGTCACGATATTTGATTTGCTTCGGATGTGGTTTTGTTACGACGTATTCGTCGTCCGTCACCTTTTGTCTGTACTCGAGCCTAGTGGTCTCCCAGTGTTTCTTTTTGAGGCTTGCTTCGCATTTATGGATCAGATCCTTTAATCGCTGCTTTCGGGCTCTGTCAATTCCGGTGCACGAATTTATTTCCTTCTTTATCTCCTCGAGGAAAATCTGCATCCTGTAGTCTTTACAATTATTTGTTGCGGAGATTTCTTCTCGATATGGTACTCTGACCTTTCGTTCCTCCATTGTGATGGTTTCGTCTTGGGTGTCGATAGTCATATTGAATAATCGGTGCGTGTCGTATCCTAAGATGCAGTCTTTGACGAGTTTCGGTATCACCAAATAAATTATGTCCTTGGTGACGTCTCCAATCGTCGTTCTCATTCGCACTTGAATCTTAAGGCGTGCCGATTTGTCACCTGTCGCCCCCTTTATCGTCTTTCCGGTCAAAGGTAGCGTCGGGCAATTCTTGAATTTTCCTTTATTAGCCTCGTAAAATTCCTCTGAGATGCATGTTACTTCGCTTCCAGTATCTATCAATGCGTATGTTTCGATACCTTCCACGTTGATTTTCACTTCCGGGCATCGGCATTATACGGTTTGCATTTTTTCCTGGTCTTTCTCGGTCAGAAGTTCTTCTCTCGGGTCTTCGAATATCGTTCGGATATTTGATTCGCGGGCTGTCGTCTCCATGTCTCCTTCCGCGTTGGCTTCGTCAGCTAAAGATGCTTGTTCGTCGTTCGACGTATCCTCGTTTTCGGGTATTTCGTTTCCATAGGAAGTGTCGAGCTCCACGACGTTCACGTTTGCGTGGTTTCTTGGCTGTGCGTCTCTGCGCCAGCGTGTTTGATCTCCCTGCTGTGGTGTTCCTGGACGCCTCCAGTTTTCAGCAGTTTTTTCGCGGTTTTCGCGGGCTGTGTTCTGTCCGGTTTTATCATTATTTGGCGTCTGGCGTTCGTTTTGGAAACTGTGGTTTCGTGCGTTGTTCGCCGTCGTTTGATTTTGTCCCCTTCTGAGCGTAGATTCACTATCGAAATCCTCCAGTAGCTCAAAAAGTTCCTCCTTCTTTCCAAAGTTCCTGCCTCTTATCGCGAATCTTATCTCGCGGTCGAAGTGGGTCGATATTTTCCGGATGATCTCTGCATCGGAATAGTTATTTCCCAAATCCTTGGCTGTTCCAAACATGCTCGTTGCGTAGTCCACACGGGACATTTTTCCAGTAGGGTCGTATTTCCCAAACTCGATTCTTCGGCGTAGCGTATCTTGGATTGTGGTATTCCAAAATCTTTCCTTGAATTTCGTCTCGAAATCATTCAGATTTTCGATGTTGTTCTCCATTAGGTACCACCAGTCCTTTGCAGGCCCTTCGAGCGTCTGTGAGATGAGGTACATAGCTTCTCTGAACTCGGGATTCGTGACCTCGATGTATTGGCGAAGTTCCGATAAAAATTTCATCGGTTTCTCTCGTACATCTCCTTTGAATGTCGGCGGTTTCAATTTCAGTCGTGGTTGGATGCTCAGTGATGAACTTAAGGTTCCGGGTGTGATCGATCGGTTCCTTGAAATTCTCTGTAGCTCCTTATTTGTATTTTCGATTTTCTCCTCAATGGTTTTGATGCTCTGGATGCATTTCTCCATTGTGGGTTTTAATTCGGTGGAGATCTGTCGTTGCATCGTAAGGAAGCCTACGCTGTCGTGGTTTAGGTCTTCGTCCATGTATCTGATCTTGTCCTCGATAATTGAGAGACGTTCGTTGGTTTCGGTACAAGTACTGGTTAGAGTCGCTATGCAGTCTTTCAGTTGACCAATTTCCTCCTTTTGTCGTTTTTCCCTTTCTTCTTGTTGACAGGCATGTTGCTCGAGAGTCTTGTGAGCTTCGCTTGCTCTTCCGTTAGCTAGGTTCATGGCTTGATGAAGAAGTGCAACACATTCGGTCATCTCGCCTTCCCATCGAAGCTTCTTGCCTTCAAGCGTGATGTTGTGTTCTTCGTCGTCGGATAGAATATTCGGCGATATCTGTTGTTCTTCGTTCACGATTTGGAGCATCGTCGATCTCATGTTCGTGATCAATTCTTCTAGCCTTTCATTTTCATCTGGTCTAGACGGGTTTGAGGTGGTTTGCCCTCGTGTCGTCCTTCTCTGCGGCATTGTGCGTCGTTTTCGTGTTTCTTTGTTATTTCAGACTTTTCCTTCCTGGTTCCTTCAGACCATATGGACCTTTTTCAGGTCCCTGTTCGGGCGCCAAATGTAACGTCCCTATATTCCTCTCCTATCCGGAGATCCCGTGCGTTAGGATTGGGAGGAATTGAGGGCGTTGTCCTTCGTACTTTTTAGGGTACGGTGCTGGTATAATTCCTATACCCGTGGAAATATGTGGCTGTCGGAGTAGGTGGAGGTGGGATTTCTGAATCCTGCGAGAAACAGCCGTTGACACGTAATGTGCAACAATGACCGCTCGTAGGATCGAGGGATTTTGGTTTTGCGGATTCCGCGAGAAACAGTAGTTAACACTTAATGTGCAACAATTACCGCTCGTGGAATCGAGGATTTGGTTATTCGTATCCTACGAGAAACAGCTGTTAACACGTAATGTGTAACAATACCGCTCGTAAGATCGGAGGATTTGTTTTGGCGGATTTCACGAGAAACAGTAGTTAGCACTTAGTGGGTAACAATTACCGCTCGTGAAATCGAGGATTTTGAGTGTGGTTCTTTGGTTTCTGGGATATTGGATTTTACTTTTATTGAAAGAAATTATATTTATTTCCGTTATATTTTAAGTACAAATTTTGGCCTTCTCTGAAGATGCCGATATGCCGATCGTTATGTGGGTGGGTCCTAATGCGGAATCCCGTATACTAATTGGAATGTATTTGTGATAGATGTTTGGTTTCGCACAGAAGGTGCTATACCGACTGGCTTGCTTTGGCCTAGCGCGTCGTCGTATATATAGGCGGCGACGCGTTAATCCGCATTGTTCTATGATGTTCGATGAGCCATGACAACGTTCTAGAACCTTCTATGAAGTTCGATCGTGGATATACTCGATTATATTTGATTTTGACCTCTAGTCATAGAACATCATTCGTTCCTAATGCAATTTGCCACGTTAATTGTTTATGCCAAATTCGGAAATATATAAATTTTAATAATTAGCAAAAAATAAAACAAAATTATTTTATACGACGATTTTGGGCGTCGTATGCCATTGTCCATGTGAACGTTTTTCTGAATAGGTTCCTAGGAGATAGTCTTTTAGAGCAGGCCAGTCAGCAAAAGTTCTATTTCGAATTAGGGCTCGTGCATTCCCTGTTATTTTTGTTTCTATGATTGCGAATAGTATACGTTTTGTGTCTTCGGCTATTAAGGATGTGGCTTTATCGCAATTGTCGCAAAATTCAAATAGCTTAGCTTTAGTTCCGTCAAAAGTTGTTAGCAATTTTTCGGCTAGTTCGATTTTGATATGTGCTTCTGACATTTTGATTTATTTGATTTGAAAGTCTTTTGAAATAGTGGTTCATTAATTAGATTTGAGTTTTCTGACTTACAGTAAGCAGCTAAGGATTATAAACATGATCGATAGAAGATCGTTCTGCTTCGATCTATTGGCTGAGGTTCTTGTAGACTTGTTGATCGAGGTTCTTGGAGATTTGTTGCTTGAGGTTCTTGTAGATTTGTTGATCGAGGTTCTGTTAGATTTGTTGATTGAGGTTCTGGATTTCGTCGATTGAGGTTCTGAATTTCGTCGATTGAGGTTCTGGATTTCGTTGATTGAGTTTTTGGATTTCGTTGATTTTCTTGATTTTGTAGATGCCCTGATTTTCGTAGATATTCTGGATTTTGTAGATGCTCTGATTTTTGTAGATGTTCTGATTTTGTAGATGCTCTGATTTTCGTAGATGTTCTGGATTTTGTAGATGCTCTGATTTTTGTAGATGTTCTGATTTTGTAGATGCTCTGATTTTCGTAGATGTTCTGGATTTTGTAGATGCTCTGATTTCCGTAGATGTTCTGATTTTGTAGATGCTCTGATTTTCGTAGATGTTTTGATTTTGTAGATGCTCTGATTTTCGTAGATGTTCTGGATTTTGTAGATGCTCTGATTTTTGTAGATGTTCTGATTTTGTAGATGCTCTGATTTTCGTAGATGTTCTGGATTTTGTAGATGCTCTGATTTCCGTAGATGTTCTGATTTTGTAGATGCTCTGATTTTCGTAGATGTTTTGATTTTGTAGATGCTCTGATTTTCGTAGAGGTTCTGATTTTGTAGATGCTCCGATTTTCGTAGATGTTCTGGATTTTGTAGATGCTCTGATTTTCGTAGATGTTCTGATTTTGTAGATGCTCTGATTTTCGTAGATATTCTGGATTTTGTAGATGCTCTGATTTCGTAGATGTTCTGAGATTTTCACTTTATCTTGTTCTCGTTGAGATAGGTCTCGAGATAGCAGCGAATAAAGCTAGGGTGTAGCTCTGCGTTCTCGGATACGAATTTCACAATATAGGCGACTGCGTGGCCCGTTGATTGTGATTTCGTGTTGCAGGAGGATGATCCTTTACTTCTGACACCAATTTTTTTGTAATGGTCTCCGAGGTTCAATAACAAGATGTGTTAAACTTAAAGGTGAAACTTTATTTGAATTTTAGAAACTGAGTGAGTTTTAGGATTTTATGAGAATAGTCGATGTTGTGAGTTGGAATGCGAATGAGATCTGAGGATGTTTGTTGAATTGTCGGAGTTCGGAGTTAGAATTTAGTCTTGGATTTCGGAATTCGGATGTTGTCAATTTGACGATTCTTGTTTTACTATCGGAGTTCGGAATTCGGATGTTGTCGATTTGATACTTTGAGTTGAACTGTGATTTCGAAGGATTTGAGGAAATTAGGTAAAGGAAGAATTGCGAATAGTAGGAGGTGTGGGTGGTGCATATGAGGAGTAGGGTACCAATCAGAAATTAGGGGGTAGAGTTTTGGGTTGGAGATTTTGGAAATAAGGGATTTCTTGGAAAGACAGCTGCGAGACACTTGGAGGAAGAGGATCATAAAAATGAACAATATTGGAAGGACGGGGTTTTCCGTGATGAGGCATAGATTGGAAGGAACGGTTTATGATGGGTAGAGGATTAGGATATTTCATTAGGGAAACTTATTTTTGAATACGAAGACATAAGATCTAGAGACTAATAATAAGAATGAATAGATGGTTCGGTACATTACAGCAGAAATAACAAAAGTTCGTTCATTTTTGAGTTATCAAGACTTTCCTGCCTCTCTCCGTGATTTGGAGTAATTCCCCTTTTGCTAAGTAACAGTCAATTTTTATGCACTTTATTTATGTCACCATGACTATATTGTATGTGAGGCTTTTCACGTGAAACGGGCCACCTTCAGACGTCAACACCTTCGATTTTGTTCATATTTCAGGATTTCGTTCGACTATGTGAGATTACCTTTCCTGATTTTTTTTTTTAATTTTCGGCCCCCCATTTCGGAGTTCTCAATAATCAAAATTTTGCTAACTACAAAATCCCAGAATTTTCGATCGAAGATATCTTGCAATTAGGATATCATATCAACATGAACAAGGTGGTCAATGGATTCGTCTTGAATCCAGCTTTCCGATAAAAGATACATTGGATTTTTTTTAAATCATTTGGCTTTTTCAAAATTGATTTGAAAGTGAACAACCAAAATTTCATCAATTATATCATTTTTGAAAATTTTGAACCATTTCGTTTCGGATGCCACACATTTTTTCACATTTGAAAACGTTCTCTTCCAGATGAAGAAATTCTATTTTAATCAACTATAAAATAAACAGAAATAAGACAATTTTTTTTTTGATTTTTTCATTATTTTTTTTTTTCATTTTTAACCTAATCCATGGCTTCAAACCTACACAAAAAGTGAAGTAGTTTGCTCCCAAGGTGTTTTTGTAATAAGTTAGTCGTTTAACTATACATACTGCATAGCCAAATCGGCCTTGCAGATTCTTCGAGACAAAAGTCCGTTCTAGGTGTAATATGAGTTTTGTTGTCGTATGTTTAAAATTCGGCGAATGACTTGCAAAAAACGAAAAAAAAAACTGGTTATTTATTGCTCTTTCCAGTTGCAATAATAATGATAAATGACTTTTTCAGCGTTCATTTCTTCGGAGACGACGAGACGAACAACATTTGTTTCAAGTATTTTGTGGTAAAACCCACAGGAAAAAAGTTTAATCGGGAAAAGTGGGTTATCAATTGTTTGAACATTTTTCTCTACAAAACGCGTCGGAAATTCTTCATGACATCTTACCGGTATATTCGTGAGAGTGAAATGAGCTTGTAAAAAAATCGGTAGACCTCACATATTTAAGAATAGGTCTTTGGGTGACCCAAAACCACCGCACTTTCCGGAACAAGCAGATTCGTTATCGAATTCTAAGACGAAAGTTCCTTCACGAAAACTCCCCAAGGCTAACGGTTCGCAAGTTATATTATTAATCGCGATTGACCAATCAGAGCGTCTCTCCGTGACAGTAATAGTGCCGGCTCGAGAGAGACGGAGACAGAGTATAGAGACGGAAATGCGGATAGACGCTCTGCAGATTGGTTATGCGCGATCTTTAATAACTCAAGAACCGTTAGACTTGGGGAGTTTTCGTGAAGGAACTTTCATTTTGGAATTCGATAAGGAACCTGCCCGCTCCGAAAGGTGCAGGGGTTTTGGACAGATATTCGGTATAATACGACTGGACTACAGGCGAATATTGCGGTTAAAAGATATACAAAATAAAGTTTGATACGAAACTTGAATGTTTTTTAGGAGGAAAAATGAGGATGATATCAGTTGACTTGTAAATTTCATCGCTTTCGAGATTTCGCTAATAATTTCAGATTTTAGATAGGGGACACATATTTTGGATATGAGCAGCTAATGAGCTCAAAGACTAGTTCAAATACGGAAAGCGAGCCAAATTTTTTATTTTATTTTTTTGTTCTTTTTCTTTATCATATGTATTTCTTTTTAACTATTAGATTTTTTGTTTTTATGTTGTATGATAGTTTACTGCTTCGGGAATACCAATCGAAATGCGGATGGAACTTTTTATGGCCTTAATGCAATGTTCTTGGATCCGAGCGCGACGTCACACCGTTATCTGACTCAAGTGCGAGGCCGCGCATTACTCCTCCAGTACGACAATTTGAAATTTCTCACTTTGAGAAATTTCGATTAACACAACCTCCGCCGGTCATCATGTGACCACATAGTAATCACTAATCATCCACTGATCATCCACTACCTCCGTTCATCAAATATCCAATAATCAGAATATTATCCCTGCAGTTTGCTCACCGTCAGCCGAGAGGCTCTCCGACTACCTACAATCGAAAAGGTCTACGCACTTTACAACAACTACGAGCATGATACTCACACCAATGAATATGTGAGCCCCGCAGAACGTGCCGAGGAAAGTCTTTTGATGGACACGTTTTTGAGTACGAACGTGATGTCAGCTGCCATGCGATTCCTAGCAGACAAGGGTTTGATTCGCAAGGACTATTATGAGTATAAAGATGTTTTGCGCAGATTATGGTTCAGTCTATACTCTCGTGGAGATGGAAAGATTGGAAGCTCAGGGTTCGAGCACGTGTTCTTGTCAGAAAAGAAACGCGATACCGGAATTATTGGGCTTCATAATTGGATCTATTTTAATGCCCAAGAAGTTAGTCAACATGCTAATTACTTGGGATACCTCAAGAAAGTTGATCTTGGGAATGTAAGTCAAATCCAAGTCTTCATTTACTTTTCGTTCATGCTGTTGTGTATGCTTTGCAATATGTCCAGTCGAATTAGATTAAATTCAGGCATATAGGTAAATTAACCAGTAAAAAGCTACAAATTGCTGGAAACCTCTATTTTGGCATACTTCTGAAGACAGTCAAAATCCCGACCTCTTCCTCCATGGCTCGATCCACCATCTTGAAAAAACGGTGCTCCAATCCAGTTATTTGATGATATCTCGGTAATCGTCAATCCGATCGCGATGAAGGTGATTATGAAAAATTAAGGTGATAAAATTGTCTATAAAAAAGATTCCTTACATTTTTTTGGTATCTTGAATAGTTTTCCAGTCATACACCAGTGAATATAGAAATAATTTGTGCTTCTACGCTGTTCTATTGAATCTATGATTCTACTCGTCCGGGATATGAGAAAAAAATATTAACAACAATTTGCAGTTCTTCATAATCAATGTGATGATAGTTGTCCAAGAAACAGCGTCTCACAGTAGTCCCCGGTTATATCTGGGCCTGCTGCGTAGCGACAGAGATGTAGTGGGAGACGAATGGGTCGAGAGAGCACGTCCAAATAGTAGGCCCCCCACTAGCTCCAGAAAATCTGAAAAAAACGAACTTATTATCGCGCTACGTATGCGCTTTTGAACCGTGCGATCGCTGAATTTGGCGTTGAATTCGTATTGCAGTGGAAAATAATTTCTGGTGGGGCAGGCTGACTCAATGGTACAGCGGGGCTCCCCAAACTCCTATGTACGTCTAACCAGAAAAATATTCACATAATCTTTGTGAATCTCTCAAATTCTATCAGAATTGATTTTCGCGCGACATCCCTTACGTCAATTTATGCGCACAAATGTTTTCCCGTGATGTTGACGATTTGGGAAAATTGTCAAGAAGCAAATTTCAATCAAACTGAACAGCAATCTTCTATACGCTGATTATGCCCTACACACTTTCGTAAATACCTAATTGTGAATACCTTATTCTTCATAGGATAATCTATTTCCAGTCAAGATGAGACACGAAACTGAGTTTTATGGCAAAATTCTGAGGCAATGCGAAAGGCGCGGAATTCTGAAGTATTTTTCAAACTTTGGCAACGTTAAAACTCGAAGGGCCTATAAGATCGAACGAAGAATAGTGAGCCTCATATTTTGGCCAAAGGAAACACCCCTAGCAGTTTGGTCCAAAAGCGTTACCCGGAGATGCGACACTTTCCTTGTGAGACTATCAATAATCACGTTGAATGTATTTATTCGAAAGTTATCTCGCCCACTTTCGCTATGTAGCACCTCAGTACTTGGACTCTCATCTCCTCTAAGCTTCCGTTTTTTCGTCCGCTTTTTATCCATTTTATATTTGTGAACAGCTGATGCAGCCTTAGCCGTCTTTTCAAAGTAGTCAAAGTCATCTCTAATGCTTTGGACGAAACCAGTAAGCGAATGATATAATCCCACAACAGTTCCAATATCAGTTTTCACACTCTGTCACTTTAAATTCACAAGGTTGAATCTTTCCAAAATTAAACCCCATAAGTTTGCCATAATTGCTGTCTCTAAGCGCTCAAGCTGGCAAACAATACAGAGTGCTTTGCATTGTGTAGTTTTTTTCTTTGTCTTATCATTCGCGATACTTTTCAGAGCAGTCAAAATTTGCGGTAGTCCATTCCTAAGTGCTTCACAAGCTTCGTGTCTAGCTGACCAACGAGTTTGAGATAAACTCTTCAGTACTTGTAACTGAGGATCTTTGCATGATTGCAAAATTTCCCATCGATGAGTCGATGTAGAGAAGAAATTGAAGATTTCGTGTATCAGGCTGTGACGTGGGGGTGTGGTAGAGTGGATTCCCTGAGCAGATGATAATGCAAGTGAGAGGATGATTCCCGTCGTCACAGCTGAATAATAAAATTGCCTGATATTCAGGCTAGACCTATCTTGCGAAGCTAAATAGATCGGTAAATGGGATCGTTGCCAAATAGTCCTATACAGGTCTCGATACTAAATACTAGAGGGATGTGAAGGATTATACTTAGAAATAATATGTAATGATTAATAGGCAGAAGGAGACTATATTCTGCAAGCGATTAGATAAATGAAATGATGACGACCCGAGGGCTTACAATATATGCCAGTAGAGTCGATAAAATTATTACAAATAATTAAAGCTTGTTACCAAATTAACTACCACCTGGACGTGGGTTCTTGGATATCGACCTCCGCTACAAATACTGCCCTGCGCTACGTAAAGGCAATGATAATGAAACAATATAAAATTGAAAGAAAACTAATGCATGAATATCTATAACGTAATTCTAGGTCGGAACTCTCTCTTGCTCTCAGATGCGGATAAATACGCATACATAGATGTATATGGGGAATTCCAGCCCAACCTGGACAGCTTTTGACCCTCACCCCTCTCGATTTTTTTCATTTTTTTTTCTGATATTCGGTAGACTGAAAGGAGTGCTTGTGATTTATTTCAAATTTTTATCTCAATTCGTTTTCGATTTGCATATTTTTGAAAATTCGCAATTCCCGATGATCGTCAAACGTTTAAACGCCTGTATCTCTGAATCTATCAGTCGGATTACAAAATGTGAGCATATGAAATTCATCGGAAAGAAGTGTACTTTTCGAAAAAAATATTTCTGGATAATTGCGCCTCGTCCTTCATAGTGAAATCTTCGTTTAAACATGAAAAATCGATTCTTCCCAAAGTATGACATAATTCAAAATTTTCAAAAAATTCTCAAAAATACTTCGAGAAAAGACAAAAATTTTGAGCTATGGCTGATCGTGGGCCTCGGCTGCTTTCTATTTTTAACAGAATTTTAATCGATTATTTTGAATTTTTTCTCAAATTTTTTTATAGAATTTTAATTGATTCAATTTGAAATTTAATTAAAATTCTGTTGGAAATTGAGAAAAAATTAAGAAATCAATTTTCAACAGAATTTTGATTGATTTGATTTAATTTGTTTTTCAATTTTCAATAGAATTTTAATTAATTTGATTAAAATTTCGATTAAAATTCTGTTAAAAATACAAAGCAGTCGAGGCCCACGATCAGCCATAGCTCAAAATTTTTGTCTTTTCTCGAAGTATTTTTGAGAATTTTTTGAAAATTTTGAATTATGTCATACTTTGAGAAAAATCAATTTTTCATGTTTAAACGAAGATTTCACTATGAAGGACGAAGCACAATTATCCAGAAATATTTTTTTCGAAAAGTACACTTCTTTCCGATGAATTTCATATGCTCACATTTTGTAATCCGACTGATAGATTCAGAGATACAGGCGTTTAAACGTTTGACGATCATCGGGAATTGCGAATTTTCAAAAATATGCAAATCGAAAACGAATTGAGATAAAAATTTGAAATAAATCACAAGCACTCCTTTCAGTCTACCGAATATCGGAAAAAAAAATGAAAAAAATCGAGAGGGGTGAGGGTCAAAAGCTGTCCAGGTTGGGCTGGAATTCCCCATATACACATATAGATCTACATATTCATGATTAAAAATGGATCCTTAACTCTCGAGTACTATGGCTGAATGAATATGAATAATTGAGAATACGATAGCTGCACTAGCAGAATTTCAAGGACGAACTATTGATCCGTGATCTATAGGGCACGGGATTACCCGAGATACGTGTGTATCACCCTATCGGTCCGGTCTAAAGGAAAAATGGTTAGGCCGTTAATCGAGCCGAGTTCACTATGACGATATAGGGTGGACTTGCCTCGATTAACCTCCTCCTGGAAATCTTTCGGAGGATTACTAGTGCAGCCAACGCAGCGAGGGTTAAGCCCGATATAATATGTACTAGCAGTACTAAATGTACTTGATAATAGCTAGGTGCCAGATTGGCTTCCTATCAACAAAAAGGAATCTATATGTAGAATGATATGTACCAATGAGGTGTATTACAGAAGGGATTAGATTAGATTAGATTTATTAAGCCATGGGACAAGTCCCCTAGGCGGTACATAGTAGAAAATAAATATACATAAGTTATTATAATTTCATTTACACTACAAAGGACATATAATAACTTGGATCAATCGTGTGGGGGTAAACATAGAAAGCGGGCACATAAATGAACAATAAATAAAGTTAACCAACTAACGGGGTGAACAGAGACGAGTTACTCGGTTCGTCCGTTCAGTGACGTAAAATATAACGTACATTGATAAATTGATACCTAGATTGATAAATAAATTACCTCCGGAAACAAAACAAAACTAAACTACGTCTTACACCGAGGAAAAGGAGGCGTTAGAGTAGCGAGTCAAAAGCCTCGCGTTCGGCCTGGAGAAGGTGCGCGTAAAGCCTGATCCTGAAGAGCTCTACAGTGTCAGTACTGGTAATGAAATCCGGAAGAGAGTTCCACAAATAACAAGCGGACACTACGCCAGATTTTTGGAGGCTAGTCAATCGACAGCTCGGGACCTGAAGGGTCCGCAGACCAGTGGACCGGGCGCGCGTAGGTCCGGCAGCTAGTGGCTGGAAGAGCCCTAACAAGTATGTCGGGATGCCGCTGGATACGACTTTGACTGCCTGCCTCGCATCCAATCCTGTCTCGCCTCAAAGCCTGCCTCGTATTCAATCCTGCCTCGCATCGAAGCCTGCCTCGCAATGAAGCCTGCCTCAAATCGAAACTTTGCAAAATAATCAACGATACGATGGTGAACGAGTACTTGCCCGTTTCCAATTATTTTGTAAATAAATCTTCGTTCACCTACCTGCTTAAATTTATTTACCGAAGTCAATTTACCGAATACACAAATGAGCTGCTTCTTGACAACACAAAGTTGATATCCCGAATCAACTGTTTACTTGGCGGTAATTTTTTCACAGATAATTATCCGATTCGCTTTCGCGTAATCAACTCACAATTCACTCACTTGTCAGTTTACATCTCAGTCTGTAGGATCGGTGCCGATGTTATTGTCTTCCTAACCTGACTTTTAACCACGACGTTTGACAGAGAGCCGTCTGCTATAGTCCACTCTCACCGATCCCCTATTCCAGTTTTGTAGCAGCCAAAGGCGTAGACTCAGTCTCGGGTCGTCTTTTGGGTTGCCTAAAGTGAGGATTGCTACTTTCCTCAGAAATTCTCTGTATACATTAGGCTGGTCCAAAAAAATTGACTATTTTTCATTTTTCAAATTTCGCACTCAAATATCTCCAGAGTACCAAAAAAAGGCGCCTGTCAAAATTGGAGCTCCTAATTTTAATATTTAGAGGTCGCGCGTCGAGAATTTCTGTTTCCCATTTAAATAACACGGAAAAATTTGTAGTTTTTTTTCTGAATTTTATAGCTCGCAAACTAATCAACAGATTCTCATGCGCGATAAATATTTTGGTAGCAAATTGAACGCTCTACAAAAAAAGTATGTTGTCATTTTTCGATCAACCAACGGGTTCAAAAGTTATTGAAGGTCAAAGTTCAATTTATGTCGCGTGACTAAAAGCAAAGGGCCTAAGCGCAAAAAAAAATTTCCAATTTTTTAGTGCCAAAATCTTTTTAATGCAATATAAGACCTCTTGGGCAAAGTCGCAAAAATTTTTTTTTCTAACTCTAACCTCAAAATCGCTACTTCGTCGCGATTTCTCGGCTCTCGTGATAAAAAATAATGTCCGCCACTTGTACGGAAAAGCTTTTTGACGAATCTCGCGACAGCCCTCGCCTTCGGCTCGGGCCGTTAACCTCTCGTTCCGCCAAAAAAGCCTATCCGTAGTCGTAACGAAATGTACTATTTTTGTGAATTCAAAAAATTATGAATAGAACAATTTTTTCTGAAATTAAGAATATAAAGAAAAAAAATTTTCTGGCGACTACGCCCAAAAGGTCTTATGTTGAATGAAAAATATTTTGGTACTGAAAAAACGGAAATTTTTTTTTGGCGCTTAGGCCCTTCGCTTTTATAAGTCACGCGACATAAATTGAACTTTAACTTTGAATAACTTTTGAACCCGTTGGTTTATCGGAAAATGATAACAGACCTTTTTTGTGGAACGTTCAATTTCCTACAAAACTATGTATCGCGCATAAGAATCTGTTGATTAGTTTGTGAGCTACAAAATTAAGAAAAACAACAAAAAATTTTCCCGTGTTATTCAAATGGGAAATAAAAATTCTCGATGCGCGACCTCTAAATATTAAAATTAAGAGCTCCAATTTTCACAGGCGTCTTTTTTTGGTACCCTGAAGACATTTCAGTGCGAAATTTGGAAAATAAAAAATAGTCGATTTTTTTGAACCAGCCTCATATACATACAAAACGTCCGTATTAGTCAAAGAACGATAAAAATAGCTGGAGCAAATTGACAAGGCGACAGAACACGTCGGCCATGTTCATGTATGGTCATAAATTTTTTAGACTTTGTAGACGTGTTATTGATTTTCGCGTCATTTCTCATCAATACCAATTATTTTCCCAATGTTCAACTTATTTCTGAGAATTCGTTCCTGCTGATCGGATGTGTTAACCGTTTGGCAGTCAGGCAAAGGTAAGATTTCCGTGCCATTTTTGTGTTGGAAAAATTTCCGATCTCAGATTCAGTGATCTCAAAAACGATAATTCGCCAAATTACAGTCGAATAGATGCAATAAAAAAAAGATGCTTATTTTTTTCTTTTGAATGCCCAAATATTTGTGATGAAAGAAAGGTGGCGGCACGACTCTGGTTATTATGCAATGAAAGACAATCAGAGAGCGTAAGGACAAATTGACCCAGAGTTGACTGCGTGAATAGAAACATAGGTGTGAATCTTGTGCAAGGAGCAACGAAAAGATCATTCATCCTTGTGACCGAATGTGTTGAGTCTTCTCCTTCAGAAGCTGACTAGCCGAATGTATGTGTATGCTACCGGGTAGGTATCATTCTTTGTGATTGGTCATCGGCTCAAGGATTGTAGCGCAAAAATCTGGACCATCATGTTTGGAAAGCGTTGCATTTTCCAAATGAAAATCACTTGGTGCTTCTTCGGTCTGGTAGATTTTCTCGCATGAGTAGCGCAATAATAAGTATTGTTTTCGGAGTTCTTGGAGCTAGTAGGGAGGGGGGGGGGGGGGGACGTGCTATTTGGACGTGCTCCCTCAACCCATCCCCCCCCCCCCCCCACCTCTTTGTCGCTACGCAGCAGGCAACAAGGTATCAGCAGGGACTACTGTAAGACGCTGTTTTGGGCAACTACATTCTGGACAACTATTATCGCATCCATTACGAAAAACTGCCAATTGTTGCCAATACTTTTGTTTTCATAACCCGGACGAGTAGAATCAGAGATTCAAGAGCATAGCATGAAAGTAACAATTATTCCTGTATAAAAAAAATTTGAGGGATCTTTTTTATAGACAATTTTATTACCTTAATTTTTTATAATCTCTTTCATTCCAATCGGATTGACGATTACGGAGATATCATTAAAAAAACTGGATTGGAGCACCTTTTTTTCCAAGATGGCAGATCGAGCCCTGGAAGACGAGGTCAGGATTTTCACTATCTTCAAAAGTATGTCAAAATAACGTTCTCCAGCAGTTTGCAGTTTTTTACCAGTAAATTTTTCTAATTTTGCTAATTTGACTGGATTAAAATGACGTACATCAGATTCACTTGTGGTTTTTCTGAATCCGAGTTCACATTACTGTTGCGAGGTGGCACTGCTGCATCAGGGCTCGGATCATGATTGCTGGGGAAAAATGTTTAGATACAATTAAATAAAACTTAGCAAAGTCATATTTTGAAATATTAACGCACGACTTTGTGTCCTTTTATATGATCTCATGGACCTGCATTTCGGTTCATCGAACCCATGAAATCATGCAAAGCTTGAGAATTATGAATACCCATAGTTTCATACGATTTCATATCTCCGTTTGAATTTGATAAGATTGTACTCATGAAAGCACATTTTCAGACAGATTCGGAGTTCGAGTTTCCATCATTCTATCCGCTCATGCAAAAGTCTTTGTTTCCGGGATTGGAGTTACAGGTGACTGAAACTTTTGTTCTTTCCTATTTTAGAAAGCCTCGATAGTCAAGGTGCATCTGAAACTGGACGGAGTTGACAAACCCGTCGCGACTATGTTCATCGGTACATCGCCGGAGCTAGAGATGGCTCTCTACACGGTTTGCTTTTTCACCAGGCCAGATGGCCAGTGCCCGGTTTCTATGGGAGGGACACCATTCAACATCATAACACATAAATTCAGATACAGAGGAAAAGATTTGATTGGGTCTGCCCACCCTGAAATTTGAGGAACAAAGTTTACACATGTTACTGGCCCAGTCATTTGGGGCTCTCAAAAGGTTGCTTGAAAAATTTTTAGAAGTTTCCAAAATTGGTACTCTCATAGATTTCAAAGCGCTGTTTCCGAATTTTCACTTCGCCACCTCGTAACTTTGTGGCTCACGCCACCACGTTGGAAAAATGACACTCGAAAATTTTTCGACAATATCTCCTCTTTGGCTGATGTGGTATCCGTGTGACAGGCTCAAGCTTACTTTTTGATGTGTGTCTGATTGTAAGTAGACTATAGATAAGGACGATGAGTCGTGTGCCGAGTGTCGGACAATAAACACTGTATAATATGCCTAACTGACGCGTACATTCATTTGAACCCGATCCTTTCCGTAATCTTTTGGTAATTTCCATCTTTCTACCACACTGATTTGATGATAACAACTAAGTAGTGAAAAACACGTTTCGAAAACGTTTTAATACGCTTCATAAAACCGCCACCAGGCGGTGATCCCACTATAGTCCTTCCGCGAGTAAAAACACTCCATGATTTCAAGATAACCCCATACGTCAGCGGATGTATGTACGATGACGCTGTCGCGTTCACAACCATCGTTTATGAACTGGTAGACTACATAAGAATTATTTATACTAGCTGTAGATTATGCGCGTTCGCTCGCTAACGCTCGCTCACTCGTTTGGACATTAGGCATTTTTTTGGCGAGCCTCGGGTATAGGAACCAAAATGTACCAGAGTATACTTTACGTGACACACACTATTGTTCTGGTATACTTCGGTTGCGTTTGGTACTGTGACGTAGCTCCCGTCTTAACCCTCGACCCAGCCGGAGTACTAGGGAGGAGGGAGGAACCAGTACACTATTATTTATAGTAAGGACCTGAGATAGCTAGGTTATAATGCGCGAACCAATTCTAAAGCAATCCGAGTCCTGGATTGCCGCCGGTGCAGCTCAGTACCGTGGAGAGGGGCTGGATTAACTGAGGATTGATGGACTCAGGCAAATAATCACTCGAATGGGTGTGGCGTATAAAAAAAATAACAAAATTTATTGAGTCATCGGTGGGGTATATCCCCTCGAGTTCGGGGTGGGTCAGCGTCGTGTGAAGGCGACTTGCCACCCGTAAATGGCGAAATTAACAAAGCAACAAGGTAAAATTCAAACAAAATAACCAAAAATATGAACAATATGAAAGAAACCATAATAAGAAGGCCCTACGGGTGAAAGGGAAAAGGCTAAGGTCTCTGGGGACAGAAACCCGCCCCAGGGTCGGGTCGGGTGGTTATTAGACCACCCTCTAACCGAAATTCTATTTACAATTTGTTCCACCCGTTATAATGGACCTGATGGGTCTCACTTCTTACATCTAACTTAACTCTAACTCTGCGTTTGTTTGATACCATCCGTGTGTCCTCGAAGGACCCAGGACTGACCTTACGTATGGCCAAGGACGGAAAAGCACTGGGGGACTAGTCGGTGGAGGAGATTCCCGCCGACGCGAAGAACGGAAAGAGCCACGTCCTCACCTGGAGGCCACGAGAGGGATTCGAAAATTCCGCCAGTACGCGCGGCTGACTACGCAGTCCTACGCACCCTGACGCACCTAGATCTCCGAAAATCGATAATCGATAGCACGCCCTCGCGGCGGCCATTTTGGTATCCGGCACTCTGCGTTCGCCCGGCCTCGTGCTCGCACGAGCCCGGGTACGTTCAATTGCGTTTGGTTTAGGCCTTCGGGCATTTTTGGATATTTTCGGAACCCTGTGCGGGAATTAAGTTAATTTCTGTGACCCTGGCGGGTCTGTCTACGGACATCCACCCCAGCGGGGACTGTTGAGGAGACTGAGCAGGGTAAGCGTCAGCTTCTTTAGCCCATTTTTTTGAATTGGAAGCCCGTTAGTCGCGGTTCACCATTCCGGTTCGCCTGTACGGCCACGACGCCGTTATTTCCATTTTGTTGGGTCAGTTCTTGCCGAATCCCGA
This sequence comes from Ametastegia equiseti, assembly GCA_963989295.1. NCBI lineage: Eukaryota > Metazoa > Arthropoda > Insecta > Hymenoptera > Tenthredinidae > Ametastegia > Ametastegia equiseti. Next base: position 2,851,035 of record OZ022390.1, read on the forward strand.
GTCGGTAGGCCGTGGCCACTGTCCCACTTTCGAGGGGGTGTGTTCCGTTTACTTTTTGATTCCCTACGTGGGGTGAAATTCGAGTTTTCAGTACGTTTTGTCATTCCCTCGCGGAGCATATACGCTCGGCCATAAGTGCGAGCGAGACGGTTAGAGTCCGAAGCGGTCATCTGTCTCACTTTCGAGTCTGGTAGTGTTCGTTCGGTTGTAGTATCGAGTCAGTCAGGTCATTTGAGGACACACGGATGGTATCAAACAAACGCAGAGTTAGAGTTAAGTTAGATGTGAGGAGTGAGACCCATCAGGACCTGAGATAGCTATTATAACCTAGCTATCTCAGGTCCTTACTATAAATAATAGTGTATTGGTTCCTCCCTCCTCCCTAGTACTCCGGCTGGGTCGAGGGTTAAGACGGGAGCTACGTCACAAATGGCGCCCAACGTGGGGCCTGAGAAAAATAACGCCACCTTCTTTTTGTTGAAAGTTGGTCCGATAAACAATTAACACTGTTGGTTACTTTCGTTTTGCTACTTTTCCATTCCTTCCCCCACGTTGTTACGTCACAAATGGCGCCCAACGTGGGGCCCGAGAAGAAAAAGAATTAGCATTTTTAGGGAAAAATTTAGTATCGGTCCTTTTTTGAGTCTGCGGTTTGACTGCACTTTCGGGTCTGGATTTCGTTGGTTCAGTCCCTTCCCTTTCGTTATCTTTTCCTTTTGCCCGGAGGAGGATCGACGGCAAATACGCTCGAATACGCGTGGTTGGTTTGGTGTTTGTTTTTGAGAATCTGTACCCGTTAGCACGGGCGAATTTCGAGTTCCTTTCTTTTTGTTTTGAGCGCGTCTTTCTTCAGTGAGGGATTAACGTCGACGGTGTTAGGCTGTGACTGTGTTCGCATGTGCGTGACGAGTCAGCTGTAGGACATTGGCAACGACTCTAGCGAATTTAAAGTCCCGGTAATCGCTACGCCGAATATCTGCGACTGTTCTTAATTGTGTTCGTTTATTGGCTGTTTTCGTCATTCCTTCTGTGCATGAGTTGTGGTGGAGGATATTTTGTATTCTTTGGTGTAACCCTAAGCGGGGGGAGACCGCTGTGTCTGATTAAGCACAGGCTTGGTCTTTTCTAGGATTGCATTTGCGGGAATCTAAATTGCCTATTGTGGGATATTCAATGAGTTAGAGTGCGTGTATTGAAAAGCCGCTTACGTCAGCTAATCTCTCGTGAGGAAAGAACTTCAATCTCATCCGGGAGATTTTAAATTGAACCACCTTGGAGTGGCTATTTCGTTTTGCTCGTGATATTTTTTATCTGTCGTGAGTAATTTTAGTGAATCCGTTCGGTATTCGTGATTTTCGGGTCATATCTTTGGCATTTGAATTCTGTCTCTGTCCGAAAGCCAGGGATAATTACCCCGAGCTTCGCGGGGATGCAACTATCGTGGGCGGAATACGTTTTTGGGGATTTTTGAGGCAATTTCGTGCGAATTCCTGGATTGACGGGGATGAAATTGATACTCCTTGTTTCCGGAAATTTGGTTTCGGTCTTTCAGTACGTTTCGGGTTCGGCTTTAGTGTGAGTTTCGTGTGCAAAGCACTCTTGAGGGCTTGGCAATAGTCGAGATTTACGTTTCGTTTTGAGTCTTGTGTCTGAGAAATTAACTCGGTCACGAGACAGCTTTTTGAAAATTTGTCAGACCTTTTGCCCACGAATGGGATGTTTTTGATGTGATTTTTTTTTGGGGGCCGAACTGCGTACGTTGAGAAAATTTCTAACCCCCGCGGGTTTCGAGAAATCTGCCTGAGTTCGAGAAAAATTAGAGAAGTATTTGAGATTAAATTGCCCGCGTGCGGGATGAACTTGATTCTCTGGGGAATTGTTTTTCGAGAGGATTGTTTTGGAAATTGTCTCAGCTGTGTTCGAGGACGCTTGCGCGGGACGCATTCACGTTTTGTTTTGGTTAAGTGGCGTGGGTTTTCAGTGGGTTTTCCGAAGTGAGTTTTCGATTTTGTCACTACCCCGCGAGCAGTGCGTTTTCGGAGATTCGTTCTTCGTAGCGTCAAGAATCGAGTGGGCTTCTGTTCAGGTTTTTTTTTTTTGTTAGTGCAGACGCGTGACTTTGAGAGCGTCGAGTTTTATTAATTTGCCTGACTATGGTCATGTTAGCGGGTGTGATTTTATTCCGCGCGTTCGCGTCTCCGGAAAAGTGTAGTATGGGGGCTGCAAAATAATAAGATTTGATACCTCGGGTCTAGGGTGGATCGCGAAAGCCTTATACCCCGAGAGGGTTGAACCGATTGCCAGTCATCCGCCACCCCGGAACTGGAAGTAGTCGCGACGATCTCTCGAGCAGGCCTCTCAGTACTGCCGGTCCGATTCAGCGCTCGCGGATTCTTAGGAGTCGATAACGCGGCCTTTTACGCAAGGTTGGACGGTGGGAACAGGGGAGAAGCTAATTAGTACCTTCCTAATAATCAACATCTGGTTTGCCTGAACCCCGAGGGTGTCTATTGTACATCTTTGTTTCTTTTTGTTTTTGAGTTCGAACTAGGAATGCAGTCCTGTACGTTTCGTTTTGTTGTTGAGAAAATTGATTTCTGTTATGTCTATCCCTGATAGGGTGGTGTCTGTTTGGTTTGGTATCCCTGGGGTATTAGAACTTCAGTGGGGTCTTTTTGGGTCCGTGTGGAATTTATCTGTTCGATTTTTGAAAATTTGGCATACGATGCGATTTGTGTCTTTGGAAGACTGTATCGAAAATACCACGATTCCGAGTCTCTTGCATTTTATGATCAATTCTGTGGTATTAGAGCTCTGCTTTGTTGACTTTTGAATTTCTGTTTTGTTTTGCTTGAAATCCGACCTCGTTTCGGGTTGATTACGTTCAGGGGGTAGCGTCCTTAGCCCTAGGCGAGAGAGATAACCCTGATTTATGATCGAGTTAGTGGGAATTTTGATATTCGGAATTTTGAGATTTGAGATTTACGCCAATATTTGAGTCGATCTATGTAGATCGCTAGGTGCAAGATAATCGGCTGCGGCCGCCATTCGGAGTTCGGTCCATGGGTTAAGTCAGCTGGTGCTTCCTGCCCCGGTGGTCCGTCTAAGGGGGGGGGGGGGGGGGGGGGGGGGGGAGTTGTAACGTTGAAAATGGATTTGTAGCGTTACATAAGACTCCTGAACCCTCAGGCGGCATATTTACGCAGGGAAATAGATAAGAATCCCCGCAGGGAAGATTTTAGTAGCCCCGAGGCTTATTTGACTCCGAGAGGTGACCGTGGTCGACTCTGACCTGAGACCAACTTTCTGATATTTCTTCGTTCCATTCCCAAAACCTTTCTCTTATGTGGGAGACTTGGCTGGCGGACGTGCCTGAGCGGGGCGATACTGACCCATCTTCAAGACCCCGATGGGGTAAATCTTACGGAAACCCTGGAAGGACCCAGGACTGACCTTACGTGTGGCCAAGGACGGAAAAGCACCGGGGGACTAGTCGGTGGAGGAGATTCCCGCCGACGCGAAGAACGGAAAGAGCCACGTCCTTGGCCACACGTAAGGTCAGTCCTGGGTCCTTCCAGGGTTTCCGTAAGATTTACCCCATCGGGGTCTTGAAGGTGGGTCAGTATCGCCCCGCTCAGGCACGTCCACCAGCCAAGTCTCCCACATAAGAGAAAGGTTTTGGGAATGGAACGAAGAAATATCAGAAAGTTGGTCTCAGGTCAGAGTCGACCACGGTCACCTCTCGGAGTCATATAAGCCTCGGGGCTACTAAAATCTTTCCTGCGGGGATTCTTGTCTATTTCCCTGCGTAAATATGCCGCCTTAGGGTTCAGGAGTCTTATGTGACGCTACAAATCCATTTGCAACGTTACAGTACCTATACCTGAGGCTCGCGAAAAAATGCCTTCTCATGGTGCCCGTTCGCTCGCTACGCTCACTCACTCGATTGGAATTTCGTTCTGCTCATTCGCTCGCTACGCTCACTCAGAAACCTTTACGTGATTTTTGCTCAATTCGCTCATCCGGATAATTTTGCGCGGTGTCCGAATTTTTTGATTCAATTGTATATTGCAATAGCCATCCGGATTAATCGACCTGTTGAATGTAGATGAATGGAGAGCAAGACAAAGAAATTCAAGTTGTTGCATTATTGTCGAAATTTCATGTGAGATCAATAGCTCTTTTCTGACACTCAGGTAAACATCCTTTGTATCATAATATTTTTAGTATTACTAGTGAAAATCGTTATCATTTCACTCTTAGCCAATGGTACTTCTGCGTATATAATCGAACAATTTCAATGACGTGTATCTCGGTTATTAATGAAAATGGCGCTGTGCACTGCAACATATCAGCCAATCGCAAGCGCGACTGAACGGCGACAAGCGCTGCGCGCACACTGACCACAAGACCCATCAGCCAGACGACACGCGATTGGATCAGGTCAGGACAAAAAAGCTGATTGGCTCGGGCCAAAGTCATCGTCTAAGATAAACACCGCGTAAATTCAGCGCACTTCAGCAGTTGACGCAAAGCGCGCACTGACTCAACCTCTTAGAAAATTCGCTTCCAGTGCAAGAACGGCCTGGAAAGCTCCGTAAATTTCAAAGTCTTCAAATTCATTTCATCGAAGCAAAACTAGAGTCAAACACTTGATTTATAGGCAAAGCGCCATAAATACAACTTAACCTAAAATCTACAGCAAATCGTCTTAGTAAAGTTCAAGATAGATTTAAAATAAACGAATTCAGACCTAGATGTCACCAAATAGATAGAATCTAGTCAACAATCAAGCCAAGCCGTTAAAATTCAAACTCTTTATCAAGTTATTCAAGTTCTTTATCTAATCATATTCGTTTCCATTATTATTTTCCTTTACCAAAGTCAGTCCTGACGCTCTATGCGCCCGGATCTGAAAATTCACTACCCTACACCATAACCTAGAGGCAGTCCTGACGCTTTATACGCCCGGATCTGCGACTCCTTCTGAAGGCAGTCCTGACGCTTTATACGTCCGGATCTGCGACTCCTTTTAAAGGCAGTCCTGACGTTCTATACGCCCGGATCTGCGCTTCCTTTCTAAAAGGCAGCTCTGGTGTTCTATGCACCCGAGTCTGTGACTTCCTCCTCGACCGATTGCAGTCCTGACGTTCTATACGCCCGGATCTGCTAAAGTCACCTACGCAGATTTTTTCCTTAGTTGATACGAGACGCAGTTCATTTTATTTAAATAATTAAAACCTAAAGAACACCTTCTCATCGTTTTGAACAAAAAACCCTCAACCGAAGGCCAGTTCCATGACCTACACTGAGAAAAAAAGTATGAGTCGAGACAACTATACAGCATTGTGAAATTTTTATCGTTCTTAGAACGATATTTATAGTAGACGCGACGCTTTTATTGTAACCTGTACTATACAAATAAAGTTATCGTTAACAATACTAGATATAACAATAAATATAGCAGCTGCAACAATATATTTGGTAAAAATTTCAACGATACGTATAAAATTGCCGTTACTATAATTTATAGTGTAGTAAACCCTACGATTCATAATCAACGTAACAATATTTTCGGAACAATCTGATTCTTTTTGTCATTAACTTTCACTCTATTCTTCCGAACTACGCAGCATTGTTACCGAAGCGATGCATGCGGTTGTCATTACTGTACATGCACGGATCATAGACACAACGGAAAACATAGTTGGATTTACGTCTTAACTCGGTTGTCCCGACAATGCTCATGCTTGGTGGTACCGAGCTGTAGCGTTGTGATCGCCCAAGATTCACTGATCATGGGGACAACGCAAAACATAGTTTGATCGACGTTTCGACCTTGTTAACGCGACAATACCACAGGGTTGTGGTCGCCATAGATTCTCTGATCCTGGGGACAATGTGAATCATAGTTGGGTCGACGTTTCGACATTGTTATCGCTACCCTACTACCGGGTTGTGGTCGCCATAGATTCACTGATCATGGGGACAACGTGAAGTATAGTTAAGTCGACGTTTCGACCTTGTTAACGCGACAATACCACAGGGTTGTGGTCGCCATAGATTCTCTGATCCTGGGGACAATGTGAATCATAGTTGGGTCGACGTTTCGACATTGTTATCGCTACCCTACTACCGGGTTGTGGTCGCCATAGATTCTCTGATCCTGGGGACAATGTGAATCATAGTTGGGTCGACGTTTCGACATTGTTATCGCTACCCTACTACCGGGTTGTGGTCGCCATAGATTCACTGATCATGGGGACAACGTGAAGTATAGTTAAGTCGACGTTTCGACCTTGTTAACGCGACAATACCACAGGGTTGTGGTCGCCATAGATTCTCTGATCCTGGGGACAATGTGAATCATAGTTGGGTCGACGTTTCGACATTGTTATCGCTACCCTACTACCGGGTTGTGGTCGCCATGGATTCACTGATCATGGGGACAACGTGAAGTATAGTTAAGTCGACGTTTCGACCTTGTTAACGCGACAATACCACAGGGTTGTGGTCGCCATAGATTCTCTGATCCTGGGGACAATGTGAATCATAGTTGGGTCGACGTTTCGACATTGTTATCGCTACCCTACTACCGGGTTGTGGTCGCCATAGATTCACTGATCATGGGGACAACGTGAAGTATAGTTAAGTCGACGTTTCGACCTTGTTAACGCGACAATACCACAGGGTTGTGGTCGCCATAGATTCTCTGATCCTGGGGACAATGTGAATCATAGTTGGGTCGACGTTTCGACATTGTTATCGCTACCCTACTACCGGGTTGTGGTCGCCATGGATTCACTGATCATGGGGACAACGTGAAGCATAGTCGAGTCGACGTTTTGACACTGTTATCGCGACAATACTACAAGGTTGTGATTGCCACTGATCGTGGAGACAACGCAAAACATCGTTCAATCAAGGTCTGAGTTCGGTTATCGCTACAATAGGTGATCAGTGGTCCCGAGGCCTAGGACAGTCTTTACCATTATACACATGATTATTGATACAACGGAAAACATATTGGGATGTAGGCTGTACCTTTCCAACCGAAATTTCAAAACAATGAGAAAATTTGGAAAAAATTCATGTGTAGTTAGAAAAATCAACGAATTCATTTCACATAACAAAAAAAAAAAAAAAACATTCACCGTAAATTTATTGAATAATGTTTTGTTTAAACAACTTATTGATAATTTTTGGGCATTATTATTATTCAAAATTAATTTTCTTATCGTCTTTATTGTGGTTGAATTTTTTCCGATTTTTATCTCATCATGAAGGATCCTCAAGGCTGTATTGGTCGTATAAACCAGAAGTGACTTTCGCCAACAATATTGCATACTTTATAATGAGATAAAAATCTGAAAAAGATTAACCACAATAAAGACGACGAGAAAATTGATTCTATACAATAATAATGCCAAAAAATTATCAGTAAATTGTTTAAACCATTGATTAACAAATTTGTTGAGAATGTTTTTTTTTTTTCAAGTAGGAAATGAATTCGTTGATTTTTCTAAATAGGCACACACAAATTTTTTCAGAATTTTTGTACCATTTTGAAATCCGCGTTTTTCAAAATTTTGTTGTTTTAAAAAATGTAAGAAAAATCGTGAATTTTGGAAATTTTTTTCTGAAAACGTTGTATATATTGCAGTTGAGAAGTTTCCGGGGCATTAAACGAATAGATTCGCAAATACAGCCTTTACAAATGTTCGAAAACGGAAATTTCAAAATGCTAAGAAAATTCTTAAAAAATTCATGTGTATTAAAAAAATGAACGAATTTATTTCACACGACAAAAAAATTTTTTTCTAAAAATGTGTTGGACAATGTTTTGTTTAAACAATTTGTCGATAATTTTCGGACATTATTATTGTATAGAATCAATTTTCTCGTTGTCTTTATTGTGGTTGATTGTTTTCAGATTTTTATCTCATTATAAAGTATGCAATATTGTTGGTGAAAGTCACTTTTGGTTGGAGAGGTACGTACGATACATCCTCAATAAAAATTACACATGATAAGTATGTACGTAGAATCCGTTATGGTAATAAATTGTAGCCTATAATTTCGGCATTATTAATGTCATAATGATGAGGATAAAATCTTCGACATTATGAAATTAATTCAAAACATTTGATTTGTTTCATACTAACGTTATTCGGTAGGAATAGTCAGTTTGTAATAAACAGACGAAAACCTGTAGTGTGACGAGTTGGCTATGATCGTGTTAACTTTTACATATTCTATAATCTGAGTGTTGCGAAATTCGTACATTTTACGCAGAGCGTCGTGTGGTTCACAAAATACTCAAACGAAATTTGCTCTCGCAAAAAAGTCCGCAAGTGTGTACTTTTTACTCTCGAGCAAGGAGAGTATGCACCAATCATCACTCGGTTCGAAAATTCAGTGGAAAACCCGAGGGAAAACCACACTATCGTCCAACTATGTACAGGAATGAGACCGACAACAATGTAGCGTGATCCTCTCGGCACACTGGCCGATCGGGTTGACATATTATATGCTTTTTTTCTGCTTATGTTGTACACCTATGCTCTCGCCTATGCTTTATATAAGGCTTTGTGCATCGAGCGGGAAATAACTCAAGATTTTACTGACACATTATTAATTTTTTTTTTTTTTTTAAAGTAATTCAAATTATTACATTTATTCCAAATTATCAATTTTTTTTCCTTCACAAATTATTTCATTTATTTCAACATCATTTTTTTTGCATTTCCAATTAATTTCTCTACTTCTAATTAATATTTTTATTTCGAATTAATTTCTGCAAGGTTATTTCACCGTCTCGGTCCTTCGAGCTCCGTAAGGGGATCGGAGGGGGGGTTGAGTGCCAACCGAGCGCGACTCCGGGTGGCGGATAGAAGGAAGGCCAGGGAGGCCAAGGGCTCGGTCTCCGACCTGGGGTGCCCCACGGCAACCGGCTAGGAGAACGGGGCCCAAAGGTGCCCAGGCTAGTTGGGGCCATAGGGATCCGGCCGGCCTAAAAACTGGCCCAGGTGAACCAAAGCCCCAGCCGCGGACCAACTCCCCAAGCCTAGGTGGGAGCTATCGTGCCGAGGGCTGAATGGCACCGGGGTACGGTGCAATTAACGATGCCCTTGGGGCACCAGGCGACCCCCCATTGTATCCAGCCTTACCCCCGCCCCCAGGCTCTGTGGGGGTGGACCGACCCTTCCTGCGTCAACCGGGCCACGCTCAGACCCATCGACGCGTGCGTCGCGGATCAGGGCTGGTCAACGATCACGCGGAGCCTTCTAAGGGGCCCGCTCGCCACAACCGCGCCACGGTGCCCTGGGTGCCAGGTTACAGCGGTATCTCGGGGAACGTACACGCGCACAATCATACAAGGGCTGGGCCGTAGCAGGGACACCAGGCTTGGTGCTCACAAGGTCTCTGATCCAGGGACCTTCAGCCAAGCTGGGACCCTAGCTCAGCCCTGACAGAACCGGGCTGAGGGTAGTGATTGGACTCACTACCGGCCACTGGGAGACAGGCCAACACCTAGTGCAGCTGGGGCTCCGCATGGGACCCCTCTGTACGAGATGTGGAGAAAAATATAAAACTTCTCACCACCCAACAGCGTGCTGCGTGGAGCTTGAAGGCCTCCACAGAGAGGCTTTCGGCGCATCCTACGCCAGCACCGACTCATTCGAGAAATTGGAGTGGACAGGCTCCTGCACTTCGCCAGACTTGCGGGGCTTAGTTCCACTCCAATGGACTAGGGGGCCCTACAGGGCCCGGGCACAATGGTCCGGTAGGACTGAGCGCCTGGCCACCCCCCCCCCCCCCCCCCCCCCCCCCCCCACCTCAATCCAATCCAATCCAATATTTCACCGTAAATTTTCATTATTTCAGTTATTTCCGTTATTTTTCATTATTATAGTTATTCCTAGGTTATTTTTTAATATTTCACGAGCTATTGACACGTTATTTCAACAAGTTATTTCCCCCTTATGGTGCGTGCCATTTTTACTTCTGAGCAAAAACGAAGCACTTGCGGACTTTTTTCAAGCGCAGCATCCGTTCCAGTGTTTTGCGAACTACACGACACTGCACAAGATGCGCGAATTTTACGACACCCTGTATATTATATATTATATATGGGGTAGTCCAAATGAGCGTGAACAGAGTTTGACCCTGACCCTCCCCGATTTGGTCGATGATTTCTCCCGTATTCTACCCTGAAAAAGATACACTTTCTAATTTTTAGAGATTTTTTCTACTTGCCGTTCAGACGCGGCGCAGCGATTTTTTCAAGTTTTTTCGTTAATCCTATTTTAGCTCGACGGCCTTACATTTTATCGCGAAGTCATGAAGGACAAAACGTTTTGTTTCCGCTTGATTTCCACATCGGTATTTTTTCACAAATTTTCAGAGCATCCCAAATCGTTGATTTTGACGAAAAACATACAAAAATTGAGTTATCTCGGAAAAGACGATTTCAAAAAAATTGAAATTTGTTGTGAATTTTCTTTGGTCAAAAATAAACTTTTTTTATAATGAGTCACAAAGTGAGCATGGCCTTCGTTTGGGAGCTACGCCTCGTTTTCTGTGATAATTTCAGTTTTGTGTCATAATTTTTTCATTATGTTCATGTTATCGAAGAAAAAATCAATCCAAGGCGAGTTGCGCAGTCAGTTACTACAAATTTTATGTCATTTCATTTTTTGTTTTTGGAATTAAAAATTTTTCAAATCTTCTAAAATTCTTCATACATTCATTTTTTTTCTTTTTGTTTCATTTGTGGTATGAAACGCCAAATCTCGGGTCAAATCTGCCTCAAGTGATTGACAGGAAATATTATTACACAAAACGAGGCGTAGCTCGCAAACGAAGGCCATGTCCACTTTCTGACTAATTATGAAACAGATGTATTTTTGACCAAGTGAAATTCAAAAAAGATTTTAATTTTCTTGAAAACGTCTTTTTCAAGATAACTCAATTTTTGTGTGTTTTTCGACAAAATCAACGATTTGAGATGCTCTGAAAATTTGTGGAAAAATACCGATGTGGAAATCAAGCGAAAACAAAACTTTTTGTCCTTTATGACTTCGCGATAAAATGTAAGGCTGTCGAGATAAAATAGGATTAACGAAAAAACTTGAAAAAATCGCTGCGTCTGAATGGCAAGTATAAAAAATCTAAAAATTAGAAAGTGTGTGTTGTTCAGGGTAGAATACGGGGAAAAATCAGCGGCCGAATCGGGGAGGGTCAGGGTCAAACTCTGTGTCACGTTCATGTGGACTACCCCATATACATCATGCGTATATATGTATCTATGTGTACGAGGTCCCGGTATCATCTCAAGTATCGGGAATGAGAATGAGAAGAATTGACGCAGAGCCGCGTTCTGTCAGTCAATAAACAACTGGCAGAATCTTTGTCATGCACCGAGACATTGTATTTTCTCTACTTGTATACGAAATCTTTATACTTGTTTATTGACTGAAGGAACGCGGCTTTGCGTCGATTATTCTCATTCTCAATCTCGACAATTGAGATAATACACCTCGTACACATAATTGGTAACAGTTATAATTGTTAATGGCCTGGCCACAACTAATGAATACGCGAGATCAAAGACTAATTCAAATACAGTAAGCAAATAAAAAAAGCCAAATTTTCGTTCTAATTTTTTTTCACAATTTTTGTTTGACTAAAATTTTTGTTTTCCTTTCAATTTTTTCATTTTCTATCGATCAAGCCAATAGCGAGCTTGGAGAGAAGCTCACAAACGTGAAAAAAGTTGAACAAACAAAATTATAAAAAGAATCAAAATGGAGAAAAAATCCAGAAAAAAACTTAAATTTTATTTTGCTCTCCGTATTTGAATTAGTCTTTGGTCTCGCTAGTACCTAGCTACTGAAATCCAAAATATGTGTTCCCTATCTAAAGTATGAAGTTACTAGCAAAATTTCGGAAGTGGAAGAATCCACAAGTCAACACATATCACCATCATCTCTTTCCTTTAAAAACCTTCAAGTTTTGTATCAAACGTTTTTTTGTATCATTTTTATTTTCCGAGATATTCGCCTGGGGCTATTAAAATAGACCTCCCTGTATGACTCTGTGGATATCACTGATCTCTGTATACTAATCAGTGGTGGATATAAATACATTGTAATTACGTACATCAATAAAATAATATTACCTATTTTGATTACACCTCATAACCTCGCTCATAACGGCCAGAAAAATATATTATTTGTACACACTTGAGCATACATACATATATATGTGTGTATACAATGTATTGATATAGCCGGCAGGGAGAAAGAAGGTGTTTCGGCTTCGGCGTGAAGTGTTCGAGAAGCGATTTTTGTTTTTCATAAGCCGAGACACCCTCCTCCCAGTCGACGATACATTATACCTAGATGTATACCTATTAGGCTGGTTCAAAAAAATCAACTATTTTTTTATTTTTAAATTTCGCACTGAAATATCTTCAGGGTATCGAAAAAAGACGCCTGTGAAAATTGGAGCTCTTAATTTTAATATTTAGAGGTCGCTCATCGAGAATTTCTATTTCCCATTTAAATAACACAGGGAAATTTTTTGGTTTTTTTCATAATTTTCTAGCTCACAAACTAATCGACAGATCGTTATGCACGATACATATTTTTGTAGGAAATTGAACGCTCTACAAAAAGGTCTTCATCATTTTTCGATAAACCAACGGGTTCAAAAGTTATTCAAAGTCAAAGTTCAATTCATGTCGCGTGCCTAAAAGCAAAGGGACCAAGCGCCAAAAAAAAATTTCTGTGTTTTTAGTGCCAAAATCTTTTTGATGCGACATAAGATCTTTTGGGCATAGTTGCAAAAAAAATTTATCTTCTTAGAAATTTTGCGACTGCAAAAAAAATTTTTCTGCGACTATGCAAAAAAATTTTTTTTGTAACTATGCCCAAAAGGTCTGATGTTGCATGAAAAAGATTTTGGCACTAAAAATACGAAATTTTTTTTTTGCGCTCAGGCCCTTTGTTTTTAGGCACGCGACATAAATTGAACTTTGACTTTGAATAACTTTTGAACCCTTTGGCTTATCGAAAAATGATAAAGACCTTTTTGTAGAGCGTTCAATTTCCTACAAAAATATGTATCGCGCATAAGAATCTGTTAATTAGTTGGTGAACTAGAAGATTATGAAAAAAACGAAAAAATTTCCCTGTGTTATTTAAATGGGAAATAGAAATTCTCGATGAGCGACCTCTAAATATTAAAATTAAGAGCTCCAATTTTCACAGGCGTCTTTTTTTGATACCCTGAAGATATTTCAGTGCGAAATTTAGAAATAAAAATATAGTCGATTTTTTTGAACCAGCCTAATACCTATGTATACATTATACAGGGTGGCCCATTTTAACATACCCAGTCGAATAACTCCGAAACCAAAAGAGCTACGAAAAAAAGTTTTAGACAAAAGTTGTACGGTTCGAAGGGGGACACAAGTTGGTATGATCGGCGTTATTGTAGATGGCGCCACTTTCGAGAAATCGAACCGAACTCACTTTTTTCAAATGGAAACCTATTTTTTTTCATATACGAAATTGTTGTGGGGTTCAAGATAAATTCATAGATGATGTCGTCTCATGCCTGTTTCAGGTAGTTGCCGAGTTTTCAGCATTTCTGGCGTTCAGGCCGTGCTCTTCGCTACCACCTCCACGTTAGCAAGCTTCACGGCTTTTCGTTTTTGGTTTGTTTCGAACATCATTGTGTCTGTAAAAACTCATTTGGCGCGTTTTAGGCCGAATATGTAGGGGTGCTGCATGATGAGGGAGGCCTGTTGCGCATTTCCCAAAAATGTGTTGCAGATGAAAGTACAACACTTTGAAAAACGGGTTCAGAAACGTATCGACGTCTATGGGAATGTTTTCGAACATTTGCTTTGAGAGTATGATTGAACATTGAGCAACAATTTAGAATTCAATTCTTGTAGAATATGTACTTTCCTTGCACCGTTCGGCCTTTTAATAATATGTTCTCTCAGCATGCAGTTCCCTCACATATCCGGCCTAGAACGCGCCAAATGAGTTTTTTCAGACAAAATGATATTCGCAACAAAACAAAAACGGAAAGCGGCGAAGCTTGCTAACGTGGAGATGGTAGCGAAGAGCACGGCCTGAGCGCCAGAAATGCTGAAAACTCGGCAACTACCTGAAACAGGCATGAGACGACATCATCTATGAATTTGTCTTGAACCCCACAACAATTTTGTATATGAAAAAAAATGGGTTCCCATTTGAAAAAAGTGGGTTCGGTTCGATTTCTCCGAAGTGGCGCCATCTACAATAACGCCGATCATGCCAACTTGTGTCCCCCTTCGAACCGTACAACTTTTGTCTGAAACTTTTTTCCGTAGCTCTTTTGGTTTTGGAGTTATTCGACTGGGTATGTTAAAATGGGCCACCCTGTATATACATACGTGCGTCGAATAATGAAAATGAAATGTGAGTTGCTATGCTTATTCGATGAGAGTTAATTGTAAAACCGGGCATGAAATAATAACTTGTATTCGTCGAATAAAATTTATCCGTCGAATAATGCCGGGTTTCACCAACGACGAATAACTTTTATTCGACAAATAAAAATCTATCGGTCGAAAACAAACGACTACACAATGTAAAATTGCTATCCTAATTCGTCACATAAATTTTATTCGACGAATAAGAGTTATTCATTGTTGGCGAAACCCGGCATAATAAGGATAGCAATTTTACATTGTGTAGTCGTTTGTTTTCGACCGATAGATTTTTATTCGACGAATAAAATTTATTTGTCGTTCGTGAAACCCGGAATGAATACATATAAATTGGATAAATGATCTCAAAATTCTATCACCTTTTAGATGATCTAGGTAATTGATTCTCTTATGTGTCATTAGTTTTAATGCAAGCATGTTTCAGTTGATTACATAAAATAGGTAATCAAAATACTTGTACAAGATTTAGAGAGAATTATAGACAGAATGCTAAAAAACCTATAGCAGTGGAAATTTACAGCGAAAGATCATCCATATAGGTATATTGCTCGTGGAACATAACAGATTAATGCGTGCTCTATACGTTGGGCCCGCGCCTGCAGATTTGAACGTGATAGGCACGCGTTGGCTCATGCGCGTGACGTTGTTAGGCTCGTTGTCATGAAAACGGCGCGCCTGATTGGCTGCGAGGTCGGGAGACGCACATGCATGGTTGCGCTCACGTTGCACCGCTCGCGCTACCGGCACTGCCGACGACCGCGGTCCGCGACCGGCGTATTCTCCGCGTGGCTTTGGTACGAGCTTGACTGATGGACGCCATGGCAGAAGTTACTCGAGTGCCTGGTGTTGAGGAAGCTGAGCCGGCAGATTTTGTAACGCAGAAATTGACGGAATGGGGGCTGCAAGATTACATTGAAAGATTCAAACGTAAGTACAGTTAAATGTTTTCTATTTTATCGTTCTTCTGCTTCTTTTTCCTTTCAAAGCTTTTACCCAACTATTTTATCGTCACGTTACTGTCGCTCGATCTGTAAGCTTCGATCATGAAAAATCTGTAATGTACCGAACCATTTATTCATTTTAAATATTATTAGTCTCTAGACCCGACAATTGCATTGTATCTGCGCACTCAAAATAAGTTTCTCTAATAAACAACCTTTATCCGTCATAGCCCATCATAAACCGTTCCTTTCAATCTATTCCTCGCTAAGACCCTTGTCCTTCCAAACATTCCTCAGTTTACGACCCTCTACCCTCAAGTGTCTTCCAGATGCAGTTCCAAGAAATCCCTTATTTCCAAACTTTCCATTCTCAAACCAAAACGCTACCCCCTAAATTCTGATTGGTACCCTACTCCTCATATGCACCACCCATACCTCCTACTATTCGCCTTTCGTCCTTACCTAAATTTTCTAAATCCTCCCAAGATTAATTCGCATTCCAACTCACAACATCGACTATTCTCATTAAATCCTAAAACTCACTCAGTTTCTGAAATTCAAATAAAGTTTCACTTTAAGTTCAACACGTCTTGTTATTTAACCTCGGAGACCATTACAAAAAATTGGTGTCAGAAGTAAAGGATCATCCTCCTGCAACACGAAATCACAATCAACGAGGCACGCAGTCGCCTTTATTGTGAAATTCGTATCCGAGAACGCAGAGCTACACCCTAGCTTTATTCGCTGCTATCTCGAGACCTGTCTCAACGAGAACAAGACAAAGTGAAAATCTCAGAGCATCTACAAAATCAGAACATCTACGAAAATCAGAGCATCTACAAAATCCAGAACATCTACGAAAATCAGAGCATCTACAAAATCAGAACATCTTCAAAAATCAGAGCATCTACAAAATCCAAAACACCTACGAAAATCAGAGCATCTACAAAATCAGAACATCTACGAAATCAGAGCATCTACAAAATCCAGAATATCTACGAAAATCGGAGCATCTGCAAAATCAAGAAAATCAACGAAATCCAGAACCTCAATCGACGAAATTCAGAACCTCAATCGACGAAATCCAGAATCTCAATCAACAAATCTACCAGAACCTCGATCTACAAATCTACAAGAACCTCAATCAACAAATCTCCAAGAACCTCGATCAACAAGTCTACAAGAACCTCAGCCAATAGATCGAAGCAGAACGATCTTCTATCGATTATGTTTATAATCCTTAGCTGCTTACTGTAAGTCAGAAAACTCAAATCTAATTAATTAACCACTATTTCAAAAGACTTTCAAATCAAATAAATCAAAATGTCAGAAGCGCATATCAAAATCGAACTAGCCGAAAAATTGCTAACAACTTTTGACGGAACTAAAGCTAAGCTATTTGAATTTTGCGACAATGGCGATAAAGCCACATCCTTAATAGCCGAAGACACAAAACGTATACTATTCGCAATCATAGAAACAAAAATAACAGGGAATGCACGAGCCCTAATTCGAAATAGAACTTTTGCTGATTGGCCTGCTCTAAAAGACTATCTCCTAGAAACCTATTCAGAAAAACGTTCACACGGACAATGGCAACTAGAATTATCCTCTTGTAAACAAGCACATAACGAAGATGTCATTTCATACTCGCAAAAAATTGAAAATTGCTCGATCAAATTAACCAATAGCTTAGATATCACACTAACAGAAGTGGAACGTGCTGCATGCGTTAAACTGCTCCAAAATCAAGCTCTCACAGTATTCATGATGGGATTACACAAAGATCTCTCCATCATAGTAAAATCCCAAAAACCCGCAACCCTAGTAGACGCGATTCAATATGCAATAGCTGAAGAAAACGAACAAAAATCACGACGGGAAATACAAAAATTTCAAAATTTGAATCTAAAAGACACTAAACACTGCTCAAATTGCAACAAATCGGGACATACAACGATAAACTGCTATTTCAGAAACAAACCTAATTACGTACCTAGACATTCGAATCAACAAATAAAAGAAGAACCAAACGTAAGACATTTCAAATCAAACAAACAACAGACGAACAGAAATCCTCACGCATCCCAAAACTCAGCCAATTACAACTCGAAATTCTGCAACTACTGTAAAAAAATAGGTCACACAAAAGACGTCTGTCGGAAACGCGAATACAACAATAGTAGACGGGAATTCTACCAACAAAATCAAAACAACGGAAACGCAACATCACAAAATCATTTCTCAAATTCCCAAAACGCTAACTCAAATCAAAACGCGAATGCTTTAAACTTCGGTCGCTCCCCGATGGCTGCCGCATCGAGGAACGTCCACAACATCGAGGCAGAGTCAACCCTGTAATTAACGGCGTAACGACATACATTCCAGTAGAATTGAAAGAAACTAAAACTCAAACCGTTAATTTACTCTTAGATACAGGTGCCGACATATCCTTGATCAAAATCTCTAACCTAAAAGGAGACACTCCTTGTTACGAAGACGTAAAATTAAAAATACGAGGTCTCACCCCAGAACCTTTCGAATCAGTCGGATACTGCTATCTAAATTTCAAAATCAACAATCACGTACACACTTGCATCTTTCACGTTGTCAGAAACGATTTCCCTATCAAGTTCCCAGGTATCCTCGGAAACGATATCCTCACGCATCTAAAACTTAAAGTCAACTATACTGATAACTTGCTTCATTTTTCAAACGGCTCAATTCCTATGATCCACGTCGAGAAACCACTACAACCAAATATCGAAGAAACAGAAGAACAACAATCGAACTCAGAATCAACTCATACAGAGAATTCCGCAATCCAAGAAACCAAAGTAGACGATCATCCGGTTCATTCTATCAACATTCCTTCTCGAACCGAATCACTTGTGTCTGTCCGAATAACAAATCCTGAAATTAAAGAAGGCATAATCGAAAACCGCGAAATTAAACCGGGAATTTTCCTTTGCCAAAGCATCGTCAAAACTAATTCAAAATTCGAATCAATAACCTCAATTATAAATACTACTGATAAAAATGCAAACATAGAAAAACCCAAAGTTCATCTAGAACCAATCGAACGCGATGTATTAAAGATATTGAATCTCGAAAGCGATAAATCAACGACAGTAAATACAAATAAATCACAGATAAACGATCACAGATCTGAACGGTTAAAAGAACTACGCGAAAATTTAAGAGTTAATCACCTGAACAACGAAGAGCGCGAATCATTATTTGAAATCTGTGAGGAATTTAATCAGGTATTTCATCTTAATGGAGATAAACTAAGCTGTACAGTGTGACGTTGCATTTTGCAACGTCCCAGTAAATTCCGATTATCTAGAGAAAAGTAGGCGGAAACAGGTGCGGAGGCGCGTCTTTAGACGAAACACCACGGATGGGTAGTGACACACCAAAAATAGGGAAATTTATTAGATAGTAATTAACGCTCTTGATTTATTCTGAACATGGTACCGGTACGGTAAAACTGAGAGAGTACGTCTGACGACAAGATGACTTCGAGAACTTCGAGATCATCAAGGCTGGGGAAGGAACCAATGACAGGAAGTTATCGCTCCAAGGAATTGCAACTGCAGACGTCTGTCCGAATTACCGCCACCTTAACCTCATGGGTGTGCAATCCGGGATTTGTGCCTTGGAAAGTGCCGAGGATAGCACCTACGCAGAAGAGGGGAGGATGCTTACTCTGGATAGAAGTTGGATGGATGGAGTATAGAATCCACAAAAGATTTCCCGCCCGAAGACTACTTCGCCTATCGCTCGGATACCGAGGAAGCGGCGTATAGGACGATACGCCAAGTATCACAAGTCTCCCGCTCCAAGGTTCATCGGTGAAACCGAAGAAATTCCCGCCACCGAACCGACTACACTAACTATTGTTCCGGCGTTATTACCGACGTTTTACAGCTCTGCAGACGTAAAATAGACTCGTTATCGGAAGGATGAGAATCGTGCGACATAGGACGAAGACAACGTTCCGCATCGTCTCTAGGCCGACGAAGGATGCAGATCCGGGAAAGGGGCATCCAGATCGACCTAGAGAGCTGCAGCGAGGTCGAGTTTGAGTGACTCTGCCGCCGCAGTATTTGAATCCGCCCG
The DNA here is from genome assembly GCA_963989295.1 of Ametastegia equiseti. Lineage (NCBI taxonomy): Eukaryota > Metazoa > Arthropoda > Insecta > Hymenoptera > Tenthredinidae > Ametastegia > Ametastegia equiseti. Next base: position 2,870,613 of record OZ022390.1, read on the forward strand.
GTTGACGCACGGACGATACCGGACCGCGAAGATCCAGAGTAACGCCTCCCTCGGACGACTGAGAAGCAGGCAACCCTCCTTTCCGCTCGATAATGAAGAAATCGGACCGATTTTGACGTCACGACGGTTGACGAGTCGTCGCGACGACAGGATTTTCCGCTCGCAATTCGAAATTTGGCCAATCATCGAAAGTGTCAAACATCATTGGTTCCCCACCTCACCCCCTAGCCGAGGACCAGGGTCAAGCCACCCAAGACGATCATCCCGCTCTTCCTTCTACGTTCAGCAGCTCTCCGACGAAGACGTGTCTCTCCGCACCACCGTTACCGCTTACCGCACCTTATCTAAGTCTTGCTATGCTATTTGTGAATTAGTTGCTTTCTTTCCGCTAAGTTTCTTTCCGCTAAGTTTCTTTCCGCTTTATTAGTTACCTGTGCTTAAAGAGATGTAGCCGATTTCTTTGTAAGGTAAGGTCGCTTGTTCTGAATATTTGTAAAGCCTCGAAAAATCTCTGGAGGAGTCAGTTGGACATTTTGTGTAGCGTGAGCCGATGAGCCACGTGATGAGTCTCGCATTAGAACAAATCCAGCAGAGAGATTTCGTGACTGATTAATTGTTTAATAATTTGTTTCTGCTCTGTAATTTTATCCGATTTTACTGTCGAGTCAATTTTCCGCATGTCTTAGAGTATAATGCTTGATTTTATCTGATGATCTATTTCTTGTGTTTGATTTCTGTAGATTTGCTTTGCTTTTATTATTAATTTGTTTGAATATTTTGCTAATTATTATCTGCAAACATGGTGTGTTACTATTCCATCCGTATCTCGTAGGTAGGCTGAACGTAGTTGCATTAGGTTAAGTTAGTTAAGTAAAGTCGAGTCGTTTGATAAATTAGATTTCTTCTCTGTAATTTTTGATATTGATTCTTTCGTAATAATTGATAAATTCGTAAATTAATCGTTCTGAAAATCGTTATTTGAACTCTTGGATTGATAAATGTAGCTTCTCTGCGAATTTCTTTATTGCTAGGTATTTGCGAATAATTTCTTTACCGCTAAGCGTTGCTTTGAATTCTTTTGTTTTATTCGGGTATCGTATCGCCCAGTGATACGTTTAACTTCGACTATAGCTCTTTTGTATTATATCGCTCATCTATACAGCACGCTTAGCTAGGTCACCTCGTGTGTTATTGCTCGGTATTTCAATACCGCTAGGAAATTATATTATTTGCTTGCTTAGAGTAATGTATTTCTCGCGTATTTTGATTTGAAAAACTAATCCTGTACAGCTCGCTAATTATAAATTGTCATTTGCTTCTTTTGCTACCTGATATCTGATTGATGTTTCTTTGATTTATCGCTCGCATGTTTGTGTAATAAAAGAGAGTACAATATACGGAACTTCGGTTCCAAAGAAGGATTAAATCTGGTGTCCGAACTTTTATCCTCAATTATTCCACATTAAATAAATATCTGTGAAAGGTGAATCCACGCACTCTACCCTATACCTTATTTTAGCTGACTTAGCCGTGCTTCAAGGCCGTCGTTCCTATAGGTTATTCGATGTAAATTTTCATGTTCAAGTCGATTATTATATTTGATTTAGTTTATTGAGTAAAGTTTAGTATCTGTGAAAATTATCTTTGACTGACGTAAGTTTAGTTACGTCTGGCGCCCAAACAAATCCCGCGAACATCTTTTATTGAACATTAATCGAATACTTAACCTGGAAGGACGTAGGGTTTCGACAATAGTTGTCCTCGCACCTTATCTTGGTTTATTGTCGTTACAAAATGGCGGCAATACGTTATCTTTGAAAATTGTCGTCACAACAGATACAGTCGCTCACAGTATAATAACAAACTCTCAAACTCCAATCGCTGTGAAAACCTATCGTTATCCAGAAATTCATAAAGAAGAAGTCAACACGCAAATAAATAAAATGCTTCAAGACGAGATAATAAAACCTTCGATTTCCCCATGGAACTCACCTCTCTGGGTAGTCCTGAAGAAACAAGACGCATCCGGTAAAACTAAATGGCGAGTCGTCATAGACTATCGAAAGCTGAATGACATTACGGTCGGAGATGCATACCCGTTACCTAATATCGCTGATATCCTTGATCAGTTAGGTAATTCAAAGTATTTCACTACTCTCGATCTTGCTTCGGGATTTCATCAAATCAAAATGGACCCGAAAGACGCAGAGAAAACAGCATTTTCAACTCCACTAGGTCATTATCAGTTCAATCGCATGCCCTTTGGTCTCAAAAACGCTCCTGCAACATTCCAACGACTAATGAACTCCGTTCTAGCCGGAATACAAGGAATTCGCTGTCTTGTATACCTAGATGACATAGTCATCTACGCAGACTCACTAGTAACTCACTCGAAAAAACTCCGCGAAATCTCTCAAAGACTATCCGAGCACAACCTCAAGATTCAGCCAGATAAATGCGAATTTCTACGACGAGAAGTAATGTACCTTGGTCACGTAATAACGGAATCAGGCGTTAAACCAGATCCTTCAAAAATAGACGCTGTAAAGAATTTTCCTACCCCTAAGTCAGAAAAAGATATAAAATCATTCATAGGTCTTGCAAACTATTACAGAAGATTTATAGAAAACTTTAGCAAAATCTCGAAACCTATAACGTCACTTTTGAAAAAAGATGTACCTTCCATATGGACAAGTCGTGAACAAGAATCATTTGAAAGTTTAAAATCAAGTCTCACTAGCGAACCAATTCTCAGATACCCCGATTTCACAAAAGAATTCATTCTGACGACTGATGCTAGCAACTTTGCCATCAGCGCAGTACTATCTCAAAAACACGACTCACATGATTTTCCTATTGCCTACGCTAGTCGAACTCTCAATTCAGCAGAATCAAATTATTCAACAATAGAACGTGAACTTTTAGCCATAGTATGGTCTGTCAAACACTTCAGATCATACCTTTTTGGACGGAAATTCCTAATCCTAACAGATCATCGACCCTTAACGTGGTTATTCAGTTTAAAAGAGCCAGGATCACGGTTGGTCCGCTGGCGCTTAAAATTAGAAGAATATGATTATAAAATCGAGTATAAACCAGGAAAAATAAACTCTAACGCAGACGCTCTAAGCCGCATACGTAAAACGACCGAACTCGAACCAAATATCGCGATAAACACAATTAACAGTAACGTCAATCAATCCTACGCCGATTTCCTAAACAAATTACAAAGCTCCGTCATAATCAATGAAAAAGTCGAAGAAATCAACGAATCGATATTCTCAACAAACGACAACTACGCAACTTGCATTTCTAAAGATCTCGAAATGGACGATCCAATTACGAACGAATTTAAAAAACGATTCGATCACCTTGAAACCCTAAAATCGCAAAACATAAATATCCACGATGTCGTAGGCGTAAAAAACGAAAATAACTTAATATTCTATCTCGTAGTCAAAGAAAATTATTGGGATAAATCTACCTACGAAGACATTTTCACGGTACTACTAACATTAAACAAGCGGGTTTGGCTGACTATAAGCCAGCCTTCGAACTTCCCGTTTTCCAACTCAATTCGAGATGAAAGAATAAAAAATTTTGTTAAAAAAAAAAAAAAAATTTGATTTGAAAAAAAAAATACTGCCTTGATGTATTTCAGAATTTAGTCATTTTCAAGATGGAGCAAATGCTATCGATGAAGACCAAGATGATCGAAATCCGTTGATCGGTTCTCGAGATATAGGCAATTGAAATTTTTTTCTTCAAAAGTTTGATTTCAAATAACTCGAAAACCACTCGACCGATCAAATCCAAAATCTAATCAGTTCTAAGTTGAGAAAAGCCGCGTCGTTTGAGACCAAGTTCATCAAAATCCGACCACGCGTTCTCGAGATATCGTCGACCAAAAATTTGACCACGTACATACATACATACATACACACACACACACATACATACATACACACACACACAGACGTCCATTTAAAAATGATTGGAGGTGATTCTCTGGACCTTAAATCGTGGAGATCCAGTGAAAACTCAACTTTCGATTTTCGGGGTGATCACAATAACTTCCTATTTTCTCTGAAATCAGAGAAACGGGAAGTTAAAAACCTCTTAATCAAGCATAAACAGTCATCGATCAGCATCCCAAAAATAGGCACCGGATTCGATCGATTAAAATGGGAAAAATTAAGAACAATGTTACGGTACATATTCAAAGGCACGGATATTCACGTAAAAATCTGTCTAGATACAATAGCCCAACCAAATCCTGAACAAATATCTAAAATCTTGAACGAATATCACGGTTCACCTACCGCTGGACACTCAGGCTTCCACCGGACTTATAAAAGGATCAAACGGAATTATGCCTGGAGAACAATGAAGAAAGATATCGCCGATTTTATAAGAACATGCAAATCATGTCAATCAAACAAACTCGTTCGCAGAAAAAATCACAAACCTATGCAGATCACTTCAACCTCTTCCAGTCCTTTTGAAAGAATATTCCTAGACATAGTTGGACCGCTGACGCTTACAGAAAACGGAAACAAATACGCTCTAACGCTACAAGACGACCTTACCAAATTCTCACAAGCATACGCTATTCCTAATCATGAAGCTATCACTATCGCCGACAAGTTAACTACAGAATTCATATGCAAATTCGGAATACCTAAATCCATACTCACAGATCAAGGAAAAGATTTTACATCAACCGTACTAAAAGATGTCGCTAAACTTTTCAAAATCAAACAAGTACAGACCACGGCATATCACCCTCAAACAAATGGCGCTCTAGAAAGAAGCCATGCTACTTTAGCTCACTATCTAAAACACTACATAAAATCAGACCAAACAGACTGGGACAAATGGCTAAGCTTCGCCATGTTTTCATATAATACGACAACACATTCGACCACTAACTTCACACCCTACGAACTGATCTTTGGTCACAAAGCCGAAATTCCAACCGCACTGAGGAAAGAACCAGAATTTAAATACACATACGACAATTACATCGACGACTTAGTACTAAAGCTACAGAAATCACACGAAATCGCTAGAAATAACATAATACACTCGAAAGAAAAGAACAAAGAATACTACGACAGACGAACTCACAACGTCGATTATAAAATTGGAGACAAAGTGTATCTTCTAACAGAGCATTTTACGAAAACTAGGAAGTTGACCCCCAATTACACAGGTCCTTATACCATAATCAAAGTCAATTCCCCGGTAAACTTAACAATCACAGTAAAAAACAAAAGAATGGTAGTGCACGCGAATAGGTTAAAGCATGCACATCCATCGACATCCAAATAGGAAAAAAAAAAAGGAAAACAAAAAGACAAACTCCGACTCGAAATTTGTTACAGGCTCATCCCTGCGAGCAACGGAGATGATTTCAAAATTACCACTCACGCACATTCGCCTGGAATTTATTACGACTTGATAAGAGACTTAAGATTCTACGATAGCTCATGGAAACTAGTAACATACCTCGACTTAACTCACATCGACGATAAACTCCGTCTCGTAGATTCAAATTTCGAGAAAACCAAACATTACTGTAACGAAAATTCCGTCTACAAGGAACTCCTACTATGCAATTCCTCGATCCAAATCCTCAACCACCTGATTCCCGAAATGAGAGTCAAAGAAAGTAACTTGAAAGATTTAATTGGACACAATCGTGTCAAACGAGGTTGGATCAACGCTCTTGGAACAGTATTCAAAACGATAACAGGTAACCTAGACAATAATGATGCCGAATACTATAACCAAGCTATTGATGACATCAATGCTAACGAGCAAGAATTAGCGCATTTAATCAAATCACAGGTCCAAGTAGTGCAAACAACAATAACGAACTTCAATGAAACTATTACAAATTTACAAAAAAACGAAGAAATATTTAATGAAAATATGAAGGCAATAGAAACGTATACTAAACTTTTCGAAACTAGAGCCTATAATTTAGAAGTCAAAGAAAATATCAAACTACACCTTACCTTTTTAACACTCATGTGTAACGAAGTCAACAGTGAACTCTCAACACTCATTAATGCAATCCTGTTCGCGAAACAACACGCTTTACATCCAAAAATTATCTCACCCATCCAATACGTTGACGAACTCCAAAAAACTATTAAATTTTTACCAGCTGGTCTACATTACCCTTATCGACTAGACCATGCATTTGCACATGAACTCCTCAATCTCATAACCTTACAAGTATTTTATATGAAAGGAAAACTCATTTTTGTGATTGACAATCCTCTGGTCTCTGAACCAACGTTTCACCTTTATTCACTCATCCCATTGCCAATCGTACAAAAAGACGGAACCTACGTATTCATTCAACCATCCACTAAGTATCTTGCTATGTCGACAACCAAAATTCAATATGCGACACTAGACGACTTATCAAATTGCAGAACAACATCTGAAAAAAGCTACATATGCAAACTAACAAAACCAATCTTCACGAGTCACGTTAAAACCACATGCGAAACAGAACTGCTGTTCTCAAATACACGAATTCCAACATCATGCGATACTCGTGTAACTCAAATCGCAAATGAAATCTGGCATAAACTACTCAATAAGAATCAATGGGCATTCGTATTACCAAAAAAGAGCGATGTAACGGTAACTTGCGAAAAGAACCCCCAACCTCGTGATATTGTATTATCTGGAACAGGAATCTTTGAACTAGAACCATATTGCAAAGCTTATACGCCATCAGCAATCCTAATACCAGAAGTGTCTTATGAAAGTAATTACACAGCAATAATCCCGCGATATAATATCTCGGAAGACGACTGTTGTATTAGAAATAAGATTAATGTAAGTGATTTACCTATCTTAAAACAAATTCCTGTAAATAACATAAACCTAGATGATTTAAATATAGCTAGCCATAAGTTAACGACAATTTCAAAAATAACTGATGAGATACTAAGAAATCGAGAAATTCACAGGAAAACTTCTATCTTTACATACATAGGCTACGCAGTTTGTATTTCTATTTTAACCTATCTTTTATTTCAATTAGTAAGATGTTGCATGAAGAAATCAAGAAACACACATGACCACCGACATGATGACGACAGTAACTGTACCAAATTCGTCAACTGTCTCACTTTTAATTTTCGACAAAACCAACAGAACCACAACCGTAGTTCAGTTCCAAAAGAATCCATAGAGCTTAATTGTACCAAAAGTCCGTAGACGTAGCTTAACCCCTAAGTTAAGTACAAGAATATCGGAAAACTCATCAGAATCACAATCAGACGATGAAGAAGTTAGATTCAGCCAAACAGATCCTCGTCCATCCCGTAGAGCAAATAGCATCCTTAAAGATAAGTACTAATGTCAATAGAATTAAACCTTATCTTTAATTTAAGCGGGGAGGTGTGTTGTACCGAACCATTTATTCATTTTAAATATTATTAGTCTCTTTGCTCCGCTGCGCCTTCAGCGTAGCCGCAGAGTTTCATCGAGGGATTCGACTCCGAGCATTTGCTTCGCTGCGCCTTCACCATAGCCCCAATGCTACGCTCAAACCGCAGCAAACTTCCGATAAGGAATCCATTGTTTATCTGTTTGATTGAACGATCAAACGAACTTACCTGTACGTGAAGTTCGATCGTAATTATATGTAGTCTTGTTCGAAGATATTACTGTACGTAGTTCCCCTTCGTCCCGCTAGATGTCACAACCTTCAGCGTCTTTTTTTTTTTTTTCTTTTTTTTTTTAAGAAGGGGTAGAGACGTGCCATCTATCCTGGCCACGCTCTCCCAACTCATCTTTCAGAGGTACATGCATGTTTGTATAATTGTCAACTAGGGTCAGGGAATGACTGAAAGGACATAATAGGGTGGGTTTGTAATATCTTCGAACGAGACTACATATAATTACGATCGAACTTCACGTACAGGTAAGTTCGTTTGATCGTTCAATTATATTATGTCTCGTTCTCAATATTACTGTACGTAGTTATTTAGAGAGCTACAATTATACAGCTTGATTGTGAGTAAAAAATATATATTTGGGAACACAAAGTCGTTTCTCTTGAGTATCTAAGGAACACTTAAAATAATAGGCACTCATTAATGATTGAGTACGGTAGTTGCAAACTTATGAGAGCTTAATGGCACCATGGGTTTATTATAAAACCTCGCAAACACTTGCGATGCCTCTGACCAGCCTGCAGTTCTCCTTATGGTACTTAAATCTAAACCTTTGGTTAACGCGCACGACGTTGACGCGTGTCGCGTAGAATGGGCTGAGAAAATGGACACATCTATTCCACTTCTTTCCATCACTACCTTTGCCCCTCTACTAATGGTTTGCGCGCCAACATCTTTATGAGGTTTCCTTAATGTAATAAATAAATGCTCTGATTTTGTCCTTAACTCTTTGGTAACATCTATATACCTCACTACAGTAGAGGCCACACAAATCTTTGGATTGTCAGTGAAAAACGGAAAAGATAACAATGCCTGGTATTGCCCTGGTTTTGACGTTTTCACTGGATCTGACACATAAATTAATAATCCTTCCGGTGAGAATATAATATTCTTTAACTTAATATTAGCGATGGTTTGCACCCTATGACCTGAGCCTAAGAGTAGTAACATGACTGTCTTAAAAGTTAAATTTAACAACGATATGTTTTCGAGCGGATAAAATTGTTCCAAGTATCGCAGTACTATCGCCACATCTCATGTAAAGGCGTATTTGGGTCTTGGCGGTCGTAACTTAGAAACTCCCTTTAAGAACCTACATATCACAGTATCATCACCCACTTTATCTTTGGAAATGAGAGAGATTGCTGACCTTAATGAATTAAGTGTGCCATAGCTAGCGCCTTCTTTGTACTTAATAGTTAAAAACTTTAGCAGCGTAGTTCTTGTTGGATTACAATAATCCAGATTGAGTTGTGTACAAAACTCAAACCATGGCTTCAAAGCCGATCTATACTGTTTAAGAGTTGTTTGAGATAGTGATGACATTACTATGTCTAGTGCTTCTACAGGTATATCCTGCTTCAACAGGGCCTGCCTGATACCCTGGCTGCAATCAACTTTAGTCTTTCTGCCCTTGGGTGGATAATGGATCTGCAAGGAGACAACAGTAAATCATTTCTTGGTTGCAGTATTATTTTCTTTTGTACTAAAGGCATAAAGAGAGGATACCAAGGCTGGCTAGGCCAATCCGGGACTATAATAATACCCGTAGCTTGCTCTTTTTGTATCTTTGCCAATGCCCTAAGGATGAGGGCAAATGGCGGGAAAGCATAGAAATATGATTTTGACCAATTAACGGTGAATGCGTCTACCAGTACAGCTCTGGGGTCTGGGAATCGAGAAGCATAAATTGTACATTTACTATTTCTATCATTTGCGAACAAATCAATCTCTGGTACTCCAAGTTTCTTTACAATTAGATCGAACGTCTGAGTACACAATTCCCATTCGGTGTCTATATTCTTTACCCGAGATAAAGCATCCGCTTCTATATATTCTCTTTGGAGGCAATATACGAAGCGAAAAGAAAAATTTGCCTCTTTTCTGCCCATTGTCAAATTGTTTTTGCCAGCTTACTATATTTAGCGAAACGAACTCCACCCATTTTGTTAATATATGATATGGCCGTCGTGTTATCGACACGAAGTAAAATTTGAGAATTCCTAACTTTGTCTGCCAGTCTCTCTAGAGCAATCTTTATAACTAATAATTCTCTGACGTTAATGTGTAATTCTTTTTCTCTCGGGTCCCAGAACCCAAATATTTTCTGTTTTTTATCAGTGGCACCCCATCCTGAGTCCGAAGCGTCCGTATAGATAACCATGTCGAATTCGGTGGACCTGATATGTCCTATGGAATGCCTAATATTTTTCTTCCACCATTCTAGATCTGGTACCAATTTGTTTGGGATATTCATGTTAGCCGAGAAGTTATGATTATTTTCCATCAAACTGCCCAGTTTATGAGCTTCAAGTCCTTTTGTATACAGCCAACCATAATCTATTGCCGGGCAGGCAGCAACCAACTTCCCTACCAACTGTGCAAATTCAGAAATTGTACACGACGACTTATTCAAAAAATTGTCTAGAAGTTATACCAAGCAGTCCTTCTTTTGTTTTGGCAGCTCTACAGTGAGACTCTCTGAGTTAATTATAAAACCTAAAAATCTGCACATTTTTGATGGTACTAGTGAACATTTCTGATCATTAATTTAAAAACCAAGAGTAACCAATAATTCGCAAGAATATGACAGGGCTTCTAAGCAGCTGAACTCATCTTTCCCCATGAATATAATATCATCCAGGTATATAACGAGCGAAATCCCTTTAGACCTCAAATGCTTAACCGGAGGCTTAAGAAGCTTTGTAAATATGTATGGCGCTGTACACAGTCCGAAAGGCAAGCACGTGAATTGAAACAGGTTACCCTTAAACAAAAACCGCAAATATTTTTTGCTACTGCTGTGAATTGGAATTAGGAAATATGCATCTTTCAGATCTACTGTGGTCATGAAAAAATTTGGAGAAATCAATTTTGTAACTGTCCTGAAATCCTCCATTTTGAAATGGACGGGTTGAATAAATGAGTTTAGTTTCTTCAGATTAAAGATAAAACGATCCGAACCATCTTTTTTAGGGATCAAAAAATACGATGACACAAATTGTCCTTCTACTGGTTCACATTTTTCTATAGCACCTTTACTGAGCAGAGCATCTATGGCTAATTTATACCTGTTCCTGTCCTTAGACGGTATATTCATATTAGGTAACGTATTCTGGATAGGTTCCTTGCAAAACTCTATTTTGTATCCTTTAATTACGTTCAGTATGAACTTATTGTTTGTGATTCTTTCCCATTCCGAGGAAAACCATTTTAGTCTGCCTGGTATAGGTTCAATGCTTACGTCTATCTTTTCCTCTGCGATGTGCTGCTGCTGGATGTCCGCACCTTGTCGTTGAAATAATGTTGTCTGCTCTTGTATGGCTGGCTTCGTGACTGAGTTTTGCCCTGATAAGTGCCCACCTGCGCAGAAAAGTGCTTTTTCTGTTGAGGGCCTTTCGGTAAAAAAGGTTTCCTCACGCCTGACACAGAGGGCTTCTGTTTGATGTCTTGACTTAATTTTGACAGTGCCTTGGATTCCTTGATTCTTTCTCCCAGGGTATTCCCATAGAGTGTCTCATCCATTTCGGCTTTCTTAATTAATTCTGCCACTTGCGGTGTTAAATCCGGTATGAATATGTTTGCTTTTCTAGTAATAGAAATAGCATGATGGGCTGCAATGTTTAATCTCGCCACATCACTTAACTTCTGCAACAGAAGAAGTTTGTCACATTCCTCTTCTGATATAAGTAAAGTAAGAGCAGAACCAATTGCCATCAACGACGATCCGACAATATTTTGAAGGTCCGCCATGTATGTGTCTTTTTTGGTATTTTTTGATGCAAGAGATGTTGAAATCTCTGCGGTGAGTTTCTTTGCCTCGAACTCTGGGATTCTGTAGAGGAAACCAATTTGAAATATATATATATATATATATATATATTAGGGTGAGCCAAAAAAACTAACCTATAGAATTTATAGGCTTAAATGAACCTATTTGCCGAGAAAAAAATATCTGTGGAAGGCAGAATTTTTAGCTCAATATTAAAAGGTGGCGGTGGGCAGTCAAAGTTTCCCATTTAAATAACACGTAAAAAAATCTTTTTTCATTAAAAGTATCATAACTTTTGAACCGTATGAGCTGAAATTTTTTACATTGCGGATTCTTGTAGAGCATAAAATTTCCTAAAAATCTATGTTTTTTACGATTTTTTTGAAGCCAAAAATTCGTATATTTGGAGGCCTTGAAAAAATGAAAAAATCGAAATATGCAGTTTTTGTGTTTTTTTATTAAAAATATTAAAATTCAACAAAAATAACTTAGGTAAACATGGAAAAAAATACTGAAAAACTCTTTCTTGGTATCGAGATTTGTCGAAAATGATTAGTTTTTATATTTATTAATTCTGTATTCTAATTAAAATCATTCATTGACTTTTGTTATTTAATAAAATTCAATTTATTGCAATTAGGATATTGCTAACGATGTAATTGCACTACTTGTAAGATAAATTGTTTTTGTTCTTCATCTTTTGTTAAAGTTCGATTATATTTCTGTATCAATGTAACGTTTACAGTGTAAATGATGTAGCTGAACGAGCTATTGCATTGCATAGCTGAACGAGCTACATCATTTACACTGTAAATGATGTAGCTGAACGAGCTATTGCATTGACAGCATGAACGCATGTTTGACGATCCTCAACGTGTAATATGTGAACGAGGTATTTACATCTCACCCGAGGGGTATATAGACAGAACTGCTGAGCACGACTGAGAAAGTAAAAGTACGAAACCGAATAAAGTACGACGATATAATGTGTATACGTGTGTGTGACCTCTCCATGTAAATACTTGCTACAGCCACCAAAATATTTACATTATGTGACACGATTTCATGTGAAATATGCGTTCATGCTGTTCTATCAACACGTCTATCAACACTGTACACCGCGCCTGACCGTCAATGACGAACGTACCTTCCGGAGCGTTTTATTCGAAAACTATCCGTTTCTTCGAGTTGGGGCAATTAGAACTTTTGTTCAGAATTTCATAAGCTACAACATGTGCAAAAATGAACATTTTTGACGGAACGCAAATTTGCATAAGAATGGTGCGGGGTCCTTTTCGAAAAAAAAAAATTGAAATATCTTTGTTAGAACCGGAGATAACGCTGTTTCGCGTATTTATTCTTCAATGCTGTTGTAATTATTATTTATGGTTGAAAAAAATACAACAAGCGCTAGAGGCCTGCACAAATGAGTATGAATTTTTTCATGCACCTCAGGGCGTCTGTGTCGTTGCAAAAAATTATTGAATTGAGGCAAGCGCGGCGGAGCGCGTCCGCGCTTACGGCGAGCGTGGTGGGGGGCCACTCGGCCGCCCAATCCATGACGTCACGGCGCACCGGACCCGCTTGATTGCAAATTGAATATCTCCGTTAAAGATTGTCGTAGAACATCGCATTTTTTTTAAAACTAACGTGCTTTTTTCCGTACAATCCGATAATCTAGTATAAATTACGTTTCTACTATTACTTACCGTGATTTTTCTCATTTTCCAACGAACGCGTCGTAAAAACTGCCGTAAGTGAATAGTAATTCGGTAGTAGTGGTGGTAACATGAATAAAAGACACTTACATTTGAGTAATATTTATTTTACAAAACGATGGCATATAAGCCTCCGCATCTTCACAATCTTCTCCTTTTTTTGCGGGAGGTAAAGTTGCGCCTATTTCTGTCTCTACTCGAATCTCGATACCTCTTGCGCGCACGGTGGTTGTGTCGCCTTCTTCCAACGATTGCTCGCAGATTAGACACTTTTCTGCACCCATTGCGATCGATCTGGTTTGCAGTTGATCATACCAATCTGAAATACATTCCGATTGAACTTACATGAATCACATTGTTATGATGATATTGTAATTAATTTGCAGAATAAATAATCAACTCTCAAACAAATGCGGAACTGGTAAAATGTACATTGTGTAAGAATATGAATTTTGTAGATACGAGTATACCAATTAAATTAGTTGATTACTTAGTATTATGGGGGCAACATAATATTCTCACTTACCAAAATGATGTGCTTTCTGCACACTTCAAAAGTTTTTCTTCTTCAGGAGGCTTCAATAGTACTTTTCGATACTAGTGCGAAAGTGTTGGTTCTCGGACGAGTGTGAAGTTTTTCGCCCGAGCGAAGCGAGGGTGATAATCACACGAGTCGAGAATCATCTTTCGCACGTGTATCGAACTTTATTTTTCAACACAGCGCGCGTTAAGTTGAATTTTATGCACGCGAAGCGTGCGCGAAATCGAACTTTGCGCACGCAGTGTGGAAAAATTATATTTCGCACTGCGATATTCGGTTGGACTACATCGTAAAAAGCTAGACAGAGGGTCCGACCCGACCAATTTCATACTTGGAGTCCCTAAATCCCCTCCATTTTCTGCCGAACATCTGCCTCTCGAGTAGACTTTCAATCCTTGCCGACGCAAATTTTTTCTTCCATCTCTTTCTCTCTGCAGCCGATAATAGGCCGATAAAAACCACACTTTCAGAACTCCCAGCAAGTCGAAACACATTATATTGCAATATTTCAATCCATTTATGGAAATACGTCAGTAACTCGATACTTAATGACAATACCAAATACCTACTACCGAATTACTATTCACTTACGGCAGTTTTTACGACGCGTTCGTTGGAAAATGAGAAAAATCACGGTAAGTAATAGTAGAAATGTAATTTATACTAGATTATCGGATTGTACGGAAAAAAGCACGTTAGTTTAAAAAAAAACGCGATGTTCTACGACAATTTTTAACGGAGATATTCAATTTGCAATCAAGCGGGTCCGGCGCGCCGTGACGTCATGGATTGGGCGGCCGAGTGGCCCCCCACCACGCTCGCCGTAAGCGCGGACGCGCTCCGCCGCGCTTGCCTCAATTCAATAATTTTTTGCAACGACACAGACGCCCTGAGGTGCATGAAAAAATTCATACTCATTTGTGCAGGTCTCTAGCGCTTGTTGTATTTTTTTCAACCATAAATAATAATTACAACAGCATTGAAGAATAAATACGCGAAACAGCGTTATCTCCGGTTCTAACAAAGATATTTCAATTTTTTTTTTTCGAAAATTTGCGTCTTAAAAAGACGAATAAGACTCTGTCAAAACATTCCATGTAACTTGCAAATTGTGGGAATTATTTCCATTTGTTTATAAGCAGAAATCTTATTTCCTCGGAATGAGTACTATTTTTGCGCAAAAAAAATTATTTTTCGATATATATTGAAAGTGGGTATCGAAAACTGTCGCTCAGAATTTATTTCACGATGAGAGCCTAGGATATGTAAAACTAGAGCCAATCTAAGGATTTTCGCAGATTGTTTATTACAGCAAAACTATTATGCATAGCCAGCTCGACCCTGCATATTCTTTTCGGAAAAAATCCATACTAGGTGTAGTATGAGTTTTGTTGTCGTATGTTGAAAATTCGGCGAATGACTTGCAAAAAACGAAACAAAAAAATCCCGTTGTTTATTGCTCTTTCCAGTTGAAATAATAACGATAAATGACTTTGTAAGGGCTCATTTTTTCGGGGACGACTAGACGAACAACTCTTGTATCAAACATTTTGCTGTAAAAGCTACAGGAAAAAAGTTGGATCGCAAAAAGTAGGTTTTCAATTGTTTAAACATTTTTCGCCACGAAACGCGTCGGAAATTCCTGACGACAACTCACCGGCATATGCGTGGGGGTAAAATGAGCTCGTAAAAAAATCGGCAGACCTCACATATTCAAGAATAGATCTCATGTTCTATTCGACTGGACTATTAGTATTAAACAACTTGTCAGTCATCCATCGCTTCCAACCAACTTGGTTTATAATAAATCGATTGCAAGTCGAACTCGACATTAGTTGCTAATATTTTGTTCTTACCTGGTCCCACTTTCCTGCGATTCCACTGATTTACACAAATCACTAATTTTCTTACAATAAAGCGCCTGATATCGAAATTACATTGAAAAATTTCTCATAAATATTCAGAGAATAAATCCGGCACACAGACGTAACTTATTGTATTTGGCTTTCGGTTCAACAAAATACTCCTAACCTGCAAATGCTTCAAATTTTACGCGCGCTATTTTCGAGTTCAGTCAGAATAAAGTTAGCTTGAACAGGGTATGGTCGGACGCAAGCCCACCCGTCGCCGGGAGTTTTGCGTCGCTCATTGGTATCCCTGCGCTACTGGACAATTCGCGTCTACGAAGTTGGTCGCACTGCTGGACCGCATCCACGAAAAAGCACGGTCATGGAGAGTAGAGACCAGGAGCATAAACTGCTGTATCAAATGTACGCTAGTGGCGCTGGTAGTCTCAGGCGTCCGCAGTCTGGTCCGTATATACAATCGGTGGCGTGACGTCAGATAGCGTCGGTCAGCGTTTCTGGTAGGGTTATTATACTGTGAAACTGCGGACTCCTTGAGGAACCAGCGCCGCCCTGCGGGGACGTCTCGCAAGTCGCGTTCCGTACGGCAGTTTATGCTCCTGGTCTCTACTCTCCATGAGCACGGTATAGGACACGCGCGCAAGAAACAGGAACGTTTTTTCTGGAGTGGGGGAGACTGAGATCGGTCTCCTAACTTCTAGGCTCCATAATATTCTCCCGTCAAGGTTACGAGAAATCAAAATGAACCTTCTCGGATTTCAAATCTGTGTGCCGGCATTCTTGTTTAGAATATGGTCCTACAGACCCGTAGCCGTCTAGTGGATGTGCACCGAATTATGCTGGAATAATCACGAGACTGAAGGGGCCTTTTCACTTAGCGTCAAGTTGACGCTAAAAACGAGCGTCAACCCAATCATGAGCTGCCTAGTGTCTAACACAGCACGAATAACAGCACCGCATTGGTTCAATTGCTTTTGACGCTTGTTTTTAGCGTCAGTTTGACGCTAGTGAAATGCCGACTTGAGGCTGCTGAGAAGCGCGGTTTACAATTGACGCATACGTTCCCGTTTCCGTAACACCAACGCAATACATGAGATGTTTTCGTTTTACACAAATTGTGCTGCACCGAACTGCACTGGAACTTTTCGATTGGTAGATACTTGTCTAATTGTAAGCTTCAACGTGATTGGTTCAAGGTAATCCAGTCCAGCCCCAGTGCACCCCAGTTCATGTAAAACGAACGAATCTATGGAAAGAACGGTCATGTGTTTGTGTATCGGTGTAAAC
The DNA here is from genome assembly GCA_963989295.1 of Ametastegia equiseti. Taxonomy (NCBI): domain Eukaryota; kingdom Metazoa; phylum Arthropoda; class Insecta; order Hymenoptera; family Tenthredinidae; genus Ametastegia; species Ametastegia equiseti. Next base: position 2,887,502 of record OZ022390.1, read on the forward strand.
ATGTGTTGTGTTGGTGTTACGGAAAGGGGAACGTATGCGTCAGTTGTAAACCGACCCTTACATGGCGCCCGAATCAACGGAACGGAGGCCTGGAACGGAAATATTCACTAGATTAAATCACTAAATCTTACCAAATTTAGTTGGATCTAGTAATTTTTCCGGTCCGGGCTTCCGTTCCGGGCGCCATGTGAGGCTGCTGTCAGGGTGCCGTTACCTGAAGAGTCGGAACAGAAAAGCGGAACGGAACGTAGTATGTATGGGTGTACACATACACGCAACACACAGAAAAAGTTACTAGATTCCGTTCCGCTTTTCCGCTCCGGCTCTTCATGTGACGGCACCCTGAGGCTGCTATCCCATGGCGTGCGGATCGACGGACCGGAGGCGCGGAACGGACAAATCCACTAGATCAAATCACTAGATGTGACTAGATACTAGACCAGAATTAACTAGATTCAGTTAGATATAGTAATTTATGAAGTTAGATCTAGTAAAGTAACTAAATCTAGTGACCAAATCTGGTAACATCTAGTGATTTAATCTAGTGAATTTGTCCGTTCCGCGCCTCCGGTCCGTCGATCCGCACGCCATGGGATAGCAGCCTGAGGCTGCTGTCACATGGCACCCGAATCAACGGAACGGAGGCCCGGAACGGAAATATTCACTAGATTGTGACGTCCTGAGTGAATCTAGTTGGAATTCACGGCGCCAGGTTCAAATAAAGCGTAGGCTCGTTAGTCGCCGAAGTCCTGATGAACACTCCAGCGAATTGAACTGATATTTTGAATATAATTGAGGGATTTGCCGGATGGGTGATATGAAGGTTTAAATGAATGTACAAGCTCTCGGAATTACTGGTGGAGAGCAACTTTAACTAATTTATTGAAATCTAGAATCTACTACGATACAACTTTCTCACTCAAAACGTTGACTGAAGAATTTAAAGACTGCTAACCCTGGGTACTTTGGTGTCCCGAGCAAATGGACTTGGTTACCGACCGAAATAACACTGTGGTATATCTATATTATGTCGTTGACTGAAGAATTTAAAGACTGCTAACCCTGGGTAGTTTGGTGTCCCGAGCAAATGGACTTGGTTACCGACCGAAATAACATTGCGGTATATCTATATTATGTGCACACTATCGTTGACGGAAGAATATAAAGACGGTCAGCCCTGGGTTATTTTGCGTGACGAGCAAGTGGGCTTGAAGTGGGCTTGGGGACGAAACAGCGTGCAAATTTACCGACTGAAATTACATTGCAGTATATCTATATATTCGCACACTATAGATATACTGCAACGTTATTTCAGTAGGTAAAATCGCACGCTGTTTCGTCCCCAAGCCCACTTCAAGCCCACTTTCTCAGCACACATTTCCCCGTAAGGCTGACTGTCTTTAGAATCTTCAGTCAACGATCCAGTGTATAATAGAGATCAGTGGTTTAATCACAATTTGAATCTTAGCGCCCCGCCAGAGTGGCGTCATCTATCGGAAGTATAACTGGGCTATTGGTCGCGACGTAACACCTTCCCCCTGAGGAACGATGTAGTTTGCTTCAAAATGGTCAATAGCGTCGCTGGCTAAAGGGAGCTTGGTATGTCTCTAGGCAATCCTACGTCGAAAGGGTATAAGCCCAACAACGGATCTGAATGAATGAGGCAATCCTACGTGAGCTTGGTTTAAGCAATTATGAAGTGTTGTGAGTCGATGAGATCTTATACGAACGTGGACCGGTAAGTAGTGACCCTAACCTCTATTCAGCTGTTATGAGCGCCTGCTTATTAGTCTAGTCAATCTGGACTTTGACCCTCAAATAATTCAGCGGTGGATGAAAAATATACCAATCGACGCAGAAACTTGCCCAGAACAACATATCAAAATGTTTATTCACGAAATTCCCGGGGTCATAGTTAAATTAATTAAAAACTATCAATAAATCGCGAGTCCGTGACTAAATCGCTCGGGGTTTCGTTCCAACTCATCAAAAAAAAGAAAAAAAAAATAGCAGCTTGTAGAGGAGATCATTCCACACAAATTCGATACGGGAACCCATGTTCCACGATCAGCCGTTTTCGCGTTAAAAATTATTGAACTTTTTCTGGCCCAAACATCGCCAAACGATCAGCTGTGATTTAGCGACGCCTCCCGCTAACGCGCGGAGCCTTCAGGTAGACGCGCGGATGCGCAGCAAATTCAAACTCACGCTATATGCTATTCTTCAATAAATATGATTTTCATCCATTTGCAGTCTATTTTCGCTATGTATGTGTTTATTTATCATACAAATCATGGCAGTGTTTTGATATATCTGATAAAATGACATGGTAATGAGGTTATTAGGTGAAATTACTCACTACATCGAATAAATCATTACAAAATTTGGTAGATTATCAAAATTTATCTTTCAAACAAATGAAAAAAAATTGATTTTGAGTCGAATGAATATATTTTATTTACTTGACTAATAAATTTTGATAATCTACCGAATTTTGTAATGATTTATTCGATGTAGTGAGTAATTTCACCTAATAACCTCATTACCATGTCATTTTATCAGATATATCAAAACACTGCCATGATTTGTATGATAAATAAACACATACATAGCGAAAATAGACTGCTAATGGATGAAAATCATATTTATTGAAGAATAGCACATAGCGTGAGTTTGAATTTGCTGCGCATCCGCGCGTCTACCTGAAGGCTCCGTGCGTTAGCGGGAGGCGTCGCTAAATCACAGCTGATCGTTTGGCGATGTTTGGGCCAGAAAAAGTTCAATAATTTTTAACGCGAAAACGGCTGATCGTGGAACATGGGTTCCCGTATCGAATTTGTGTGGAATGATCTCCTCTACAAGCTGCTATTTTTTTTTATTTTTTTTGATGAGTTGGAACGAAACCCCGAGCGATTTAGTCACGGACTCGCGATTTATTGATAGTTTTTAATTAATTTAACTATGACCCCGGGAATTTCGTGAATAAACATTTTGATATGTTGTTCTGGGCAAGTTTCTGCGTCGATTGGTATATTTTTCATCCACCGCTGAATTATTTGAGGGTAGGCCTATTTTTCGAGCTAGATTGATTAGACTATATAGGAAAGCAGGCTTTAGTCTATTTACGTGAACAATCTTTGTCCGATGTGGGGACAATTTAATTTGTGCGTTCTCGTGCCCCAGAATCTCGTCAATTTGGTATGGACCCAAGTAGTTCGGTTCTAGCTTATTAGATTTAGCATTATTCAACAAGAAAACCCAATCATCTTTCGCAAAATCTTTAGTATTCATCTTCTGATCGTAATATTCTTTTGAATTGAATTTTGCTTTATCCAAGTTCTCAGCAGCACTCAGCTGTGTCTCCCGGAGTTTGGTAACAAGATCCCCCAAATAGTCTACATAGGTTAATGATTCGCTTTCCCTTGCGAAGCTCGAGGGAAGCCTAGCTGTTTTGCCAAATATTAGTTCGTGAGGGATAAAACCGGTTGACTCATGTACCGAAGTATTGTAGGAAAACATTGCATATTTCAACCACGTGTTCCAATCTGCATTGGTGTCAATATAATGTTTCAAATATTCAATCAATACTAGGTGGCTTCGCTCTAACGATCCATTTGTCTGTGGATGATAAGTCGTAGTCTTTAACTGTGTGATTTTGAATAACTTGGCTGGACGTTTCATAACTTCGCCTGTAAAGTTTCTACCTTGATCTGTGAGAATAGATTCAGGACAACCAAAGCGGCATATATGAAGTTTTCTGCAAAGACTCTGGCAATGGTTTCAGCCGATGTTTCTACAAGTGCTATCGCCAGGGAATATTTCGTAAGGTTGTCTCGGATGGTTAAATCGTATTTACTACCTGATCTACTCGCCGACAGAGGACCTACAATATCCAGTGCTATCTTCTCAGAAGGCATTTGCGGTGTATCGGTAATTACCATAGGTTGTTTGGTTTTAACCCCCACAAGCTTGTTTTTCTGGCAGGTCAGACAATGTTTAATGAAGTGTCGAACCTCGGACTTCATATTTTCCCAAAAATATTCTCGTCTTATTCTCTCATATGTCTTCAGTACGCCCTTATGCCCGCCTACAGCTGATTCATGCATTTCTTTGATTATTCTAGGACGTTGGTCTGCCTCTGGTATTCGAGTTTGGTTCAAACACAAGGTGATGTGGTAACCTGCTGGGAAGGTTTTATCTAGATGCAGTTTGATATTGCCCCATGGTAAATTATCGAGTCCGTCTCCGGTCCTAGCCATTCTAACAGTTCTAACACTAAAATAGTCCATTGCGCTTTTCAATTTCGTAATTCCCGTGAGTACATTAGCCAATACATTAGCCAATACTCTGTCTTCCAATTTGTCTCTTACCACTATTGTAAAGATATGCCATCTACCACGCTTGAAGATAATCACGTCACCGATTTCTGCTTTACTTGTGGGGAATTCGTTTTCGTTGATGTATTTCTTAGTCAATAATTCGCGAGTTATTGGAGTCCTAGATTTGAAATCCGCAGAAATAAAATGAGCTATGTTATCTTGCTCCATAAGGATTCCATCCCTGTTCTCTGAGAATACTTTTATTGGGACTGATGGTCTGGCTTTCTTTGCAGGTGTAGGTGCATCTTCGTGCAAAGATTCGTTCGTTTCATCTCCCGAGGGATCGATGTCACTGTCTGAAACAGGTACTGGGAATGATTCGTCTTCAAGAGAATCAGTTTGAAGAATACTTCTTTGGAAATGAGGATTACCCGAGTCCCGATGCGCACGACCGCCGCCGCTGGTAAAACCTTTTGACCTTGGTGATTCTAGTTCTGATTTTTCTTGATTTACATTTGATGCACTTCTTTTGGATGACTCAAGTGATAGTATTTTTTCTACTTGCTTTTGCAGCATCTCTCTTAAATCTGTCATATCTAACGAGGACGTCCTCTCAGGCATCTGACGCATGGGAGTCTGAGACCCCCATACCACTTCCGGGCCCGGAATAATTTGGCCACTCGGCAGCTCTGACGGCTGTTCTACAGGACAGGATAAGCTTGGCTTATCCGTCTGAAGGGGATTGCCCGTTCTTGATCCAGCAGATCGACTCCCTGGGTCAAGTGTACTGCACCGGTTAAGGTATTGCCATCCGACTCAACACCAGGTCGCCAATCCGCCGGGGCGGCATTCATCGCTCCAGATCTCGCACGATGTGTCTTGCACGGTGTGCCTAGGGTGACAATGGACTGTTCATCCATTGCACCATCTTTGGGGAGGGTTGTGGCTGACCCACAACCCTGGGGAGGCGATGCCATTCTAGTCCCTAACTCTGTCTCTGTCTCTGGTTCAACGACCCTAATCTTATAGAGTTCATCCTCAAGAAGTGTTTCTTTGTATTCTAGGCTCTTCGTAAATTTAATGTTTGCTATTTCTAGGTCAATGGGGTTTCTTGAAAGTGCATCAGCGTTTGCATTCAACCGCCCTGCCTTGTAGATAACCTCATATTCGTACTCCCTCAATTTCAACAGCCAGCGTAGAAGTCGCGACATCGGGTCTTTGATTTTGTGAGCCCAGACCAAGGGTCTGTGGTCAGTCACAAGGAAGAACTTCCTGCCATACAGGTATGGCCTGTAATGCTTGACGGCAAATACTATTGCAAATAACTCTTTCTCTATCACGGAGTAATTTAGTTCTGCTCCCTTCAGTAACTTTGATCCGAAAGATATACGCAGATCTTTTCCTATCTCTCCCTGACTCAGAACAGCCCCAAGTGCATAATGAGAGGGATCTGTTGTTACAATGAAAGGTCGATTGAAATCCGGGTATTGTAGTATAGGTTCTTTACAGAGAAGGTCACGGAGATTGGTAAAAGCATTGTGTTGCTCTTCATCCCAAGAAAAGGGGTGATCTTTCTTGAGTAATTGAGTAAGAGGTCGGGAAATATGTGCAAAGTCGCGGTTGAATCGTCGGTAATAACCGACGAGTCCTAGAAATTCTTTAATTCTCTTGGGATTTTTAGGGACTGGAAAATTCTGAACAGCTGTTATTTTATCCGGGTTTGGACGAAGGCAAGACTTCCTCGCTTATCACATGCCCTAAATACGTTACGCTTTTCTGCAAAAATCGACACTTGTCGGGTTGTAATGACAAACCGGCAGTGCGAGGTCTGCCTAGGAGATTCATCAGCTTACAATCATGCTCCTTCAGGGAAGAAGCATAGATGACAATATCGTCTAGGTAAACAAACAGCTCTATGCCCTGCAATCCGGTTAGGACTCGATCCATCAGCCTCTGGAAGGTGGCTGGTGCGTTTTTTAGGCCAAATGGCATTCTCTTGTAATGGTAATAGCCGTTAGGGGTAGAGAAAGCAGTTTTGAGTTTATCTATTTCGTCCATGGTTATTTGATGAAAACCGGAGGCAAGATCAAAAATGGAGAAATACTTCGCACCTCCTAGTTGGTCCAAGATGTCGACTATATTGGGAAGAGGGTATGCGTCTCCGCAGGTTTTTTCATTGAGATTACGATAGTCTATAACCATGCGCCACCGTTTGTTGCCTGATGAGTCTGATTTCTTGGGAACAATCCACACCGGTGAATTGTAAGGGGAATTGGAAGGCTCGATGATTCCGCCATTAAGCAACTCCTTAATTTGCTTTTGAATTTCTTCCTTATGTATAGGTGGGTACCTATACTGTTTAGTGTTGACCGGAATATCATCCGCCGTTGGGATCTTGTGTTTTACAACGTTCGTCCCCTTCAATTGATCGCCAGGCATGTGAAACTGGTATGGGAATTTCGAGATTATCCTGACTACGCTGTTTCTTTCTTCGGTATTCAGTCCACCTAGATGAACTGTCTCCAACAGTCTATCTATTCTCCTTTGCAACGGTTCCTGTTCTCTGGGCTTTTCGCGTTTTTCTACCTTCTTTTCCGCCCCTGTGTCCTCTATCTGTATTAACTCAACTGCTGGGAGGCTGACCACCTTTTCTTCCTCGTTACAATTTATTACGTAAATCCACGCGATCCCCTCTCCATTAGTTACTAGGGCTTCACCTGCGTACAAATTATTGCCTAATTGAAGCTTTGGTATATATCCTTGGCGTAATTCGGTGTTTATTATCCTAACTCCTACCCGTTTCTTGGATCTGCCTGGAATTTTGACTGAAGAATCTACTAGCGGGATGTTGATTCCCTTGGTTTTAATTTTCAGAGCATTGTCCTCAAGGCACAAAGTGGCCTTCTCAGACCTAAGAAATTCCATCCCTAAAATGCCATCCTGTTTTAAGGGCGGGGTAAAGTATTAAAATTTTTTTTTTCCATTTTTTTTTTCAATTTTCAAAATGAATGCATAATATCTCAAGAATATTGTGTTAAAATTTCAAGTCGATCGGAGTAAAATTGGCGAAGTTATGAGTATTTGAGCGTCTATTGCTCCATGCCGGGTTTTATACCTGGACGGCAGCTGCGCGACGCGCTACTGTATTTTTCGATCCTGAATAACATTTTTGAATTATTATCATGCAAAATTAATCTTTCGAGTACCTTTAATATGCATGAATTTTCTCAGATTTTTGTACAATCGAGAAGTGTTCTTAAACTTATGTGCAATGAGCGCTAAGCGACCAAACTCTTCTGCAGCGTTTTTCAAACCGTTTTTCTGAGACTTGTCATATTTGAAGTCCGTGTACACGATAACTCAAAATCTACTGGATCAATCGCTTTGAAATTTTGCACAATACTTGTTCACATAATTCACCAGGTATTGTCGAGAGCTTTTTTGTTTTTTTTTGATAATTACTATTTTTTCAACAACAAGTTAGTTGATTTTTTTGAGCGAAAATCGGGTTCTTGGCTCCCAAGTGCTACAAAAAATCGAAAAATCGAACAAAAAAAAAATCCTCCCGTCATTACCTCGAGAAACATCGCCTTTAACAAATGCATTTTGATTTTTTGTTTCACATGATTCTGTTGCGAGTTATGGTGTACACCGCAAACCAACTTTTTTTCGAGGCGCGTCCGGGGTTTAATTTTCACTCGCTCAATTTTGAATATTTTCCAATGCAAATTTAGGAGAATGTTGTTCAAATGTTACTTTATTATATGTAAATTTTTCAATAAACGAACACTATCCGTTACGCCAAAAAAAAATCTTAAAAACATGCTTTTTCTTCGCCGAATTAACTTTACCCTGCCCTTAAAGGTAAGTCGGCCGCGATTACTTGAAATCTGCAAGAAATTGAATGAATTTTGATTTCAACCTCTCCGAGTGTTTCTGCTTTCCCGGAAGTGATTCCTGAGAGTCTGTACCTAATGCTTCTATCAATCTTAATTCCTGGTTCCAGGCAGTTCTCTTTCATTGGGTTAATATCCGCCCCTGAGTCAACTAAGAGTCAGCTTCTTCTTAGTCTAACCAGCTCGTCGCTTGTAATGGCTACACAGGGTGGAGCCATGCGACTAGATTCGCTTAGGTTTATTGTAGCTTGCTGCAATTGCGCCTGGGCAGATCCGTTGGTTGATGGCTGCGCATTCTGGCTTTGAGACTGACCTGTCGCCCTAGCGTTTCGCTCCGTGCCTACCAAATCTGAACTGGCCCTTCCACAGTTTCGTGTAGGATGGCCCTTACTCTCGCAATTGACACAATACCCTGGTTTGTTTCTGCTGCGACACTTTCGTTTTATGTGTCCCATGGTTCTACATGCATAGCAAACTAAAGATTTCGCATTCAATAGTCTAAGGTTCGGATCAGCCTCGGCCTCAGCCTCGATTGTGCAGCTCGAACGTACGCGTGATTTTTGAACCCCCTATCTCCGGGCTTACGAAAGCCTCTATTATTCCTTGATCTATCGTTATTGCGCGGGCAACTGCCTGTTGGTCCTGATCCTCCGCATTACTATCAATATTATTTTCCTCACTATCGCGGGTATCTACTCCAAAAAGCACGTTCCATTGCGCGATTTCCTTCTCTAACACCATGGCCACCTCGATGGCGGTCGCAAACGAACCCGGCATACGGCTAGCTACTCGTAGCCCCAGTTGCCTCTTAGGCCTCTCACAAAACTTTCTTTTGCGCCTTCCTGGGTGCTGGCTAGTAGGCCTACCCTAAATTCCATTGAATATTCCTCTGCCGTGAGGTCCGTTATTCCCTGAACGATCTCATTGATCCTAGCGACGTAATCCATTATACTCTCGCCCGTTTTTTGATAAATATTAGATAATAATACTTGCCATTGGGAAAGCGTTTTCGATGGGACAAAAGCTTTTTTTAGATTCTCCAGAACTTCTTCCAGACTCAATCCCGATTGATTTGAAATATATTTACCAGCCCTTCCCTGGATTCGTGACTTAATCAGCTGGGTCAAATATAACTTACTCGACGGGTGAATTAGAAGGGCTGTCTGCCGGCAAAGCTCTATGAAGTTGCCGACTGGCATGTTCTCGCCATTAAAGCTTGGAATCAAAGTCACAGCTTCATTGATTCCCATGAATTTGGATAGGCTTGTATTTTGCATATTAATGACATTATCGGTTCCAGATGCGGAAGCGGTATCCTCGCCTAGGCTACAGGAGTTCTCGCGCAACACTACTTCTGTCTCTACAGGAACGACCTCCTAATCTATCGCTGTAGCCTGAGTGCAATTTTAATTTCTACTGAATATTATTCAGGAACAAATCGTAAGTGCTCTCTCTCTTTTGAGTGGACACCTGACTGAGGCTGCGGCCTTTCTAATATACTCAAGATACCAGTATTCACTGCAAGAACCAGGGAAACCGCACAAAACCTGGATAGTATCTCGATGTCCACTCCTTATGTTGAAATACAATAAAACTTATCCTAGACTTACAGATTGTTGTCCGTCTATCAACGCAAATGCGTTCTAAAAATCAAATAATCATGCACACTATTTCACGTATTTCACTCACAAATTGCCCTTTTATTTCTCACTACACTAATCACCTTTCACTACGATCCTTGGTCCTCAGCAATCCCCTCTGGTAAGCCTCCTGATGAAAGATCCTCTGTAGGTGTTGGAAGTCACCGTGGCTGGTTGAATTTCGGTTTTGATGTTTTTAATAAATCTTGATAACTTGAATTCAACTGAATGCGACAAATTGCACCGCTGTCACCAAAAATAACCCTTCTGTGACGTCCTGAGTGAATCTAGTTAGAATTCAGGGCGCCAGGTTCAAATAAAGCGTAGGCTCGTTAGTCGCCAAAGTCCTGATGGACACTCCAGCGAATTGGACTGATATTTTGAATATAATTGAGGGATTTGCCGGATGGGTGATATGAAGGTTTAAATGAATGTACAAGCTCTTGGAATTACTGGTGGAGAGCAACTTTAACTAATTTATTGAAATCTAGAATCTACAACTTTCTCACTCAAAAGCTAGAAAAGAAATGAAGTATACTTGGGAGGGCCCAAGGGTTCGAGCCCTCTTGGTCCCGTCACTCACACATACATATACGCTCAAACACGCTATTGCGCACCTACACTCAGGTCTTACATATCAGCTCCTCCGTTAGCGCATCCCTGCTAGTGGAGGGCGCCTATGTCATAGCCCCCTCCATGCACACGGACTGGGCCTTGCCCCTGTTACGTCTTGAGTAAAGAATTAAGTTTGCTTAACAATTTGTTGGTCGAGTTAGAATTGAGTACGACCTAAGCCAATACTCCTGGTGAGTCTTATTTAACCAACTCTTTGTAACGACTTAAGAGTCTATAAAGGTAGTTTACCCATAGGTTCTTTTCCAGCCCCCGCTAATAGCAGGTGAAATAATTAAACACTCTGTGATGTTATTTTCATAACATTAACAGTAATTTATTTAGCACAGTTAGTTGATAGTAGTTTTACAGGTATTGTTTGTATCGTAGTTATTCACTATTTTATAATATTGGAAATTAGAGTTGAGTAGAAAATGGAAGTTTTCCGTTCACTATGAAATTATCACCAAACACTTTTAAATCTTCAGGAATTGAGTTCAATATCCGAATATTAGAACGATCTTAGTAGTCTGAGAGTTAGTAATGCAGTGAAAGATTTGAAGGGAGGAAGATCTCTCCTCCCGGCTTCGCGAGGGAGGAGTCTCCGATTTTTGGAGGGAAAGCGTGGTTTTTTCCCATTGGAAAAAAGGTCATTTCCGTAAAACGCTAAAACTATGGTTAGTCGGAAAAATCTATACACGAGACGATTGGGTCTAAAGTCTCAAGCGTCGAGATGCTGTAAGGGCGGGAAAAAATCGCGCGCTTGCTGTCTGTCTTTTTCTAATAGGGTAGTTCTTCTCTCTCTGATTCTCAGTGTTTGGTTATAGCTTTTCAAGAGTCCTAAGATTTATGGTTTCCTCGATAAAGTTGTTTATTTTAACCTAAAGATTTCTAAATTCTAGTTTTGAGAATTGCCAGATGTGGTCGTGAGAAACTATAGAAATTGTTTGAAGTAAAAGATATATGCTTCTAATAAGTAAAAATGAAAAAATTATATATGAAATTATAATGATGATGACGTTAACATTACTCCGGTGGTAATTGCACAATGGTAACTAATGTTACTAATGTTATCGACTGTATGAAACCTCTGTTAAGCTAGCACCACCACAACGTCAAATCAAAAAATGACCTATGCCATAATTTAGGGCTCATTTCAGGCTAATTAAATGCCACATTGCCGAATTTTGGGCTTTTGAAAAAAGCTCAAAAACCCGTGGTGGTGCTGGCTTAACGTTAAGTCAGCACCACCACAACGAAAAGAATAGGTACTGAAGTGATTTTCGGGAAACGGGTTGTATGAAAATTTAGGGCTCGTTTTAGGCTATTTGAATGCTCCAGTGCCGAAAATCTAAATTTCGAAAATACCCGAAAAATCAGTGGTGGGGCTAGCTTAACGTTCGGTCAGCACCGCCACAGCAAAAAAACATGGTAGGGGGGTGATTTTTTCAAAATGGTTACGATGAAAATTGAGGGCTCGTTTTAGGCTATTTGAATGCTCCAGTGCCAAAAATCAAAATTTCGAAAATACCCAGAAAAATCAGTGGTGGGGCTAGCTTAACGTTCGGTCAGCACCGCCACAGCAAAAAAACATGATAGGGGGGTGATTTTTTCAAAATGGTTACGATGAAAATTTAGGGCTCGTTTTAGGCTATTTAAGTGCCATGGTACCGGATTTCCTATTTTTCTGTTCCTTTTTCTATTCAGCAGCGGTACTATATAGCTCAACGGCGAGTCAGCACCACCACACTAAAATAAATAGAGTGGAAAATTATTTCGGAAAACTGATCATACGGGAATTTTAGGCTCATTTCAGGCTATTTAAATGCCATGGTGCCGGATTTCTTATTTTTTTTATTTTTTTTCTGTCCAGTGGCGGTGCTACCTTGACGGCGAGTCAGCACCACCACACTAAAATAAATAGAGTGGAAAATTATTTCGGAAAACTGATCATACGGGAATTTTAGGCTCATTTCAGGCTATTTAAATGCCATGGTGCCGGATTTCTTATTTTTTTTATTTTTTTTCTGTCCAGTGGCGGTGCTACCTTGACGGCGAGTCAGCACCACCACACTGAAATAAAATAGAGTGGACAATTATTTCGGAAAACTGATCATACGGAAATTTTAGGCTCATTTTAGGCTCATTTCAGGCTATTTAAATGCCATGGTGCCGGATTTCCTATTTTCTTGTTCCTTTTTCTATTCAGCAGCGGTACTATATAGCTCAACGGCGAGTCAGCACCACCACACTAAAATAAAATAGAGTGGAAAATTATTTCGGAAAACTGATCATACGGGAATTTTAGGCTTATTTCAGGCTATTCAAATGCCATGGTACCGGATTTCCTATTTTTCTGTTCCTTTTTCTATTCAGCAGCGGTACTATATAGCTCAACGGCGAGTCAGCACCACCACACTAAAATAAATAGAGTGGAAAATTATTTCGGAAAACTGATCATACGGGAATTTTAGGCTCATTTCAGGCTATTTAAATGCCATGGTGCCGGATTTCTTATTTTTTTTATTTTTTTTCTGTCCAGTGGCGGTGCTACCTTGACGGCGAGTCAGCACCACCACACTGAAATAAAATAGAGTGGACAATTATTTCGGAAAACTGATCATACGGGAATTTTAGGCTTATTTCAGGCTATTCAAATGCCATGGTACCGGATTTCCTATTTTTCTGTTCCTTTTTCTATTCAGCAGCGGTACTATATAGCTCAACGGCGAGTCAGCACCACCACACTAAAATAAATAGAGTGGAAAATTATTTCGGAAAACTGATCATACGGGAATTTTAGGCTCATTTCAGGCTATTTAAATGCCATGGTGCCGGATTTCTTATTTTTTTTATTTTTTTTCTGTCCAGTGGCGGTGCTACCTTGACGGCGAGTCAGCACCACCACACTGAAATAAAATAGAGTGGACAATTATTTCGGAAAACTGATCATACGGAAATTTTAGGCTCATTTTAGGCTCATTTCAGGCTATTTAAATGCCATGGTGCCGGATTTCCTATTTTCTTGTTCCTTTTTCTATTCAGCAGCGGTACTATATAGCTCAACGGCGAGTCAGCACCACCACACTAAAATAAATAGAGTGGAAAATTATTTCGGAAAACTGATCATACGGGAATTTTAGGCTCATTTCAGGCTATTTAAATGCCATGGTGCCGGATTTCTTATTTTTTTTATTTTTTTTCTGTCCAGTGGCGGTGCTACCTTGACGGCGAGTCAGCACCACCACACTGAAATAAAATAGAGTGGACAATTATTTCGGAAAACTGATCATACGGGAATTTTAGGCTTATTTCAGGCTATTCAAATGCCATGGTACCGGATTTCCTATTTTTCTGTTCCTTTTTCTATTCAGCAGCGGTACTATATAGCTCAACGGCGAGTCAGCACCACCACACTAAAATAAATAGAGTGGAAAATTATTTCGGAAAACTGATCATACGGGAATTTTAGGCTCATTTCAGGCTATTTAAATGCCATGGTGCCGGATTTCTTATTTTTTTTATTTTTTTTCTGTCCAGTGGCGGTGCTACCTTGACGGCGAGTCAGCACCACCACACTGAAATAAAATAGAGTGGACAATTATTTCGGAAAACTGATCATACGGGAATTTTAGGCTTATTTCAGGCTATTCAAATGCCATGGTACCGGATTTCCTATTTTTCTGTTCCTTTTTCTATTCAGCAGCGATACTATATAGCTCAACGGCGAGTCAGCACCACCACACTAAAATAAATAGAGTGGAAAATTATTTCGGAAAACTGATCATACGGGAATTTTAGGCTCATTTCAGGCTATTTAAATGCCATGGTGCCGGATTTCTTATTTTTTTTATTTTTTTTCTGTCCAGTGGCGGTGCTACCTTGACGGCGAGTCAGCACCACCACACTGAAATAAAATAGAGTGGACAATTATTTCGGAAAACTGATCATACGGAAATTTTAGGCTCATTTTAGGCTCATTTCAGGCTATTTAAATGCCATGGTGCCGGATTTCCTATTTTCTTGTTCCTTTTTCTATTCAGCAGCGGTACTATATAGCTCAACGGCGAGTCAGCACCACCACACTAAAATAAATAGAGTGGAAAATTATTTCGGAAAACTGATCATACGGGAATTTTAGGCTCATTTCAGGCTATTTAAATGCCATGGTGCCGGATTTCTTATTTTTTTTATTTTTTTTCTGTCCAGTGGCGGTGCTACCTTGACGGCGAGTCAGCACCACCACACTGAAATAAAATAGAGTGGACAATTATTTCGGAAAACTGATCATACGGGAATTTTAGGCTTATTTCAGGCTATTCAAATGCCATGGTACCGGATTTCCTATTTTTCTGTTCCTTTTTCTATTCAGCAGCGGTACTATATAGCTCAACGGCGAGTCAGCACCACCACACTAAAATAAATAGAGTGGAAAATTATTTCGGAAAACTGATCATACGGGAATTTTAGGCTCATTTCAGGCTATTTAAATGCCATGGTGCCGGATTTCTTATTTTTTTTATTTTTTTTCTGTCCAGTGGCGGTGCTACCTTGACGGCGAGTCAGCACCACCACACTGAAATAAAATAGAGTGGACAATTATTTCGGAAAACTGATCATACGGAAATTTTAGGCTCATTTTAGGCTCATTTCAGGCTATTTAAATGCCATGGTGCCGGATTTCCTATTTTCTTGTTCCTTTTTCTATTCAGCAGCGGTACTATATAGCTCAACGGCGAGTCAGCACCACCACACTAAAATAAAATAGAGTGGAAAACTATTCCGGAAAACTGATCATACGGGAATTTTAGGCTCATTTCAGGCTATTCAAATGCCATGGTACCGGATTTCCTATATTTTTGTTTCTTCTTCTATCCACTGGCGGTACTATAGCTCGAAGGCTAGTCAGCACCACTACGCTGCAATTTATTTGCGATGTTTTTCGAAAGTACTTCAACAATCAGCCGGAAAAAGTGGAGGAAGAAAAAATAAAAAATTGCAAAAATCGTCGGCAAAATTCCAATTTTTGACACAAAAACATTCTCCTGGTCTGACAATGCTTATTATAGCATACAGATGGGCTATGAGTTTGTTCAGATTCTTCATTGAACTTCTATACCTCGTATTTTCATTTGTAATTGCTTCGGGACGATTCCGAGAGGCTCCGAATCCAAGAAATTGCAGGGACTTGTGGTAATTTGACGATTGGACCATTCCGTACATGTGTGTATTTTTGTTCAACTGGAAAAAAATAATTGCATTGAAACCCTAAAATCGAATTCGACTGTTCTATATACTCTTTAGCTAGCGGCCAGAAGCGAAAATCCAGGGAAGAATAGGATACCGAGGCTGGCCCTGAACAAAAAATGTTGTATGCATCGCCGCAAAAATTTGGGAAAATTCTGAGATACTCTCTTTTGATCGTAGAACACTATTTCATTTGAATTTGACCGTGGACCGCTTGCGTTGTTTGTTTATAAAATTATCAACAATTGGCGGCCGGAGGTCAAAGTCACCCGCATCGTTTCAAAAATGCGTTCAAAGCTCGGGTCAAAAGAAAAGCCATGTGCCGATCGACAGATCACCAACAGGCCGCAAGCAACGAGCTTTCTGAACACTTCACACGCCGACCAATCAGAGGCATATATGTGAGTCGATGAATGGCCTGTATGTGATTCGTCGAACGGCACATGGCTTTTCTTCTGTCCCGGGCTTTGAGCAAATTTTTGCGACGATGCGTGCCTTGTACATACATACCTCTGACGGCCAATTGTTATTAATTTGATAAACAAACAACGCAAGCCGTCCACGACGAGATTCAACTGAAATCGTGTTTTACGATTGAAAGAGAGTATATCAGAATTTTTCCAGATAGTCTAGCCAATGTAGCTCGAAAAATGGGCCTACCCTCAAATAAATCAGCGGTGCATGAAAAATATACCAATCGACGCAGAAACTTGCCCAGAATCACATATCAAAATGTTTATTCACGAAATTCCCGGGGTCATAGTTAAATTAATTAAAAACTATCAATAAATCGCGAGTCCGTGACTAAATCGCTCGGCGTTTCGTCCTCACTCATCAGAAATAAGAAGAAAAAAAATAGCAGCTTGTAGAGGAGATCATTCCACACAAATTCGAAGCGAGAACCCGTCTTCCACGATCAGCCGTTTTCGCGTTAAAAATTATTGAACTTTTTCTGGCCCAAACATCGCCAAACGATCAGCTGTGATCTAGCGACGCCTCCCGCTTATTTCATCCATTAGCAGTTCATTTTTGCTATGTATGCGTTTATTTATCATACAAATCGTGGCAGTTTGTTGAAATATCTGATAAAATGACAAGGTAATCAGGTTATTAGGTGAAATTACTTACTATATCGAATAAAACATTACGAAATTTGGTATATTATCGAAATTTATCAGTCAAACAAATAAAATATAATATTAATTTGACTCAGAATCATTTTTTTTCATTTGTTTGAATGATAGATTTTGATAATACACCAAATTTTGTAATGTTTTATTCGATGTAGTAAGTAATTTCACCTAATGCCCTGATTACCTTGTCATTTTATCAGATATTTCAACAAACTGCCACGATTTGTATGATAAATAAACACATACATAGCAAAAATGAACTGCTAATGGATGAAAATCATATTTATTGAAGAATAGCACGTAGCGTGAGTTTAAATTCGCTGCGCATTCGCGCGCCTACCCCCAGGCTCCGCGCGTTAGCGGGAGGCGTTGCTAGATCACAGCTGATCGTTTGGCGATGTTTGGGCCAGAAAAAGTTCAATAATTTTTAACGCGAAAACGGCTGATCGTGGAACACGGGTTCTCACTTCTGATTTGTGTGGAATGATCTCCTCTACGAGCTGCGATTTTTTTTGCTTATTTTTTATGAGTTAGGACGAAACCCCGAGCGATTTAGTCACGGACTCGCGATTTATTGATAGTTTTTAATTAATTTAACTATGACCCCGGGAATTTCGTGAATAAACATTTTGATATGTTATTCTGGACAAGTTTCTGCGTCGATTGGTATATTTTTCATGCACCGCTGAATTATTTGAGGGTCAAAGTCCAGATTGACCAGACTAAGATTTCTGAGACGATGCGTGTAACTTTTACCTCTGGCCGCCGATTGTTCTTAATTTTACAAACAAACAACGCAAGCCGTCCACGGTGAGATTCAACTGAAATCGTGTACTTGTATAATTTTTTCAACTTTACAAATACGACATATATGTATATAATATGATAACAATAATAACATTAATTTATTGCAAGTGTTTATATTTACTCCTGTGGTACCTCCACTATTTTTTCGTTCCCTCACAACACAGATTGGATGTATAATACAGATTTCAGTCGCAACTTTGGACATTGATATCTAATTCATTTTTATTTTTACGATATTATTAATTTAGCTTTATTTTAACATAAATTTTATTTCATTAAAAAATAAAAATAATAATAATATTAAAATTGTAAAAGTAAATAATTTTATAAATATAATTAATTTATAAATAATTTCTCTTGGGTGCCAACTAAAATAATTAGTTATCAAATTTCACAGGTAAGGTTTCGGTCTTAACTTGTAACTTTGCGCTGCGAATGAATTTCAACTGCTTTGACTGAATTGGTGCAACAATGTCGTTGCACGGTATCTCAAAGGCATTTTCTGCTTTTTCGGCGCGTTTTATCCCTTCCATACTTCTTCGAATTCGAGCGAGAGCTCTTCAGTCTCCTGTAGTATGTGATAATTTGTACAATGACACGCACAGCGGGAAGACCGCGGAAAGTCGCGAAGGATATTATAATCAGTGCTATCCGAAAACGGAAAAATGATATCATTTCCGGAAATGGAAAATTATTGTCGAAATCGAGTCCGGTTTGGAGTTTAATCGCTGCTGATTTAGATAATCAGATTTCCAGCCGGACACTTTACTCCATGCTATGCCAGAAAGATTTCCGCGAACAAACTATCGGAAATCAGACAGAGGCACTTGCGAACCTTGATAATTCGAGTTCTGAACGAGATGCATCGACTTCTCAGACTGATTTAAGTGGCAATGATTGTGAAATGCCAATTTCTTTCACGATTTTCGCTAGCAAGGAGGAGTTTCGAGATCTTTGCGAGGAGAAAACGTACGTGAGGCGAGAGCTAGCTAGAAAAAAAACTTATAACCGTCGCTGTACTGTTTTAAAGCCTGGTCTTTGGCAAGAGTGGGTAACTGCTAAGATCTGGAAAGAAAAACGCTTGAAATGCGCGTTCAATTTCCGCAAGCATACCCTCACACAAAATGCTAACAGTGGCATGATAGTCGGTACGTCAAATTTTTATGGTTCACTCATTTTTCTGTTATCGCAAACAAGCAACTATTGTATTCATAATAATTTGTCTCACAACTAGTGTTGGGCAGCATTCAATTACATTTGTAATTATTACAAATTACCATGAAGTCAAATCAATTACAAATTACTATTGTAATTGACGGTTTTTTCCGATACAAATTACAAAAGTAATTGACAGCTTTTTTCGAATCAATTACAAATTAAAAAAGTAATCACCAGTTTTTTCTGAATCAATTTAAAATTAAAAAAGTAATTGACACCGTTTGCCGAATCAATTACAAATTGAAAAAGTAATTGATACCTTTTTTCGAATCAATTACAAATTCCAAATGTAATCGACATGTTCTCCTCAATTAGACGGTATACAACTTTCTTCTGCAGTTGACACGTACTCAGAAATTGTAATTGATCCGCGGACACGTTCAAATAACATTTTTAATTTGTAATTGATTCGGAAAACGGTGTCGATGTCTTTTTTAATTCGTAATCGATTCGGAAAAAGCTGTTAATTCCTTGGTTAATTTGTGAGTGATTTGGAAAAAGCAGTCAATTACTTTTGTAATTTGTAATTGATTTGACTTTCAAGTATGAATTACAAATGTAATTAATCGAATAAAAATTTGCCCGACACTGCTTACAACTGGGGTGGAGGTGGGCAAAAGTAACATGGGTAAATTGCATCTATAACCCTGCTGCGTTTGTAGCACAGTCAACGTATGTATACATATATTTATGAGCCGGTAATGGAATATTTCAGGCTCAAAAACTGCTCAGATTCGGCTAGAACTAACATAATGATTGTGTTGAAATCACAGGTTTTCATTTAGGTCTCTGTGGGAGTCGTACGTCATTTCATTTCTCAATTTCAAATAAATATACATCGCAGTCGAATATAATTATAAAAATTGAAAAAAAAAATCAACAAAAATAACGAAATCCGATTCCAACATGACCGATATTCTATTTTTCCAATGTTCATAATCATTCTACGTATTGCTATATCGCGTGACCATAATGAAGAAGAGCGCAAGTGACATGTTCACGCTCTTTTGCAATTCTGAAGGGCGAAAAGGGTGTAAAATTGGTTTTTTTCGTTATTCGACTATAAATTAAGGTTTCGAAATGCAAGAAATTTTGGTGGAAGCCCTTTTAGCATTAACTTTATTGAAAAAATCGCGTCAGCTGAAGCCAGAAGGGCGTACCCGCAAAAAATTCATGTTTTACCAGACAATTAACTTTCTTGTTGGAAATGCATTTTATTCCTGAATCGTTAATTTTTCGGTCAAACAGGAATTCCAGAAAACATTAATTTTTGGCGCATACGCCCTTCTGGCATTAGCAAGCCTGATTCTTTCACTCAAGTTAATGCCAAAAAGACGTATACTTACGCCTTTTTTGCGAATTAATTTCCCTCTCGAAAAATGGAGCGGCTTCTTTCGTTTAGCCCTCTTTCTATCGAACGGCGAGGAAAAAAATTATACACCCTTTCGCCGCATTTGAGTTGTATTTTTCGCCGCCCTTTTTCCATTAGTCACGCGATATGTTGTTCTATTTATTTAATTGAAAAAAAAGTAAGGGCATTTTAATAATTTGACAAGACTGTTTTCTCATTTTGAAGTAGGATCAGTAAAAATTTGGGCCAAATTCATCGAAATTTTCCTGTTACCCATGACCCCATTTGTTTAAAAAATGTTAACGAGAAATTCCGCATTCTCGAAAATGAATTTTTTAGGCAAATTCGATTATTGTGACTACCCCAGTTGTAAAAGCATATATATATGGGGCTTTCCAGCTCAACCCAACCACTGCCCAGACCTCATGGATTCGGATTTTTTTGTAATTTCCTACACTTGAAGACTACTCAACAAGATTACCAAAATGATATCAAAGGATTTATTTGATAATTTTTCGGACCCCCGTTTTTCGTCTAAATATTTTGAACTTCTACAGAAAACTTCAAAGTACATAAAATATTTAGCATTGAATGTACTTTCGGAAAGGAATTTGTTGAATTACTTCAACCCCCGCTTGGGGCTAAAAAATCGCGTTGTGTGACAAAAATTCGAATTAAAAAAAAAAATTACCATGATTTTTTTGAATGAACATTTATCGAAAAATTCTTTGAGAAATTACAAACATTTGGAGGCCTGATAGAAAGGGCGCAGATCAAATCTCGCTTCACTATGATGCATTTTGTGAAAAATGTAAAATTGTTGAAATTGCGTAGTATCCGGTATTTCACGAATAATAGGTCGGACGAAATCCATTTTGTCAAGAGTCCGCGTGAGGGAACTTGATGATTCGCACGCGCTGTCTCATAAAATGCATCATAGTGAAGCGAGATTTGATCTACGCCCTTTCTATCAGGCCTCCAAATGTTTGTAATTTTTCAAAGAATTTTTCAATAAATTTCCATTCAAAAAATCATGGTAATTTTTTTTTTATTCGAATTTTTGTCACATAACGCAATTTTTTAGCCCCAAGCAACCGGGTTGAAAAAATTCAACAAATCTGTTTCCGAAAGTACATTCAATGCTTAACATTTTATATGTATCTTCGAAGTTTTTTGTAGAAGTTCGAAATATTTAGGCGAAAAACTTCGTTGAAAATTTCGTGGTGTCGAACTTCGATCCTTGATAACTCCAAAACGGGGGTCCGAAAAATTATTGAATAAATCATTGGTAATCTCGTTGAATAATACTTCAAGTTCAGGAAATTTCAAAAAAATCCGAATCCATGAGGTCTAAGAAGTGGTTGAGTCGAGCTGGGAAGCCCCATATATGTATGTTTTACACACATATTGTGATATAAGTGTTTTGATTTTGGAAATCTGGAATCTTGAGCATGACTTACGCCGTGCGAACTATAGGTATGTGAACTAAAGATTGTATCGTCATCTACGCATGTGTCCAGGTACGTGTTCATGTGGTGGGACAATCAATTGCCAAATCGACAATTCTGGCGAACGCAACGTCAAGATCCAGTGTACCGTGAAAATAGGTTCCGGAGTATGTGGGAAAAGGTACCTCAGAGACCCAATCAGACGCAAGCTCGGCGAGGAATTATGCACGAAGTCTGCTACGATATGGCGAACGGAAAAAGCCGATGAACTCATGTCACCTGGCGATAAGGAGCCGCCGCATCTTTATAACTCAGCGGTATTGAGAGTAGCTAAAAACGAGTACGTTTCCTCGCAATATCTGCATCAAGATCCAATTCGTGCCTTGGAAATTATGATGGTGACCTCAATGAAAAATATTTTCCACTTCCTCGCACTCTATCCATTTGCATTGCACTACTGGACGAACCATCAATTACACGTGTATCGTCGTTACGCAAAGCGGAGGCCGGCTTCTGTGTGCATCGATGCAACTGGGAGTATCGTGCGACGAATTGACCGATGTGACGGATCGAAGTCAAAGCATATATTTTTATACATATGCGTTGTCCACGATGACACAAATCAATTTTCAGTCGCGCAGATGCTGAGCGAGAGCCACAATACCAATACAATTATGTACTGGCTTTCAGAGTGGGCTCGCTCAGGTGCTCCACACCCACGAGAAGTCATTTGCGACTCTTCAAAAGCTTTGCTCACCGGCGTTATAAAAGCTTTCACAGGTACAGATACACCATTTCACGAACTGGTGGGATGCCTTTGCAAATTTTCGATTACATTTGTCCTCTTAATTCTCATGTGCCACTTTTTCAATATGGTATTTCCTAAGCATTGAGCTCGTATCAGGCAACGCCAAATATACATAACTCAATCAATAGGATAATCGTAACGTTAATCAATATTTCACTGAAGTTCTGAAATCGAATATTTCTTCACTAAAATTGTCCGTATACATCACTATTTACAGGGTACTCTACCATGGAACAATACGCCAATGCATTCAGCCTCCACAGTCTTGATTTTCCTCCGTGTCATGTCCGAATCGATGTCGCGCATTTCATTAAGATGTATGCCAATCTTTTGAAAGGCGCTCAAAGGCGGGTTCGTGCACTTTTTCTGGGCGCAATAGGTCAGTTAGTGTTGGCACGGAACGCTGAAATTGCTGGAGATTACTTGAGGTCGATCCTTATTGTGGCACGATGTGAGACTGAGGGTAATTTGCCTTCCGGAGCGCTTTCAACATGTGATGCCCACAAGTTAAAGTTGAAACGTGCACTTGATCCAAACGGAGACGAAAATAACGTGTGTGATAACGACACGTGCTGTGATGACCCTCCGCCTGAGGATTCCATATTTTGCGACGAGGTTGGCCATAGTACGTGGAAAGAGTGGGCTCAAAGGTTTGATCGGGAAGCTCGCCACATCGCTGCAGATGAATCAGGCGACCGTGAAAATGCGCACTATCTGCCAAGTTTTGCTGATCGGCTTGTCAACGATACTCGCTGGATGCCTCTGTGGGGGAATATATTCTCTGACCATTTCAAACATGGTCGTGTTCCTGCCACAAGTGCTCCTGTTGAAAGCGAGTTCAATATTATAAAAAATCTGCTTCTTAAGAACACCCCTATGCCGATGAGGGTCGATGCCTTCGCGGAGAAGCATATTACAGGACTCATCAATGGACGTACCAAACTAGTCGATGCTTGTGAAGTAGCGGACTCGACGATTGATGCTTCCACTGATGTGAATCTCGATGAAGTGTCGTTTGTAGAAGTTGGCAAGGATGACTGTTCTGCCGAGATTGGTGACTCTTTGAATACGACCGTTTCTGATCAGCCTACCGAACGTCTAAACGAAACTTCTGACGACTTTGACAACTCCGTAGTACATACTTCTTCGGGTATCAGTGATGCAAACATGTTGCCTGTAACGGTTGAAGACAGCATTTCTCCAGCACAGGTTGAAGAATCGCTTATCACACCGATTTCCGAACGTCATACTGAGGGTAGCACTAGTTCTTCCACTGCGAACATAACTGTTGAAAACGGTAAACTTATGTAATTGAGTGATCTTTATATAATTCCACGCCTGTGGGGAGGTGTTCGTAATCCGAATCATAAAAAAATTCAACGTACCAGTTTGTTTTGTTTCCGGGGCTTTAGAATTTTGTGATAATTATTAAAAATTTAAAAAAATGCTGTAATTTTTTCAGATTAAAAAAAAATTGCTTGACCCTGGACCACGGGGCTTGAAGTTTCCCATTTGAAATACACGGGGTTTTCCCGCGTTAGCAGTTATTATTTTACTGTGGGCCCAAATACGTTTGTAAAATCTTGAAATTTTCAGGGATTACTTGACAAGCATGTCGCTATATGGAAAAAAATTCCCAAACCCCTACCCTCAAAATGTTGTGTAATATGACCATAGTAATTAAATCGATGGACTAACACCAACCCGCGTAAGCGGCAAAAAAAAAATTTTTTTTGCGATATGCCCAAAACGTTTTATATCGCATGAAAAAGATTTTGCCACTAAAAGAGGAAATTTTTTTTTTTGGCGCTCACGCCCCTATATTATTAGTCCATTGAAATTATTATTTTTTTTTTCAAATTTTTTTAAATTTTCTTCCCCGTTTTCCAATAAATGTACTTACACTAAAATAATTTTCTGACCGAGTTACAAATTCTTGAGTTTTGTCTCCTTTTTGGCGTTTCGATTATTATTTCGATATTCACTTACAATTTGTAAAATGAACTATTCTTGTTGTTCGTTTCGTGTGAGTATTTTATTGCAATTGGTAAACACTGTTCACATTCATAGAAAAAACGAAAAAAAAAAATTGAAAAAAAATTTGAAAAAAAAAAATTTCAATAATATGGTCATGTTACACAATATTTTAAGGGTAGGGGTTTGAGAAATTTTTCGTACGTAGCAACATGCTTGTCAAGTAATCCCTGAAAATTTCAAGATTCTACGAACATATTTGGGCCTACAGTAAAATAATAACTGCCAAGGCGGGAAAACCCCGTGTATTTCAAACGGAAAACTTCAAGCCCCGTGGTCCAGGGTCAAGCAATTTTTTTTTAATCTGAAAAAATTACAGCATTTTTTTTTCCGTATTTGGAACCGATTTAGGGGGCGGTAGGGGTAAAATTCATTTCGACCCCAAATAACGACCACCCTAATCTATACGGGTCAATGTCGTTGCATTTCTTCGTGTTGGGCGTGTGCGACTAATCTGTTGCGGAGCGCTTCCAAAATTGCGGTACATTATCACGCGTAGGATACCTACAAAATATTTGCATTTCAGTTATAATTACTTATTATCCACATATTTAGTGTTAAAATAACTAATTTCTTGATTGACAGTTTGAAAATGATACGGTATTCATGTTACTCACGTTTATTCTTCAGAAATGTCATCTACTTCTTATTTTCCCGAATGGTTATAATTCCGTCTAGATGTAATCTCGACCACACCTTTCTTTGAACTGACAAACCCAAGCGTGAACCAACGTCTTTTATAGTCTCGAGTCGGTAACGATAAGTACTAACTTTTTCTGTAGTTGAGCCAATAGAATCAGTAGGAATAGTGTAAACAGAAATTAAAACAGAATTCGAAATTGGCAAGGCTGGTAGGACCTGACTATATGCGCTTTGTTTTTGTGTACATACATAGCAGACTATTTGAAGCGAAATATAGCACAAGTGATTCGCATAAACTCGGGATTTTGTCGAACGGAATTACGAATATATATTGCGATTTTGCTATGCTCAAGACATTGGATTTCGCTCGGTCAAGAATAAATTTCATTTGATTCATGATGTATAACTTGATCTTTCGTGAAACTTTAAAATTGTTTACAGAGATACTTGAAATTCGAAACGTCACGCCCGTCGTCGCCGAAATAGATTCGAGAGCACATTTATGCGCTATGTGTTTCGCGCCTATCAATGCGCTAAAACAAACCACCATAGCTCAGGATCACGGCCAGCTTTGCGCTGAATGCGAGCCAGATGACTCGATTCCAGCAATTTTTGCTGCACGTGAAACTGAGAACTGGCGAGGCTTGACATCAACAAAACCAACGAGACAAACGTCCCGATATTTAACAAAAAATCACCAGACGTACGATGCCATTGCACATAGTAAAATGATTAAAATCCCTATAATGCGGAATGGACATTGTTTACAACTTCAGGTACATTTGAACTCTCTATTTAAAAATCATACATGTAAATATGAGAGGGGTAGTCTGCAGCTATGGGCCTTTGGTCTCTTGCTTATCTCTTGCGTATTCATTCTGTATTGTCTTTCGATCTTACAATTAATTCTCTCTTTTCTCCGTCCCCACGCTGAGAAGAAAATTTGGTTGATTTCCGTTTATTTGATTTCACGAAAGCATCCCCCTAGAGCTAAATTTTAGCTCATCCAAATAAAATTGATGTTGCTCCAAAGAAATAACAAATAATCTATTCGGATCAAATGAATTTTATTTGAACCAAAAAATTGCAATTATTGCCGGCTTTCAGAGAAGTTTTTTTTGTGGGAGAATTTGCGGATGTTATTGACAGAACAAAAATTGATTCGGTTTAACAAAAATTTGATGGGCATATTGCAATATTCAGTTGGAAAAATTTATTTTTTGGCGAAAGTGTAACAAACAAAGTCCGGAAGTCCGCAAATAATTTATTCATTCAGATTGGTTAATATTTCTCCGAACCAAAGAAATTATCTATTTCCTTGAGGTAAAGTCACATTGGGCTGGGTGGAATAATTAGTTTGTTGCTTAGTTGACTAGAGCTCGTTTCATTGATCGAATAAACGCGTTTTGTTGAGAAATATGTTGAATCTAAATAAATTTTCTTCTTAGTGTTTGCGGAAGCTGAGGATTACTCTAGTAGATATAACCAATCTATGCAATTTTAAAAACTTTACAGGCTGTTAAATTCGGGCAAGATGAATATTCTTTTTCAAATACGTGCGGATTTGACAGCGTCATGACGGCAATATTAGTGGCGGCATGTGATCATCCGGACGTGTATAAAAATATCATGAGCCAGCAAAAAGATAGTGATATTTTTGGACTAGTCATATCCATTATGCAGAAAGGGTTGCGCTCGCATGCATATCGTCAAAGAGCTGCGATTTTGAAGGACATTTATCGTTTCGACATTGAACAAACGGAGGAACATAGTTTTCGTTTAGATTGTCGCATTAATGTATGCAGCCTTGTGAATAAGCTGTTCCATAAGTGTCCTAGTTTCAACGAAACATCAGTGTGTGAACGTGGTTGCCCACCACGACATAAAAAAATGTCGTTTTTCACAATTTCGCGCAAAGTTTTAAAGCGCTCAGCTTTCAGCGACGTCCTTAACACTACTGTTGCGCTAAAAGAAAAATCGAAGTGCTGCCGGAGGGGCTTTCCATGCTCAGGATATGAAACGACAAGGTTCACGAAAACCGGTAATTTTTATGCAATTGTTGCGTTGTGTCTATGATTAAATGTTGGAACGTGTTAATTATTCATAGAGCGCGTCTGATATACCTAGTGTGCGTTTTCGGACAATTCATTATTATCATTACATTTACGAAACTTCCTATTCACAGGTCCGTTTGGTTTTATTGAGCTTGACTACGGCCAAAATTTGGAATTGAACTCTATCCCTGTGCGATATCGTGATCCGCTGGGATCAGAATTAACAGAATATCACCTAATCGGGGTGATACAATTCAAACCACCGGTAACGATGTTGGGGACTAGATTGTCGAATGAGGCGCGCGAGCAAGTCCCTGACAAAGCAAACAATCGTGCCTTCGATAAAGTACGCGAAGAGGTGGGCCATTATACGGCTATATGTATGAGATCTCCACACTGTTGGATAGAGTACGATGACACCTGCGACAAAGAAAGAAAAATCAAACCAACGTTCCTTGCGAATCCTCATCTCCTTATATACGCCAAAGTGTCAGTACCTTAAGTAAACTGTTTCGGTAGCTTTCCTTCTTCTCATGCTTATTGCGCTCTATATTTCGATGGGACTTACATTATAAGTCACTGATACCTGCAATATTTCAGAAGCTCAATATTTCTCCTCTTGCTATATTATATGTACCTACTGCGAATTCTTTTACTCATTTTTTAAATACTCAAATCGTTCTTACCTATTTTTTCACGCCAAGTACGCACTTTTCGTTCATCCCATTGTTTTGGCATGAACTGTTTCTTTTTTTCATCGATCGCCGCAATAACACCTATTCTTGTTAACGCATATCTTGGAAGTCGAGTTGTTGTCCGTTGTCAACAGTCTTTTCCCCTGTTATGTATGTATCATGTATGTTTCTACGTGCTAGTCCTTATTGTGATGCGTTGTTACCGCAATCCCATCCTGTGATTTTGACATTTTTTAATTTTTTATTAAATAGCGTTTATGTAATAAAGTGTGATTTTGTCTACCAACATCCAGCTTTTTTTAGGAGTAATTGTAATCATCCCGAAAATCAAAAGTTGTTTCCACTAGATCTCCACGTTTAGAAGTCTAGAGAATCACCCCCGATCATTTTCAGATGGACGTCGACGTGCGTGTGCATACGTATGTGGTACGTGATCAATTTTTTTTTGTCTTGATCGACGCGGATTCTCCGAACTTTATAGAACTCAATAGATTTCGGGAATGATCGGTCTAGGAACTTGAGTGTTATTCAGAAAACAACATTTTTAAGAAATGAGACAACGGTTTTCGTTCATAACTAGAGAACAGATCGATGAATTTTAGTAATCTTGGTCTCAATCGATTGGATTTACTCGAATGCGAATCTGGATAAATTTCCGAATTAATCGACTCGGCGATTCATCAGTTGGGAGGAACATCTATACACTTCTTACGTACAAAATCTACGCGGGAGTTTACCCATATGTATGTATATCAGATACGAGGTCGACTCGCCCAGCATATCCGTACTATCCTGACTCTTTTCCACAATGGAATTGCTAACGAATTTACAATCTCGGGACCGCGACCGAACTGCTCGATGGCCAGATCAAGACTGCCTCTATTATCACAGTTAACAACGATCGTTACCTCTCTTGTTTATTGACATTCGTCCCTTAATCCCGTGATCGTGACTACGTTTGGTGTTGGTCGTATAAACACCCAATTCCATGTATAACCTTATATTGCAATAAGTCTACTGTAAATGAATATAACTTGAATATCTTTATTGAATAATCAACGGCTTACGGCTCTTTCTCCGACATATGAGTCTGGCCCAACGCGATCAGCCGAATTATCTGCATGTTTTCGATGTATTCAGATACTTGGTATTATGAACAAATGAGTTCAGGTTCTAATGTATTTTTTGTGTTCGCGGATCGCACATCTATGTCCAACCAAAGTAATGAATGGCCCAATGAATGATAATCCTGGTTGGTGTTCTTGTCCACCCATAAACATATACTCATTGAAGACCGACCTAATTACCTTTTCCAATAGTTTTGTGGAAAGTGAAAGATAAATTTCCGGATGCGCGCTCAGATACCCGTTAATGCACGTCACACTCGCCAAGTACCTACCCGTTGCCGTCTAGTTACGGAGACTTGCTCCGAGATACTGACTGCTTCACCCTGCCAGTATTAACCCGTCTGCCACTGGAAGTCCTGATCCAGACCATATACCTGGCATTAAAGTGCTCTAACAATAACACAGGAACACACGTCACTAATCCGAATACAAAGTGACGTGGGCGACGAGAGTAGCATGCCGTACAGCGATAAGATTCTGATTATATGCTTACATGATAGATGGAATAATGAATAATTTCTTGCAAGGTCATTCGAACGAAACAAGTCGTATAATATTTTGATAATGACTACGGAATAACTTTCTCATCTAAGGTAAATTCTCAACACACTTCATCGGTAGAGGCGCAATAGCCCACCTCGAAACGCGACCGCAACAGATACTACCTCAAAATGCAGGAAAAAAAACTGTACCTAAAGTATACATTATTGTCTCCGAAACTGAATTAGCGACACTAGGCGCCCTCAATTGTTATTACGAAAACTTGCACATGCAGTATGACTTCGATATCAATCAGAATCACGTCAGTATTGATTATGAATAATAGATTGTACAGACAAAGAATGAAAGCAAAAACAGCGAGTGTCTTAGGATAGCCTTAAAAATTACGGTACAGCTAATTCTGTGATAGCTTAACATACGTGTGATCGACTTCTCAGCTATTGATTGATAGCCAGCAAACATAACACTGACTGAGCCGAGCCTGACACATTCCTTCGTTGATTTCAGGATTTTTGAGTGATACGGTAATCCAGCACTATAGCATTTGAATAGCCTGGAATCGGCCAACAATTCCCATCTAACCAGTTTCCCTTCCATTTTTTTATCTAGTGCGGCGGTGCTGACTAGCCTTCAAGCTATTACCGCCGCTAAATAGAAAAAGAAACAAGAAAATAGGAAATCCGGCACCATGGCATTTAAATAGCCTGAAATGAGCCTAAAATTCCCGTATGATCAGTTTTCCGAAATAATTTTCCACTCTATTTTATTTCAGTGTGGAGGTGCTGACTCGCCGTCAAGGTAGCACCGCCACTGGACAGAAAAAAAATAAAAAAAATAAGAAATCCGGCACCATGGCATTTAAATAGCCTGAAATGAGCCTAAAATTCCCGTATGATCAGTTTTCCGAAATAATTTTCCACTCTATTTTATTTCAGTGTGGAGGTGCTGACTCGCCGTCAAGGTAGCACCGCCACTGGACAGAAAAAAAATAAAAAAAATAAGAAATCCGGCACCATGGCATTTAAATAGCCTGAAATGAGCCTAAAATTCCCGTATGATCAGTTTTCCGAAATAATTTTCCACTCTATTTTATTTCAGTGTGGAGGTGCTGACTCGCCGTCAAGGTAGCACCGCCACTGGACAGAAAAAAAATAAAAAAAATAAGAAATCCGGCACCATGGCATTTAAATAGCCTGAAATGAGCCTAAAATTCCCATATGATCAGTTTTCCGAAATAGTTTTCCACTCTATTTTATTTTAGTGTGGTGGTGCTGACTCGCCGTTGAGCTATATAGTACCGCTGCTGAATAGAAAAAGGAACAAAAAAATAGGAAATCCGGTACCATGGCATTTAAATAGCCTAAAATGAGCCTAAAATTTCCGTATGATCAGTTTTCCGAAATAATTGTCCACTCTATTTTATTTCAGTGTGGAGGTGCTGACTCGCCGTCAAGGTAGCACCGCCACTGGACAGAAAAAAAATAAAAAAAATAAGAAATCCGGCACCATGGCATTTAAATAGCCTGAAATGAGCCTAAAATTCCCGTATGATCAGTTTTCCGAAATAATTTTCCACTCTATTTTATTTCAGTGTGGAGGTGCTGACTCGCCGTCAAGGTAGCACCGCCACTGGACAGAAAAAAAATAAAAAAAATAAGAAATCCGGCACCATGGCATTTAAATAGCCTGAAATGAGCCTAAAATTCCCATATGATCAGTTTTCCGAAATAGTTTTCCACTCTATTTTATTTTAGTGTGGTGGTGCTGACTCGCCGTTGAGCTATATAGTACCGCTGCTGAATAGAAAAAGGAACAAAAAAATAGGAAATCCGGTACCATGGCATTTAAATAGCCTAAAATGAGCCTAAAATTTCCGTATGATCAGTTTTCCGAAATAATTGTCCACTCTATTTTATTTCAGTGTGGAGGTGCTGACTCGCCGTCAAGGTAGCACCGCCACTGGACAGAAAAAAAATAAAAAAAATAAGAAATCCGGCACCATGGCATTTAAATAGCCTGAAATGAGCCTAAAATTCCCGTATGATCAGTTTTCCGAAATAATTGTCCACTCTATTTTATTTCAGTGTGGAGGTGCTGACTCGCCGTCAAGGTAGCACCGCCACTGGACAGAAAAAAAATAAAAAAAATAAGAAATCCGGCACCATGGCATTTAAATAGCCTGAAATGAGCCTAAAATTCCCGTATGATCAGTTTTCCGAAATAATTGTCCACTCTATTTTATTTCAGTGTGGAGGTGCTGACTCGCCGTCAAGGTAGCACCGCCACTGGACAGAAAAAAAATAAAAAAAATAAGAAATCCGGCACCATGGCATTTAAATAGCCTGAAATGAGCCTAAAATTCCCGTATGATCAGTTTTCCGAAATAATTGTCCACTCTATTTTATTTCAGTGTGGAGGTGCTGACTCGCCGTCAAGGTAGCACCGCCACTGGACAGAAAAAAAATAAAAAAAATAAGAAATCCGGCACCATGGCATTTAAATAGCCTGAAATGAGCCTAAAATTCCCGTATGATCAGTTTTCCGAAATAATTTTCCACTCTATTTTATTTCAGTGTGGAGGTGCTGACTCGCCGTCAAGGTAGCACCGCCACTGGACAGAAAAAAAATAAAAAAAATAAGAAATCCGGCACCATGGCATTTAAATAGCCTGAAATGAGCCTAAAATTCCCATATGATCAGTTTTCCGAAATAGTTTTCCACTCTATTTTATTTTAGTGTGGTGGTGCTGACTCGCCGTTGAGCTATATAGTACCGCTGCTGAATAGAAAAAGGAACAAAAAAATAGGAAATCCGGTACCATGGCATTTAAATAGCCTAAAATGAGCCTAAAATTTCCGTATGATCAGTTTTCCGAAATAATTGTCCACTCTATTTATTTTAGTGTGGTGGTGCTGACTCGCCGTTGAGCTATATAGTACCGCTGCTGAATAGAAAAAGGAACAAAAAATAGGAAATCCGGTACCATGGCATTTAAATAGCCTAAAATGAGCCTAAAATTCCCGTATGATCAGTTTTCCGAAATAATTTTCCACTCTATTTTATTTTAGTGTGGTGGTGCTGACTCGCCGTCAAGGTAGCACCGCCACTGGACAGAAAAAAAATAAAAAAAATAAGAAATCCGGCACCATGGCATTTAAATAGCCTGAAATGAGCCTAAAATTCCCGTATGATCAGTTTTCCGAAATAATTTTCCACTCTATTTTATTTCAGTGTGGAGGTGCTGACTCGCCGTCAAGGTAGCACCGCCACTGGACAGAAAAAAAATAAAAAAAATAAGAAATCCGGCACCATGGCATTTAAATAGCCTGAAATGAGCCTAAAATTCCCGTATGATCAGTTTTCCGAAATAGTTTTCCACTCTATTTTATTTTAGTGTGGTGGTGCTGACTCGCCGTTGAGCTATATAGTACCGCTGCTGAATAGAAAAAGGAACAAGAAAATAGGAAATCCGGCACCATGGCATTTAAATAGCCTGAAATGAGCCTAAAATGAGCCTAAAATTTCCGTATGATCAGTTTTCCGAAATAATTGTCCACTCTATTTTATTTCAGTGTGGTGGTGCTGACTCGCCGTCAAGGTAGCACCGCCACTGGACAGAAAAAAAATAAAAAAAATAAGAAATCCGGCACCATGGCATTTAAATAGCCTGAAATGAGCCTAAAATTCCCGTATGATCAGTTTTCCGAAATAATTTTCCACTCTATTTATTTTAGTGTGGTGGTGCTGACTCGCCGTTGAGCTATATAGTACCGCTGCTGAATAGAAAAAGGAACAAAAAATAGGAAATCCGGTACCATGGCATTTAAATAGCCTAAAATGAGCCTAAAATTCCCGTATGATCAGTTTTCCGAAATAATTTTCCACTCTATTTTATTTTAGTGTGGTGGTGCTGACTCGCCGTCAAGGTAGCACCGCCACTGGACAGAAAAAAAATAAAAAAAATAAGAAATCCGGTACCATGGCATTTAAATAGCCTGAAATGAGCCTAAAATTCCCGTATGATCAGTTTTCCGAAATAATTTTCCACTCTATTTTATTTCAGTGTGGTGGTGCTGACTCGCCGTCAAGGTAGCACCGCCACTGGACAGAAAAAAAATAAAAAAAATAAGAAATCCGGCACCATGGCATTTAAATAGCCTGAAATGAGCCTAAAATTCCCGTATGATCAGTTTTCCGAAATAATTTTCCACTCTATTTATTTTAGTGTGGTGGTGCTGACTCGCCGTTGAGCTATATAGTACCGCTGCTGAATAGAAAAAGGAACAGAAAAATAGGAAATCCGGTACCATGGCATTTGAATAGCCTGAAATAAGCCTAAAATTCCCGTATGATCAGTTTTCCGAAATAATTGTCCACTCTATTTTATTTCAGTGTGGTGGTGCTGACTCGCCGTCAAGGTAGCACCGCCACTGGACAGAAAAAAAATAAAAAAAATAAGAAATCCGGCACCATGGCATTTAAATAGCCTGAAATGAGCCTAAAATTCCCGTATGATCAGTTTTCCGAAATAATTTTCCACTCTATTTATTTTAGTGTGGTGGTGCTGACTCGCCGTTGAGCTATATAGTACCGCTGCTGAATAGAAAAAGGAACAAGAAAATAGGAAATCCGGCACCATGGCATTTAAATAGCCTGAAATGAGCCTAAAATGAGCCTAAAATTTCCGTATGATCAGTTTTCCGAAATAATTGTCCACTCTATTTTATTTCAGTGTGGTGGTGCTGACTCGCCGTCAAGGTAGCACCGCCACTGGACAGAAAAAAAATAAAAAAAATAAGAAATCCGGCACCATGGCATTTAAATAGCCTGAAATGAGCCTAAAATTCCCGTATGATCAGTTTTCCGAAATAATTTTCCACTCTATTTATTTTAGTGTGGTGGTGCTGACTCGCCGTTGAGCTATATAGTACCGCTGCTGAATAGAAAAAGGAACAGAAAAATAGGAAATCCGGTACCATGGCATTTGAATAGCCTGAAATAAGCCTAAAATTCCCGTATGATCAGTTTTCCGAAATAATTTTCCACTCTATTTTATTTTAGTGTGGTGGTGCTGACTCGCCGTTGAGCTATATAGTACCGCTGCTGAATAGAAAAAGGAACAAGAAAATAGGAAATCCGGCACCATGGCATTTAAATAGCCTGAAATGAGCCTAAAATGAGCCTAAAATTTCCGTATGATCAGTTTTCCGAAATAATTGTCCACTCTATTTTATTTCAGTGTGGTGGTGCTGACTCGCCGTCAAGGTAGCACCGCCACTGGACAGAAAAAAAATAAAAAAAATAAGAAATCCGGCACCATGGCATTTAAATAGCCTGAAATGAGCCTAAAATTCCCGTATGATCAGTTTTCCGAAATAATTTTCCACTCTATTTATTTTAGTGTGGTGGTGCTGACTCGCCGTCAAGGTAGCACCGCCACTGGACAGAAAAAAAATAAAAAAAATAAGAAATCCGGCACCATGGCATTTAAATAGCCTGAAATGAGCCTAAAATTCCCGTATGATCAGTTTTCCGAAATAATTTTCCACTCTATTTATTTTAGTGTGGTGGTGCTGACTCGCCGTTGAGCTATATAGTACCGCTGCTGAATAGAAAAAGGAACAGAAAAATAGGAAATCCGGTACCATGGCACTTAAATAGCCTAAAACGAGCCCTAAATTTTCATCGTAACCATTTTGAAAAAATCACCCCCCTATCATGTTTTTTTGCTGTGGCGGTGCTGACCGAACGTTAAGCTAGCCCCACCACTGATTTTTCTGGGTATTTTCGAAATTTTGATTTTTGGCACTGGAGCATTCAAATAGCCTAAAACGAGCCCTAAATTTTCATCGTAACCATTTTGAAAAAATCACCCCCCTACCATGTTTTTTTGCTGTGGCGGTGCTGACCGAACGTTAAGCTAGCCCCACCACTGATTTTTCGGGTATTTTCGAAATTTAGATTTTCGGCACTGGAGCATTCAAATAGCCTAAAACGAGCCCTAAATTTTCATACAACCCGTTTCCCGAAAATCACTTCAGTACCTATTCTTTTCGTTGTGGTGGTGCTGACTTAACGTTAAGCCAGCACCACCACGGGTTTTTGAGCTTTTTTCAAAAGCCCAAAATTCGGCAATGTGGCATTTAATTAGCCTGAAATGAGCCCTAAATTATGGCATAGGTCATTTTTTGATTTGACGTTGTGGTGGTGCTAGCTTAACAGAGGTCTGAATGAATGATAGGACGTAACACCCCTTTTGAGACGCTTTCCTATTCCCGCGCATTTCGGACGGTTCGAGAGTATATTGGCGCGGTTTTGGCGTCGCTCCGACGTGCATATGGCATGCACGTGGACAGTAACATAAAACAGTCGGCCACTCTTGACCGTCGGGCCTCGATATTCGAAAGTTACCCCTGAAGTTGTAACTGGAGAGGGTCTTCTTTAGAAAGTGTTAAGATTTATGTTTTACCCTGAGTGCTGTACTCTTTATAAATGTATGACTTCCGTTGCTGTTTCTGCTCCATAGGTGATTTTACGTTGGGCTAAGCTCCGTGAGAACGTTTTTGCTCGTATTCTGAACTACTCGTATGATTTTATTGAAGATATTTGGTTTAATCACAATTTGAATCTTAGCGCCCCGCCGAGTGGCGTCATCTATCGGAAGTATAACTGGGCTATTGGCCCCGACGTAACAAGATTAAATTACTAGATCTCACCAAATTTAGTTAGATCTAGTGATTTATCAAGTTAGATCTAATGAATATTTCCGTTCCGAGCCTCCGGTCCGGGTGACAGCAGCCTGACGCCGCATGAAATGCTACCGGACCCCTATTCAGTAAGATACGATCGTTTTGTTACGATCGGTTTATGATATAATTAATAAACTATTGACTACCAAACGATTTGATTAGACTACTAATCACCACCAATCGACCACCAAACGATTGGTTTGGTCGAAATTAGAAAAAGCTCAAGTTGGTCGGCTAACTTTATGTAGGTGCGCTACTGGACAAGTCGCGTCTACAAAGCTGGTAGCACTGCTGGACCGAATCCACGAAAAAGCACGGTAGGGTGCGTTCGTTTATGCAGCCAGAACAGCAGCTGCACGCTCTCATTGGTCATTTCCACTCTATTCTCCGATCCGATTGGATTAGCAGATAGCTGAGCAGATCTGCTGCAGTCACTGCATAAACGAATGCAGGACGTCGACCGCGACGCGCTGGTGGCCCATTGTAGACTTTCCATCAATCGGAATACTCCCTAGGAATACTCCGTTACCGCCAGTCAACTCCTGAGTTGAACAAAGCGAATTAAGTGTTATTGATAAAATATGGAGAAGATCATTATTCATGTATTGCTGTACCTTCTAGTTTTGTCGCAAAGTGAGTTTTTATATCCAACACAATTTTATATTTTCCTTACTTTTCACCCACATAGCCTCAACTATCGTTTTCTCCAACAGGCAACGCCCTGGAATGCTATGTTTGTGACAATCAAGAAGGAAACATCGAAAAGTGTCTCAACACTATTAAAACATGCGAACAAGGCCAAGATGTTTGTTTTTCCGAAATCAAATGGGGCAGTAAGTTGTACATCTTCAATTCACTTCAGCACTATATTTGTTTATGCCTGCATGCAGCCAATACTCACAAGGAAAGAACCTGTTTTGGCCCCCACAAATTTGATTCATGACTGATTGACTCATAGTAAATGAAGAACATGACTAGGTCTTCAACATGCCGAAGCAGTAATACTTGCTTCGGAACCATTTCTGTGCAAATTGATCAGACATGCCACATGACTTCAGAGACAGCAAGCGCTTGGTCTCACATGCAATGTGTTTGCTATTCACATCTAACTGTGAGAATTTGTTTTTCCTCTTGTCTTTCCCTCTTCATCACCTGTATCACTAGCATGCAAATGAAGAACAAATTTTACAAAATAGCAAATATTCCACAATGATATTCTGCGAAAAAATGTAAAAATTCTCATTCTCCTC
Organism: Ametastegia equiseti; assembly: GCA_963989295.1. NCBI lineage: Eukaryota > Metazoa > Arthropoda > Insecta > Hymenoptera > Tenthredinidae > Ametastegia > Ametastegia equiseti. Next base: position 2,925,033 of record OZ022390.1, read on the forward strand.
ACCATCGTGTGACAATTCAACCGTCTCAAAAGTTGATTTGAAACAGTTGCGAAGCGGGTCTGAGTGCTTTGACATATCACTGTCCTTGTCATGACCTTTTCGCATCGATCAAATCGGTCAGGTTTGTCCCCTGTCAGTCAAAGAACATGCTCTGGAGTCGATAGCATAGAAAAAATAAATAAATAAAACAGTGATTTCACTCGAGTCTTCGCTGGTATCCAGGGAATTCACGACAAAAGTAGTTATCGTAACAATAGGCAACCCAAAAGATGACGCGAAAATGAGTGTATGACTGTGGCTGCTACCAAACTGGAATGGGGAATCGGTGAGAGCGGACTAGCGGACGACAGCTTTCTCTCAAACGTCACGGTTAAAAGTCAGGTTAGGAAGAAAATAACATCGGCACCGATATTAGAGTATGAGATGTGAAGTGATTGTGAGTTGAACGAGCCAACGCAAATCGGATAATTATTCGTAAAAAATCATCGGCAAGCAAAGAGTTGATTCGGGATATCAACTCCGTGTTAGCAACGAGCAGCGCATCTGTGTATTTAGTGAATTGACTTTAGTTAATCAATTTGAGCAAGTAAGTAAATGAAGGTTCATTTACAAAACTATTTGCAGCGAGGTAAGTACTGGTTAGCCGTTGTATCGTTGATTATTTTGCAGCATTTTCTTCGACAACGGTCCTAGGCTTGGTCACTGGAACTTGAACGACTAATCTTGACTCGACTCGACTTTAGCAAATTTGTTGCATCCGACGAAGATAGGGAATCAGACGCGACACTCAACATTTATTCTCCGGCTGCAGGTAATCGAAGGGATTTGAAAGTCTCTCGTCGCACGAGTTTTGACAGAGGTAATATCACAATTCATAACTGCTGATAAATTCATTCAGAGTGATAATTTAATTCAAAGTAGTAGACGATTGCGTATTTGGGACTGGGACTGGGAGTGAAGTGAGTGTCAGCGAGTTAGTCAAAAATAATTTAGCATAAACGAGAGTCGGTCGCGGGACAAAATAAATAATGATTTTGATCACTGCCATCAGAAGTCATTTATCTAATACTCGTCACCCTTATTAAAAAGCTTTTTTGCACCGACTCGCAGAAACTTACTTCACGCCCAGTCTCAAATACTCCATCGTCTACTACTTCGAGATAAATTATCACTCTAAATCAATTTATCAGCTGTTGACAATTTTGATATTGACTTTTTGAAGACTCGTACGACGGGAGACTTTCAATTCCCTTCGATTACCTACGGCCTGAGAACAAATGTCGAGTGTCGTCTTTTGATTCCCTATCTTCGTCGAATGCAACAAATTTGCCAAAGTCGAGTCGAGTCAAGATTAGTCGTGCAAGTTCCAGTGACCATGCCTCGGACCATCGTCGAAGAAAATGCTGCATAATAATCGACGATACAGCGGCTAACGAGTACTTGCCTTGTTGCAAATCATTTTATAAATGAAGCTTCGTTCACTTATCTGCTCAAATTTATCTACTGAAGTCAATTTACCAAATACACAAATGAGCTGTTCTTTCTCTAACACGGAGTTGATATCCCGAATTGACTCTGCTTGCCGATGTTTTTTCACAAATAATTATCCGGTTCGTGTGGCTTGTTTAACTCACAACCACTTCACATCTCATGTTTGAACATCGTTGCCATTGTTATTTTCTTCCTAACCTGACTTTTAACCGCGACGTTTGACAGAAAGCCTTCGGCTAGGTCCACTCTCACTGATCCCCTATTCCAGTTTGGTAGCAGAGAAATTTGCGGGTCGCCTTTTGGGTTGCCTTTCGTTAGAATGACTACTGTCGTCATGAATTTCCTGTAAACATCTTCACTGTTCTCACAGCTCAAGCATTTATGTATGTCGTTCCCATCGTCATATCGCAAATGCATCGCAGCCACATAGTGACGGAAAATTGGCTCAACGATAATTGAGTAAATTGCAACTGTGCAAATGAAAACTGCTTTTTACGAAGTCTGTTTTATAGATCTTGTTGATACGGAGGACCTGGCAAAAAACACTTGCATCTTATATTCGATATAAGCTGAAGAAAAAGATTAGGTGTGTCTTGAAAAAATACTACTATTGACTTCTGAATTCAGCCCAATGATATTTTCCACTGATGTACAGGGTGTATCATCTCAAGTATCACGAACGAGAATGAGAAGAATCGACGCAAAGCCACGTTCCGTTAGTCAATGAACAATGGCATAATTTTTTTTCATACACCAAGACTTTGAATCCTCTATTCTCGTATACGAAATTTTTATACTTGTTCATTGGCTGCAAGAACACAGTTTTGCGTCGATTTATTTCATTCACATTTTCGACACTTGAGATACTACACCTTATATACTCTGAAATGGGGAAGTAGGCCTGCAAATTATACCTTCACTAGGATTATATCCAATAAAACCTATAATTCCTAAGCCTTGCAGTCCACTTCCAAAATACAACAACCCCTCGTAGCTAAAAGTATGAACTCCCTAGGACTTTCGTTGCAGACCGTAGTATCAGTCCCAGTATTGTCAGGTTCTTTTGAAACAATTCCCTGGAATCGTTTATCAATTGAATTATACAATGCTGGACGCGAGTTGTGGAAATATGTACTGTCAGAATGAGAATCTATACTTATGTCGAACACAAGCAATTTCATCTACAACGAAATGAGTAAACACCACATACCAAACTGTAAGATTCCCATCATACAAAATCATTGATGATACGATACATTGCCATTATATGAAAGGTTTTTTTTTTAAATCACATAGACAAAGCATGTTGAACTCAAATGTGTGTATGGGCCCAAATAATACAAACAGTATTGCGGTACACCGCAAGTGATGTAAATAATATCGAAGATGTGATTTGCAAAGTATTATTACATTTTTATGGAATGAAAGTTTGTATGGGCCAATGAAAAACTCCATTTACGGCTTGCTTTTAATGCAGATTTACAAAACGTTATTTGATACTACATTTGCTTTTTAAGGTACACCATACTGGTCCCAAGGAGCCAAAAAACAATATTACATTTCAAAAAGATGTTCAACAAAAAAGGAATGCGATAGAATAAGACGGGGAAACATGAAAGACTGCACGCATATATGGTACCAGGATTGGAAATGTTCTGAATGTTGTCAGGGAGACCGCTGCAACTATTATATAATAGTAAGTTTAATCCAATCCAATCAATATAAGCCAAATCATCACACAGTCATCGATTTTTCATTGCTACTTTTCACGAATTAACAAGAGAAAGAGACAGAGAAACTTGCAAGTTCCTTCGCTTCTCGTCAGCAATTTTGAAATGAATCCAATTAGTCTCAGAAAATATTTTATGTTGAAATAGGGGAGTGATCACCCTGTGGAACCAAATCGATTCCTTACAAAAACCCAAGATTAATGACCCTCAACAAAGATTTCGAGGAATCAGTACTTTTTGAGTTGTAGGCAACTTAGATTGACTAGATCGATTAATCAGAGCCCTACTGCTTCCTATAGCTAGGGGTGGCTTCGAATAGTTATCATTATTGGGGCATTACAATATTCTATTTTCGATTTGTTCAGCAATGGCGCACTTTTCCGAGAAATCTGAAAAAATTAGAGAAAATCAGACACAGTTCGATGTTCATACTGTGAAAGAAAGGAGCAAGTCACTTTTCGAAATCTTTCGAAAATTGACGATCCAAGTATTGAAAGATTTCTCACGGTCCGAGTATACAGCGAAAAATTTGGAAAAATTCTTGAGCATGCACATCCATGACCATCAAGCGTCAAAGTTTTTTTTTTTTTTTTTCTCTTCGGAGTAAAAATAGCGTGGAATGACGAAGATACTGACATTTCGTTTTCCGAGCTTCCCAGTGTTAGTATTGGAGATGAGAGGTTGAAATTTGCGGTAAGTTGGTTTTTGACGCAGTGCTAGAACTTGATGCATAACGAATCCAAATCGGTTGGGGGGCACATTTCATACGGAAATCCGGATATCAGAATACCAAATTGAAATAATAATTGTCACTAGCACGAAATATTGCATTCAGAATTTGTTTATACTCGCACTACTGTAATCTGGAAAAACTCGAGTTCTAATTCCTTACATTAGAAACTGCATGCTCATGCGCGGTGGATATCTGTCAATACAATACATATACAAATACCTGTCAATAACTAAGCGTTTTTGTTGAATGAGGTGAATTTCCTGGAAAAATTCGTTGTACAGGTCATCCCCGTTTGTAATAAGGCTTGTCAGGTGTCATCTTGTAGGTACCAGAGGTCCTGTTTATCTGTCCAAAGTTCTCGAAAATTCACCACTGCGCCTTATCCTAAAGATAGTTCACTTCCAAGTACTCCAAATTGAAAGTGAAAAAATCTTGAAAAATGGGGAAATAAGAAGGAAAGTCATTTACATCTGTTTGCATGCACGATGGCCATAGGCTACACCCTTAAGGTGCAACAGGAGTCTCTTCAGATAACAATGGTTATCCGCATCGTTGTCCAGTTGTTATTTGAAGAGACTCCCGTTGCACCGCGAAATGTTGCATAGAGTAACGACTTTTGCACTAGGACGCAGAGAAGTGTAGAAATCCCATACCAGTATAGCTGATCCCATGGTCACAGACCCTTAAAAGCTAGCTGCCACTTTAAGGCGATACAGTAGAGATCACTTCCAACATAACCTAGCTAACATAAAAAAATACGAGTTTTACAGTAATCCTATCAGTTTTTTCGACAAAGTGACATACTTGGCCACTTTCTGCCGAAAAACTGAATTCATTCGACGAGGGTTCATTCGGATCAATTGGGTGGTCTGCGAGAAATTACGATTCGCGTTTTCCATTGGTATTAATGGAATTTCTTATAGATTCCCATATCGCCTTAAGGAGTTTGGAGCACATGACTTCTTTACCAAAGGGACGCACATTTTCGCTGATTCTAGCAACGGTTTTGTATAATCGGTCTTATTTCTTCGTAAGACTACGGGATCAGCTCCAAACTTTTTCTGAACGATCATTGAAATGTTAGGAAGTTCACGCTGGTCAGCCAGGGCGATGAAACGGCCAAACCAATTTTTAATCTGTTTATTTACGCGACGCTCCAAAGTCAGCTATTACTCACACAAGTAAAACACACAGATAGAGGCATTTGCTTTTGTCTTTAATTAGTTTCTGGCGAAGGACACACCCTCGCTTGGACCAGCGCCAACTTCCTGCCGATATCAGCAACATTTTGGTACACCTCCGAGACAGATCAGTGACGAAATGGCAAAATGAAACCGATTATTGGACGCAGAATGATAGATGCACACCAGATGCACACACGTCCTTCCGAGCACGCAACTGATATATCTATATACAGGGTGAGGCATTTATAGTGACCCAGGCATTTTTCTCCCAAACGAAGCGAGATACAAAAAAAAGTTTTGGGCATTAGTTTCATGGTTTCAAGGGGGACACAAGATGGTGGTTTTGAATTTTTTTAAAGTCGAAGTATCAAGGTGATTCGAAGGTCAACTTTGGTTTTTCAAATGGAATGGTATATTTTTTATTCCAGAAATCGAAAGAGCGTTCAATTCTAGATCAAAAAGTACTGGTATACTACGGTCTCAAAATGGAAGGATCATGAGATGTTCATCGAAAAAGAAAAATGAATCGGCTTACTTCTCAATGGCGTAGACAGAGCACAGGCAAAATTCCGAGGAAATTCCACAGCGAATGTTCAAAATGTTGGCCATTTACTTCGATGCATTTTTGATAACGTCCAATGAAGGAACGCTGCACTGCCAACAAAGTGTCCTCCTGAATACCGGCACATGCATCGATGATGCGCTGGCGCATATGTTCGGCAGTGGTCGGCACTTCCTTATAAACTTTGACTCATAAGTACCCCCACAGAAAAAAGTCTGGAGAAGTCAGATCCGGAGCGCGGGCCGGCCAATGAACGAATGGCCAACATTTCGAACACATGTTGTAAAATTACATCGGGAAGACATTGTCCTCACAATGTCTACGCCGTTGATGTACGGAAGAACCGATTCATTTTTCTTTTTCAATGAATATTCCATGATCCTTTAATTTTGAGACCATAGTACACCAGTACTTTTCGATCTAGAATTGAATGCTCTTTCGATTTCCGGAATAAAAAATATACCATCCCATTCGAAAAACCAAAGTTGACCTTCGAATGACCTTGATACTTCGACTTAAGAAAAAATTCAAAATCACCATCTTGTGTCCCCCTTGAAACCATGAAACTAATGCCTGAAACTTTTTTTTGTATCTTGCTTCCTTTGAGAGAGAAATGCCTGGGTCATTATAAATGCCTCACCCTGTATACTAGTGTGATACGGACACATGCAGTGCGGCTCGTAGCCGTAGTTCCTGGTTTAGCCGTGCTCAAAACCTCTTCAAGTTTCGTAGAATACTATGGCAGATAAACAGAGCGGCTAGTCTAACAACGAGATTTAATATACAGGTAAATGTATAAGATGAGGCAGTCTAAGGATGGAGAGTGATAGAGACTCGATTCGAAGGCACGACTTTTTAACTGATCAACAATCAGAAAACCATGTCAGACTCTGATCGAAACAGGAAAAGGATACTCGAATTCTTGATGTACGGGATCAGCATGATCATCAGTTCTCAATCTGATATGATTCCCCTGACTGCTGATTAATTATACATGTAGAGTATGCTTTTATATGGCCCGGAACCCTTCCATTTTCGATACTTGAAGTGACTCACCCTGTATAAGTCTGTCCACCGATACTACAGATGATAAAAATCAACAGAGGCCAAAAGACAAGGTCCTCGTGATATTTGTATCATAATATGTCTGACCATTCTATTTTTATTTCAGTCCAATGCAACGAAGAACAACATTCACAATGCCGTGCTTCCATTTGCGGCAATGTCGTATTTTTTTATCACAAAATTGAGAAACGTACTTTAGTCTAAAGTACGTGATGGAGTCCACAGCGATGTGATCGTTCAAAGTGAGAGGAACAAACGAAATTTGGACAAATTATACATGATAGAAGAATATATGATAACTTTATCGGCTAGTTAAACTAAGAGATCTAAATAGCTATTCAATAGAATAAGAATTTTGTATCATATCCGTCCAATTGTTCAAAATAGTTACACTACCACCAAATGTATAAGATCACTCGTAAGACGTTCTGTTTCAATGGAATTATGAAATTAGATCCTTTAGAACCTTATAATGTAAGATATGCAAATATCAGTTGGGCAAACGTGAATCTCTCAAGAAACTTATAATTCCCAACTGCCTGACACTCTGTTGAAATATAAAATCTTCCACAGCTGAAAAAAATTTTTCACAAGCTGCGTACAAGCCAGATATTGTATTACGTATGCATACATACGAAACAGGACAGCTATGTATTTCCATTGAAATTGGTGAATGAGCTGACTTTTTGGTGGTAGTGTACCTTAGGGTGGTCGTTATTTGGGGTCGAAATGAATTTTACCCCTTCCGCCCCCTAAATCGGTTCGAAATACGGAAAAAGTAACGCTGTAATTTTTTCAGATTTTTTAAAAATTGCTTGACCCTTGACCACGGGGGTTGAAGTTTCCCATTTGAAATACACGGGGTTTCCCGCGTTTGCAGTCGCTATTTTACTGTGGGTCCAAATATGTGCGTAAAATCTTGAAATTTCCGGAAATTAGTCGACAAGCATGTTGCTACATGGAAAAAATTTCCCAAAACGCTATCCTCGAAATATTGTGTACCATGACCATAATAATTAAATCGATGGACTAACACCTAACGGGCGTGAACGGCGAAAAAAAATTTTTTTTTTGCGGATATGCCCAAAACGTTTTATATTGCATGAAAAAGATTTGGCGACTGAAAAAGGAAAAATTGTTTTTCGGCGCTTACGCCCCTATATTATTAGTCCATCGAAATTATTATTTTTTTTTTTAGATTTTTTTTTCATTTTCTTCTCCGTTTTTTAATAAATGAACTCACACTAAAATAATTTTCTAAACGAGTCACAAATTCTTAAGTATTGTCTCCTTCTTTGCGTTTGGATTATTATTTCGATATTCACTCACAATTTTTAAAATGAACTATAATTTTTGTTGTTCGTTTCGTGTGAGTATTTCATTGCAATCGGTGAACACTGTTCACATTCCTAAAAAAAATTCTAAAAAAAGAAATTTAAAAAAGATTCTAAAAAAAAAATTTCAGTATTAAGGTCATGTTACACAATATTTTGAAGGTAGAGGTTTTCGGAAATTTTTCGTATGTAGCAACATGCTTGTCAAGTGATTTCTGAAAATTTCAAGATTTTACGAACATATTTAGGCCCACAGTAAAATAATGACTGCGAACGCGGGAAAACCCCATGTATTTCAAATGGGAAACTTCAACCCCCGTGGTCAAGGGTCAGGCATTTTTTTCAAAATCTGAAAAAATTACAGCGTTACTTTTTACGTATTTCGAACCGATTCAGGGGGCGGAAGGGGTAAAATTCATTTTAACCCCAAATAACGACCACCCTAGTACCTACATACTCTAGATGGTCGAATGATGGTTGGAATGTGTAATACTGCTGGAGAATATTTACATGATGTAATTAGGCAACTTGACTATCGCCAATAACCAATTATGCATTGAGTATTATCATTACAAGTAACCCAGCTGCTAGTACTGGAAATGATTTCCTTAGAATATCAGCCGTATATGCGCAACTACTTACAAATTCTAAGTACATTTATACCAGCACCAAGCAAGCATTATGAATGCAGCAATAATTGTAGCACTGTGCTGAGGAGAACCACAGTGCGGTAAATCTGGTGTTGTAATTCAATGCTAACTTAAACTGCAGCTTTTTAACGCATTTGAATCATTATCATATATTTGCAATTTTTCCAAGATCACGATTAGCTTTTTAGGTGTTATTCAACTTGTCAATATTCTTTGTATCTTTCTGCCAAGTTTTATCATATCATAATTTTATAATTAGACATAAATGGTAGATCTAATAGTCATAGATGCACAAAAGCAATTGAGATTTATTTCATAAGCCTAATTTCTATATTATGTTCATAATGAGCCGTTGAACTATTATGCAGCGAAATTTAGACAACCTACAGACGCTCCAATTTTCATTTAAAAATAACTTGTTATACTAAATGTCTACACTCATAGAATTAATTATTTTGCTATTTATATTTATTTATATTCTGCACACATGCTTAACCCTTCGAAGCATAACGCAATCGGAAATTCTATTTCTTCCCGTTTCGAGATACTTTTCACTGAATTGGAATGATGGACTGTGGAAAAACCTTGCAAAATTGTATGTCTCTGGTGCTCATAATCAAAGTGCAAAAGAAGTCTTTTGATAGGCAAGCGACCTACACAATTTTCAGGAAACAGCCCTTATGAAAATTATGTGTTGAAAGAACACAGGCTCCAGCAGGTCAATATCAGCATGACATTAATTTGATAAATTGTATACCTAGCATTGCTAATTATTCATGAGAAATGAAACCAAGTGCATTTGTATTCATAAACCTATGCATGGATTATGAAACCAATAATACATAACCCAACATTATCATTCAGTAATATCTACTGTACTGAACGTTTATCTGAAATATGTAGAAAATCTCATGGGAATCTATTTTATAATATTGTATATCTTAAGTGAACATCCAAGGAAAAGAGTATAACATAGGTATATGTGGGCAATTCCATACCACGCGGACCACACTTTCAAAACATTGTGACATAGATTCCCTTCAGACTCCGAGCTTGAACTTATCGTACTCCGCGCTACTGTGTAATCTTATCCCGATTGGTCTCGTATTTTCAGAAATACAAGCACAACCATTATGGTCTTCTTTTCTGCATATCCGCGTCAATTTTCATTGCAAAGCGACTTCTAGAGGAACATTTCGTAGCGAACAACGCGTATATTTAAATTGGCAACAGACCTCTCGGTAAAACTTGTAAATTGATATGGGATTTATCAAAGTCATGTCGAAATCACACTTTCTTGCGCTCGAACATTCGAAAGAAGCAAATTTGTCATCACACATACATATTTAGCTTGGTAGGTCACAAAATATTCACAGGACGAGCAATTTGGGATAGCCAGTCATTTGGGCGCTACCAAGAATTTAATTTGAGAATTGATGGAAAATACAAAAAGTCACCAGCTTTGAAAATGATCGTGTGATATGGAATTCCCCATATCTATGGATATATGAAAATCCGGAATCATTCGATTTCAATTCCGTCCGTTTTTTTTTTTATAATCATGAATCATATGTTCGTAGCGTAAATACATTATTTGTTAAATGTTGTGTATTAATATGTACAAAATGAATGCCGTCCATATAAAAATAAATTTATACTTTTAATAATCGATTTATGTATCAACTTCTACTCATGATGAACAATAATTGATGAGCTAATTTCATAACACTGAAATAGAACAACTGTATACAGATGTTAGATGTGGATTTGTATTTGTTGACATCATACACGAGAGTTGCTGGACTGCGCTTTTGTGTATGATGCCCCAAGCAAGGGAAATTCCTCCAATGAAGCCTAAATGGGAACATGAACATTATCGAAACCCCTTCATTCATAAACCCACGGTTATGTCAATATCTTCATATAAAAATGATTGTTATCGAACCCGATTTAGGCTTAAATTCTTTAAAAAAATTTCAATTTTTTTAAAAACGTCTTTTCCGAGATAACTCGATTTTTGTGTGTTTTTCGTCAAAATCAACGATTTGGGATGCTCTGAAAATTTGGAAAAAAATACTAAAGTGAGAAGCAAGAGGAAGCAAAACTTTTAGCCTCTTTGACTTTGCAATAAAATGTAAGCTTTTTGAGTTGAATTGAATAAACGAAAAAACTTGAAAAAATCGCTGCATCTGAACGGTAAGTCGAAAAAATCTATGAAAATCAGAAAGTGTACCTTCTTCAGAAGAAAACACGGGAAAAAATCGGCGACTAAATCGGTGAGGGTCAGGGTCAAACTCTGTTCACGTTCATTTGGACTACCCCATATACCGAGAGTTTTCTGTAACACCGGACAGTTCCCCTTCCTACGGCCCAACCAACACAGGCACGGCCCGCGTGCGTGAGGTTCGGCCGGGAGGGGTTAGGCTGCCAGTGGCGCTTCCTCCGAATTTTTCACGCTAGGCCGATGCTATGCTATGCGTGCTAACTTGAGCCATTTTAGATTTGTTAACCAACGATACGCCGATTTGAGGACAAAAAGGTTGAAAGCAATTTTCATAACTGAACGGATATGAAGTGAATTCGTCTGATGTAAATATTCATCTTTGAAATTGATCAGACATTTGAAATAAAGAGTCGATTGATCAGTCTATTGTTAATTCATTCGGTTAGCTTATTGTTAGATCTAATTATTATTAAATAGTGTTTTCGTGTGATATTCGAGGTAAACTGGAGCAAGTGAGTGGTGGGTCAATCATTTGAGCCAATATGATCGAAAATCAGTTTTTAGATCTTAATTTTAATGAAAACAACGAGTATTTTTCCCCAGACTAGCTGCGTACAGTCAACGCTGACCTACCCAGGCTTCGCAGCATAATTCTTGCTGCGTCAACCATCTCCGAAAACTATTTTTCACCAGACTAGCTGCGTACAGTCAAATCTAACTTACTCAGTCTTCGCAGCGTAGTTCTTACTGCGTCAACCATTTCCGAAGACTATTTTCCACCAGGCTAGCTGCGTGTAGTCAACGCTGATCTACCCAGGCTTCGCAGCATAATTCTTACTGCGTCAATCATCTTCGAAGACTATTTTTCACCAGACTAGCTGCGTACAGTCAACGCTGACCTACCCAGGCTTCGCAGCGTAGTTCTAACTGCGTCAACCATTTCTGAAGACTATTTTCCACCAGGCTAGCTGCGGATAGTCAACGCTGCTGTACCCAGGCTTCGTAGCATACCAACGAGCTCCGAGAAAGGACCTCCTACTGCGTCAGCCATCTCCGACGAGTATTTTTCACTCGACTGGCTGCGTACAGTCAACGCTGACGTACCCAGGCTTCTCGAGGCTCACTGGTACGCTGCGAAGCCTGGGTACGTCAACGTTGACTATACGCAGCTAGTCCGGTGAAAATACTCGGCGGAAATGGTTGACGCAGTAAGATCTCCTTTCTCGAAGCTCGCTGGTACGCTACGAAGCCTGGGTACGTCAGATTTGACTGTGCGCTGCTAGTCTGGTGAAAAATAGTCTTCGGAGATGGGTGACGCAGTTAGAACTATGCTGCGAAGCCTGGGTAGGTCAGCATTGACTGTACGCAGCTAGTCTGGTGAAAAATAGTCTTCGAAGATGATTGACGCAGTAAGAATTATGCTGCGAAGCCGGGGTGGGTCAGCGTTGACCACACGCAGCTAGCCTGGTGGAAAATAGTCTTCGGAAATGGTTGACGCAGTAAGAACTACGCTGCGAAGACTGAGTAAGTTAGATTTGACTGTACGCAGCTAGTCTGGTGAAAAATAGTTTTCGGAGATGGTTGACGCAGCAAGAATTATGCTGCGAAGCCTGGGTAGGTCAGCGTTGACTGTACGCAGCTAGTCTGGGGAAAAATACTCGTTGTTTTCATTAAAATTAAGATCTAAAAACTGATTTTCGATCATATTGGCTCAAATGATTGACCCACCACTCACTTGCTCCAGTTTACCTCGAATATCACACGAAAACACTATTTAATAATAATTAGATCTAACAATAAGCTAACCGAATGAATTAACAATAGACTGATCAATCGATTCTTTATTTCAAATGTCTGATCAATTTCAAAGATGAATATTTACATCAGACGAATTCACTTCATATCCGTTCAGTTATAAAAATTGCTTTCAACCTTTTTGTCCTCAAATCGGCGTATCGTTGGTCAACAAATCTAAAATGGCTCAAGTTAGCACGCATAGGCCATACGGATTCGGCCTAGCGTGAAAAATTCGGAGGAAGCGCCACTGGCAGCCTAACCCCTCCCGGCCGAACCTCACGCACGCGGGCCGTGCCTGTGTTGGTTGGGCCGTAGGAAGGGGAACTGTCCGGTGTTACAGAAAACTCTCGGTATATACATACGGTCGTTTTTGCAAACTATTAAAAAAGCGGGCAAAAATGAATTCTCGCCTTCGGCTCGTGCTTGCTCGCCTACGACTCGTGCTGCAAACTCCACACTCGGGCGAGAAAGACCCCCTTCTCGCCATAGGCGCACAATATACTATTTTTTGTAGATGTGCCCACAAGATGGTACCTATATCGCGCGAAAAAGATTTCAGCACTAAGAAATCGAAATTTTTTTTTTCGCTTAGGACCTCATGGCATTAGTCACACGAATTATTGATTGAAAACAAAAAACCAAAAATGAAAAATAAAACCAAAAAAATGAAAATTCGACAAGTCATATAATTCTCGATGACAATAATCGTCCTCAATGACATTCCTTCGAAGGAAAATAGGTTTCCGGAGTTTAATCGAATAAAGGTCCGGTGACTTTTCATGACGGAGCGGAATAAAAACGAGATTTTCACATAGAACCCATCCTCAGCCCATAATGCCCATTTAGGGGTAAACTTGAAGGATTTAGACGTTTTTTAAAGAATTTTTCACAATTTTCCAATCGGACCGATTTTTAAAAAAAGTGTGATTGAAATTTTGGAACCGCATTTTCACGATGTTGCGCTTCATTTGGAATAAAGCCGATGTTTGTAAACGAGAGTACGGAAAAAATCCTTGAGAATACGCATGTATCCACCGATTTTTTCACTCCCGTTTCACTGCGACAGAATTATTTAAAAACAAAAAAACGTGGAAAATCGCCGATTCCGAAAATAAAGCGTAGCTTTCTGAAATTTTGAGTTTTGACGTTGAAAACTGTTCAGAACATGTTTTTTTGGACCTTCTGAAGACAGCAAAAAAATTTCATGAAATTCAAAAAATACAACTGAAAAAGTGGCCCGCGTGACGTGGCTGTATATATATACATCGCGTAAGTATCATATTAGGTAGGAAGTATTAGAGTCAATGTTTTTTCAATTACAAAAATTGTCTTTCGTTCTACAAATTAGAACAAAGTACATATCAATAGCCGGGAACGACAAAAATAACGGTTTTTCCTGATTTTCAGTGTGTTCCACCAATTTGTAAAATTTGAAAAAAATACAGCGTATTTTTTGAATCAACGCAAACTAAAAGTGTGAATTTAACGAGTGCCTCTGTCCTAGTTTTCGAGAAAAAAATGTTTGAATAGTTCAAGAAGTTTTTTGGAGAGGGAGGGGTGGTGGAAAAAAGCTAAAAAAATTCGAGTCGAAAGAACTCTACTTCCACTATACACTGTACTTTTTTCATAAGGATTCGTCGATTCAGCAATGAGTTATGAACTAAAGACAAAAAATTGGATTTTCGGGGGTTGTAAATGCATCAGGAGAGGGGAGGGGGTCAAATTGCTGTCGAGCACTTTTTTTTTACAGTACCGACATAATAAAATCATAAATAGCCCAAAAGGTTTTGTGGGCCAAATCACCATTCTTATCCGGCAATAGCCTTTATGATTTGTTTTATCTTCTATTGGCTACGTAACAAATTGACATCGGAAAAACGAAAAAATCCAATGTTATTCAAATGAGAAAATGTTTGGACATTTAGGCACGCCTTCTAATTGAGATAGAAGGATCAAATAGCGCTTAATATTTTTGTTATTTCATTTGGAATCATTAAAGGGGGTGCGTCTAGTCCGATTCAGAATTCAGTGTTTTAACAGACACCCTATTGTACCTATGTCATGTATGTTTCCCTGCAGCGTGCTCAATCACCTTTCTGTGCTGTTATATCATTTTCTAATAAAGCAAAGTCAATCCGATGAAGAAGAACAAAATATTGTCACTCCCGCCGACTATTCATTTACTGCTGAATATTACTATTGGGTGGGGCTCGCCCAGAGAGTGTGGGCCCATCAGATGGAATTATAGGCATCAGAGGCTCTATATTTAGGGCCAAGGATACACCTCTGTGAGTTTGAGCAAAATCTGTGATCCGGATACCTGATGCTCTCCTTGTTAGATCGATGGAATTACCAAATATGTGTATAAAAATATCACCTCATCAGTGAAATCTCTGACTAGTGTATTCATATATAGCGGGTCCATGTCATTTCACTCGAAAAAAAACACTCAAATCGCGGATCTTTGCGCCCTTCGAGGAATCTTTAGTACTATGGAAAAAAAAAATAGAAGTTCACGGATTTCGAAAAATTTTCAAAAATGGCGGAGTTACGGGTGTTTGAATTTTTTTGCACTGCTTGGTTCGAAAATTCATATCTCCAAAACCATTGATCGCAGCTGAATGATCTTGAACTCATTTCATTCACAAAAGAAAGAGCTACTGTTAATAAAATATGTTTGGAAAAAAAAGGAATTTCTTCAAGTTTTTTCGTCATTTTTTTCCAAAATTTGGCCGCCATTCCCAAAGGGTACGGTAAATTTCATGGAGACAATTTTTTTCAGATAGCTGGATCCTTCCCCTTCAAATTCGTAAAAAAAAATTTATGGAGACCATACTAGGTCCGGAGAAAAAAATTAAAACGTCCGGACGTGCGTCGCCGCGCGTGCCGTTCCACGGTGGCGCTGCTCCGTTAGGCTCGCTGTTTCACGTAGCCGTTGAATTTCATTCAATGTTTCGCTATTTTCTAGGGCTATTCTCTCTTGGAAAATAGTTATTCAACTACTTTAGACTTCCAGAATACGTCTACTGGTTATTTTCGCTTGAAATTATACTTGTTCCGAAAATTCCAGCACGGTTATTGTTAAGTTGAACACACCTGTGCTGCAATCAACGTTCTGGTTCTATTGCAATAGGTTTGTGCAATTTAATGACTGTGGCTCTTTTGTGATTCTCTCGTAACTTTGCAGAGAAGAGCTAGTAGTTATGCTCCGTGGAATGGAAATGATTGATTTCTGCAAAATTTCGGTGACTCTGAAAAGGGCCAATGTTTTGAGTGCAATTGCGCTCGATAGCGCTTAGTTGGACACGCAAGTTGAATATTAATTCCTAACTTTTACATGATCAAAATTTTGTGATGCGGAAAATAATTTCGTTTTTATAAATTCATCAGCAATCGGAATGACTACATGTAATTCCAGAATGCCACGAACCATCAAAGCTTCATCGAATCAATTTTGTAATATAGCTTTTTCTGCTGTATGTTCTGCAGCAGGCAAAAGATATGCTCCTGAAATAAGAGCATGCCCGATTATACAAATTCAGCGGTGTTCAAATAGGATCTGAATTGCCAATCAATTGTAAACTCGCCAGACAGTTTCATCTACCCCATCGCATGGCCATTTGCATGTGATGTAGCCAAAAAAATGCCACTCAGCTTGACATCCGAACGGTTCAAAATAATGCGTAATGTTAATGAAATTCTTTTCATTTTTATACTGGGAAGCTGCTCCATCTGAGAAAAACTTCTCTTTCAATTGTAATTGAACCTTGAAACTTCTCCTTCATAAAGTCGATCAATTTTTTGTTTGTAATAAATCAACTGCGATCGTATTATGTTTCAGACACTATGAAATTATTACAAAACTAAAATGGTTCAATTCTCCCTCGCTGTGACTTTCATAATAAACTACGATTGGATGGATCTCTAGTTGAACCTTGAGTGGAATCTTGTACAATAAACGCATGATTGTCAGCGAAATCGCACACAACTAGAAATTCACCAGCTTTCACGGTTTTTTTTATCTCCTGCCAATAACTGATTTGCTGCTTTGCAATGAAATCATGTGCTGGAAATTAATAACCGTGCTGGAATTTTCGGAACAAGTATAATTTCAAGCGAAAATAACCAGTAGACGTATTCTGGGAGTCTAAAGTAGTTGAATAACTATTTTCCAAGAGAGGATAGCCCTAGAAAATAGCGAAACATTGAATGAAATTCAACGGCTACGTGAAACAGCGAGCCTAACGGAGCAGCGCCACCGTGGAACGGCACGCGCGGCGACGCACGTCCGGACGTTTTAATTTTTTTCTCCGGACCTAGTATGGTCTCCATGAATTTTTTTTTACGAATTCAAAGGGGAAGGATCCAGCTATCTAAAGAATATTGTCTCCATGAAATTTACCGTACCCTTTGGGAATGGCGGCCAAATTTTGGAAAAAAATGACGAAAAAAACTTGAAGAAATTCCTTTTTTTTCCAAACATATTTTTTTAACAGTAGCTCTTTCTTTTGTGAATGAAATGAGTCCAAGATCATTCAGCTGCGATGAATGGTTTCGGAGATATGAATTTTCGAACCAAGCAGTGCAAAAAAATTCAAACACCCCAATAAGAATAGGTTCGTCGATTAAACGTCTAATATACGTTTCATTCGTATAAAATTGGTATAGGTAGAAAAAATACACGTTTTCCAAATACGTCTTTGAAGTGTGCGTTGAAACTACGTTTTCGATCTACGTTAATTTCACATATTTGATATCTAACCGTTTATTAGACGCATCAAATATGTCAGAAAAATACAATTCTCCAACGTTTATGGTATCCGGATTTAGAACAGTCGAATATACGTCGGAAATACGTATTAAAAACGACCAACTAAACGTAAATTCTAGACGATTCTCCTAGCATTTCCACAGCGAATTATACACGTTTGTGTGCGTGGGATATGATCCCAACTTCAGCACACGCTTCTTGAACGTCACAGAATAGTTACCTCTACACCGAGTATATACGTTTACGCTATGCGGATTCAAGTTGGTCAAATATACGTAGAAGATACCGAATTCAAACGAACACGAAAACTGGAATGATAAACGATTTTCCCGGTATCCACACAACGAGTGAGACACGTTTCTACATGCATGGCATATATTCCGAACTTCACTGAACGATCTTTGAACGTCGCAGAGTAGTCATCTGCACACCGATTATATACGTTCACGCTATCCGCATTTGAGTCGGTCAAATATACAGGGTGATTCAGATTGAAGGCACCACCGGGCACTGTCGGATTCCTCTCGAAAAAATAAGACGAAAATCGAGAGTGACATTTTTTTTTTAATTGCCCGGTTTTCGAGTAATAGCCGTTCAAAGTTCGACCAATCCTTGCGCATCTTTAAAATCATCTCCCGGTCGCGCGCGGAAAGTCGGACCGAGCGTGGCACGTCATCACCGCGCGGCAGCGTGCTACCTAACAAACGACGACAGACTGTGGGGTCATACTTTGCAGTCATACTTAAATTCATTTCATCTTTCATGTAATTTGATCTTTAGGTGCCTAACCTTTCGATTTGTCAGAGTTCTAGCCTTTTTTGAAGTAAAAGTCATCTTCATTTTTCAGGTGCGATACGTTGACGTCCGTACGGTTAAATGGAAGTCAGAGATTAATTTTACCAAGTACGCAATTTCTTCTTCCGTTGGCTAGCCTTTCAAATTTAAAGAATTTTCACTTGAGTTTGTCATTGATTATTCTGTAGCAGAATCTTTTTATATTTTCATATATTTGTCTGTCTGTCCGTCCGTCCGTCCGTTCGCCCATTCGCCCGTCCGTCCGTCCGCCCGTCCGTCCGTCCGCCCGTTCGCCCGTCCGTCCGTCCGTCCGTTGGCCCGTTCGCCCGTCCGTCCGTCCGTTGGCCCGTTCGCCCGTTCGCCCGTCCGCCCGTCCGCTCGTCCGGGCCAACGGACGGACGGACGGGCGAACGGGCGAACGGGCCAACGGACGGACGGACGGACGGGCGAACGGACGGACGGACGGACGGACGGACGGGCGAACGGGCGGACGGACGGACGGGCGAACGGGCGGACGGACGGACGGGCGAATGGGCGAACGGACGGACGGACGGACAGACAGACAAATATATGAAAATATAAAAAGATTCTGCTACAGAATAATCAATGACAAACTCAAGTGAAAATTCTTTAAATTTGAAAGGCTAGCCAACGGAAGAAGAAATTGCGTACTTGGTAAAATTAATCTCTGACTTCCATTTAACCGTACGGACGTCAACGTATCGCACCTGAAAAATGAAGATGACTTTTACTTCAAAAAAGGCTAGAACTCTGACAAATCGAAAGGTTAGGCACCTAAAGATCAAATTACATGAAAGATGAAATGAATTTAAGTATGACTGCAAAGTATGACCCCACAGTCGGTCGTCGTTTGTTAGGTAGCACGCTGCCGCGCGGTGATGACGTGCCACGCTCGGTCCGACTTTCCGCGCGCGACCGGGAGATGATTTTAAAGATGCGCAAGGATTGGTCGAACTTTGAACGGCTATTACTCGAAAACCGGGCAATTAAAAAAAAAATGTCACTCTTGATTTTCGTCTTATTTTTTCGAGAGGAATCCGACAGTGCCCGGTGGTGCCTTCAATCTGAATCACCCTGTACGTAAAAAATACCTGATTAAAACGGAAACATAAACTGAAATGATAAACGATTTTCCCGGTATCCACACAGCGAGTAAGACACGTTTCTACATGCATGGCATATATTCCGAACTTCACTGAACGATCTTTGAACGTCGCAGAGTAGTTATCTGCACACCGATTATAGACGTTTACGCTATCCGCATTTAAGTCGGTCAAATATACGTAAAAAATACCTGACTAAAACGGAAACATAAACTTGAATGATGAACGATTTTTCTAGTATTCAAACAACGAGTGAAATACGTTTCCAAACTTCACTAAACGATCCTTGAACGTCGCAAAGTAGTCATCTACACATCAATTATATACGTTTATGCCATCCGGATTTAAACCGGTCGAAAATACGTCCAAAATACCGATGAATAACAGAAACACAAATTTCAATGGAAAACTATTTTTCCTGTATCCGAACCTCACGAAACGATCTTTGAACATCATAAGATTATAGTGATCGGTATACCGATCATCCACGTTTATTCGGTCTCATATCAGATGGTAGGTTTGACGTCATTAATCACCATCAAATTCGAAAAACGGGACGTTTTAGTGAGCGAAAGTCAGAAAAGGTGCCCGTTGAACAAAAACACGTTTTAAAAACGTTTTAATACGTCTCATGAAACCGCCACTAGGCGGCGATCCCACTATAGTCCTCCTGCGAGTAAAAACACTCCGCGATTTCAAGATAACCCCATACGTCAGCGGATGTATGTTCAATGACGCTGTCGCGTTTACAACTATCGTTCATGAATTGATTAACTACACAAGAATTAATTATATTCTGCTGTATGCTTGGTCAGTTCATAAAATTTTTGAATACTTCTCTGATGTAGTCGTATACTGAGCTATAGTATCGACTACAAATTAAAAACGTATAATTGCATTTTTATTAATTATAGGAAAAATTGCAAATTTCAGCACTATCACTATTTTCTACGTTCATAAACCAACCAAACAAATTTGTTAAATACATTCGATATTCAGATACGTAGATGGTTTAATATACGCATACGTAGCGTGGTCTTTGTTCTGACAGAATCGACCATAGATTATCCGACTATATTCTACGTATTTAAAGTGTAATGGGTAAACGTTAATATTTTCGTATATCACGCGGACATTTTTCAGTTTTATAAACGGTAATTTCTGGAGCATTCTGAATGTAGGTGATCGACCATAGATTATACGACTACATTCTACGTAGCTAAAGTGTATTGGGTAAACGTTAATATTTTCGTATATCACGCGGACATTTTTCAGTTTTATAAACGGTAATTTCTGGAGCATTCTAAACGTAGGGTTGTGTCCATTTTTAAACGTTTATTCGACGAACTTGTTCTTATTGGGACCCGTAACTCCGCCATTTTTGAAAATTTTTCGAAATCCGTGAACTTCTATTTTTTTTTTCCATAGTACTAAAGATTCCTCGAAGCGCGCAAAGATCCGCGATTTGAGTGTTTTTTTTCGAGTGAAATGACATGGACCCGCTCATATACCTTCAGTACGTATAGGCCGATTTCTTCATATTACTCTTGGAAACATGTTCACACGGCTTATCATACACCATCCAGACATTCTCAATCAATCAACTACAGTTTCGATTCGAGATGAAATTATGTACATCCCTGTGTGTGTGTGTGTGTGTGTGTGTGTGTGTGTGTGTGTGTGCATTGTGGGATCTGTAGCCTGAGGGGCAATCAGGCTTGGAAATTCCTCGCCAATGATTTCACATTGAATTCTCTCAATTGATAATTGACGAACGGCACAAATCACTTATGCTGTAGCAATTGACGAAAATATAAGTGTACTGCGAAGATTATTTCATTAGATCTACACAATCAATGAGTCAACGTTTAGTTCCGCTGTGTGGCTATCGTCAATTACTACGTGTTCTTGTAATTTTCTGGTGCAAATTTTGTGTACAAGCACTAATATAACAATCCAGTAGCTATGGATGTGAAATTGATGAAAGTCCATTTGGTGAGTACTCATATTGATATGATAATAAAACTCCTTACCTATAATAACACAGGTCGACAAAAATAAAAATCTCTGTGTTTCTGTTTTAATGCATAAATTCTGATGCTAGGCATCGAAAAACACTCAAATATCCATTCCCAGCTTTTGAAGTTTGCTTTTGTCTGTTTTACGTCGATGAATAAGTTTTGAAGATTAAAATTGATTTCACGAGCAGGTAGTAGCATTTTGATCAAACGTTAGCAAATTGGATATTACTCGTGTAGGGTACAGTAGTGAGTGTTTTATGATCAGAGAAAGCTTCAAAATTATGGGCGGCAGAATATCTCTTAAACTTCATACGCTACATGTTCACCTGGACCAATTTGAAGATAATATGGGCGCCTACTCAGAGGAGCTAGGAGAGCGTTTTCACTAATTGTAAGATCTAATGGATTTTGAACGACGTTACCAAGGACTGCAGTACAACGAGAATATGATGGCATATTGAATTTGGGGTTTAATACGAGAAAGTCCATACAAACATAAGAAAATCACAAAAAATATTCATTTTTTATCTTGATTTTTTATAATTTCACATTTGTATGCCATCGTTGATCAACAAAAATTTTCGTGATTGTGATTTATCATCAAATTATGAAAAAATTAGTCACTTTTCTCAAAATTCGAAAAATTGCTCTAGTTTCTACAAAAGCAAACTTTGATCAAAAAAATTATTTGCTTCTTTTTTATTAACGTAGAAGAAACAAAAATTTGACATTCAGAAGTCAGACCCAAAAATCGTGTTGACCGGTGTAATATAGTATACCAGCATACGAACCAGCGAATATTGCAGACATAAGTGTAAAGTAATATAAAAAATATTGAGAATTATCAGTATTTTAGTATATTGGAGTATTTTGATCATCCGAAAATATCTTGAGCAATTGATCAAATTATATAAGTTCAGTAAACGGAAACGTTCGAAAAGATGACCTAGCGAGTAATTGATGAATATCCAATTGAAAAATCAACAACAAAACGTGTGTAAAGTATGTCTACATACAGAACATTCCAGAATGAGGCACGTTCCTTTACACAAGTGGATTCCTTGTCAAAAACTAAGATAAAGATGAGATGAAAAAATGCCGAAGGATCAACCGGTTTTAAATAAGAGCCGTTTAGTAAGCCAATGCGGGAGCAGACTAAAAGCCACCACCGCAACGTCGCCAGGCGTTATTGTACAACAATTGCATCGCCAGGATAGCTCAGCTACAAATAACCGATCTGACGTATAGTTTGCTCATCATTTTGTTAGTTGGCGAGACCAAAGTGGTGAGAGCCCTGCTGCGGAAATCACTGACAATGAGTAGGTATAGTGGCAGCCTGGCATTGGCCTATTATCTGCGTAAATATTGGCTAGCTTGAAACAGCTCAAACTTCAGGACTGGTGTTTACTCAACATTTTTTTACTGATTTTTTTTATCTTGGACTTAATAATCCATTCGATCGATATAATATATAGGAAAGTGCTTCAACCCGAAACAGCCTGTGCGTAGACAACAGATATACATCAAGCCCCTTTTATTTTACCCTATATAACTGCATTCTATAACTGATACAAAAACATTGACGAAGAATTATTCTACCTGAATTTGAGTGTACATTTGAAATTTTCACTGATGAAAATCTTTTGTTATATCTCGTTATGCATGGGACTTACGTAGGCAAATACCTCATTTCCAGCTGGACTTCATACATTTTCTTCGTATAGACATCATGTACCGAGCATTGAGTCGCAAGAAACAAATAAGTTTTCCACAAGAAACAAAATTAGCCCGATGTTTGTCAACCCTTGACTTGACTGCTCTAGGCATAGGTTCAACGCTCGGCGTAGGAATCTATGTCCTAGCAGGCTCTGTTTCCCGGGATATCGCTGGCCCAGCAGTAATCATCTCATTTGCGATATCCGCAATTGCTTCTGTTTTCGCAGGTCTGAACATACATACAGGGTGGGGCATTTAAAGTGTTACGGAGCAATAGCGTCTGAACTATTAGAGATATTGAAAAAAGTTGCTAATGAAATTGTATTGTTCGAAGGGGGACGTCAAATAGGACCAACATGATTTTCTTCAGTGGAGGCGCCGGAGCAGCGTCAAGGTCACTAACATTTTTTCAAATGGAACCATGTATTTTTTTTTCATGATATTATTACTGACATTGAGGCGAGTTCAGTGACCTAAGATACATGGTCATTCTAATCACGCGAAGCATGAAAATAGTCGAAAAATCGAGTCAAATCGGAATAATCACTTTGAACTGATTTACCGTCAACCTTGGTTTGGGTCAACCTCCAGAAGGTGCTCGACATGATGACCTTTGACTTGCGAGCACTTGTTCATTTTCTGCTGGAAAGATTGTCCAACTTCAGCCAACATTTGTGGTGTTATTCGGGCACACGCTCGGCGTATTCCTACTTTCATATCGTCAGACATGGTAGATGCTACCGCCATTTTACCGCAGCGTTTTCTCCACTCCGAAATGCCCAACTTCGTCGTGGCACTTGCGGATTATTTGGTGTCTCAATCTTTCTGGTACAACCCATAGAAGTGTACCTCCATTCCCTCGTCGGAATACGGCTCGATTGCGTAGCTCGTATTCATCGTGTATACGCCTGTCGTCTTTGGTGCTTGTCTTGCGCTCGAGGACGTGTCGTAACTCCTTTATCTTCTTGTCTTGTCCTCAAGCGATAGCTAGCCAATCGCTGTCAAAGAGGGTCGTGGCTAGTACATTCAACCCCTCTGGGACTTCTGTCTCTTCCGGTCGTCCCACTGGATTTCTGCTGAGTGCGTCGACGTGTCGCATCAGTGTTCCGGGCCGATACTCGACACTGAAGTCGAATCCTTGAATTCGCATCCACCACCTTCCGATCCTCGGAACGAGATTCCTCTTCACTAGCGTCGACCGCACGGCATCGCAGTCTGTTACTACAACGAAACTAGATCCAATTAAATATGATCTGAGCTTTTCAAAGGCCCAGACGATAGCAAGCGTTTCGAGCTCGCTGGAGTGGTATCGTTCCTCTTCCTTTGTTGTTTGGCGGCTGATGAAGATCACGGGGTGCAAGCGTTTATCGGGTTGCTCTTGTAATAGGATAGCGCCTATCCCTAGTTGGCTAGCATCCGTGTGGAGTTCGGTTCTCGCCCCATGCACAAATAGCGCTAGCAGCGGGCGTTCACTCAACTTATTTTTCAGGGTCTCGAAGGCGGCTATCTCTTCGGGTCCCCATCTCCAGGTTTGGTCAGTTTTGGTCAGAGTCGTTAGCGGCCTCGCGATCGTCGCGAACCCTTGGACGAATCTGCGAAAATAGCTTGCCAGACCCATGAACTGTCGTACTCGGTGTGCGTCCGTGGGTGTTGGATACCTTCTCACGCATTCCAGCTTGAGTTCGCCAGGCCTGATTCCATTTGCTGAAACCTCAAAACCCAAGTAAGAGACATTGCGAGCAAGAAATGTGCACTTACGAAGGTTCAGCGTCAGCCCTGCGTTTCGGAGTATCCGTAAGATTTCTTCCAGTCCTTCCAGTCCTTCAGCTACCGTCTTGCTTGGGACAAGTATGTCGTCCATGTACGCCAAAGCGTTCGTATTCTGTGCCGGTCTCAGTATCGCGTCGATGGTTCGCTGGAATACCGCTGGCGCGTTTGCCAGCCCGAAGGGCATCCTGACGAATTGGTAGTGTCCGTCCGGCGTTACAAATGCCGTCAGGTGTCGATCTTCTTTTCTCACTGGTATCTGGTAATACCCAGATGCCATGTCCAGGCTCGTAAAGTAGGTTTGGTTACCAAGGCGGTCCAGTTGGTCGTCTATTCTTGGCAGTGGATAACGATCTTTGACCGTTAGCGCGTTCAGCATCCTATAGTCGATGCAAAGTCGCTCTTCTCCGTTCTTCTTCCTTACCACTAACATTGGGCTAGCGTAGGCCGACGTCGAGTCTTCGATGATACCTGTCTCCTTTAATTCGGCGATTTTGGCCCTCACCCGCTCTCGTTCAGCCCAGCTCAGTCTATACGGTCGATACACTATCGTCTTATCGCTTGTAAGAGTGATAGTCATTTCAGATTTGTCGGTTACTCCCAATTCGCTCATGTTCATCGCAATACAATCACGATAGCGGTTAAGCAGGTCTATCAATTCCCGGCGTTGAGCCGGTTCAATGTCCGGTCCCGTCTTAACGTCATCAGATTCGATGGGTCGTGGTGTCTCTCGGATGACGTGTCGAACCTGTTCAGTTTCTTCGTGCTGGTCTCCACAGATCTCCGCTCTTGTCATCCTCGTATCTGCCTCGATGGTCAGTTCCGTGCCGGACATGTTTGCCACTGTGTGAGGCAACTGTTATTTTCATCCAGTGAAACTACGCAGCTTGGTATGCAATGCTCCTTGCCCACTTGCGGTCTGTATTGCGCGTCGATAAAGAGTTGTTTTCCACGTCGTGGGAATTCTTGGGTATACACCGCTACGTGTCCTACGTAGTTCGGCGGAATTACCACAGCTTCCTTAGCCCACAGGCTCGTCTTCAACTCTGGTAGCTCTGGTACGTTCATGTCCTTCAGTTGGTCATCCTTCTCGCTCAGGCTTCCAGCTTCTTCAAAAACCCGCACCGCATTACCGCGTTTAACGACAGTGATATGCGGTTGTTCCGTAAAGTCCTGTCCGATCATAAGTGGAATTACCTGTGCGTCATCTGGTACGACATAGACTTGCACGTTCGCCGTGGCTTGGTCCACTGTAACTATTACTTCGAGTTTTCCGTAAGGTACGATCTTTCCAGATCCATATCCTCCAATCACACACGATGGTCCTTCTTGGTATTGCAGTCCAAATTCTTCAGCATTGGACTTGCGAAGCGTTACGCAGGTACTCCCCAAGTCTAGGTACCCTCGGATCGATTTACCGTTCAGTTTGGCATCCACGAAGTATTTCATATGCGTTTCGTTTCCTGGCATTGCCGTATGGAGTGCGTGTGCCGATTTCATTGGTGTTGCAGCTCGGGCTTGAGTCGGTTCAGCCGTACAGTGTCGCTGCGTGTGTCCTGTACCTCCACACTTTTTGCAATTCAATACTTTCCGTTCCTTTTCGCAGTATCTAGAGATGTGTCCGTACTCATCGCAATTGTAGCAGAGCATCTCCCCCGCCTCGTTGCGTAGAGGAGGTCTTCTGTCATTGCCAGTGTTATTACCAGCCTTCCTTTCGGCCTTATTTTCAGTCTTGCTTTCAGTCTTGTTTTCAGTCTTGTTCCCAGTCTTGTTCGCGCCGCCGGGTGTCGCGCCGCGTTGCGAGTGTCCCTGTTCGTCTTTATGGCGTGCGGGCGCGATTCGTTCTATCCTTGCCGCCTCGACACGTTCGAAAACTTCCGAGTCGTGTAGCAGGTCGTCTTCGTCCAAGTGTTCTCTGGACAGAAGGTAGGAACTCGCAGCTCTTGAACGTAGTCCTATGACAATTTGTTCTTTTGTATCGTTAAAGTCCAGTCCAATTCGTTTGCACCATCGCAGTTTCTGGAAGAAATAGGTCGGTATCGAGTCTTTCGGACCCTGGGTGCAGTTCTGCATTTTCTTCCAAGCATCGGTCATCGAATCCGTCGATAGGAAAGTCCTCCGGAAGCATGTTCTGAAAGCATCCCATGTAGGCATTTCTTCCCTTCGTGCTACGTACCATTGATATGCCGCTCCTTTCAAATGCGACTTAGCAGTCTCCAGTTGGAACTCTAATGGCCAGTTGTGGATCGTTGCCATGCTGTCAATTGTAGCGATCCATTCTCTCGCAACAGTGTTTCCACCTTCACCGTCAAACTGTCCGATCGATTTGGAGAGATCAGGCATCACATGGTAGTTCCTTGTGGGTTGTCCGTTCCCTCCAGCAAGCAGAGTTAACAGAAATTCATCCCTGCGCCGATTTTCAGCAACCATAACGTCCAGCAGTCTCTGTATATCGCTCGGCGGCTGGTTGTTTTCACGGTCAAGCGGCGGTAGTTGCCCGTTGTGCGCGTTATCATCGTTGTTTACGTTTTGCAGCCCTGGCCGTTGCGCCTGCGCGTTCGCGTTATTGTCGAGTCGAATATGTCCGTTGGCGCCAGGCGCTTGCCCGTTCCGCGCTGCACCTGCGTCCACGTTCTGGGGATCGTCGGCGTGTATGCCTGGGGCCACATTTTCAGCCATGACCTCACCGACGTTGACGTAGCCAAGTTCTTGGCGTAGCTGCCGTTGAAACGCTTCAGAAATGTCGATGGGGCTAGTCATACGGCTCGGATGTACGTTTTAGGTTACACGTTTGTTCACCGACCACGCGGTGGTTGGCGGCGACCACGTTTTTACACTTCCGAGTTTACTATCCCACTTCTGAACTATTAGCGGTCTGGGAGTCGGTCAGGTTTCCTTTTACGGTCGTTCGGTTATTGGTAATAAAGGTTTATTAAGCTATGTATCATACACGTTTATCGTAAGAAGGATATCACAAGAGATAAGAATATTGCACAGTCGTCCGCCGCTGCGTCGTTGCGTCCTGCTCGACGGTCTGTCGTTCACTGCCTTCTCGAGCCTCTCAAGGAGGCAGTGGACTTGGTTGCTCCGTCGGTAACACATGTTGGTCCTATTTGACGTCCCCCTCCGAACAATACAACTTTCATTCGTAACTTTTTTCAATATCTCTAATAGTTCAGACGCTATTGCTCTGTAACACTTTAAATGCCCCACCCTGTATAAGTTTAAGAATTTCTTCTATTTTTGTTATTTTTGTGTTAGTCCAACAATATTCAAACACGAACTATTACCTC
The DNA here is from genome assembly GCA_963989295.1 of Ametastegia equiseti. Classification (NCBI taxonomy): domain Eukaryota; kingdom Metazoa; phylum Arthropoda; class Insecta; order Hymenoptera; family Tenthredinidae; genus Ametastegia; species Ametastegia equiseti. The sequence continues at coordinate 2,953,290 of OZ022390.1, forward strand.
TTTCTTTAGGTCTCTGTTATGCTGAGTTTGGAGCCAGAGTACCTAGGGCTGGATCTGCTTATGTATATAGCTACGTTGCTGTCGGTGAGTTCGTGGCGTTCCTCATAGGATGGACTCTGATTCTAGAATACGTAATTGGCTCCGCCAGTGTAGTTCGAGCACTGAGTACCTATGTAGATGCTCTTTTCAACGACATTATGAAAAGTGCCTTCCAAGCTGCCATGCCCATCGACGTCAGCCATCTCTCCACCTATCCAGATTTCTTTGCCTTTGGAATAACTCTTCTGTTTTCTGGTTATTATTAGGGCTGTACGAATTAGCCGGCTTGGCCGGCCAAGACAGCTAATTTGGCTAATTAGCTGAAATTTAGCCGGCTAAAACAATGAGCCAGTTAAAATAGTTGACCGGTTGACCGGTTAACCGGCTGAGCACGCTAAAAAAAGCTAATCGGCTAATTTTAACCGGCTAAACCCATAAATGTAAAAAATCAATAAAAAAATGAATATTTCACCATTTGGATTTGAACTTCAAACTAAAATAAGTTTGATTTTATTGACTTTCGAAAATTAATTATTATTTAGTTGGCCCGGGTGCCGCAAAAGTTCATCAGTCAATATTAGTCAGCTGAGCTCGAAATAGAATGTGTGTTAGATCGCGATATTTGTGAACTTGGGGTAATTTCTCAAAGTCATCTACCAATTGTGAGCTCAGTATATCCTCGATTAATTTATTACGTATCAAATTCCAACTGTAGTATGATTAGTACAATACTCAGTTATAGGTATCAAAATTATGTTCGCTTCAAATATTGACTGATAAACGTTCATGTACGTGTAACCTCACCATTCAAACTGCGTGCCTAACGTATAGTCTCGATTACTCTTGACTGCAGGAACTGCGCGGAAACAATACAACTCGGCTCCCCAACTAACGATACGCATTTGCTGCAACTTCATTGCGTTCGTAGCGCACATGCGTAGAACTTATAGTTTTCCTCAAATCGTCGCGGCAAAACGAAACCAATTGTTTTCTCTTCACTCTAATAATCTAATTGATAGTTTCTAAGCTGCACACGGATTATGTCTTCATTTCTTTGGGAGCATTTTTTGCTTCTGGATAATGGTGAAGCGAAATGTCGTTATTGTCCGGCTCGGTACAATACCAAAAAAACGACTGCCGCACTAAGATACCACGTATCAGTGAAACACCCAGAACGAATTCAATCAACATCAACTGGTTCGGAAACAAATGCAATTCATTTTGCTCCAAGGTATGTACGTTATTTTATCTCATTGGTACAGTTTCAATATAGTAGTATTGAGGTTATCTATCTGATTCAATACGTGAGTATTGTAGTATATATTTATATACTTATAGTATACTTGAATACTTTGACTGAAAGCTATACACCTATAGGCCGTATTCAGATCAGAAACTGTACAAACATCGCATTTTCAAGACTATTTTTTTCGCGTTTGTTCGACGCTTCAACAATATGCAGAGGCTATTACGAAGGTGGAACTCTTGAAATCGCGATGTATTATAAATCTACCAACACGTAGTGTACGCGGCGCTTGGTTTCAAAGTTATAATTTTTTTGCACGCTGAGTTGATAAATCGAGAATGTTTTTCCCAATTTATGAGAAATTGTATGCCTATATAGACATTTCAGATATATGTTAGTCTTCATTCTTTATTGCTTCATTCAGTAATGATGAAATTTTTCACTGTGATTCTTTTTCGGTTACTTATGTTACGAACGATTATTTTTCATTTCCTTAATTTTTTTTGTTCTTCAATTGCGAAAATGTAGCTTTTGTATTCAGTACCACACTATTATATCCACTACCATATTTAAAATTTTTCACGAAATTCGCCGGATGTTTGAACACTGTTTGCCGTTGTTCAAAAATAAAAAATACCTTCAAAATAAGAATTGAAAAACTCTCTTATCCATCCCAGAGTATTTCAAAATTATTGGAATAAAGACTGAATTGGTTCATGACTGTTTTTTGCGAAAATACGTTGTATGTGACGGATTAAGAAACAGAAAAAAATGAAAAAATGGGAAACTGTGTAGAGTTCAGAGAAGAGTACATAAAATTTGGTGGTAGAAATCGAAAAGATAATTAAATTTTAAATAGATCAATGTAGATTATTATTGGGTATGTTCATGCGGAATCAGACCATATAATCCATTTTGACGATTATATGTAGGTATTTCAATAGTATACAATTGAAAAAAATAATTGAGTCGTATTTTTTCATTCTGGAATGGAATCAAAATCATAATTGTTAGGGTGTATTTTAATTTTTAATAACTATGCATGGGTTAGGATGCCGGAGGTATTACTTTAAGTATCAGCGGGAGCCCGGGACAGTAAACGAATACTCCTTTGCAATAAACAATATAACTTTATTAACAAGAACATAAATGTATATATATATATAACGCACGACTCTAGTTTAGACCGACCGACTCTCTTCACGTCCATTCGCACACTCCCCCTTTCTCTCACACCCTCTCTCTCTCTTATCCTTCTCTTTCTCTTTCTTTCTCTTTCTTTCTCTCTTTCTCTTTCTTTCTCTTTCTTTCTCTCTTTCTCTCCGCTTCACGCCTGTCGCTAACATTCGGCCATCCTGTTCGGGTGGTCGTCCTCGACCATCTCTCTTGCACTCGGTTCGGTCTACACACATACATACGGATTTGGAATAAATTAATCAACATTGCCTGAATCTTTTCGTTCAGTGGAACAATCACACGTAATATTATTTCGATTTTGTCCTGTGATTCCCGCAGGACTAACTAGTCTAACATATATATTTATATCACACATTTCTATCACATCGCGAACATCGCGTAGTTTGTCCTCTTTTATTTTATTATATCCTCTTTTTTATACATAGTCTCTCAGTCTAAGAGGGGGTTTACGCGCACGTCGCGAACGCCTCGCTTCGGAATCTAACTCTTTGCTTTCCGTCACTATCGAAGCTTGCACCGTAGATTCTGGCTTAAGTGCAACACTTTCTTCGGGTCGATCCTCGTTGTGAAGCGTCTCGTTCGAGTCTCCATCGTCGTCGGTTTCAGCTGGTTTCCACAGTTTCAGCTGGCTAACGTGAGCTGTCGTGGCATAAAGTCGTCCCGCTTCGTATTCTCGTAGGTCTGCGATTGCGTAAGTGTCGTGAGGTAGGATTTTCCGTATTACCATCGGACCTCGATACTTGTGTTGAAGTTTCGTTGAGTCACCCGTTGCGGTAGGATTTGTTTTCAGGTATACTATGTCACCGACTGCGTGGTGTACATTTTGATATCGTTTCTGGTCGTATCGTGCTTTGTAGCGTTTTTGTTCCTCTAATATGTCCGCTCGTGCCTGTTCCTGCAGTTCGTTGGGTGGCTGATAGGTTTCGGTGTCCTCCCTGGTGAGTTCTCGCAGCGGTCCGTCGTCGAATCGTGGTTGGTAACCGTATAGTAGTTCGTACGGACTTCTTCCGGTACTCTTATTAATTGTTACATTCAAGTTGCGGGCTACTTCTGGTATGTATCGGTCCCAATCCTTGCCTTCGGCTTCGCCTTTCATCGTTGCCTTCATAACAGGTATGATGGTTCGGTTGACCCGCTCGACTTGTCCGTTTGCTTGAGCATGTCTGGGCGAATTCAGAGTGTGACGTATCCCATGTTTCTTACAGAATTCCTCGAATTTATGGCTTGTGAAACAGGTGCCTCTGTCCGATATCACCTGTTCGGGTGCGCCTCGTTCCATAACGAATGCTTCGAACGCTGCTATGACTGGTTCCGCTTTGGTGTTCTTAGTTGCCTTGAGGGTTACGTACTTTGTCAGATTATCGATTATAATCAGCAAGTATCTGTTCTTCCTCGCGCTGGTCACAAAGGGTCCCAAGTGGTCAACATGTACCACCGCAAATGGGCGCCGTCCTGGTCGTATCGGATGCAGCTCTCCTGGTTGTCGTCCCGTCGTAGTTTTGGTCAGTATGCAGTGTAGACACGCCCTGATATGTTGTCGTAGGTATCTGCGCATGCCTGGAAAGTAATAATGATGGTTCATTCGCGCATACGTTCTGTCAACTCCAAAATGTCCCTCTAGATCATGGAATTTTACGGTTAGAGCCTTTCGCATTGCCTTTGGTACGACATATTTCAGCCCTCCCTGCTCGGATTTGTACAATATATTTCCTCGTAATACGAAATTTTGCACTTCTCCTTCTTCACGTGTCGTACGTTCTTTTCTGTCCTTCTTCAGGATCTCCAGTTTTCTTCGTAGCGTCTCGTCAGCATGTTGGTACATCGCTACTTCGTCCTCCGTAGTCGTCACGGTGAACATGGTCGCTTGTTGCTCCAATTCGTTGTCGTCGGGTGCGTCCTCTGTAGGCGCTCTGCTCAGAGCGTCGACGTGTTGCATTCGTTCTCCTGCTCGATGTACGATGTCGAATTCGAACTCGCATAGTAAGTTGTACCATCGTACGACCTGCGGGTTGCGCGTTTTGTTGGCGTTCAGGTACGTTAGAGCCTGGCAATCTGTAATGACTCGAAATTTTACGTTTATTAGGAGCGTTCTTAATCGGGAAACGGACCATACTATGGCTAATAGCTCTAGTTTGCTAGAATGATAGGATCGTTCAGGTTCGGTTGTTCGTCTACTTATCGCGTAAACTGGGTGTTGCCGTCCTTGTTCGTCTTGTTGTAGTATCATGGCTGCTAATCCTTGCGCGCTCGCGTCGGTATGCAATTCTGTCGGTTTACGTTGGTCGAATATGCGTAGTACGGGCTTGCTCGTCAAAGCCGTCCTGAGGTCGGTGAATGCGTCCTGTTGTTGCGACTTCCACTCGAAAGTTTGGTTCGTTTTCAGCAAATCATACAGCGGTAGTGCCCGTCTGGCAAAGTGGGGCACAAATCTGCGGAAAAAGCTTGCAAGACCTAAGAATCTTCTAACCTCGTGTGGGTTTATCGGAGTCGGAAATTCTTCAATTGCTCGTACCTTGCGTGTACCTGGTTCTATACCTTCTCCGGATATCTCGAATCCCAAGTAAGACACCTTGCGTTTTAGAAACTCACATTTTGTTAGACGGATCGTCAACCTTGCTCCTCGTAGTGCTTCCAATACCTGTAGTAGTCGTCCTTTCAATTCTTGCCAATTTCTTCCTGGGATGAGTATATCGTCCAAGTAAAACAGAACTACCTTGTTCCTTAGTGGTCCTAACACCTGTTGCATCAGTTTCGAAAAGTAGAATGGGGCGTTCATTAGTCCGAAGATCATCCGCGTGAATTCTCCAGTCTCATCCTGCGTCGTAAAAGCGGTTTTTGGTCTGGCGCTCTTTGACAGGGGTAATTGTAAATATCCGTGTGCCAAGTCAAGCACTATGTACACATTGCTATCGGCTAGCAGTTGTAAGTGGTCGTCCAAGTTAGGTAAAGGGTAGTTCGTTCTTGTCGTTTGCTGGTTCAGTCGTCGATAGTCTACCACCATCCTTGCTTCACCTGTTTTCTTTTTGACCAACAGTACCGGGCTTGCGTATGGTGATGAGGTCTCCGTTACTATCCCTGCGTCCTTCCAGTCTTTTACTATTTTGCGTATTTGTTCTCGTTCCCCGCTGCTCGCTTGGTACGGTTTGCATTGGAACGGTTTACTATTTGCTACTTCCTCGATGTCCATCTCCATCATGGTTGTACATCCGAGTTCTGGCATGGTTAAGGCGATGCAATCCCGATGATCGTTCAGTATATTTATCAATTCGTCAACAACCGCTGGTGGTTGTTCATCTCCCACGTTGACGTCTTCTTTCGTAATGGGTCGTTTGGCCCGTCGTTCTCCGTTCTCGTCTGTTTCGACCTTCTGCAGATCTCCTCTACCGATCGTTTGGTCTACTTTCAGGGTTACTTCCTTCGTTCCTCCGTTCATCATTGGTACTACAAATTCCTCGTCTTGGTTACGTACTGTGATGAAGTTGATCGATGCCGGTGGCAACTTTACTTCCTCAGCTACTCGCATAGTCTGGCGCGTAGTCGTCTGTATCTGTAAGTCCTTAAACGGATCTGTATCGCGGTGAGCAAAAATTAGGTCATCTCCACGTTTTATGTAGACGATGTGTGGTAATTCCGTATACGTCCTCCCAATTATTACGTCCAACGGTTGGGCGTCGTCCGGTACGATCCGCAGTAGTATATCTTGACCTTCGACTCCGTCGACGGTTAGACTCGCCGTTATCGTTCCTGGCGAAATTACCTTGAATTCTTCTGGACCGAAGCTCTTGAGTTCCATCGTCTGCTTCTGTATCACAAAATCATTCATTATTGCTGCTGTCGCTTTGATGGTGCATTCGGAGCTGCCTGCATCCACAAATGCTCTAAGTTTGCGATTGTTGACCAGTATCTCCTTTAAATACTTGGTGACGCCGCTGTTTGTCTGACTGGATATTTGCTTAACCTCCCCGGTTGATGCAGCCTGTGGTGCATCTTTGCGTGTGCAGTGTCGTTGAGTATGACCCGTCGCATTGCATACTCTACATTTGAGCTCCCTCCGTGGCTCCATACAATTTCTGGACAAGTGCCCGTAACGGTTACAGTTATAACACTTTGGTTCTCCATTTTCGTTTCTTATTGGCGGACGAGGATCAGGGTTACCGTTTGTGTTCTTCGCTGGACGTGTCACAGCTTCGATTTTGCTGGGTTCGTTGGCGTTAGTATTTCGTGTTGTCTTCGCTTGTTCGGTGGTGACGCTCTTCGTAGTCCGGAATCGCTCCTGTCGTTGACTGTGTATGCGCTCCTGTCGAATAATGTCGTGTAATAGTGAGTCTGTATCATTGTGGTCCTTTGCGGCCACTATCGCGCAGAGCTCGCGTGACCATAGGCCTACTAGTATTTGTTCCTTGGTATCGGTGAAGCCTAGATTCACCTCCTGACATAATCGGAATTTATCGTGGTAATACGTGCTGATTTGTTCACCTTTCTTTTGCGTACGCTCGATCATACGTTGCCACTGAGCCGGCTTACTTTCCTTAATTACAAAAGTTCGATTGAACGATTGTTTGAATATTTCCCACGTCGTTAGGTGCGTCCGTCGAGCCTGTAGCCAATGTTCTGCTCCTCCTTTTAGATGTGTCCTCGCCGTCTCGAGCGCAAAACTGTCTGGCCATTGGTGAAGTTCCTGCATGCTATTGATGTTTCTAATCCATTCACGCGCGAACACACTACCTTTTTCGCCGTCGAAATACTGAATGTGTTTGGTTAGATCGGGCATTATGTGATACGCCGGTATTTGGTTGGCGGTTGCCGTGCTGATTGGTGAACTTCGCGCAACCATCGCCATCTGTGTCAGTAGTCGCTCCATCGTTTCATCACGCCGTCGATTTTCTGCGATCATCGTGGCCAATAGGGTGTCTAGGCGAGGGTCGCCGCTGGTTGGCGCGTTTAAACCTTGTGGCGCCGCTTGCGGCCACTCTGGGAATTGTGAACCACGGCTATCTGCCCCGTGGGTCGTTAGATTTGTTGTCCCTAATGTTTGTCGATCTCGTCTCGCTGGACTATTTTCCAGGTCCATCGTATCGGGGTTGGATGTCACCTGTGTTTGGGCACAAAATCGGTCGAATTCGTTCTCCGTTGGTCCGTGCGCCATCTTGGTCGCGCTCGTTGACCGTTGGTTCGAAGTAAGAGAAAAAAAAGAAACCGTCGTTTTCGTTCACACGCTCGTATATTTTCAATTTTTCGTTCCGAAATCCGTATTTTCACGTTCCGCACTCGTATTTTCGTTCGCTTCGTTTGTCCCGTGCTTTCGTATTTCCGAACTGATACGTCTTACCGGTTAGCACTCGCGTTTTGCACGTGGCGTCGTCGCCATTATTGACTCTACTTGATCTCGGCGCAAATCTCACTTCTGAATTGTTAGGGTGTATTTTAATTTTTAATAACTATGCATGGGTTAGGATGCCGGAGGTATTACTTTAAGTATCAGCGGGAGCCCGGGACAGTAAACGAATACTCCTTTGCAATAAACAATATAACTTTATTAACAAGAACATAAATGTATATATATATATAACGCACGACTCTAGTTTAGACCGACCGACTCTCTTCACGTCCATTCGCACACTCCCCCTTTCTCTCACACCCTCTCTCTCTCTTATCCTTCTCTTTCTCTTTCTTTCTCTTTCTTTCTCTCTTTCTCTTTCTTTCTCTTTCTTTCTCTCTTTCTCTCCGCTTCACGCCTGTCGCTAACATAATATAGTCCATCCTACGGATTAAAAATACCAGAACTATGACGTCACCCATATCCCTCGATATATCTATCTATATTACGTGTCAAAAACACTCAGATTCAATTGCTTATAACTTCGGCGGATACCAAAATATCAATTTTTCCATAATCATCATATACTTGTATTTACATAATTCATCTATTCAATAGTGAGGAAGTTGAAGAAACAACTGAAGAAACCTCTTGCACAGAAGAGCCTCCTGCAAAATGACTGAGATCTAACAAAAGAAGTTATTCTCGAAAGGTAATCATTGTGACATTTTATCTACAATACGTGCGATTATTTCTTTTTCATCATTCTCGTGATGAAAAATAATGTTCGTTGCTCGTACGTACACGCTTTTTGACGAAACTCGTTACAGCCCTCGCCTTCGGCTCGCGCCGTAAACCTCTCGTTTCGTCAAAAAAGCCTTTTCGTACTCGTACAAAATGTACTATCAATCGCCCAAACATCAATGCACAGTAAAGTTATGATCAACTAATTTTTTTCAAAGTCCAAAATCCGAAGCAATAACAAGATCATACGTTAACATGATTGCAACGGACATGCTCCCGCTCTCTCTGGGCGAAGGCGAGGGGTTTCAACAATTTCTTCGAACTATTGCCCCCGACTACAGACTACCTAGCAGATCAGCTGTACTTAACCGGATTCGAGAGTTGTATGATTCGACGAAAAATCGTATACTGAAGGAATTACATTTGTTTCCGACAGTAGCTCTAACTACAGACGCGTGGTCGTCGCGAACGGCCACGTCTTTTGTAACAGTGACCTTACATGCTATTGACGACATGTGGAATTTGAAATCATTCACATTGGATACTCTGGAAATGTCTAAACGTCATACAGGCGAAAATTTACGAGATCATCTTCTGAAAGTTCTAGAAGAATGGAAAATCACTGACAAAGTTTCAGCCGTTGTACACGACAATGCAGCTAATATAATTTCAGCCATGCGCTTGAGTGTAGAGCTGGGTGAAAGTATTTGTTGCTTTTCTCACACTTTACAGTGTGCAGTAAATAAAGCTCTGGACGACAAAGCAGTTAGTGAATTTCTCCACAAGATAAGTGCCATCGTTGGGCATTTTAAACATTCCAACATTGCTTCGAAAGCGCTCAACAACGCTCAACGCAGATTGAAAATTCCTGAACATCATCTTATCAACCGTTGCAAAACGCGATGGAACTCAACGTATGCAATGGCAGAACGTGTTGTTGAGCAGCGTCTAGCTATTGAGGCAGTTTTACTAGATCGCGAATGGACATCATCGCATATTGCAAAAAAACTTTTGCTAACAGACGTGGAATGGGCTTATCTCGAAGATATAGTTGCGATTTTACGGCCGTTTGATGTTGCTACCAATGTAATGTCAACTGAATCCAGATCAACGATTGCAATGATACGGTCACTCATTCACAGCCTGAAAAATAGATTTTTAAAGATAAACACTGACGACAGTGATGCTATAGAGTTGATGAAAGAAACCATCAGCAGACAGTTGAATACACGATTCCTTCAAGATGATACTGTAGATGCCTTTGCTTTGGCCTCAATTTTAGATCCGCGGTTTGCATCAATTCTATCAAATATGCTGACTTTGAAGGTAATTAGTGTTTGCAATCCCTTTCAACGAGTTCTCATTTCTGTGCAGATTCAAGACTCTACCGAATTGTTAAATGCCTAATCGTAATCCGCCTCTATATTCCAAACTGTATGTATGCGTGAACACCTGAGCGGAAGGATGAGTGAGTCAGTGTGCTCGAGACCGGGTCCGTAGGCGTACGACACGCCGTCCGAAATAGCGGAACGAGAGACGTTTTTCCCCGCGACCGCGTGCGTGCAACTTGCGAATAGAGCGAGTGTTAGTGAGTGCATAACGAAAACCCTGCCCTTTTTTTCATAATCTATGTGAATCTATGTAAATAAGCAAAATATAATCGAACGTTGAACGAACATTAGAACACGGAGTCTGAATATTTCCCAAACCCGATCGACTTCTCCCTCCTCGCACACGGGATACCGATTAACTTTAACAGAATGAAAGCAGGGATTATCGTGAAAAAATCCACATTGCGTTGAAAGAGACGATGGCACTAGAAAATGATCGACAGGGACCGGTGCAGTCCAATATTTCAGCAAAAGATCAACGAATGAGGAACTTGGACTATTTGTTCGATGAGGAAGCAAGAAGCCCTTCTTAAGAACTCGAGCGAGGTGCCAGTTTGTACGATTCCTTGTGCGAGAAGGAATTTGAGGATTATCTCAAGGAGCCCACTATTCGACGAGATGAAGATCCTCTGCTCTGGTGGAATTCACACCGCCGCAAATTTCCAACACTCGCGAGGCTTGCTCGCAAGTATCTCGCCATACCATCACCAAGCACTCCCTCTGAAAGGGTATTTTCGACTGCTGGAAATATAATTTCTGCGAAAAGAAGTTGCTTACTTCCCGAAAATGCAAATATGTTAATATTTTTATATCAAAACAGACATTTGACCCAATAATGTGGCATTTCGGACAGTTAAACAAGAATAATTGTGATAACTAAACATAATAAAACTTATTTTAGTCTGAAGTTCGAATCCAGATGGTGAAATATTCATTTTCTCGTTGATTTCCTACATTTACGGGTTAAGCCGGTTAAAATTAGCGATTAGCTTTTTTAGCCGGCTTAGCCGGTTAACCAGTCAACTATTTTAGCCGGCTAATTGTTTTGGCTGGCTAAATTTCAGCTAATTAGCCAAATTAGCTGTCTTGGCCGGCCAAGCCGGCTAATTCGTACAGCCCTAGTTATTATATCTTCACTGGAATCTCTAACGGAAAAATGAATGCTCAAATTTCTTCAGTTCATGCTCTGTGTCCTTTTATGAGGTGTAATTAACTAACAAGGGGACCCCGCAACTTGGTACAAATGGATTTCGATGAGACTCAGGTATGTTGTAGAGGTATCTACCCTAAGTACCAGGTTAACGGGAATTTATGCACTACTTCCTCGTTTTCGAGAAAATCGACGGTAAAGTTTCACGCGCGGCATGTCTACCAGTAACGTTGCCATTTTGTCGAGCAAGCGAGCGCAGCGCAGTGAGTAAGCATCACGGCTGGCACCCTGCTGGCCCGTGTTCAAGTACCGCCACGCTTGATGTTTTTTTTTTTTTCTAGTCATTTTTTTTCAATTCCGTTATTAATTATTATTATTATTTTTTTTCTCGTTTACGTATCTAATCTTACCCAATAACAATAGTTGCATCACAAATTCGTGGGGGAAAATATTGCCAACAACGTACGGTTGTGATTTCATTGATTTTTTATTACACATACATATATACAGGCGTTACAATTATTCACTGTCAATGCTTACATCAGAAGAACATACGTTTGAGTGGTATTTATCATAAAAGCACGCAAAGCATAACACGGTGTCACACCATGCACATTTTATGAAACCTACCGCTTCGCAGACGCACGGCTGTTTCAAGAGCGAAATCGGGAAACAAAGTTCGTTTACATTCAAAAATATGTCTCGTTCGTCAAATAATTTCGATGCGAACCACGCGTATTTAATCATTGGCTGGAATGCAGGTGCGCTTAATTGATGCAATAGTAAGGAGTGGATTTTAATGGAATCCTCTCTGGACGCGATTTCTCGATAGAGAATAAACGATGCCGAAGTACTTGGAATTTGGAAAAGGGGCAGATTGTTAATTCCAATGGTCAACGCAGGTACAGGAGGAACAATGCCGAAGTACTTGCAATTTGGAAAAAGGGGCAGATTGTTGATTTTGACAATAAGAGCTCGTTTTCAAATCGTACAAAATCTCACCAATATCCGTACCTCACCAGTTTCCCCACAAATTTGTAATGCAACTATTGTTATTGGGTAAGATTAGATACGTCAACGAGAAAAAAATAATAATAATCAATAACGGGATTGAAAAAAAAATGACTAGAAAAAAAAAAAACATCTAGCGCGGCGGTACTTGAACACGGGCCAGCAGGGTGCCAGCCGTGATGCTTACTCACTGCGCTGCGCTCGCTTGATCAACAAAATGGCAACGTTACTGGTAGACATGCCGCGCGTGAAACTTTACCGTCGATTTTCTCGAAAACGAGGAAGTAGAGCATAAATTCCCGTTAACCTGGTACTTAGGGTAGATACCTCTACAACATACCTGAGTCTCATCGAAATCCATTTGTACCAAGTTGCGGGGTCCCCTTGTAAGTATTTCCATAATTCAAAGGAAGTATTGACTATTGCTGAATGGAAATGTTCAGACTCGATGTTCATACGTATCCTTAAAGATAACTCAAAAGTTGGATTTCTTTTAGCTGCCTTGGCTTTTGGTGCAAAAGAATCATCCGCGTGGCTAACAACATTTTTACACTAGTGAATTTATCCGTTGTGTTTTTCGTCATCATAGCTGGATCATGTAAAGGTAATTATGACTGGGGTGGTTAGTGACCTTAACCGAGTACTTCTGCAAAAACAGATCCAGATCCAGCTATACTAACTTTGGGCCTGATAGTAAGAGGAAAGTTTATCAAAATAGTACATTATGCAACAAGGGAATAAAGTGGAAGATTATTTCCGAAGGTGAGTTTACTGCCCGAACGGAATTCCCGAGGGTGGGTTTGAGAAGGCAGTCATCACCCGAGGGAATTTCCGCGAGGGCAGTAAGCCTGAGGGAATGATCTGCTTTATTCCCGTGTTGCATATAGGACTTTATTTCCGAATCCACCGTGGCCACTTTTTTGACCTAAAGAGTGGGACCCATGCAAAAAAGCGAAGTATTCCAGATTTTCCGCGGCGCATAAGTCTGGAGACTGAAAATCATTGGAAATTGATAATAATATGAAAAGGAAATAGTGAAGACCAAAAATAAAACAAATTGTAAAAAAATAATTATAAATTGAAAAAGAAAAATTTTTCAAAATAATTTTAAGAAATCATAAATTTGCGGGACATAAAGTACTTTACGTCCCGCAATTTGCGGGACATGAAGAACTTTATGTCCCGCAAATCTACTTTACGTCCCGCAAAATCTACTTCATGTCCCGCAAATCTACTTTATGTCCCGCAAATCTACTTTATGTCCCGCAAATCTTACTTTACGTCCTGCAAATCTACTTTAAGTCCCGTAAATTTACATTATGTCCCGCAAATTCACTTTTCTCCTCTAAATGCGGGAAAAAAGTGAATTTTCGGGACCAAAAGTGAAGCAGAGAAACAAGTTCCACTTTTGTCCCGCTTTTTAGGTCAAAAAAGTGGTCTTTACGGTTGAGTCGGGAATAAAGAGTTTTTTCTGGCGCCAACCCGTTTTGATTTCAGTTGCGCGATACCTATTTTCCTTCTGTACATATGTATATACCATATATATTATTTTTAATATATTATATTATATATTTATATATTATTTTATATTATAATATATTATATATTATATATATATTATTTTATAATAATATATTATTATTATATATATATTATTTTATATTATAATATATTATATTATATATTTATATATTATTTTTAATCGGTTCAATATTACTGAAGGCGCAAGGCCAAGAATAAACGCGAAAACCTCACATGTGTTACAAAAAATATGGTGTGCACCTAGGCCGAGGGCTTTCTGCCCTGATCGTGTGTTTGCAGCACTCGTCTCTGGCTCGCAAGACGCACTCGCCTTCGGCTCGTGCTTGCTTGCCTACGACTCGTGCTGCAAACTCCACACTCGGGCGAGAAAGACCCCCTTCTCGCCCTATGTGCACAATATTCTATTTGGGCATAGTCTCGAAAAATAGTATATTGTGTATCTCGGTCGGAAAGTAGGCGTTTCCCGCCCGCAAGTACGGAGTTCGCAGCACGAGTCATAGACGAGCGCGGCATTCGCACGAGTAGGAGGGTGAATCCCGCGAGCCAAGGCGAGGGCTGCGAACTCCGTACGAGTGAGGAATCTCCTATCCGCCCGAGTTACACACGATATTTTTCCTTACACCTGTGAGGAAAAGGAAAATGATGAGAGCGGGCGGTAAAGTAACTGGTAGAGCGGGCGGTAAAGTAACTGGTAGAGCAGTGCTTTACCGCCCGCTCTACTTTACCGCCCGCTCTACCGCTCACTTATGAGACTTTCTTGCCTCCGGGCGGTAAAGGGTCACTTTGCGCCCGCCATACAGATACGAAAAGAGCCCTTTTCCGAACAGGTGTGAGGAAAAATTTTTTTGGCGCTTAGGTCCTTTTGTTTTTAGTGACGCAATATGCGATACATGAGAGTCTATCGTTCTTTCTTTGAGAGTCGCTCATGAGCAAAAATCTACAATTACTCGCGATTGCTCATAAAATCGTGGTATCAAGTTTAATCCTGACTCATAGTAAGACAGCTGCTCAAGTATAGTAGTTTTTGTGCCAATGCCGTAAAGTAAGATTTTAAGTGCGCATCCTCGGACCGGCTCCGCCGGCCGCCGGAAACTACGCCATTTCAGTTGCATTTGCGCCAGTGGAATAAGTTATCCATAAATTCTTATTTCATGGTTGTAAAACACGACTAAAATGGCTTACTTGACAAATACTCGATCGAAAAATACTTTATGCCAGAGGTAAATCTGGTTCCCTGTTTCTTTTGCCATTCGGTTGTTTTCTAGTTACAGATTTGGATATGAATAATACCCACTCTCTAGATCTTCACAAGGATTGGGTTGTAGTCAATATATGCCTGATTAGAATCGGTATGAAATCTTCAAATTTTCTTCGGTGTCTGAAAAGTTTAGAAACATTATGACGTTCACGCTTTCGGTCCAAACACCTATCCTGACAATAAGCAGGTTATAATGACAGGGTTTTGATCGTGTGTAACAATAACTTGAAGGAAGATTGAATCATTGACTTTTAATCCTCCATGTATTTGCATTTCAAAAAATCGACTTTGTTTGAATTGTAGAAAAGCAATCGTACTTATTAATTCAATTGACATTCACGTCTTGCTCCTCGGAACCTCAACACTTTGTCGAGAAATATTTTCCAATAACAGTACTGGTTTAATTGACATTCTGATACATCCTCTAGGATACTACCCTGTGTACAGTATTACAATGGTTAGTAAGTCACTGTACAAACTCAATAAACGTACGGTATATGATACATACATAAATTTTCAGCGGATACCTCTAATTGGCAAATCAACGTTAAATGTACCAAGTCTAAGTGTCCGTCCGGTTCCGGAGGCTTTGCCCCATATGGCATTTCAGGAATCATAACTGGTGCAGCAACGTACTGTTTTTATGGCTTCATTGGTTTCGACTGTGTTGCAACTACGGGCGAAGAGGCAAAGAGCCCGCAGTAATCTATCCCCATTGCAATTGTTGCTTCGTTGACGATTGTTTTTCTGGCTTACTTTGGTATCTCAGTAGTTCTGACTATGGTTCTGCCTTATTATGACCAGAACGCAGATGCCCCGCTACTCCATCTTTTTGAGGTGATAGGATGGACCTGGGCTAAATGGGCGGTCTCCGTTGGAGCGATTTGTGGCTTATGCGCAAGGTTTGTGTGTGTCTTTTGTACGGTACTACCTCGTTACAAGAGACTGTTAGGGCGATTAGGGCAATAGGATTTCAACAAATTTGTCACCGAAGCGATCCTCCTCTACTGTTTAGAGAGCTCGGGAATCGCGCATGTGCCAGTATGGCAGTATATTGTTGGTGAATGCCAAAGTTCGGAGTACCTCACGTACACAGTTCAAGTAGGGGGAGCTACAAAGTTGCTCAATAGGGACCTGGGACAAAGGGCAAGTTCTCTTATAAGGAGGATTCTCATAGCGAAGTAGTACTGTATCGCAAGCTGGATATTTTATAAATGAAAGTCAAAATATCCAAAACCATGAATTGAGGCCATCGAGAAGAAACGCTACTGGAAATTTCAGGTACACCCATAGAAATGCATTCGGAACCATCATCTGGATTTTAAATCCAAATAAGATTTGTTAGAGTATATAGAATCATAAAAAATTCTGGACGAGCCAAATAACCCAAGCGCAACCGAATAATGTTGATTTTCTGTAAATCTGTTTGCGGAACCGCAATGAGGAATACTGCTTTATTCCAGCCTGCTTGGTTCAATGTTTCCTTTGCCACGAGTGATCTATGCTATGGCTGCAGATGGTTTGATTTTCAAGTGGATGGGCAAAATCAATTCACGTTTCCAAACTCCACTCCTAGGGACCCTGTGTACCGGAACGCTCACAGGTAAATAATTCGTTCTGTTTGTGATTGATTTTCCAGTCGGTTTCAATACACTTCAGACTTACGGCAAGTGATCATAACTGTTCCTATTGACAGTAAAAATTGTTATGCAGAAAATCGAGTTTGATCAGTGGTCGGTATAGGGAATTTCTGAGGAAAGTAGCCATTCTTACTATAGGCAACCCAAAAGACGACCCGAGATTGAGTCTACGCCTTTGGCTGCTACAAAACTGGAATAGGGGATTGGTGAGAGTGGACTAGCAGACGGCTCTCTGTCAAACGTCGCGGTTAAAAATCAGGTTAGGAAGACAATAACATCGGCACCGATATTAGAGAATGAAATGTAAACTAACAAGTGAGTGAGTTGTAAGTTGATTTCGCGAACGCAAATCGGATAATTATCTGTGAAAAAATTACCGTCAAGTAAACAGTTGATTGGGAATATCAACTTCGTGTTGTCAAGAAGCAGCTCATTTGTGTATTTAGTAAATTGACTCCGGTAATTAAATTTGAGCAGGTAGGTGAACGAAGATTTATTTACAAAATAATTGGAAACCTAACTAACCTAACCTAACCTAACTTTTAACCGCGACGTTTGACAGAGAGCCGTCTGCTAGTCCACTCTCGCCGATCCCCTATTCCAGTTTTGCAGCAGCCAAAGGCGTAGACTCAATCTCGGGTTGTCTTTTGGGTTGCCTATAGTAAAAGTAGTATAGCTACTTTTCTCAGAAATTCCCTGTATAATCTTTAGACTATGTTCAACTACATACTCGTTGTTCGACATCCGAGTGAATGAAGTTCAAATGTGAAACTGGATCGATACGACCATTGAATTTATTTTAAATTAGATATTCATGGTTCAGCAATTCGATCAGATTAGATCAATGTATTATACTCAGAGAAGGGATTTATTTTATAAATTATTGCACCCACTTACAGGTATCCCAGCGACAATATTTGAATTGAACCAGCTTGTTGATATGATGAGCATCGGAACATTATTAGCTTATTCCATTGTTGCAGCCTGTGTTCTCATTTTAAGGTAAGAACTGGTCAGATATAATCATTGTTAGATTTTCTGTGATGGGTAAATAATCATAACTTCCGAACAAAGTGATCATTCATCATTTAGAACAAAGTTCCGAAAGTTTCATCCGTTTTTGGGAAATGTCAAGTCAAAATTGGACAACAACTTAAGGCAGCCTATTCTTCAACAAATAAATATTTGACGTTATTACATATCAGCATTCAGCATGACTGCACAATTTGGCAATAGTATATTATGTACCTGGGGCGTGAAACACGGTTTTACACCCGAGTGGTGATCGCCGCGCCCTCGGGCCGGCCGGGCCGATCACACAAGGGGGTAAATCGTACGCCCGTGGTGCATACGCTATTTTTCACAACAGTGTGTGTAAGAGTCGGTTGCCTTATACATATATAATTGTAATGTAGTCCCAGTAGGAATGTAATGCAATCATATCGCTAATAGAAAGGGTGAGTCCAAAAATCTTGGAAAACCCGACTTTTGACGAATCACTGTGCGTGACGGCGGGGTCGAGGGCCGAAGCCCCCGTGGGGGGGGGGGGGGGGGGGGGGGGGGGGTCGGGAGGCCCTCGGCCCTCCGACCCAAAACATAGAAGGCAAGTTTTGATTGCAAAAAAAACGTAAATTCAGGGTTGTTACGTTTGTGTCGCCACCAAATTCCCTGATTTTTCCAGATTTTCCATGGATTAAATTCTGATTTTCCAGGTTTATTTTTGAGGAGTACGTCAAAGACGCAGTTTCATTCGCAAGCTAGGTATCATGTGTAGTGTGTACTTGTAGTAAAAAGTGAAAAAAAAAAATATCTGTATGGGGTCCACCTCAACTCGGCAAGTCCAAAAACCTCGACCATTTCAATCCGGCTGATTTGTTTTCTATGCACCGTATCATCGAAAAAAAACCTACCCCTATAACACAGTTTACTTTTTTGTCGCACCGTTCCGATGATACAGAATTTTGAAATTCTCAAGTTTTACTTCCCAGTTATATTTTGAGCTCCGATAGCTCAAAATTGGTTACTTCTATCAAAAAATGTATTGACATAACTTCTTGGTATTGAAATGTTCCACTCAAACATAATGTTTTTCCAATTTTTCCATCAACTCATAACGGTTTTTTATGCGAATAAACATCAAAAACCAGTTTTTTGAAAAAAGGCCACTATTTTTCAGTTTCAAAAAAATATCATAAATTCTACCCAAAATTACAAAACTTTTGGATCCTTGGCCATGTTGGAGACTTTTTTGGTTCAAGAGTTACAGCTATTCAAACATCTACAAAACCAACTTCAGCCGCAAAAAAATTTGCTGACAAGCGGCTTTATGAGAAATCACCGAAGGCATAGGGGGCGGCAAAATAAAAAATAACCACAATGAAAGTACAAGAATACTCAACGCGTTTTTGAGATTCGTTTTCAATCTTGCGCTATACTTTTTGATAACTCGATCGTTGCTGGCAAGTGAATAAATAGTATGCGCGTTGGCAAATAAAAATCATTATTTGTAACGAAAATGAATGAAGTGAACGTAATTAAGTGGGTAACCAAAAGATACAACAAAACTACAGAACCTTTCTGATACAGTCAGAATATGCGTATTTTTTTGTTTCTTTATAATCCTAATATTAAAGAAGTCATGACCTCGAATTTCTCGAATTTAATCGAAATGCTCGCACTTCCGTAATGGTTTTAACGCGATTCTCATTGGTCCTCGGACTTGTCGTATGCCGTGTGAACAGAGCCGTTTGATCATACTTCCTATGGATTCAAGTGTCAGAATTGTTTCTGGTGTCAGTTATTTGACAGAATTTCAAAAAGGTTACAGCCGATGGCAGTTCGATAATCAAACACAGGTAAATATGTATAATTCTTCCCATATAAATTCGTAGTAATAACAGATCATAAAGTTTGCTGTACAATTATATGATTCAAATTTTCTACATGTTCAAAATTGTCATCGTCTGCTTTTTTTGCAGATTCAATCAGTTTCCAGCTGACAAAGAAATACGTACGTATACCTACATGACAGGTAAATACAACTGCTTCTTATCACAAAACTCATACCGTTTCACTACATTATTCTAATTTGCACCAGATGCAGAGAGAAAAAAGTTGCTGACCAACACGCCCGAATTCAACGCAGAGACGTGGACGAACTTGACACAGTCATTTGGAATTGATTTGAAATTGGAGGTCAATTGAATACAGGTACTTTCTGAAATGCAGACAGCTCAAAAATCCGAAAGTCCAAAACTCAGGGATTCTCAAAATACGAAAATTTAGGTGGAGACCTGATCACAAAGCGTCGCATAAACGACGTTTCATGCACGAATTTCAAGTTTCTGAGTTTTTTACTTCCGGGTCTTTAGCTTCCAGAATTTTGAAGTTTTGCTGTTTTTAGATTCGAAATTTCCGAATCCGGGTTTGTAACTTACTGCTAAAATTTATGAATTGACTAATCAAATTTAGTCAATTTTACTGGAATTCACGACAAAATATGAATAAACGAAATGGAAAAATGAAAAGATCTATTACAAAATGTCATTTTTTTTCAGGTAGTACATTACGTCGAAGAAGGATTTCTAAAAATTTCAGTTGCCTTTCACGTTACGATGAAGATCAATTCCACGGAATCATAGTACAAATCTAACAATAAAGTATTTACTCATACACTTGTGCTTAGTAATTATTTATCTTAGTCATTTATTTACATATTGAAATGCAAATATAGTAATAATCTGTTGATCAAAATTACAATACACTACATGAGTACAATAATTACATGAGTACACCAGATAAACATGAGTACCCCAATGAGAATGATGAGTAACCCTTATGAGTACCACGATGAACAATCTGAGTAACTTGATCAATATTTAATACAGAGAATACCACGAAAGAAAGCCACGTAGAAAGAGTGACCGAACTGACGGAGAAGAAATCGAGTTCCAACGCTTGCGTAAAGAAAGAAATAATGAATATCAGCGTGTGCGTCGTAGGGGAAGTCCGGGCAAAGGGGATCCGTTAAGGAAAGACGATTGTGAAACAAGCAAACTGTTAGAATTAAAAACCAATTTAATTATATTTATGCTTCTCATACTGTTATCTTTCAACATAAAATAATGAAGTAATTGAAATTTACAATTTAAACATGTGTAGTTAACAAAAACGATCACAACAGTTTTCAGTGCGTTCCCGAAACAGCCGGGCAAAGCGGATACTGCATACGAGCGAAGTAAAAATGCCTAAAATCTGCGTGTCAATGTTCACATTCATCCAGGAAGCTGTTTTGAGCGGGTCCATGTCATCTCACTCAAAAAAAAACACTCAAATCGCGGATCTTTGCGCCCTTCGAGGAATCTTTAGTACTATAGAAAAAAAAAATAGAAGTTCACGGATTTCGAAAAATTTTCAAAAATGGCGAAGTTACGGGTGTTTGAATTTTTTTGCACTGCTTGGTTTGAAAATTCATATCTCCGAAACCATTAATCGCAGCCGAATGATCTTGGAGTCATTTCATTCACGAAAGAAAGAGCTACTGTTAAAAAAATATGTTCGAAAAAAAAATGAATTTCTTCAAGTTTTTTTCGTCATTTTTTTCCGAAATTCGGCCGCCATTCCCAAAGGGTACGGTGAATTTCATGGAGACAATTTTTTTTAGATAGCTGGATCCTTCCCCTTCAAATTCGTAAAAAAAAATTTATGGAGACCTCACTAGGTCCGGAGAAAAAAATGAAAACGTCCGGACGTGCGTCGCCGCGCGTGCCGTTCCACGGTGGCGCTGCTCCGGTAGGCTCGCTGTTTCACGTAGCCGTTGAATTTCATTCAATGTTTCGCTATTTTCTAGGGCTATCCTCTCTTGGAAAATAGTTATTCAACTACTTTAGACTTCCAGAATACGTCTACTGGTTATTTTCGCTTGAAATTATACTTGTTCCGAAAATCCCAGCACGGTTATTAATTTCCAGCACATGATTTCATTGCAAAGCAGCAAATCAGTTATTGGCAGGACATAAAAAAAACCGTGAAAGTTGGTGAATTTCTAGTCGTGTGCGATTTCGCTGACAATCATGCGTTCATTGTACAAGATTCTACTCAAGGGTTCAACCAGAGATCCATCCAATCGTGATTTATTATGAAAGTCACAGCGAGGGAGAATTGAACCATTTTAGTTTTGTAATAATTCCATAGTGTCTGAAACATAATACGATCGCAGTTGATTTAATACAAACGAAAAATTGATCGACTTTATGAAGGAGAAGTTTCAAGGTTCAATTACAATTAAAAAATAAGTTTTTCTCAGATGGAGCAGCTTCCCAGTATAAAAATGAAAAGAATTTCATTAACATAACGCATTATTTTGAACCGTTCGGATGTCAAGCTGAGTGGCATTTTTTTGGCTACATCACATGCAAATGGCCATGCGATGGGGTAGATGAAACTGTCCGGCGAGTTTACAATTGATTGGCAATTCAGATCCTATTTGAACACCGCTGGATTTGTATAATCGGGCATGCTCTTATTTCAGGAGCATATCTTTTGCCTGCTGCAGAACATACAGCAGCAAAAGCTATTTTACAAAAATCGATTCGATGAAGCTTTGATGGTTAGTGGCATTCTGGAATTACATGTAGTCATTCCGATTTCTGATGGATTTATAAAAACGAAATTATTTTCCGCATCAGAAAATTTGATCATGTAAAAGTTAGGAATCAATATTGAACTTGCGTGTCCAACTAAGCGCTATCGAGCGCAATTTTACTCAAAACATTGGCCCTTTTCAGAGTCACCAAAATTTTGCAGAAATCGATAATTTCCATTCCACGGAGCATAACTGCTAGCTCTTCTCTGCAAAGTTACGAGAGAATCACAAAAGAGCCACAGTCATTAAATTGCACAAACCTATTGCAATAGAACCAGAACGTTGATCGCAGCACAGGTGTGTTCAACTTAACAACAACCGTGCTGGAATTTTCGGAACAAGTATAATTCCAAGCGAAAATAACCAGTAGACGTATTCTGGAAGTCTAAAGTAGTTGAATAACTATTTTCCAAGAGAGGATAGCCCTAGAAAATAGCGAAACATTGAATGAAATTCAACGGCTACGTGAAACAGCGAGCCTACCGGAGCAGCGCCACCGTGGAACGGCACGCGCGGCGACGCACGTCCGGACGTTTTCATTTTTTTCTCCGGACCTAGTGAGGTCTCCATAAATTTTTTTTTACGAATTTGAAGGGGAAGGATCCAGCTATCTAAAAAAAATTGTCTCCATGAAATTCACCGTACCCTTTGGAAATGGCGGCCGAATTTCGGAAAAAAATGACGAAAAAAACTTGAAGAAATTCATTTTTTTTTCAAACATATTTTTTTAACAGTAGCTCTTTCTTTTGTGAATAAAATGAGTCCAAGATCATTCGGCTGCGATTAATGGTTCCGGAGATATGAATTTTCAAACCAAGCAGTGCAAAAAAATTCAAACACCCGTAACCCCGCCATTTTTGAAAATTTTTCGAAATCCGTGAACTTCTATTTTTTTTTTCCATAGTACTAAAGATTCCTCTAAGGGCGCAAAGATCCGCGATTTGAGTGTTTTTTTTCGAGTGAAATGACATGGACCCGCTCTTTTCTCACTGCTTCCTGACTTCATGTGTCGTTGTAGTTTTGTGTATGGGATACCATATTTCTTGCCCGCAGACCCAATAGAGGATCTTCTATTTTGAACGTCATTAATTGCACTTTTCAAAGATTCCTCTGACCAACTCGCTTGGTCGCTTTTCCTAACGTATCTATGAACCATCTGCAATAATCAACGAGATGCTGACAATTAACAACAAGATACTGTATCTGTCCGTCCGGATATACGGATCCGCTTTGTCCATATCCACTTTGCCCGGTATATCTTTTTCAAGATCAACTTGATGTGAATAATTGTTAATGCCGAATATTAATAAAAGCTATTCTGCGATAAAAGAGGGTAATCATAACATACACTCTCAGGTAAGGTAGATTGGAATTGCTGAATAATAGGCACACATAATTCACATCCATACCTTGGCGAAAATCGTAAGAAAACTATAAAAAATGCAAAATTCCTCATCACACACGTATTTTTGCCTGCAACAACTGACTTCTATGGTCATGGCGTCGGGAAACGATCGATCAATCGATAGAATCAAGTGATTTCGCGCTATCTACTATATTCGAAAAAAACTAGCCATTATCCGCTTTGCCCGGGCGGTCCGCTTTGCCCGGACTTCTCCTAGTACTCGACGAAATAGTGTAATAGATTGTAGCAGCGTTCTAGCTGACAACGTCGAAATCCAACGCAAGCGTCGTTGTCAAGAAAATATCCCTAATATTGCAGGTTGTAGTCGTGTTTCAGATCAAAACGTCGAAGTAATGAGCTCAGATACCAGTAATGAATCTAATCGACACTTATTAAACATTGTGGCAAACGACATAGAAGTGATCAGATCTGAAAGCATAGTTACTGTAGAGGTAAAAGATGAATCTGGGGGTCCTGATGTTTCTGCGCACAATCAAAAGTATGAACGTCCACGCAGATTTAGAACAGGGCAAACAAATTTGTCTTCAAATATTCAAAACTTCGATACCCAGAACCTACATCGAATACCTGAGCATTATTGTGGAAGAATGGTAGTATTATGCATCCATTGTAACGCAAGACACTTTTTTGCCGAAAAAGTTGCTAATAAAGGAATCTCGTTTAACGACTGCTGCAGTCACGGGAGTGTAGTTCTCGATGCATTGCCCCCTTTCCCTACTGATCTTCGTGCACTGTTCGAAGCAACGCATTCGAAGTCGAATAACTTTTATGCGCGAATAAGGTGCTACAACAGCTCATTTTCGTTTGCTTCATTTAACGCCAACTTGGTGAATTTTGGAGCAAGGCGATCTGGACCGTATTGCTTCAAGATTCAAGGACAAATTCACTATCAGATCAACACATCTCTGTACTCTGCGCCGAATG
Organism: Ametastegia equiseti; assembly: GCA_963989295.1. NCBI lineage: Eukaryota > Metazoa > Arthropoda > Insecta > Hymenoptera > Tenthredinidae > Ametastegia > Ametastegia equiseti. The sequence goes on from OZ022390.1 coordinate 2,977,819, forward strand.
AACCTCCGAGTTACGGTCAACTTTTTATAGTGGATTCGAGCGAGGCAATACAACATCGTTTGGATAGAAACTCCGAACTTGACAATAATATGTTACTTCTACTTGATCGAGTGATGAGACAAAATAATATATTCGTGCAGTCATATCAAATGATGGGGGAAGAAATAGCAATTCAACAACAATTAGCGACAAAAAATAATGAGCCTCTCCCTGAGCTCCAAATGCTATTTACTTTAAAGCCAGGAGTAGATCGACGTCGATATAATTTTCAAAGGACAAATGAAGTGGCTGACGTCTTTTGTACAACAGCCGATGGGGAAATTCCAGAATCGTACGTTAGTGTACGTAACAAACATACTACAAATTTGAAGACAGTCAGCACCATGGATCCAAACGTGGAGCCGTGGATTTACCCTTTATTTTATCCCTGTGGTTCACGAGGATGGCATCGCAATTTGATGCGTATGAACAGCAATCGACGTATATCCAGAGCGGCTTACGTGAAGTATCGTATCGCCCTGCGTGACGATTTCAACCCGTTCATCATGGGTGGTCGATTGTTTCAACAATGGATAGTTGACAATTACGTGAAAATTGAAAAAGACAGTATAGAGTACTGCAAGACGCACCAAAAAGAATTACGTGCAGAATCCCACAATGGACTCATAGATTACTTGCAAAGTACGGCAAATCTTACAAACGGTCGTGTTGGAAAGATGATTATACTTCCTTCTTCCTTTATTGGGTCACCCCGCAATATCCTGCAAAATTATCAAGATGCCATGGCTATTGTTCGAAAATATGGCAAACCAGATCTATGCATAACGATGACATGAGTAGATAAACAAGGAGAGTTCTGGATACAGATCCCTGCACCAACATGTACCATCCATCTTAGCCGAGTCGCGAACCCCTTTTTTCTAGAATATTCGGTAATAGTGTCGCGCGCACACACACACACACACACATACACACGCGCGGACACATCCGTACAGCTGTGCTCCGAGCGGCGTGGATTCACATCTGCTTGCAATAACTTGTCAAAGGGACTCAAGATAATTTATTGCTCTGGCGGCAAGATCACGGACCCATCGAAAATGCCCGTTTCAAATGCCTCAATCGACACCTTCACGGGTCATGCGACTGCGACTAAATCCATATAATTAGCCTTGATCTGCAACGTCGCATCGCAACGGCTTTTCACCATTTCAAGTACGGAATGCCGTATCAGATTCTATGAAAAACCAGAAAATGAGTTTTTTCCATACAAAATATCCCAATCTTTTCCCCCGAAATCATAAGATTCATTAAATTCAAGATAGTCGATCACGTATATTCAAGACATTTATTACAATGATTCCAGAGAAAAAAGAAAAAAGAGGCAATATAATTTCATAATTTTCAATCAATTTGAGAAATTTTCATCAACGATACATTTTCACGCGACCATCAACGCCGATGGCGCGTCAGGGGGCTCGTGCAACGACGCGGCGCGCCGACTTTGAGCTGACGGGTCGGCGCGGCGCGGGCGCGTATCCTATAAGCTCTTTTCTACGCGCCCTCCGCGGTAAATCAGCTCACCCCTGACGGGTGACCGCGGCTGGCGACCGTCTGCGGATGAGCTTGTCGCTGCGGTCGCCGCGCGCGTGCGCGCGCGCTGATATGAGCTAGTATTCAGCGCGCCCCGGGGGTCCGCCGCCGCCGCGTGTGTGAGCTTGTTGCGGGGGAAAAATTATTTCCCAATAATCGTAACATTTATTCGATCAGAAGAAGAGATGAAAAAATTAAATGAATAGAAAAAAAAAAAAAAAATTTTTAATAAAAAAAAAAAAAAATTAAAGAAAAATTCGAGAAGAATCGAAATTGGTCATTGCTCATTTGTCCAGACCCCTCTTGAAATGGAGGTTCTACGTTCAGAGCTGAATCTTCAGCTTACTGCTCCTATATTCAAATATGCCTATAGACCGAATCCATTTCAAATCGGGCAGGCAAGGCCAAAAAGGATTGTCCGAAAATTCAAAACCTAACAAAACTGAAATATGTTGTTTTCTAGGGTAAAGAAAAAGATACGTAGTTCATTATTTGGCTGAAAAAAATTTTCCGACGAAATTATGGCCGTTTGAATATTTACGCGCCCGCTACAGATTTTCCGGAAACCGAACGAATTTTTTTTTCAAACTGCTTTATCTTCGGAATGGATCATTATAACTGCATGGTTTTGGTCTCATTTTGTGAGGTTTTTAACGTTCTTTCAAAGCCCATGAAGAAACTGAAAGATTTCCAAAAATTAGCAATATGGCGTCCCTTTTTCGAAAATTCGAAAAAACTGATTTTCTCAAAACTCCATTTTTTTTTCTTCACCTACTTTGCACACAATATGCGCGGTGATATGCTCCATATATCGTATAAGTTTCATCGATGTTACGGGATTCCTTCATATGGAAAAAAAACAAATCCTGCGTTCTGATGAAATTCTCCAATTCCTGTACTACTCTTAATGTTTTCATATTAATACAGATCACGGGGGGGTTTCTGATCGAGGCAAAAATATACTCAGAACTTGTTCCAGCTATAACTGAACTGCTGGAGAAATAGATAATCGAACAACGTCCGATGTAGGAATTCTAAATCATATTTTCATCAAGTTCTAAGACAACCAAACGGTCCAGTCTAAAACAGAGAAGAACTTTATAATCTAGAATTTATTTTAGGACACAAGGTATTCCCTATAGGTCAAGTGTACCAGTTACTGACCGTGCCCCAATTATTGACCTTTTTCATTGAATATTTTTTATCCGTGAGCTTTAAATGATCAAAAAAATCGATCCGTATTCTCCGAGTCTGTAGCAAGTGATTTGGATAACGGTAACATTCAGAATTCTTATTATAGATTCAATATTGAAGAAGATATGAGGATTAATAATTGGGTCTTGAAGGGTCAGTAATTGGGACACTTACCATATAGCGATTTCTGATCAAACGGCAATTCGAAAGTCATTCTCTCATATGTTCTGATGATGCTTTGATGTTCTGAATACCTGATACATACATAATTAATGTAACTTTGTAAATTAGATATAAATTGAGGAAAATCGTCACTCGAGGTGCGCCATACACCGCTTCTTATCTGACTATCCGGCTGGTCTGCTTCGGCAACGTGGATTGTACTTCGGTCCTTCTGCTTGTCCGTTCTTCCATAATTATTTTATTATATATGATTTTGGTTCGCTTCGGCAACGTGGATTGTACTTCGATCCTTCTGCTTGTCCGTTCTTCCCAAATTCGTATATAAATTTCCTTTCATTTTGATTTAATCGTTTCGGCAACGTGGATTGTACTTCGGTCTTTCTGCTTGTCCGTTCTTTTAAATCAATTTTCTTTCTCCTTTGTTTTAATCGTTTCGGCAACGTGGATTGCACTTCGGTCCTTCTGCTCGTCCGATCTGTTCAATCAATTTTCATTTTGTATCACTTTGATCATCAACTGCAACGCGGATTGCACTTCGGTCTTTCTTCTTGTCACGTTGGTTCGATCAAGTGAATTAGAGATTTTTTCCTTCATATTCAATTAAATGTATGGCCGCCCGCTAACTGTTTGTAAAACCCCTTCTGGGAAATTAGGTATTAACTCGTAGCGAAATAGACAATACATATACTGATAAAAAAGATCACGAATATTAGATCTTTGCTTTGCAATTCTCGTAGAGTTCACAAGGCAATCGAAAATACTCATTGCCCTAATTTATAATTAATGTTAAACACAATTACCTCTCAATTTTCCATTTATAAGTAATATTATAAATACTCATTCATATCACATAATCCCGTATTCAATTATCCTTAATACACTGTTTCTTATAACACTCACACACATTACTGATTACATTATAAAATAATCCTCTGTCCATGTACCTGCATGTTCTCGTAAAATCAATTACAATAAATGTTCCCTTGTTAATTAACATGTACGAATATCCCTTTTCTTTCGTCGCATTGTAAAGTAAAAATAAATTGGAGTCAAAGTTCTTATTCGTTCGTAAAAGAATATTGCTGCTATTACTCCGCTTCGTTCGATCAACCCTGAGGATCAATCAAACGTCCTGGGATGCAGAGTTCTCTCCTATGTCTCTACCAAATTCTTATTCGTAAATCTACGATGGCGCCCAACCCTTAGATAAATTAGAAAATATAAGATAAGAAAGAGCTAGACAGTTGCAATAGAGGTGTAAGAGAATAGCTTTCGAACTTCCGTTTGATCAGAAATCGCCATGTAAGACATGCCTTGTGTCCTAAAATAAATTCTAGATTACAAAGTTCTTCTCTGTTTTAGACTGGACCGTTTGGTTGTCTTAGAACTTGATGAAAATATGATTTAGAATTCCTACATCGTACGTTGTTCGAATATCTATTTCTCCAGCAGTTCAGTTATAGCTGGAACAAGTTCTGAGTATATTTATTCCTCGATCAGAAACTCTCCGTGATCTGTATTAATATGAAAACATTAAGAGTAGTACAGGAATTGGAGAATTTCATCAGAACGCAGGATTTGTTTTTTTTCCAAATGAAGGAGTCCCGTAACATCGATGAAACTTATAGGATATATATGGAACATATCATCGCGCATATTGTGTGCAAAGTAGGTGAAGAAAAAAAAATGGAGTTTTGAGAAAATCAGTTTTTTCGAATTTTCGAAAAAGGGACGCCATATTGCTAATTTTCGGAAATATTTATGTTTCTTCATGGGCTTTCAGAAAACGTTAAAAACCTCACGAAATGAGACCAAAACCATGCAGTTATGTTGATCCGTTCCGAAGATACAGCGGTTTGAAAAAAAAATTCGTTCGGTTACCGGAAAATCTGTAGCGGGCGCGTAAATATTCAAACTGCCATAATTTCGTCGAAAAATTTTTTTCAGCCAAATGATGAACTACATATCTTTTTTTTTTTTGCCCCAGAAAACATAATGTTTCAGTTTCGGACAAATCTGCAACATCACGATTTCTAGCCTGCCCAATTTGAAATGGATTCGGTCTATAATATTTTTCACAGAATACACCAATGGCTAGAATAAGGGCAAGGGTAAACAGTCGATATTCCACCCTTTACTGTTTTTTGCTTCACGCTTCCCACTCGTGCAGGTGTCCGCTGAGATGCTGACATCTGGTTGCAATATATATATTGTGACTAAAAGGTTTCGAGGTAATTCATTGCTCAATTAGTGTCAACCCTCAAAAATGACGGAACCAAGTGTTTCTATCATACCCCAATGGTCCATCCTCCATCACGATACCGTCATTCGCTCCCAACACCCCCAAGTGTGAGATACCAACATCGAATTGGAGAACAAACATGGATTCAGAAAAGTGTTTGAAATTAATAAGCATTATGGCAAACGCCTATAAAATTGTGGGGCGAGGATCATCACTTGAGATTGCAAAATGGATTAAATTTGGGTCTCGTAATATTACGCTATTGAATAAAATATTGAAAAAGTCAGCTCTAACCACCGGGGAAAAAATCAAGATTCAGACCACAATTTCACATTTGACATCATTGAGTGAAAAGTTCAAGGAAAAACAACGAAGTGGTGCGGGAGTTAATATTCAGAAAGTGAAAGATAGAGTTCGTTGGAAGGACATGGGAATATGGGATCTGTGTTTCAAGGTAGAATACGAACTGGGACTATAGTGAATCTACTTCACAGAGACTTACATTCCTTTTTTCATGCTGATTAAAGAACCTTCTTCGAAGAGACGGGAATTTTAAAGTAAACTGCGTCTTAGCCTGCAAGTTTCATGCGATACACAACTGCGAAACGATGAAAGAGATCAAGTATTTCAACACGAAGAATGAAATTATTCTTCCATCAACGAATATCAAACAGTGGTTCGATGTGTTAAAGATTAATTGGTATCTAGAGATCTGGTGAGGATGGAGGCAATCGGGGGTGAGAGGAAAATAAATGAATTGAGCGCAACGTGCCGGCAAAACAATAAATATATTAACAATGGAATAATTAACGAAAAGGCGTTAAGCCAAATACACATATAGGTATAAAAAGAAAGCCGTAAGGACACGCAATCCAATACGGAGTAATTAACGTTTACGAATAAACACGAAATATTTTAGACGGGCGTTTCGGACGGTTATCGGACACGTGTAATTCGCTCGGATGCACGATCGGTACTCCTCCTCGTTACCCCCTTTCGGGTTCCTCGTTTGGACTTTGGTCCGGTCGACCTCTGCCCTCGTGTTTGTTTCCTTTTGACACTCGTACATACACACACATACATATTCTATATTCTATATCGATTTTTGAAATTTTCTTTGCATTTATTTGTCGTTAATAGATGAATACGTTACTAGTCATCTGCTGGTGAAGGTAGAGGATTTTCAAGGAAGGGATTCTGGGTGGTCATTGGTGGAAATTTGCCACCTTACGGTGAATATCAATCGTTTTGTACCGCTGCGTGGAGGCTTGTCGACATACGTTCAATTACCTAAGGATATCCAAGCGAAGAAAGCTGTAGTGAACATAAAAAATGAGGACGAATATTGTTTTCTATGGGCTCTTACGGCAGCTCTTCATCCGACTGAAAACAACGTGTGTTCAACTAGCTCCTATCCAAATTTTAAATCAGTATTGAAATTTGATGGTATTAATTTTCCAATTACTTTGAAAGATACTTCGAAAATTGAGGCGATGAATAGTTTGTCGATTAATGTTTACGGTCTAGAGTCGGGCAAGAAAAGTGAAATAGTACCACTTTATTTGAGTAAGAATAAATCGGACAAAGACACGATTCACCTTCTCATGATTAAAAATGAAATCGATACATTTATCGATGATGATGATGATCATGACATCACACAAATTTACCACTTTGCTTGGATACGAAACCTTTCACGCTTACTCAGTTCACAAGTGTCAAATCATAATGGTAAGATGCTACTATGTGACAGATGCTTGTGTCATTTTCAGAAAAAAGCTCCTTTGAAAAACATCGACAAGATCGCGTGAATATGAATAAAATGAAAATGGTATTACCTAACGAAGAGGATAAAACTTTGAAATTCAGAAATTTTAGATTTAAAGAAGCCGTACCATTTGCTGTATATGCCGATCTTGAGTGTATCTTGCATCCTGCTGCGTACGGATCGCAGAAACACGCCCCACAACAGCATTGCATATTATTTACGATGTACCTTTGATGATTCTCTTTCAAAATTCGAATTGAAGCGGGATCAATATTGCATTGAGTGGTTTATTAACGAAATGAAAGATTTGGCTCGATTAGTAGATTCTTATTTGAAATGCGTAGTACCGATGAAGCCGTTAAATTAAGAACAAATGCGTGATTTCGATGGAGCAAAAGTATGCCACATTTGTGAGAAACCTTTCACCTCTGATGATATCAGACATCGTGATTACTGTCATTTTACGGGCAAGTATCGTGGTGCTGCACATCAAGCATGCAACGTCAATTACACAAAGTCTCATGACATCCCGGTTATCTTTCACAATTTATCGGGCTATGACTCACACTTTCTCATCAAGGTTTTGGCTACATCGTTCGACGGCACCGTAAACCTACTACCCATCGACAAAGAAAAATATATTTCTCTTACTAAGAACGTTAAAGGGACATGTGTAAATTTAAGATTTATTGACTCATTCAGATTTATGCCAAGTAGTATTGAAAAGCTTGCATCATATCTCTATAATCCTGACAAATTAATTACGCGCGGTCAGTGTAATAATGCGCAGGAATTTGAATTATTGACAAGAAAGGGAGTCTTTCCCTACGAGTATATTGATAGTTGGAACAGACTTGATGAGACCAATTTCCCTCCAAAAAAATACTTTTATTCAAGGTTGAATAATGAAGAAATTTCAGAGCAAGATTACCAACATGCACAAAAAGTTTGGGAAACGTTTGATGTGAAAACTTTGGGGGAGTATTCAGATTTGTATTTGAAAACCGATGTCTTACTGTTGGCTGACATATTTGAAAATTTCCGACGTAATTGTTCTTCAACGTACAATTTGGACCCTCTGCATTATTATACTGCTCCGGGACTTGCTTTCGATGGGATGCCTAAATGCACTGGTGTGGAACTTGACCTACTCACAGACCCAGAGATGTTACTATTTATCGAGAAAGATATTCGAGGTGGTGTAGCTCAGTGCTCAAACCGATATGCTAGTGCCAACAATCGATACATGGGTGTGGATTATGATCCTAGACAGAATGAATCATATTTAATGTACTTTGATGTAAATAATCTGTATGGTGCAGCTATGAGTCAATATCTACCGTTTGGATCATTTGAGTGGGAAAATAATGACGTTTGTATTAATAACACCCCCGATGATTCTCCGATAGGATACATTCTCGAAGTTGATTTGGAGTATCTTAAGGAACTTCACGAGCGTCACAGAGATCTACCTCTATGTCCAGAACACTTTGTACCACCGAATTCTAAAAATTCTAAATTATTGACAGCAGTTCTCCCGAAAAGAAAATACATTATATTCATTATCAAAATTTGAAACAGTGTTTGAAATTAGGAGTGAAATTAACTAAGATTCATAGAGTTTTGACATTCCAACAATCTCCATGGTTAAAACGATACATAGACTTGAATACTGAACTACGAAAAAAATCAACCAACGAATTCGAAAAAAATTTCTTTAAATTAATGAATAATGCAGTTTTCGGTAAAACGATGGAAAATGTAAGAAAACAGAAAGATGTTAAACTGGTTACAAAGTGGGATGGAAGGTATGGGGCTAGGGCCCTTATATCTAAACCTAATTTTCATAGCTGCACTGTATTCGATAATGACGACATAGCGATTGTTGAGATGAATCGCATTAAAATCAAATTCACTGAACCCATATATGTGGGATTTTGTATACTAGATTTATCTAAAACATATATTTATGATTTCCACTACAATTATATTAAGAATACCTTCGGCGATCATGCAAAATTAATGTATACTGACACTGACAGTCTTTTATATCACTTTACTGTACCTAATATTTATGACTACATCAGACGTGATTGGGAAAGGTTTGATACTTCTGATTATCCTGTTGATAATGATTACGGGATTCCGCAATTGAATAAGAAAGTTATAGGTTCAGTGAAAGACGAAAATATCGGCAAAATTATGACTGAATTCGTTGGATTACGAGCGAAATTGTATACTTTTAAAACTTTAGGAGAGAGAGAGAAAAAAAAGGCTAAAGGAATCAGGGGACATGCTCTACGATGCACAACATTCGATGACTATAAAAACTGTCTTTTGAATCATCAAAATTTGATAAAATGTCAATATTTAATCAGAAGTATGAAACATGAAGTTTATACAATCCCACAAAATAAATTAGCGTTAAGTTGGTTAGATGATAAATGAATCATTGTACCTGATGCTACGGATACTCTTCCGTGGGGTTATGAAATAAAAAATACATAATGAATTGTTTTATACGTCTGATTTATTGATCCAACTGTTATGTGAATTATCAAAACCCAACCATTTTACCTATAATTTATTGCCACGTTTTCGCAGAATTTTTTCTACGAGATAAATATCGGGATATTTGACTTTCGTGAGTTTCTCCTCATAGAAACCTCCTTCGATGGGTTAATTCTGGTAGTCGGTTAGCTTGTAAGTCACTGGAACAGTATTCTTCACATCGTATATTGTAAATATCTCAGTCGACCAATTCGGTGTATAACCCTTCGCAAAAACATGTTTGTATTTGCTGACTCTAACTTTGTCACCAACTTCGAATTTCTTTTTCAGTGGTCGGTTAATTTGGAAATGGTTGTAGATATCTCGCCGAAGTTGATTCTCATTGTCTGGAGTTACATCGATCGGTCTCATTTTGATAGTTCTATGTTTGGTGGTGTTATACGATGATACTAAGTCGGTTAAAGTATTAATCCACCTATAATTTCCTCGAAGAGTGAAATGCTTCCACATCTTGCTTTTGAGAGTGCGATTGAAACGTTCACAGATTGACGCTTTCAAATTGCTGAATGTGGAGTACAGTTTGATGTGATAATGTTCCATGAGAGACTTGAATGCGCTATTGTAAAATTCCTTGCCTTGATCAACGTGTAGATTTTTCGGTACGCGTCCTTGCGACAATACAGATTTCATGGCATTCGACACATCTTTGCCGCTCTTAGTCTTTATTGGTACCACCCAGGCGAATTTGGAGAATATGTCAATAATTGTGAGCAAATGTTTATGACCATTGTTGTATGATGCGTAAGCCGACATATCTACAAGATCTGCCCGCCAAGTCTCGTCTAATCCACGTATATCAACATGACGTCGAGGATAATTTCTTCGAGCAGGTCTATGAAGCTCGTCCGCTACCACCACCTTGTCCATGTTTGAGGATGTTCAATCTGGTGTCCAGTTCAGCGATTGCTTGAGAATTACGGAGTACTAACTGCTGCCCGGAGCTGATGTCAGTTTCGATATTATGAAGTGCTTTTGCCACATTCGATTCGAGGCTCCGAATCATAAAACTGTTATCACTGTTGTCACCACTGCTATACAATTTCTCCAATGTTTTCAGTCGAGCTTCCAGATGAGAGATGAGCTCGGAGTTGCCAGTCATGAGATTTTTCGGCTTTTCACTATCAATACGTAGCCGCTCCAAGTTATCTTGATGCTGAGACTCTAGAGTGTGAGTCATCACTTGAATTTCCTGTTGCACAATATTATGCACAATTTTCAGAGTGGCTGCGTCGTTCGACTCTTGAGGATCAGCGACATTACACAGCCTCTTGTTGTCTATGTGTAGTGGCTATCAATGGTAATTTTGAATCCTTCACCAGGAGGTCCCCGATTTCCGGGAAGACCACTTTTCATCACACTCCTCGTCAACTGTCGCCCGAATATGTCCAGGCTCATTTTCGATACTAACTCCTTCAACGGTCGAGGTGTTAATGATGACAGCCAATTTGATGACTGGATTAATACATGATTTCCGCCTCGCGTAACTCTTCAATAATGAAAAATATTTCGTTGGAGTGGCTAGGATTACCAGCAGCCTGAGATGTTGAAAGTAGTCGAAGACGATCTACAAGTTCGTTAGGATCATCCCAGTAAATATAATCAATTTTTTGACTAGCCCTTAAGGCGGTCATGTAGTGAGGTAAACCTTCACCCATTTTGTTTTGCGGTGGATCAATAATATACTTCGAAATGTAATTCTTGTATTTCCAACTTTTATCTTGACGAATACTTCGATCGGGATTAAAATGTTTTCTATGTGCGTTCGTTGTCGTAATAATGTCAATGTAATTTTTTGTATCATCTTCGCTCACTATAGAGTTGTCAGGTGATTTTTTGAATAGTAATTCGAGTAAGCCTGGCGTTTGGCGATAATTATCATTGGACACACGGATATGATCACCATCAAAATTGATTGGTGAATCACCAATCATCAAACGGTCTCCCTTCAATTTTCGTACCCCGTACGCAGTATCGAGATGTTTTTTTTCTTTGGATTGAAACATCTTCAAATATTTCGCCAGCAAATCTGTTTCTCTGGAAGACGAATCCTCAAAAGAAATATCCTGTTGCCCGAATGTTGTATTCAAGTCTTCATCTGCTTGTGACTCATCAGCTGTCGCAAATGAGTACGCAGATGCATCTCCATCTTCATTTCCATCTTCGTCTTGCCCTTCGTCTTCTTCTTCTGCAATTTGCTTCATAATGTCTTCAGGCTCAATTTTTTCGTTTTTCTTTATCAGAATATTTTCAGGCTCACTTTTAACTTCTTGTTTCACTCGTTGAGAAATATTCATCAACTGTTTCAGTGGAGTTACTACAGGTTTGAAGACTTTAGTCATTGCCCTTTCAGCAGTTTCTCTACCCAGCCTCATCATTTTATGTTTTCGTCGAATGGCCTCGCTGGCTTTCGCTATTTGATGTAGTATGTGCTTTTGCTTGTGAAATTTTGTGCTCTCCATGTTCACACGTTGGAGTTGACAGCGGGACTGTTCCCAATTTAATATTTATCGTGAATTTATGCTCACAAAACAGTCGAATCCCTTCCTATATCTCCCATGATTGAGTTCACTATCCTTATCAATCACAACGAAACTGTACTTATCAGCATTATCATTCCAGCAAGCTGAGCACAAACCTCTGAATTGCGAATAAGTCATATCAGTATTGACATGATCATCGTAAATGTGTTTCAAATTCATTTCATCCTGGCGGAAAAGTACCAGTAGATTAGCATTGTCACTGTTGGTAAAACAGGTTTCCTTGACACCTAATTAGAGACAATGTCTACTTAGTCAAACGAGTCGACGAATGCAACATGACTTTACGGTCTAGGTTAAAAGTTGTAGGTCTAAGGTCTATTATTGTGTTCGGTTTTAACGGTCAGATTCAAACAGAGCAGCTAGGCGTTTGTAAGTGATCCTGCAATAAATAAAACATCCCAAGCAATCCGTAGTTTAATGCAATACCTCAACCCTGCGTTATAGAAATTACAACAGTCACGAACCAAATGCTTAGGGATACGAGCATAAGTCTGACAAAGATAGAAACAGTCGACATCTTTGTGTCTACCCATGCAGAAATAGGCTCTGATATTATCCTGTTTCTCGCACGCTACATCATTGAAAATTATGATTGAATTTGGCCGTGCATCTTCTGGTTTTACCACCTCCTCGTGTTCATTGAAAGGGAAATAATCGACACCTTCCACGGGTTCAATTAACTCTTTCAGAAACTGGTACTTTGGTTGATTGAGAGATTTCGAGTAGACGTAGACGTTCTCAAATCTCAGTCCATTCGGATGGGTTACGAGGGCGAGAAGTACATTCGTCTTACCGCAATTGGAAGGACCACAAAAAACTGCCCGCACACTATTTGGCAATAATTTCCCATGTCGCTTCACTCTATGCTTCGCGTTCTGTTGGGTAATTTCTTCAAAATTCATCACAGGGAGCTCCGTTGTTTGTTTGTCGGCCTTCATCTCGATCATGATCACGACTGAGAAGAAATGATATAAATACGCTCTCTTTATACAATCGAAATCAGTTGCAGTCAGGCAATGATTGTGCACGGACATAAAAAACACCCTCGAGTTGGTAAAGGCTTGATCAATCGGATCATTAACAAACTTCCGGTTGAATTACACGTACCCGGCTATCAGTATTGTGGGCCTGGTACGAAATTGGAGAAGAGGTTAGCTCGTGGTGATCCAGGCATCAATCCTCTCGACGCTGCGTGTAAAGAGCACGACATTGCATATTCGAAGAATTACGAAAACGTCGCTCAACGAAACGAAGCCGATCAGACCCTTGCCGAAAAAGCTTGGCAGCGTGTTCTCGCTAAAGACGCGAGTATAGGTGAGAAAGCCGTAGCGTGGGGTATAACCAACACAATGAAAGCTAAGGCTAAATTTGGAATGGGCTTCAACAAGAAAAAGGAGACAAGGAAGAATAAAAAGAAAACCAAGTGTTAGCGTTTGTTTCTTTTATAATATGTTTATTTGTTTGCAGGTTACATTACATGGGTTTGTTACATACGAGGGGGGGGGTTCTGAACACAGTTCTTTCCTTTTATTCTTTCTATGTATGTCCGTCTGAGGAGCTCACGCGCGTCTCCTCGTCTACACTTCCACCATCTTGTTCCTACTACTCTCTCACACTCTCTCTCTTTCTCTCTTTCAGGTCTGCCAACTTATAGAATCCGCTACCATTCGGTCATCCTGCTAAAACTCGCCCTCGAGTTCATATATATATATATATGTCTTTCTTTTCCTTAGTACTACTCACAATAGTAATCTTTTAATTTTTCAGGTTTCCTTATCCTACGCTTAGCTCTACTTTGTTCTTCATTATTATTTATCACAAGTCTCTTAGTCGTAGTATCATTTGTCTTATTATCTAGCTCACTAACAATAATCTTAGGAATCTCAGCTTTCTTAACTAATTCTGTTTCTTCAGTCTTCTTATTAGTAAGGTCATCGGAATCATGACTCTTATCTGTTGCTTCGGCGTCGAACTGTCCGCTGAGTCCTTCTGGTTCCTCGGGCGGTGCAGGTCGCCAAAGTTTCAGTTGTGAAACATGGGCAGTACTAGCATAACGCTTCCCATAATCGTTTTCTCTTAGATCGGTAACGGCGTATGTATCATTTGGGAGTACCCTATGTATGACTAGTGGGCCTCTATATTTGACTTGAAGCTTGGTACTTTCCCGAGTCGCAGTTGGTACGGTCTTCATGTATACGATGTCCCCTATGTCGTAATGGACATTCGTAAGGCGCTTTTTGTCGTAGCGTTCTTTAAACTTGATTTGTTCCCTCCGTATTGCCTCGCGTGCTTCTTCTTGGACCGCCTCTGGTCGTTGATAGTGTTTGGCCTCCTCGGCTACGGTAAGGTTTCTCAACGGACCTTCGTCATATCTTGGTTGGTACCCATACAATAATTCGAATGGTGTTTTGCCGGTACTTTTGTTGATAGAGGTATTCAGGTCCCTAGCGACCTCCTTGATGCGTCGATCCCAGTCCCGTACTTCTTCGTTCTCCATCTTCGCTTGGATCACGGGGATGAGTGTTCTATTCACCCTCTCCACCTGTCCGTTTGCCTGTGCGTGGCGAGGTGAGTTGAGCGAATGCTTAATACCGTGTTTTAAGCAAAACTCCGAAAACTTTGCAGAAGTGAAACAGGTCCCCCTGTCAGAGATTATTCGTAGTGGTGCTCCGAAATCCATTACAAATTCCTCCATTCTACGGACAACTCCTTCTGCTTTTGTATCGCGACTTGGTTCTAATCGGACGTACTTCGTTAGATTGTCAATCATGACCAGTACGTATTTATTCTTCCGTGAACTAGTGATGAAGGGACCGATGTGATCGATGTGAACCACAGCAAATGGTCTCTCTCCTGGCATGATAGGGTGTAGTTCTCCGCTTTGTTTACCTGTAGCTACCTTGGTCATGATGCAGTGCAGGCACGAATATATATGTTGTTTCACATATCGTTGCATGGCCTTAAAATAATAGTATTGTCTCATCCGGTGTAGCGTTCGTTCTAGTCCTGCGTGTCCATGTAAATCATGAAATCTCGCAGCCAAGCTTTTCCGCATTGTCCTAGGTACGACATACTTTAATGCCATGCCCTCTTATTTGTATAAGAGCCCTTCTTGTAGAACGAAGTTCTCGACTTCTCCCCTCTCCAGCGGTGTTCGGTCAGCTTCGTCCTTTTTCAAGATCTTCACCTTACGTTGCAACTCCTCATCCGAGTGTTGGTACATTCGGATCTCATCATCCTGGTTAACAATAGTAAACATCGTAGCTTCGTCAGGTTGATAATCGTTCGTTGCAGCTTCGACAGGCGCTCGACTAAGAGCGTCAACGTGTTGCATTTTCTCCCCCGGTCTGTGTTGTACGTCACAGTCGAACTCGCTCAGTAAATTCTGCCATCTGATGATCTGCGGATTCTTAGAGCGGTTAACATTTATGTGTGTCAGGGCTTGACAGTCGGTGAAAATGGTGAATTTGATGTTCACTAGAAACGTCCGTAATCTTGTGACAGCCCACACAATAGCGAGTAGTTCCAATTTGCTGGAATGGTAATTACGTTCTGGCTCACTCGTGCGCCGACTTATAGCATATACTGGGTGTAGCTTTCCGTCATCGCCTTTCTGCAACATGACTGCGGCCAGTCCCATTGCGCTGGCATCCGTGTGTAATTCCGTTTCCTTTGTTGGGTCGAAAACTAGCAGCACCGGTTTTGCAGTCAGCGTATTTTTCAGTTCTTGAAATGCGGTAATTTGTTCTTCGTCCCATCTGAACTGAGTGTTCGCCTTCAGTAGGCCGTACAGCGGTTGAGCTTTTCTTGCAAACTGGGGCACGAAACGTCGGAAGAAGCTCGCCATCCCCAAGAATCTTCTTAGTTGGTGTATGTCCTTTGGTGCTGGAAAATCGTCAATAGCTTGCACCTTTTCCGCTCCCGGCTCAATTCCTTTTCCTGATATTTCAAACCCAAGATATGTGACCTTTTCCTGGAGAAATTCACATTTCGATAATTTAATCGTCAATCCCGCATTACGCAGAGCGTCCAGGACCTGCCGTAGTCTTCCCTTGAGGTCCGGCCAATCCTTGCCTGGAATAAGGATGTCATCCAGATAAAAGAGTACAACTTGATTGCGTAGTGGTCCCAATACTTTGTGCATCAACTTTGAAAAATAAAAGGGTGCGTTTGTTAAACCGAAAACCATTCGAGTGAACTCTCCTGTTTCGTCGGGGGTTATGAAAGCCGTCTTCGGTCGAGCTTCTACAGCCAGTGGTACCTGTAGGTAGCCATGCGCTAGGTCCAGTACAATGTATAGTTTACTTTGCCCCAACAAAGCCATATGGTCGTCGAGGTTCGGCAGTGGAAAATTCATTCGCTCCGTTTGTTGATTCAGTGATCTGTAGTCTACTACGAGTCGTTTTTCTCCCGTCTTTTTCTTCACGAGTAGAACCGGACTCGAATATGGAGAATCCGTCTCTGTCACAATTCCGGCTCTTTTCCATTCTTGTACAATGGCTTTTATTTCCTCCCGTTCCTTGTTACTTGCGGCTTATGGTTTCCTCGTTATCGGCTTGCTATTAGGAATCTCCTTAATGTCCATCGTGATCTTTTCCGTGCAGCCCAACTCCTCGATAGTCATGGCGATGCAGTCACGATAGGAGTTCAAAGTCTCTAATAATTCGACGATTACTTCCTCGGGTTGTCCATCTCCGTAGCGTATATCTTTCTTCGTAACTTCGGTTGGGGTGATAGCTTGCTGGTTTTGCAATGTGCAAATTTCCTCATTACCTGGTATGTCTTCTCCCTTTCGAATTGTAACTGGTTCGTTACCTAGGTTCATAATTGGTAGTCTGTACTCCGTCTCCTCGTTGAGTACCGTGATGAAGTTGATCGTGCCTGGTTGGAGTTGTTCCTCGTTCTTGGTTTTGAGTCGTTCCGACTGTTCTGCGATACATATGTCCGATATCGGGTTGTCTATGTGACCAAACGTCAGATGTCCGTCTCTTTTGACATATACCACGTATGGTAGTTCTGTGAAGGTTCTACCGATGATGATTTCCACAGGTTGGCAGTCGTCTGGTACTACACGTAATCCAACATCTTCTGCTGTTACGCCATCGATGACAATAGTAGCTTTGACTATTCCTGGCGAAGTCACTCTGTAGGATTCAGGCCCAAAGCTCTTTAATATCATAGTGCATTTTTCAATCGTAAAGTCTCCCATAAGCGCAGTAGAAGCCTTAATGGTACATTCAGAACTACCTGGGTCTATGAAGGCTCGTAATCGTTTGTCGTTAACCTGTATTTCTTTGTAGTACTTACTGGCGCTATCGCTGGGGTTACTACAGATCTGTTTGACCTCTCCCTGAGTTTCGGACTGACGCTGCGGGCAATATCGATAGGTGTGCCCCGTTCCTTTGCAGTGGGAACATTTCATCTCGCGACGCGGTTCCGGGCAGTCTCGTGAAAGGTGACCGTATTTATTACAATTGAAGCATTTTGGCTCCCCCTGTTCGTTGCGTGGTGGATCTTGCCTCCCGGCGTTGCTTGGTTTAGGTTTTGCCCCTTCCGGTCCATCCTTGGTTTTGTCACTCGTCGTCGCCTTGTTGGTTGTTCCTGGTTTGGGTTTGTTATTGGTAGAAGTCTTCTGCTCTCGGTTCCTCTCAATGCTCTGCTCTATGATTCGCTGTTGGCGTAGGAGATCATGCAGCAATTCGTCGGTATCCGCGTGATCCTTTGGGCTCACTAGGTTTCTTAGCTCTCTAGACCATAGGCCAATCAGGACCTGTTCTTTGGTATCTTCAAATTCGATGCCTAAGGCGTTGCACATTTTAACCTTTTCATGGAAATATGTGTTGAGTGATTCTTCTCTAGGCTGTGTGCGTGATTGCATTCGTCGCCATTTTGAGGTTAAACTTTCGGTACTTACAAATGTCTTTTTGAACGCTGTCTTAAATTCTGACCACGTCCCCAGCTGTTCCGTTCTGCTCGTCAGCCAGTGTTTCGCGCCACCCTTAAGATGCGATCTTGCCGTTTCCAGTGTGAAACTTTCAGGCCAGTTGTGCAAGGTTCTCATACTTTCAATATTTTTAAGCCACTCGTTGGCCGCCGTGCTCCCTTTTTCCCCGTCGTATTCTTGTATGTTCTTACTTAGGTCAGGCATTATGTGGTAGGCTGGAACAGGATTCAAATTGTTCGGGCTAATGTTACCTTCTTGTACATTTACTCCCGCGAATTGTGCCATCATGCGTTCGAATCTCTCGTCTCGTCGCCGGTTTTCCTCCATCATCATCGCCATGAGGTTTGTTAACGGATCCGGCTGTGCCGCTGGGAGGTTAAGGTTAGCTCGCTCGTCATGCTGGTCTTGGGCGTTGTTGACGGTATCCCGGACTCCCGTATTGTTTATCTGATTTTCGTTGTTCATTATGCTTCGTTCGATGGATTCGAAGTCACTGAGATTTACTTCGTTCTCGAGATTTACTTCGTTATCGTGATTTCTCGTAGTACTTCGCGTATTCATCTCTCATGGACGTCGTGTGTTGCCGCGCAAAAATCGTCTTGCGTGTCGTTCGGCTGTTGTCGTTCTTTTTCGTTCGTCTTCGTTTTCTTCTTTGTTCGGCGTCTAGGATATGTTGGCTTGCTCGGCATTCATCCCACTTCTGAATTGTTAGCGTTTGTTTCTTTTATAATATGTTTATTTGTTTGCAGGTTACATTACATGGGTTTGTTACATACGAGGGGGGGTTCTGAACACAGTTCTTTCCTTTTATTCTTTCTATGTATGTCCGTCTAAGGAGCTCACGCGCGTCTCCTCGTCTACACTTCCACCATCTTGTTCCTACTACTCTCTCACACTCTCTCTCTTTCTCTCTTTCAGGTCTGCCAACTTATAGAATCCGCTACCACAAGCCAACTGCATCTTTCAAACAAATCGTTCAATCGGCAAAAGAATCTATGCAGCCCGGCGTAGGTCCTATCAAGTCTGCGCTCGCGGGTGCGCGTAACGCTGTCAAGTCCGCTGGTGGAAAACAGAAGGTGCAATCACCACGCATTTTACCTGTACCCTCAAAGGTGGGGGGGGGGGGGGGGGGGGGGGGGGGGGCATTCTTCCTTTCCTCATACCACTTTTAGCTGGTCTGAGCGCCACCGGAGCTTTGGCTGGTGGTGCAGCGGGTATAGCAAAAGCTGTGAACGATGCAAACGCCGCCAAGCAAGGATTAAAGGAAAGTAAACGACACAATGCGGCTATGGAAGCAATTGCATTGGGTAGAGGCTTATATCTCAAACCCTACAAGAAAGGCTTAGGCCTATATTTAAAACCAAAAAACGCATGAAGCTACCACACCGAGGCTTAACTGACGTCGATCTGTTGAAATACGCCAAAGCCATGGAAATCCCACACTTCCGTGGCGTCTTCATGAGAAACGATCTACCTAAATCTGGCCCTCGCAAGTATGAGTCAGCAATTGTCAATCTCGATGATAAGGATGGACCAGGCACCCACTGGGTGTCGTACAAGAAAAAAGGCAGTGACGTCATTTACTTCGACAGCTTCGGTAATCTGCGACCACCCGAAGATCTAATGAAGTATCTTGGTGTTGGTAGCGTGAAGTACAATTATAGAAAATATCAAGACTATGACACAGTGATATGTGGGCACCTGTGTCTGAAATTTCTCACTGAAGAACTATAAAGCTGATCTGACGCAACAATACAACATCAGTCATGGATGATTCGTTCACGTTGACGCTATCCGGAACGTCCTCCGTACTGGAGGCACAATATTTTCCGCCTATCGAGTTATCCCCATCAAAAAATTATGCTCTGGGACTCGTTGATTTGCTCACTTTCAATTCGATTCCCAATATTGATGTGGGCAACAACAAGTTCTACGTCGGTAATGAAGTGATCGTTATACCTACAGGGAGTTACGAAATCGAAGATATTGAAAGTTATTTACAAAAATCACTATCAGCTATCTCTATAAATCTCAAAGCCAACAACAACGAGTTGCGCTGCGAACTGACGTGCAATCGTCTAATGAATTTCACCCCCTACGATTCCATTGGCCGATTGCTGGGATTTACTCCGCGCATTCCGGAACCCAACATCACTCACAAGTCTGACTTACCAGTAACTATTCTGAAAGTGAACGCTCTGCGAGTTGAGTGCAACATTACAACAGGTGCCTACATCAACGAACGCCGAGTACACACTATACACGAATTCTTCCCAACCGTCCCACCAGGATATAAGATCATCGAAGCACCATCACGCATCATTTATCTTCCGATCGTTGGCCAAGCAATACGCCATCTTCAATTAAAATTGGTTGATCAAGACGGTGAATTGGTGAATTTTCGTAGTGAAATCATCACGATACGATTACACGTGAAGTCCATGAAGTAATGGGGATTGTTTTTGAGACAAAAGCCCACGGTAGAAGGTATAACAAGGAATCGGTATGCCGAAAGTCCATCAGTCATCGTGCGCCACTCAAGGAGTTAACACGACAGAATATTCAGTTTCTGAGGACCTTAAGTCTCAGACTTCGTGGAAATTTGGAAAAGTGAAAATTAATTTCTGTTGTTTTGTCTGCGTGTTACCATGGAAGAAATCTTAACGATACAAAAGGCTGTTATTTTCGACGAATCCGTTGCACACTGTGAGATTCATGCGCACCAACCTTATGCATCATCGACCTTCAACAACAGTGACGAAATCCGAATCGCCGTTCAACATCAAGATTTGTGCTTGTTACCAAGCAGAAGCTCGCTGCACGTTTATGGAAGATTGACTAAGGCTGATGGAAACGCTGTAGCTACGACGGCCTTCGTTAACACGGCTATCTGTCATTTATTTGAGGAAATACGCTATGAACTGAACGCTATTGAGATTGATCGAGATAAAAATGTCGGTCTGACGAGTCTCATGAAAAGCTACGCATCTCTGAGCCCTGGTCAGAAGTATCTCTTGGAAAATGCTGGTTGGCTAGAAGATAATAATGATGACGAACTGGCCAATGCCAATGGATACTTCGATATTTGTATACCGCTGAGTGTATTATTGGGATTCGCCGAAGATTACCATAAAATAATCGTCAATGCCAAGCATGAATTAATTCTCACAAGAGCAAACACTGATGTGAACGCGATATTACAAACTACCGCTGAAGATGTCAAAATTTCTTTACAGGAAGTGGAATGGTTGATACCATACATCAAAGTCTCTGATAATAAAAAAATTCAACTTCTGAATTATATCGCTAAGGATCCATCCATCCCAATGAGCTTTCGTACCTGGGAATTGTATGAGTACCCACTTCTACCGACCACCACAAAGCACGTTTGGGTTGTCAAGACATCGATGCAACTGGAAAACCCGCGATACGTTCTACTAGGATTCCAAACAGCAAGAAAAAACGTTGCCACCAAAAATGCCAGCTACTTCGACCACTGCCACTTACGAGATGTCAAACTGTTTCTGAACTCGCAGTGTTATCCATATGGGAACCTCAATCTCGATATCAGCCATAATCAATACGCTCTACTGTACGACATGTATGCGAATTTCCAGTCTTCGTACTATGGCAAAAATCCTGAACCTATACTGACGAAATCTCAATTGTTGCAACATGCTCCACTCATTGTCATCGATTGTTCCAAGCAGAATGAAGCTTTGAAATCTGGACCGGTGGATATTCGACTCGAGTTCGAATCAACAGCGCAGTTTCCCGCTCGAACTTCGGCCTACTGTTTAGTTTTACACGATCGCATAGTCGAATACAATCCAATAAGTGGTGGCGTTCGAAAATTGATATGAAAATAATTATTAAAATAAACATTCTGTCATGAATCACTCGAAAAAAATAATAACAATAATTGTATGAGAAAATGATGGAAAAATGAAAAAATGAACAAATTTGTATATCACAAATTGATTTTGTTCCGAAGATTTTTATCCCTCCTCTCCCAATCATACTCTATCTACCGAAAACGTACATATTTATTCCTATTACTGTGTGATTGTGGAATTCCCCTCTAGTGATCTCCAAATGATCTCTGGGGGGCGATTCTGTAACTCTGTCCATAACTTATGGACGTCTATAAGTTTTTTTCCCCGAGGCTACGCCAGTGCATTGCCCCGCTAGCACCCGCCCACCTCCGCAGCAGCCTATGCGCTTTGTTTACGGGTAGCAACCGTCGGAGCTAGCCAATCAATTTACGGACAAGGAACAATTGAACCCAAGGAAAGTCCGGCTTCGTGATAGCGCTAACTTGAATTCTCGCGTTACCGAATCGAGTTTCTAGCGCCTGCCGGATCGAAACTTATAGACGTCCATAACTACAACGAACGGTATCGAGACCTATAGATATCCATAACTGCTTGACTTTTTGGACGTGTATCTCACGCGAAAAAAGTTGCAGCTACTGAAAAATACGGAGTAAAAATACCTAAATCCGGCCGATTCGACGTTAAATTTCTCATATGTCATACATGTATATTTTAAATGGCATTATCGAGTGAAAAAACGGAATATGTTCGTTGTAGACTGTCATTAGGGCGGGCGCTTTAGTATCGGTAGCGCTAGAGCGCGATCGCTGCAGTTATGGATTTCTATAAGTCTCGATACCGCTCGTTGTAGTTATGGACATCTATAAGTTTCGACCGGGCAGGCGCTAGAAACTCGATTCGGTAACGCGCGAATTCAAGTTAGCGCTATCACGGAGCCGGACTTTCCTTGGGTTCAATTGTTCCTTGTCCATAAATTGATTGGCTGGCTCCGATGGTTGCTACCCGTAAACAAAGCGCATAGGCTGCTGCGGAGGTGGGCGGGTGCTAGCAGGGCAATGCACTGGCGTAGCCTCGGGGAAAAAACTTATAGACGTCCATAAGTTATAGACAGAGTTACAGCATCGCCCCCCTGGTCATGCTAAGTAGTTGATCTTCTCGATTTTTTTTTTTTTTTTCTCTTCCCAGGTAATTGATTAATTTCTTCAAATTCATTTCTTGATTTTTTTCTTCTTTCTGATAGAAACACTTGGTTCCGTCATTTTTGAGGGTTGACACTAATTGAGCAATAAATTACCTCGAAACCTTTTAGTCACAATATATTTATTGCAACCAGATGTCAGCATCTCAGCGGACACGTGCACGAGTGGGAAGCGTGAAGCAAAAAAACAGTACAGGGTGGAATATCGACTGTTTACCCTTGCCCTTATTCTAGCCATGGGTACATTCTGTGAAAAATATTATAGGCATATTTGAATATAGGAGCAGTAAGCTGAAGATTCAGCTCTGAACGTAGAACCTCTATTTCAAGAGGGGTCTGGACAAATGAGCAATGACCAATGTCGATTCTTCTCGAATTTTTCTTTAATTTTTTTTTTTTTTTTATTTGAAAAAAATTTTTTTTTTTCTATTTATTTATTTGAAAAATTATTTGATTAATTTAATTGTCAAGCAACATTGTTTTGGGGAAGTAGCAGCGTATGTGTACGTTATAGAATTTCAAAAACGGGGTTTGCCTCACATACATGCGTTGATAACGTTACAGCAAAACTACAAAATAACAACTCCTAAAGTAGTTGATCGTTATATTTCTGCTGAAATCCCCAATCCTCAGGAAAATCCTGCTTTGCATAACATGGTCATGAAACACATGATACATGGATCATGTGGCGATTGGTGTTTCGTGGATGGCAAATGTTCGAAACACTATCCCAAACCATTACGTGAGGAAACAACAATGGATGGAGACGGATACCCATCGTATCGCCGTCGCGATATTGGCGACACATTCTTTGAACGTCCAGGTGGATACCAAGTTAACAACCGCCACGCGGTACCATATTGTCCAATGCTCTTATGTCTACTTAACCAACAAAGCACCTCTGGTGCAAAAACCTTCCGCCAAGTACATTAATGTGTAGATCCCTCGACCAAAAAATAAAAAGCGTTGTGCTCGTTCGCTCGCTACGCTCGCTCACTCGATTGGTGGATGATTGTGCTCGTTCGCTTGCTGCGCTCGCTCACTCGGTTGGTTATGATTGTTAACATATAAAAGTAGTGAAATCAGATACAACTGCCAAGTACCTGTATCATACTACTTAACCACAAAATAAAAAACAGTGTGCTCGTTCGCTCGCTCACTCGATTAGTTTGTCATTATGCGTTGTGAAAACAATTTGAATAAAAAAATTGAAGATCATCACATTCTTGAAAAAACATTCATAACGAAGAATTGATTTCAAAAAAATTGAAAAAAAAATTTGGAGTCCGTGGTACTTGGCGGGCCTTTCATAGAAAAAGACTGTGAAGTCCACATTGTGAACCATTTCAATGTCCCTCAATACTTAACGTAGAGCCTGAAATAGAATTTGTTGCCGTCCAACACCTGTAATCTGCTCGATTGATCTGACTTCTTGCCATTTCTTGTATCAGATCACTCTATCGGTGAGTATCCTGATATTTTGCAACTCTAGCATTTGCTCTCGTCAGATTTGTCACGCAGCGACTCGCTACTGAATTAGAAATGAAAATACGCTGAATCTACAACGAATAAATGAATTAATGTACTTGGCGCGAGGCTCTACCGAGCCTCTTGACAACGAATAACTGAATAAGATTTAGATCATTTTAATAATCATCTGACAGTTAGCAATGTTTGTTCATGTGAATATAAGAAACCTGTCTGAGAAAGTCTTGTGTCACGCAAGATAAACCTAATCGTGAAATTATCCGTTAAAAACTGTTATTTCATACATCATCATGAATTTAATTATTGAATGGGTATTGACGAGTTAAATAACCTCTGTCATCAACACGATACTCTAACCTACAATTGCAACATTGAGAGCTCCGTCATTTTATGGGAGACCAACCCGATCTGCTGCAACTCATTCATTTGGTTCAAACGTAGATAGATTAATTCAACAGTGTGAGAAGTAACGAAGTAGAAAATGAAAGCAAAACAATGAAAATTTTATATCTCCGAACGAACGAAACTGACATCTATCTTGGGCATCGATTCTCGATCCTAATTTCCAAAATGGCGGGTGTTTACATTCTCGGCAAGACAAGGCCTGCTTCGCATGAGCACTGTGCGACACGGTGCTTGACACTGAGCGATATGATTGGCCCTTTCTGTTGGATTCAGCGCATCCAGCCAATCATATCGCTCAAGTGTTAAGCTAGCGCCATCTGCATCGTGACTCTCGTACCACTCTATACAACTCTGGTTTTGATTCTTCGTTTCTGTTATCTTTTGCCCATGGGTTTGAATCACAACTTTCTCGACGACGATGACCACTACTCCGTGCGATGACTAAGCGACGAAATTATGAAAATGAAACGGGGTATTAGAATCAGTGATTAATCATATCTCAGCACTCCGGACACCGATTTAATCGATTTAGAGCTCCAATGAAAGCTTTTCGTGCCCACATCCTAGAATAAGTGTATTTCTGTAACCATGTGTACAGCGAGGCCAAAGAAATCGAGGATATAATCCACGGTATAGGTTAGAGTAACTCCCGTTCGGGTAAATAAGGCTCGGTCGAGCGAGCTCGCGCGTACCAAAAAAAAATTTTTTTTAATGTACTTGGCGCGAGGTTCTACCGATTTGTTTCGAGCATCAAATCCGTCAAATATTTATATAAGTACATCTATAAAGGTCATGACGCAGCTACTGTTATCATCGAAGAACCTTCATTAAATACTGACATAAATCATGATGAAATAAGCGATTATATAGATGCTCGATATGTTGGACCCGTGGAAGCATATTGGCGTATATCAAGTAAGCTTTTGCATGATAAAAGTCATAGTATTGTGCGATTGTCTGTACACCTTCCAAACGAACAGAGTTTAATCATAAATAACGAAGCAACTGAAAATGAAATAATATCTACATTAAATCAAGAAACTATGCTGACAGATTACTGTGCGTTAAATTTCCGTGATGAACAAGCCAGAAAATACTTCTACGTCGACATATCGTCTCATTACACATTCAAAAAAAGAAAAGACGGCAGCGGAAAAAATATAAATAATTGGGAAAAACGCAAATTTCATTTCAACTGCGTTGGACGCATGTATGCTGTGAGTCCTACTCAAGTAGAATTGTTTCATTTAAGATTGTTATTAATAACAGTAAAAGGGGCTACAAGTTTTGAACACTTACGAACAGTAAACGGAGAAGTTCAACGAACATTTTCATCAGCTTGTTTGCAGTTAGGTCTCATTGAAGATGACGAGGAATGGAATCGAGCAATGCACGAGGCAGAAGTCTGGATGATGCCTCAACAATTATGTAGATTGTTCGTTCGAATTTTCATACACTGTCAACCTCTGTATCCCGAACGCCTTTGGGAAGAATTCAAAATCTCAATGTCAGACGACTATATCCAACAATCAGGTACAACAAAGGGACCAGAAAAATCGTATGCACAAATAATTGCAATGCTTTGTGTAGAGGGTAAAAGTATAAGTGATTTTCTGGACATGATACAATCTGCAGAAATAATTCACACTGACATCGATGTGTCACCTCAGGAAACTATCGAAATTGGACGAAAGTATTATGCAAGACTTAACGAGAAACAGAAAGAATTTGTCGACATTATTCTTAATGTTATAGATAATACAAATAATGCCACGAATAAATATTATTACATCGATGGACCGGGAGGATCCGGTAAAACTTTGTTGTACATAACTTTGTGGTACATTTTGAAAGGTAAAAATTTGAATGTCATTACAATGGCGTTTACGGGAATTGCAGCTGTATTACTTCCTAATGGGAGAACAGTTCACAAAACATTTGGATTACCAGTCCCACTGTTTTCCGATTCTTCGTAAAATATCAAACTACAATCGAAAGATGCAAAATATTTGGAAGAAACGGATGTTTTCATTTGGGACGAAGCTCAAATTGCCCCACGATATGCTCTTGAAGTGATGGATAGAACCCTGCGTGATATTATGAATAATGATTTACCATTCGGTGGAAAGATCGTCATTCTCGGCGGTGATTTCAGACAACTTTTACTGATCAAAATGCACAGTACCAGAAGTGAAACAGTCAATCTATCTATTAAATTCAGTTTGTTATGGCGAAACTTCGTTAAATATTCTTTAACAAAGAACATGCGGACTGAACCTCAGGAAGTAGAATTTGCAAAATTTGTGATAGGTCTTGGCGACGGACTCCTAAATGGAATCAACGACAATATTGCTATTCCACAGCGTTGTTTGGCAAACAGCGATGCTGACATAGTACAAGACACTTTTGGAAATCTAATAAGTCAAAAACAATATAGGGAAGCAGCGAAATGTGCGATATTATCTGCAAGGAATATTGATGTAGATGAAATTAATGAAAGAGTTGTCAAACTTTTGGATATTGAGACTGAAAAAGTGTATACAAGTGTAGATAGCACTGAAAATTGTGAAAGCTCCGAAGATTTCAGTTTAACGCTTCTGCCAGAGTATTTAAATACTTTAGATCCGCCATCGCTTCCTCCACATGAACTACGATTAAGAGTAAATAGTGTCGTTATGCTAATTCGAAACCTGAGTATTATCGAAGGACTCTGTAACGGTACAAGATTATTGATTTTAGAGTTGAAAAATAATCTACTCCGATGTGAAATTCTTACTGGTGATAAGGCCGGAGAAATCGTGTTCTTGAATCGCATCACGTTGTATTGTGAAAACAAGTATCCATTCATTTTCACAAGACAATTTCCAATAAAATTAGCTTTCGCCATGACTATCAATAAATCTCAGGGACAGACTTTTCATGAAATTGGACTTGATTTGCGCAAAGATGTTTCTAATCATGGACAATTATACGTTGCCTGTTCTCGAGTTCGATCATGGGATTCTTTGAAAATTTATTTGGGCAACCAACGTGACAACACGTGTGTGAAAAATTATTTTTATAAAGAACTTCATGAATAACAATTATATTAGAATTAACGAATACAAAGATAAAAACCGTCAACATTAAAATAAAAATATAAAGATTTATTACGCACGCAACACGGCAGATACACACTAGTATAATTCACTAGACTAACCTCCCTTATTCCCCTTATTCAGCTATAATAATGAATTACAATTATGTTTATCATTAGCTGAAGAATCGAGGAATAAGAGAATAGAATATTTGGCAGAATAGACATTCGAAAAAATAAGGCTTGACCTTGATAAGGTTGATTATGTACGTTACTTACTCTAACCTGATATTGCTAATTAACTAATCTGCGTGAAAATGCGACCGTTAATAACTACAAACAGCTCTGATAATTTTTTGACACGATAACGATGGTTAAATTGAAACCTAATCGTAATAATCCACTATATTAACCCCCCTTATTCGCCGATTTTTCAGCTAATAAGAAATTACTATTTCAATAAGTAAAATTAGCAAAATAGCATTCGCAATCGCAACGATTATCAATTAATTTTGAGAACAAACATCGCGTTATAAACTACAAACAGCTCTGATAATTTTTATAATCGATGATGCTGGTTGACTTGAAACTGATTAATTCTGTCTTGCTCTCTTCTGTGCTGGTGTGCCATCCGATTTTTGATCTTCTTTTTGTATGACAATACATTTTGAACCTTTGATTAATTTCGACCATGACATCTTCTCATCGTCAATCAATTTCACCATTTCCAAAGATGTAACAAGAAGATGAATTGGATTTGCTGCGCATAAGGAAACGGGGTATAAATCATCTAATAAGCTGAAGGAGAGTTATTTCTGAAATCTTGAAATGTTGGTATCACCAAAAGCAATGTGATGAGCAATTGAGTGATGAAATATATAGATCGATATGAGATAATTGAAAGAATTAAGATTTATGAAATCATTGTAAAATTCAATTCAACCGACAAATCTGCCTAATTTATCGAAACCATCTTTTTTGATGGAATGACAGGTAATAAAAAGTAAAAACAAAATTGCAACATTTTATAAATTAACGCGGAAGGAAAGTGAGTGTGATAAAATTGCATTACCAGTTTTTTGGAGATTCCCAGTTATTTCAACCTGGTCACCTTTTTTCAAATTCGTGGTTGTTATCCATTTGCGAAATTCTGACCTCGAGCTTATATTCTCCGTCGGGAATAGAACCGCAACCATAATCATTCGATTTAACCGTTTTCCGCGTAATAATCAGAAAATTCGATTTGACATATCCTCCAACCCCTAATGAAATAATTGTGAATGATCCATTTCCATACAATAATTCGAATTGGGAATTCGTTTTAAATTTATGTTAAAAGTGAAAAAACATAAAAACCAATTTATTGAAGTATTGAAAGAAAAAAAAAGTGAATTGAATAAAAAAAAGCAAGAACATGAAAATCATTAGAGGAATAATAAAATAAACGAATACTGCGAATAAGAATATAATAATACGTAATAATACAAATAAGAAAAAAAAATGAGTTAACGTAAAGCAATACGTAATCGACAAATAACACAGTGCTATCATATAGTACTTAGTTGATTGAATGAAATAGAAATAGTTTACATTTATACTAACTTATGAAGCCGTTTGATGTTGACACATCTTTCAAAGCAATCAAATCGGGGATGAACTGTTCATACGGATTCTCAAGATTGTGCATCCCTAATATATTAACTATGGTATTTGATTGTAAAATCAATTCGACATTCACGGTGCCTTTGTTGAAATTACCTAACAAACTTGGTTTAGCATAGGCACCATCAATATGAATTACCTAGAATAATATATAATTGAATACAACAAATTTTTGTATACTCATGTAGAAATATGTTTACACTTGGTACACAATATACTATTTTTGAAAAAACGCGCGTTAAATTCAATTTCAGGCACGCAAAGCGTGTTCAAATCAAATTTTACGCACAGCGTGGGAAAAAAGAATTTAGGATTTTAGCAAGACGTTATTTGCTTATTGTTAGTTGTGGCAACAGTCGAATAAAAGACGGGGAGTTGACAGCACAATTGGCCAGATACTCGTTCAGAAACCCTGAAATATGATGGTTTTGATTGATAAAACATACACTATTAGTTCGAAGGATAGATTCAATGCGCTTCACATCGTCATTCCAGACAATGCATTGAACTCGATCCCCAGCGTTGTTACTAACAAAAAATTTCAACAACGTGTGATTTTTTGCGCCAACAGTCCGAGACGCTTCGATACTGTCGATATATCCAACAATTTCGCTGCACAAATGGGTAAAAAATAGAACATATGAATAGGTACATGAGACAGGAGGGGGGGAGGGGGGGAATTACTGCAATAAAATGAAAGATACTAATGAGGTGGTGATCAAAAGACAACAAAGAAAGAAAAAAAAGTCGGACAGAAAGGGTCAGAGGCGAAAGAAGCAGCACAATAACCAAAAATGGGGTAAAACATATAGAAAATACAAAAACGAATGAGGAGAAACAAAAATTAGCTAATCAAAAAGAGAGTAAGAGCAAGTGACGAAGGCGAAAAAGGAACGCACACAAAAAGAGAGACGATAGGTAGTCAACAAGAAAGGAAGAAGAAGATCTTGTAGATATATATGTATAAAATAACATTTTGCTGAAATTGGTATGAAATAAAAGATAAAATAAAGCAATCGATTAAGTAAGGGAGGGAAGAGAAGAGGAATCTGGGCTGACCATACAGAGATTCGATTTAATTGTACTAACATCGTGGCTTTATAGTCTGCAACTCTTCGCTCGTCGTGTACTCACAATCAGAGTGTAAATCGATGGAAGCAGAATCCAAATCATTTGTGAGCGTATTTTCAGCCATTTCAATTTATGTGAAATAATTAATACGACGACGAATTGACGGTTGAAAATGTTAATCGGATACAAACAAAGCAAAAAACAACACGCTCAAAACAATCCACGTCGTGATGAAAAATCGAATGAGGAAAAAAGAAAGAATATAGTTACGATCGAACTTCACTTCAGATAAGTTCGCTTGATTGTTCAAATACACCAAAGTCGGATTGGAATGAAAGAATGAAAAGATTCATCCTTCCAGTATACAGAAGCGATGTGCCAAAATCCAAGCAGAGAATATCAATGCCATATAGAACATTGATGTTGATGTATGATGACGATTTTATAGTCTGGAACTAATTTCCAGTAAATTAACACGATTACTATTCTGAGAAAGTAACAAATTTACCGTACGCCGTTGTTGAAGTCAGGATAATGTTCAAGATGAAGATAGTTTTTACTTACATCGTGGAAATTTGTTTAATTTTACATCCTTCGTATATTAATGAAAAAAAGAAAAATGTTATTAACAGATGAAGATAATCTTTGAATTGGACTATTTGAATCGTATGTATGTACTATATATGAGAATAAAATGTCTTGCAAAGGATTTGTGGAGAATATTGAGCTACCAAGACGAGTCGGCGCAAAAAATACAGTTATGAAGTTTGTCATCCGATGGTCAGTGGCGGATTAAAAATCCGCCACGTTACAATATGTATGTATATATTTTTTTTATTAGCAGGCTTATACGATTTCATAGACTATATTTTTGTAGCCTTGGTTACAAATGCAGAAAATCGGTTGCAGGCGCGCGCGAAGCGCGCGATTGATCTAGTGTGTGTATATTTGCAATGTTAGATTCGGAAATGTGGCGCTGCAGCTGAAAAGATATTTGTCTACGATGACTCGAGTAATTCACCATTTGATGAAAAAGTGTCCAAAAATTGGAAATAATTCTCAGAAACGTGTTGAGCATTCTTGTACTTTCATTGGCGTTATTTTTTGTCTTCTCGCCCCCTACCTTCCATGATTTCCCATAAAAACGCTTGTCGGCAAATTTTTTTGGTGCGTTGAATTCGGTCTTGTAGATGTTTAAATAGCTGTAACTCTTAAACCAAGAAAGTCTCCATCATCTTCAAGGTCCAAAAAGTTTTGTAATCTTCGGTAGAGTTGATGATATACTTTTGACAATAAAAAATGGTGGCCTTTATTCAAAAAACAGGTTTTCGACGTTGGTTCCTAAAATTCCTTATTCATAAAAGGCCGTTACGAGTTGATGGAAAAATTAAAGAAAAAAATTACTTTGGACTAGAACATTTCAATACCAAGAAGTCATGTAAATACATTTTTTCGATAGGAGTAACCAATTCTGAGCTATCGGAGCTCAAAATATAACTGGGAAGTAAAACTTGAGAATTTCAAAATTCTGTATCATTGGAACGGTGCGACAGAAAAGTAAACTGTGTTACAGGGGTAGGTTTTTTCGATGATACGGTGCATAGAAAAAAAATCAGCCAGATTGAAATGGTTGAGGTTTTTGGACTTATACCGAGTTGAGGTGCAGGATTACCCCATATATACAGGGTGATTTTTTTAAATCGCCCCAGGCGAATATCTCGAAAACTAGAGGAGATAGAAAAAAAAGTTTCATACAAAACTTGAAGGGTTTCGAGGGGGAAAGAACATGGTGCGGTCATATTTTTTGTAGGTGGAGACGCTGAGCTGCGGTGAAGGTCACCTTGGTTTTTTTAAATGGAATGGTATTTTTGTTTTTCAAGAATCTGAAAGAGCATCCAATTCTGCGTCAAAAACACCCCAACACATTTGGTCCAAAGTTGGTGGTTTATGAGATAAGACCCGGGCAAGTTCGGTCCAAGGAGGACGTCCAAATTACGTGAATACTATTCTTACGTCTCCTCGAAAGTGTCTGAGATACTTTTCGATTCCGAGTTGTCAAGATAAGGTATTTGGGTCGAATAAGTTGATTTCGGGTGAGGTCAAATCAATCAATTTGATTAATAACGTTATTAGCGTAATTGTCATTACCGGGTTCAATCATTCTGTACCCGCTTTTAATTCTTATTTACCACGTACATTTTACTCTGTGATACATTCTTCGGCGGACTCGTGTCGGGTATGATTAGCGGATCAAAACATTCCGAGTAAAGAGTGAATGATAAACAGACAGGAGCTACTATGAGATGTAGCCGGGGAAGAATGTATCACAGAGTAAAATGTACGTGGTAAATAAGAATTAAAAGCGGGTACAGAATGATTGAACCCGGTAATGACAATTACGCTAATAACGTTATTAATCAAATTGATTGATTTCACCTCACCCAAAATCAACTTATTCGACCCTAATACCTTATCTTGACAACTCGAAGTCGAAAAGTATCTCAGACACTTTCGAGAAGACGTAAGAATAGTATTCACGTAATTTGGACGTCCTCCTTGAACCGAGCTTGCCCGGGTCTTATCTCATAAACCACCAACTTCGGACCATATGTGTTGGGGTGTTTTTGACGCGGAATTTGATGCTCTTTCAGATTCTTGGAAAAAAAAATACCATTCCATTTAAAAAAACCAAGGTGACCTTTCACCGCAGCTCAGCGCCTCCACCTACAAAAAATATGACCGCACCATGTTCTTTCCCCCTCAAAACCCTTCAAGTTTTGTACGAAACTTTTTCTTTTATCTCCTGTAGTTTTCGAGATATTCGCCTGGGCGATTAAAAAAAATCACCCTGTATGTTTTCGCAAATTGCGCATTTTATTATACGTTTTGTAACGACAATTTTCAATACTTAACGTATTGCCGCCATTTTGTGACGACAATAAACAAAGATAAGGTGCGAGGACAACTATTGTCGAAACCCTACGTCCTTCCAAGTTAGTTATTCGATTAATGCTCAATAAAAGATGTTCGCGGGATTTGTTTGGGCGCCAGACGCAACTAAACTTACGTCAGTCAAAGATAATCTTCACAGATACTAAACTTTACTCAATAAACTAAATCAAATATAATAATCGACTTGAACATGAAATTTTACATCGAATAACCCATAGGAACGACGGCCTTGAAGCACGGCTAAGTCAGCTAAAATAAGGTATAGGGTAGAGTGCGTGGATTCACCTTTCACAGATATTTATTTAATGTGGAATAATTGAGGATAAAAGTTCGGACACCAGATTTAATCCTTCCTTGGAACCGAAGTTCCCTATATTGTACTCTCTTTTATTACACAAATATGCGAGCGATAAATCAAAGAAACATCAAATCAGGTAGCAAAGGAAGCAAATGACAATTTATAATTAGCGAGCTGTACAGGATTAGTTTTTCAAATCAAAATACGCGAGAAATACATTACTCTAAGCAAGCAAATAATATAATTTCCTAGCGGTATTGAAATACCGAGCAATAACACATGAGGTGACCTAGCTAAGCGTGCTGTATAGGTGAGCGATATAATACAAAAGAGCTATAGTCGAAGTTAAACGTATCACTGGGCGATACGATACCCGAATAAAACAAAAGAATTCAAAGCAACGCTTAGCGGTAAAGAAATTATTCGCAAATACCTAGCAATAAAGAAATTCGCAGAGAAGCTACATTTATCAATCAAAGAGTTCAAATAACGATTTTCAGAACGATTAAATTACGAATCATCAATTATTACGAAAGAATCAATATCAAAAATTACAGAGAAGAAATCTAATTTATCAAAGGACTCGACTTTACTTAACTAACTTAACCTAATGCAACTACGTTCAGCCTACCTACGAGATACGGATGGAATAGTAACACACCATGTTCGCAGATAATAATTAGCAAAATATTCAAACAAATTAATAATAAAAGCAAAGCAAATCTACAGAAATCAAACACAAGAAATAGATCATCAGACAAAATCAAGCATTATACTCTAAGACATGCGGAAAATTGACTCGACAGTAAAATCGGATAAAATTACAGAGCAGAAACAAATTATTAAACAACTAATCAGTCACGAAATCTCTCTGCTGGATTTGTTCTAATGCGAGACTCATCACGTGGCTCATCGGCTCACGTTACACAAAATGTCCAACTGACTCCTCCAGAGATTTTTCGAGGCTTTACAAATATTCAGAACAAGCGACCTTACCTTACAAAGAAATCGGCTACATCACTTTAAGCACAGGTAACTAATAAAGCGGAAAGAAACTGAGCGGAAAGAAACTTAGCGGAAAGAAAGCAACTAGTTCACAAATAGCATAGCAAGGCTTAGATAAGGTGCGGTAAGCGGTAACGGTGGTGCGGAGAGACACGTCTTCGTCGGAGAGCTGCTGAACGTAGAAGGAAGAGCGGGATGATCGTCTTGGGTGGCTTGACCCTGGTCCTCGGCTAGGGGGTGAGGTGGGGAACCAATGATGTTTGACACTTTCGATGATTGGCCAAATTTCGAATTGCGAGCGGAAAATCCTGTCGTCGCGACGACTCGTCAGCCGGCGTGACGTCAAAATCGGTCCGATTTCTTCATTATCGAGCGGAAAGGAGGGTTGCCTGCTTCTCAGTCGTCCGAGGGAGGCGTTACTCTGGATCTTCGCGGTCCGGTATCGTCCGTGCGTCAACCGGGTGGATTTGAATACTGCGGCGGCAGAGTCACTCGAACTCGACCTCGCTGCAGCTCTCCAGGTCGATCTGGATGCCCCTTTTCCGGATCTGCATCCTTCGTCGGCCTAGAGACGATGCGGAACGTTGTCTTCGTCCTATGTCGCACGATTCTCGTCCTTCCGATAACGAATCTATTTTACGTCCTGGAGCTGTAAAACGTCGGTGATAACGCCGGAACAATAGTTAGTGTAGTCGGTTCGGTGGCGGGAATTTCTTCGGTTTCACCGATGAACCTTGGAGCGGGAGACTTGTGATACTTGGCGTATCGTCCTATACGCCGCTTCCTTGGTATCCGAGCGATAGGCGAAGTAGTCTTCGGACGGGAAATCGTTTGTGGATTCTATACTCCATCCATCCAACTTCTATCCAGAGTAAGCATCCTCCCCTCGTCTGCGTAGGTGCTATCCTCGGCACTTTCCAAGGCGCAAATCCCGGATTGCACACCCATGAGGTTAAGGTGGCTGTAATTCGAACAGACGTCTGCAGTTGCAATTCCTTTGAGCGATAACCTCCTGTCATTGGTTCCTTCCCCGGCCTTGATGATCTCGAAGTCGTCTCGAAGTCATCTTGTCGTCAGACGTACTCTCTCCGTTTTACCGTACCGGTACCATGTTCAGAATAAATCAAGAGCGTTAATTACTATCTATAAATTTCCCTATTTTTGGTGTGTCACTACCCATCCGTGGTGTTTCGTCTAAAGACGCGCCTCCGCACCTGTTTCCGCCTACTTTTCTCTAGATAATCTGAATTTACTGGGACGTTGCAAAATGCAACGTCACAGTTTATAAGAAAGAAAAAAACTTAAACTTATAATAATAGATACCTATTTGCACAGCAAATGTTTTTCTTTTTCGGTAGGAAACCCCTTTCGGAAAATATCAGATTGCTATATAAGCCCTTACGGAAAAAACCTCTTGAATTTAGGGGTCAACCTTCAATTTTAGGGTTCAACCGTGGATTTTGGAGGAAAATACTGAAACTTCAGGGTTAATGGACCTTCAATCTTCAGGGTTGAACCTTCAACTTTCAGGGTTGGACCATCAATTCAAAGGTTATTCCTGAAAAGTTGGTGGTTCAACCCTGAAAATTGAGGGTGAACCCCCAACAATTGAGGAATGACCCTGAATAGTTAGGGGTCAACCCTGAAAATTTAGATATGACCCTGAAAAGTTGAGGGTCGTCTTCAAAAGTTGGTGGGTCCATCACAATCAATGGGTCACTTGAAATTTTTACAGCTCATCTTGAAGCGTTGAGGGTTGAGCCCAAAAGTAGAGAGCTATATATAAAGCTTCAATTTTAATTCTAAAGCAAATTTTTCAAAAGTCGTTTGGGTTGACTCCGAAATTAAGGGGCGACTGACCCTTACTGCAATTGAAATTCAACAACCCTCATGATGCTGGAAGGAGGACAGTGGAAATTGAGTCACAGTTGTGATCGTCAACACGTTTACATCGCATGGGGTCCATCGAGTTGGTGAAAACTCTGAATTCTAGGTTATAAAATCACCATCACAGTTGGTAAAGCGAGCTGAATTTGAGAGTTGATCTTCAAATTGAGAAAAAACCCTTATGTCGAGGGTTACCCTAATTTAATGGTTGACCCGATTTCAGGGTTAACCCTGAAATTGGAGGGACCCCCATTTGACGGTTGCTCCTCAAGTTGAAGGTACCCCTCATTTGAGGATTAACCCTCAAGTTGGGGGTACGAAATCACCCTGATAGTTGAGGGTTCAGTTGAGGGTGATATTTTGAGGGTTTTTTTCCGTGAGGGAGTGCTAAGACTGATAACTTCTCATAACGCAAAAATACCAAGTTGGACTGAAATTCGACTTTTCACTAAAAAGTAATAAATTTCCAGACTATTCACAAAATTCCCTGACTTTTTTCTGACTATTCCAGTACAAATGGAGTTTCCAGGTTTTCCAGTTTGCGTAACAACTAACAACCCTGCCGTAATTCATTTTTATTCTAAATATTTTTCAAATCGACACAGTGGTGATCTGTGATGATCTTATCACAATTATACAGATTATAATACAGTGATGATCTTATCACAATTTTATAATTTTCACAACTAACGGTTCGGATGGATTGTTTGCATTTATGAAAATTATAAAAATTAACAAATTTATGTCGAATAATGTTTGGTTATGGAATTAATACGGAAATAGGAAATTGATTCCAAAACCATATGACTTTAGTGCAAAATATAAGCAAAGTAGTATTTTACGCGTTGAAAATCGAGTCGAAAAATTGAATTTTACACTCACTGTTGCGAAAAAATTATTTGGGTTCTGAGATTCTCTAAATGAAAAAGTGTGAGACCAAGCAACTGATTGAAAAATGTACCTAGATAAATTTACTAGTACTTTACAGGATGAGTAATTCCAAACCTTTAGAACTGGAACATAGTTGGTGAATAAGCTATTCTTATAGGCTACTTATACAGGGTGAGTTTTCTCGAAGAATTAATGAGCGACGGGCCCAAATAGAAGTGTGCTTATGTTTAAACTTACTAGAAATAAGCGAAGGTTGATAGTATATGCCCAACTTAAGATAGTACTCCATACACACGTATACTCTGCAATAATGGGCCCCTTTCTCACGAATGCTCAAAAGAAAACTCACTCTGTATATGTTTGACTCTGTAAGAGCCAAAGTGACACGAAATGGCAATAAAAACTCTTCTAGCAATCATATTTATTGTCAATGTGTGTTCGCCAAATAGGCTCCTCTCATTCTGCAAGTTTGAAATCACTCATGTATTGTTCATACATGGTCGATTCAGGTCGAAATGGCAATACCTTGAGGCAGATCCTTTGTGGAAGGCTAAAACTGAAAGTGATCTACAAAATATTCAAGGAAAGGATATTTCCCAAGGAAAAAAAAAATAATGAAGTCGTCCAATTGACAATACAGGACCGACACAGGTTCGCCTTGTAAGTGAAAGGCTAATGGTACCTGTGGCAAATTGAATACTTGTAGAATTTAGATTTTGATATCTTACTGACAATGAGTATTAGGTCATTGTCTTAGACTCATAAAGGCGATGTTGGGGTACTTCTACCAACTTTAGTCAAGTCTTCCTCACCTCAGAAACTATGAAACCGTCAACCTGGACCTCAGGGATCACGAAGCGGTCAATCTGTATCTCGTAAACTACGAATCGAAGGACCAGACCCCAGGAACTACTCTGAAGACTTGACCGGTGTTCACTGAGGGTGAGAGAAGCTGAATATTACCATTCAAGTCTGAGGCAACGACCTAATGCTCAAACAGTAATTAAATTCAAATTTCCACTCTAGTCACTTAAGTTTTCACTCAGGAGCCAACCCTGTGTTGGTCCCGTATTACCTCTCTAATTGGCCATCTTCGATAACTCCGAATTCGAAAAATACCTGTCCTGGACAGAACTATATCCTTGGATTTCTCCAAAGCATCTACCCTTTTTATGAGCTACTCAATCTGAATTACCCTGTACATGGTAGAAAGAAATTATTCATGCCGCTTCGCCACATGATTGTCCAGCTCGGGATTAGTGGAAATCAATCAAAGCGTGTAGCGGCAAAATTGATGAAGACCCTGAATAAGAAGGTCAGATTTTTTATTGTCTTCAAAAGTTCTACTCGTCAATAGGAACAAAAGTGTGAAAGGGACCACAGGTCAAAGATGCGATTGTATGTGGAGAAGCAGCTCCAGGACGAAAACTAAATTGAAAGAAGTTATTTGTCTCTCTGACGTAATGTGACTGTTCCCAGTCGCCCAGTCACAATTATACTCGATAGACTAATCGCTTCTAGTTTTTTCATTACTGTTAAAGGCTTCAATGCTTCAAATCTTTGATATGGTCTGATAGTTCTAGGTTGTATTCCCACGACTGTGCCTTTGAAACCGTTGGTTTCTCAAACTTCCTATTTTCTCTCGAATTACCAGACTCAAACACAACGTCAGAAACTGACCGTTCGAAAGTTTCCGCTTCAATTTAAAAATGGAATGGAGTGGCAGGTTCATCTACGAGATGGTCTCGATCAACATATAATGCTACGAGTATAGACAACGTGTTTGAAAATTATGCCCGAGCCAGCAAAATCTACGCTGAAATAGCTTGAAACCGTGCTGGTTATCGATGATTCTGTTCAGGCGAAATTCCAGACAGACATTATTTGTAACATCCAGAGTCGCGGACAATGGCGACTTGTATCATTTTTCCCATGAGAGTTTCCAGCTATGCAATGGTAGGCTTTTTTTTTATGATTATCTGAATAATTCTGAGCCCGTTGAAACAATAATTTGGGAAAATGTTTTTTTTTTCCTTTTTCTCGTCTCCAAGGTAGTTTTTCACATAGAAGATCGCATTTTTGACCCATGGTCCTTTTCAAACTTCTCTTTGTCTTGCGAAGTAGAATTTTCCGACAATAATCAAATTTTACCTCCAAATTCAGGATGACAGTCAACTTTGCAGCCACAAGTTGTGATAGACCTTCACCTATCTCGAGCTGGAGGATCACCCGGCGAAGTGGCGACCAATCATAACAGATTCATTTTTCAACCAAACTTTCTCATGATTTTGACCCATGAGTTGGACTGTTTCAATATCGGATCTGATAACCAAGTGAATAATCCAAGTAATTAATGATTTGCTAAGTGGAGGCTTGGGTAAAAACTGAATGTATTTCATACCTTTGAGTTCCCGTTTAAACTACAAGTTCAGAAAGAAAGAAACACAGTAAGTTCCTAACTTTGTTGCGCTCAGGGTGCTCACTATTGAGCCCCACAAGCTCCCGTCGTGAAACTTTTATAGCTAGAATTCTTCTGAAATATTGATTCATAATATCGATGGACTAATACCAAACGGGCGTAAGCGCCGAAA
This sequence comes from Ametastegia equiseti, assembly GCA_963989295.1. Classification (NCBI taxonomy): domain Eukaryota; kingdom Metazoa; phylum Arthropoda; class Insecta; order Hymenoptera; family Tenthredinidae; genus Ametastegia; species Ametastegia equiseti. The sequence continues at coordinate 3,018,211 of OZ022390.1, forward strand.
CAAATTTTTTTTGTTTTTTTGCGGATATGCCCAAAACGTTTTATATTGCATGAAAAAGATTTTGCCACTAAAGAACCGAAAAGTTTTTTTTTGGCGCTTGGGACCCTGTATTATTAGTCCATCGATATATATTGTGAAACATTATAACCTTGGCATATACATATAGTTGTTCGATTTCAAATTAAGGTACGAAGAAAGCGAGGGTTGTGAAAAAAAAGATGACCACAGCCCAAAAAGTTTTATGTTTATCGCAAGGCAGCTTGCGAATGGTAATAAGTTGCACCATTCGACAACACTTACTGCAAAGCTGATTTCGACGTTAGTGTTCCTCTATTGTAAGTTTGTTTTCTTGCTCATACAGAATTAGGAAGAAATAATAAAAATCCAGGCAACATGACACTGTATTGTCTTGTCGAAATTGAGTATGGAACGTAATTTGAAACAAGCAAATGAGGCTTTTGAAGAAATTTAAATCAATCTATTCAGCAGAGTGAACTTAAACCCATCCTAGCTCCACTTGATACAGTCTTCAGAGCCTGTTTAACCAAATTCATGATGGTATTTGTAAACAGTCCTACTCTGTGCTTTTACATCGATGATGATTGTGTTCTGCTGGGAAAAATTGTTGCGCATTGAACCATTGACAGTTGGTTCCTTGGTGCTGCTTGTTGCAAGTCTACTGAGCATTCTTCTCTTCATATACCTACAGCCAGTATCTGGAAGAAAACTTCATTTTTCTGTAAGTACTGTTTGGCTACAAAAAATTTCAGTACTTCTTTGTACTAGAAGATTTTTCATTCATATACCAAATTATTTTCAGGTGCCTTTGGTTCCATTCTTGCCGGCGTTCAGTATTTTTATCAATATTTATTTAATGACAATGCTAAATTACATGACTTGGATTCGATTTGGTATTTGGATGGCCATTGGTGAGCATATTTTCCAAATAGTATAGCTAAATTGACTATTAATGTATAACTTGATACATCAATAATAGAGCTTATTTGATTGAGAAGTAAAATTAGATACCATTGCTCGCATGGAAACTATCTAGTAGGTTTTTCAGGGAACTTTTATCAAATATGCCATTGCTTTTTCAATTAATAATGAGGATAATCGTCGTACCTAAATACTATGGAACTGAGTTTTCTCGTTGGATTTTTGGTTTTTCATTAGGGCTGGCTGTCTACTTTCTGTATGGGATTCGGCACAGTAACATCCAGCAAAAAAAAGTCGGCTCAGATCCGATATCTTGAAAATCATCAAATATATCAAAGAGCCGTGGAGAAGTTTTCTGGACACACTGCTTTGACGACACCACCCACCTGAGGAACCATCCAACACTATTTTTTATACCAACATCTACTTCCCAGGAAGCCAAATATGAAAATTTTTTTCATGTCGTATCGAGACACATTATATTGTTATTCTTCAGTCAACGATGTTGATTTCATGCGGACGAAAGGAGTTTGGGGACACCAAATCCGTACATTTGTGTTTAATTGTCTTGAGTGATGAACATACATTGAATATTATTCACGTTTAGTTACTTGTGAACCACGATAAATCAGCTGCGATTTTCCAAAACCAAAAATCGAAAAATCATAAACAAATAAGCAAATATTAGTGTTTCATTTTACGGCTACGGCTCTTCAAAATGATGAAACATTTGTAATTTGTAGTCGATTTCATCCTACGTGGGCTTGTTCCGTTCAGAAAACTAATACGCACTATTTAACTTTGACAAAATAATTTTTTTTGGTTATAGTCATTTGAATATTGCTATTTGTTGCTCGCAATTTACATCGCTGTAATCCCACGTAGAACAGAATTGATTAAAAATTTGAGATTTTTCATCATTTTAAGGCACTGTGAAATGAAACATTGATATTTGCTAATTTGTTTATGATTTATCATTTTTTTTTTTAATTGCAGCTAGTATATCGTTGGTGACAAGTAAATAAACGTTTTGCAAGTTTTTGATGGCAGAAAAAAAACAGATTTTTTCAATTTTTAAATCGACGCCCTTTCTTTCTTCATTTCCAACCTGGATGAAAAATACAGTGCAGTTTTTATCAAGTATTCGAAACGAAATTAAAATCAAAACAGCCCAAAATATTAAAGAATGGGAATCAATTGAAATTTCTCAGTACTCCACTTTGTGAAGAGAGAGAGAGAGAGACATCCGCATGAAGCCAGAAAATGTTATGAAATATTATCAAAATTACATTTTTGGATTAGCTGAAATCCTAGTAAATACGGAGAGAAAATTGAGGACGCCTCATTTCAGATATAAATGAAAAGAAATAGGGACTGAACGCCACAATTTGGAGGAGAAAAAATTAGTTCCTAATAGTGTAACCCTCAAGTACGAATATACGGTGTAATATACGTATGTATACTAGGGTGGATCGAAAAAAAAAAAATTTTCTCGGCTACCCTCAAAAATCGAAGATATCGCTGAAATAAAGGTCTCCGTGAAAGGATTCGATTTTTTGAATTTTTTTAGGGGGCCCGCGGGACGTTCAAAAGTGCCATTTTTAGCGTCAAATTTACGTAATCGCTGATTAACGGAAATAGATTCATCCGAAAATTCTGATTTTTTTATATAAGGTGCCCAGGTATCTACTCTTTCGAACCCATATTCACTACCAATTGTTTCATATCTTCGAAAAAAAATTTTGAAAATCAATATTTTCACTATTTTTCAGGTAATTATCGTTGAATTTTGATTCTTTTCTTTCTGAACCGTTTTTTTATTTCTTCCATCGTTTTTTTCTTGTGAAACTATCTATCAGTATCGCTTACAATGCAAAAATTGCTGAAAATTGCTGAAAAATAAAATTTTGATATTTCGGATATATTTCGAAATAAAATTTATTTTTCAGCAATTTTTGCATTGTAAGCGATACTGATAAAAAGTTTTACAAGAAAAAAACGATGGAAGAAATTCAAAAACGTTTTAGAAGGAGAAAAATCAAAATTCAACGATAATTACCGGAAAAATAGTGAAAATATTGATTTTCTTAATTTTTTTTCGAAGATATGAAACAATTGGTAGTGGTCTGTGAATATGGGTTTGAAAGAGTAGATGCTTGGGCACCTTATATAAAAAAATCTGCATTTTCGGATGAATCTGTTTCCGTTAATCAGCGATTACGTAAATTTGACGCTAAAATTGGCACTTTTGAACGTCCCGCGCGCCCCCTAAAAAAATTCAAAAAATCGAATCCTTTTACGGAGACCTTTATTTCAGCGATATCTTCCCAAGCGAAACAAAAGTGGAAGTTGCCAATGAGACATCTTATGGTATACCTAATGTCCGTCGTTATGTTAACTAGAATATAACTCTTGACTTTAAGTTGTCTTTTGGATGAAAGTTGAAAATTAGCTATCGAAACGACGGACATTAGGTATACCGTAAGATGTCTCATTGGCAACTTCCACTTTTGTTCCGCTTGGGTTCGATTTTTAAGGGTAGCCGAGAAAATTTTTTTTTTTCGATCCACCCTAATGTATACCTATGTATGCGTGTGATGTATCTATGTAACTTGTTAGTTGTTAACAATTAAACTGTTGATGTATTTAAATGACATACAAACAGCATAAAGCACATATAATGCATAGGTAGAAAATAAAATGCAAGTTATCGATTACTTCCTGTGAGCATGGTAGTGTCGAGTTTATCAGATTTTACAAATCCTGACAAATTGATTGGACGTCGTCAACTTCAACAGTTGGTAGAAAGAGAAGCGGATCAATTCCAGGCCACCCATAATAAGACAGCTCAAAGTCGTCAAACTAGACATAATCTGGCAACGAATCGAGCGATATTGATCGAATTGTGGATAAGTATTGTGCATTTTCAGGTTCATCACCGCAGTCGACTATTTCAAGCTTTATCATACCTACGTAAGATAATATGACATCAGATTTTAATTGGTGAATCTCTGCTCCACAACAATAGGAACTGGAAGAAAAGCCTGAAAAAATAAGAGCTGAAAGCAAGAATTTCATTCAGTTGGTGCAGTTTCCTTGTTGATAGCTCATCGGTTTTTCCAATTTATTCCTCAAGCCAACAGATTTGTAGAGCGGTGTTGCTACAGCGACTGCGTAGACGTATTCACTTCATATTTCAAAGCGCTTAGTAGATATATAATACAGAATTAACTTTACGCTTTCGTAACTCCAGAGATAAGAAAAAAGAAATTCTAATGTTATATTGGTTGGGATGAATAATGGACGAAAAAACCGGTAGTATGAATTTTGGCTCAGAGTCAATCAAAGATTAGTAAATGAATAAATTCACAGGAAAACATGTTACGTTGAATGTTTATATATAATATTTTATTCGTACGAAAGAAGTATCGAATCAAGATTTACATTATTTTGTGATAATCAGAAAGGTAATTTCTCTATTAAGAACTGGGGCTTGGAAAATTTTCAGGAGTAACAATGTTGAGCATTAAAATATTCGTCACAAATGCCATTTCATACAAATATATTAGCTTATAAAATAGGTATGATGTTTATTCTAATGCAAGAAGTTTCGACTAACAATGAACTTGGAGTATTATTTTTTCACGATAGAATATACGGCATGGGGATTGGATCCCATCCCATTGATTTTACCTTTACAAACTAAACAATGATTTGAGATCATTTAGTGTTAATTTGGTTGCACCGGCGGTACCAGCACCAGTTAAAACACCTTGGGCTATAGCAAGCTTTCTCTCTTGCAATGCTTTGATTCTCTGCTCCACTGTGTCCAAGCATATGAATCTGAAATCAATTTGTTAAATGACTTACGAGGTCAATTTTTCAAAGCTGTGCAGCAGATAACAACATATATGAATATCAGTAAAATAGAAACCGTATTAGATAGCTGCGCAGTCCAATTTCAAATCGTGTTTCATTTTAGATCCGGGTATTTAGTTTTTGATCGTTATTTCAGAGGTGTTAATATTCATACGATTTCCAGGTTTATTTGAATGAATATATTTCTGGTGTAACCCTGGAGGCCTGCGTGCACTAGACGACAGCAAACGTTGGCAAACCGAAGGAAACAGTGACTATCATCATTTCGTTATTTCAGAAGTATGATTACAACAATACTTTGTTGATGCATTGGGTGATAGCTACTGTTTTCTTTCGTTCGCCGCCGTCTAGTGCGCGCAGGCCTTAATACAGAATCTATTTCCATAAAAGCAAGTATTCGTAAATCGTGGTTTCATTAACATTAGTTTCCCATCTACCCATACCAAAACTTCTGCTATAGAAGCCCTGCCACAGATTCTTCTTCTTAGAGTCAATGCTAGTCAAGTTTACTTTCATTAAAGTGTGTATAAGAAATTATAGGTATGAGATATGTATTCACCAACAGAGAAAAAAAAATATCATGGGATATTCATTTTCATGTTTTGTCAGACACGCCATAACTAAGGTGTCCAGTAAATATGAAATTCCATCCCTGCATGAAACAAAATATTCAAATATACCAATAACCAATAGACCTTGTATCAGTACGAATAGATCTGAATGGATTTCAATCACCCCTTAGTTGTTACGCTGCTGGAGAATTTTACAGTTGTCACACTGGGTAAAATCGACCCAGTTAGTTTCAAAGAACGATTGTGAGAAAACTATCCGTTCATTGTGGATAAGCAAATTACGAAACATGCTTTGACAATTTGAGATTAAGTTTGAAAAATTGATTGAAACAAAAAAATTGCGACAAAATAATGCGTAGAGGTAAAAACGCAAAAGACGCTTTTCACTCGAGATATCATAACTTTGTCAATGTTCCATTCTGGTCACACTGGGTCGATTGTACCCAGCGTGACAATGAAGGGGTAACTCTATTGACACCATTGGGTTGGGTGAATAAAGACTCCATTTGTAATAATAAATTATTGAATAGTATTTAATATGTTTCATGAAGCCATGCATTTGAATAAGGTATTTCACCATCCAATACTGTTTTATCCAAATCTGTTTCCATGGTTCACAACTACACGAAATCTCATCATTTACACAGGGTAATTCAAGTTCAGCGGACCATATTTTCAACGTAGATTGTTAGTAACAATCAAAGAGTAAAAGTACTTCACAAAAATTTGAGGGAGGTATATTTTCCGAGTTAAAAATTATTCACAGTGACCGAATGCAGAACTGAATAAAAAACCAAGAGAGGGTCGAACCGAACCGTAAGTAGAAATTTAGAGATGCCCATAGTCAATTGAATATCAGTAAAAAATCCAAGTTTGTTTTCTTACGGAGCATAAGATCGCTGGCTTTGACTCAAATCGCAATTTCTAGGTACTTTTATCATTGAAAAACTTTAGTCAGGTTTTTCAAAGGATAATTCCTTCGCTTCAGAATTCTCGAGATCCAGGTGGACCACCCTGATCTCGCAAGCTACAAAGCTGTCGACCTGGACCGTCGAAACTATGGAGCGACAGACCTGGACTATCGGAACTACCCTACGGAGGATCCGACAAAAGTTTGGTTTGGTAAAAGTGTCCAGAAATTGCTATTTTAGTCAAAGATAACAACCTAATATTCAACGAAAAATCAGAGTCAAATTTTCACAGGATCCATGAGCGCTGCTGAGCTTTGCACTCACTAGCCAGCCCTGACATGTTCTCCTACGAGCTCTACCGAATAACTTCTAACTTGGAAAGTATCTCTCGGTTGAATTTTTTGTAAAGGACTTTTAGTGTTAGATTTTCAGAAAGAATCTACCCTTCAAGTATGGCCCGCTCAATCCGAATCATTCTGGAGACAACAATCTAAACAGATTCGACATGTACAAATAGTTTTGGATAAGGTTCAACAGTCCCTCGTTTGACTGTTGTTTGCACTACAGAATACAGATTCTCCCTGATCCTTTTCAATGGAGTGCAATTGACAGTAACTTGTAATTTTATTGATGTACTAAAACGAGTGTATTTATTGTCAGTGTAATTGATTCTGCGCTGGAAGCTGTAACTAAATGTCGATGTAACTAATGAGTGTTCTGGATGTGCTCTAGGTATAGCTTCAGATCTACAGAAGTTCATGTCAATTGAATATGCAAAATTCCAGACGTGTCCATAGAAATTAAATGTGAAAGTAGGGCACGTTCGATGTGGATATTAATAATTAACCTCGTTATTAACTGAACACATCCAAACCTATTGACATTTTGATTTTACATTTTGATGATTAACCTCCTAACATCGAGATCCAAGAACTCACACAACTAGGCTTTCGAGGACAAGTCTTGAGACCTGATGTGAACTGATTCAATTGCTTGAGATGTTCTGGTTTCTCTGAATACTATCAAATTTGAGAAGAATTCCATGGTTCGATCATTTTTACAATGACCCAACACTCTGATAACAATTGAAAGCGTAGCGGATCTTGCAGCAAATTGAAAATAGTTTTTGCGGTATAAATCACCTTGTAGCCAATATCATGGAATTTAAAATTCGTTTTGCTTACTTGTATACGTAGACGCTTTTTGCTTGGCCAACTCTATAAATTCGATCCTGTGCTTGGGCTTCCAATTGGGGATTCCAATGAATATCCAGCAGAAGTAAGTGATTACCACCAACTAAATTCAAGCCTACACCACCAGCAGTGAGCGATAGTAATAAAATTTGAGGCGCCGAACCAGCTTTATTGAATGATTCCACTATGTGCTGAAAAAAAATAATAGAAGGATTTGGAATGCTGGATCCAAATTCATGTTTTATTACCTACCTAAGATTAATTTTGATAAATTTCGGTAAGTAAAAAAAAGTTTCAATTAGCCAAACATGCTCTTCTGTAACACTGCTGGATAACAAATTATTTATCTACCACTATTGCGAGTTAGTCTCAGACAATAGAAGTCTCCGAATGATAATCATGTGCAAAGTTTGCGACAGAACGACAGCAACGCGCGATTAATTTGTCAACTATATCGTTATAAGGTGTGAATCGGGATACCATTTTGAATACTCTGACTTCATGATATATAACTACGGACTTAGACCTCAATGTATCTATATATTTTTTGCATGCTATTGCTTTGTCGACAGACCTGTCTGTTTTTTACTGGTACATTTCCAGAGAGGATATCATAGGTCGCTCCGTTGAGAGAGTCGAGATGGGTTCGTACAACTTCCAACATACTAGTCCACTGCGAAACAACGACTACTTTGTCGCCTTTGTCTATTATTTCTTGGATTGTAGCCAGCACTGCTCTCATCTACAGAAAATATCGTGAGCTTTTACACATCCATTACGTGTATAATTCCCCATCTACTGTCGGGAGGAAAAGGTTTGAGCGCTCAATTAGGGTGATCATAACTTTGAACGGATAATTATCGAGCAGCCGGTCATGAACGTTTATTCGATGCCGAGTTATCTGCATCTAATGGTTATTCATACATTTCTGTGCGAATAGGACATCGAATTGTTCGCCTCGACACGTACTTTTAAACGCATGTATTGCCGACATTTAGCAATATTCATTGATAACGATATTTTCGAAATAGAACGGATTCTGAAATAATTCAGGGACACTCCGTAGGATGAGGTCAAGATGAGAAAAAAAATCAGGCAAATAAGAAATGGTCAGAGTCGAAGAAGGGTCGAGTTGGTGTGGAATACCCCATGTACAGTAGTTGATTCCGTAATCATCTTTCAGTTCGCAATGTCGAAATCGCAATAATGTACATCGACGATTTTCGCAATTTGCGATCGGCGAGGTGCGCCCAAGTCGCGATCAGCGTCACTGGAATTATCCCATTTTGCTCTTGTTTCGGGATCAATCGCCGACAGATTTACGTATTTCGTTTTTTAATCGTTATCGCCACTCGTTTATGGGGGTGGTTTTTGGAGGAAGGTCGATCATATAAAAAAGAGTCAAGAAAATCTAAATAGGTCAGGGTCACGGGTTCGGTGAGTTGGCATGGAATGCCCCATACATACATGTACGAGCAACAATTTCGTTAGCAGCGGGACAAAGGGGGAAAAACAAAGCGACGTAGAACGCGACTCGGGCGCACCTGGTTTTTGAACATTTGTAGAATTTCACAAAGCTCTAATCAGTTATCACCAACTATTTGTTCGTTTTCAGAAAAAAAAACAACATTTTCCGAAACTTGATAGATTCAGATCCTAGCGGTTTTCACGATTTTCTGCACAGAAATTTCTAAATACTTATCAAACGCAGAGAACTCGGTGCTCTGCATACATTATTGCCTCAATGCTTTCATCATCGTTTCCTTAGAAGGTATGATCACTCAAACTGAGTGTTCGAACCTTTTTACACCGACAGTAGATACTATCAAGATCAGACAATTACGCAAAATGATTCCAATATTTCAGGGTTTTTCTTTGTAAACACCGTTCATTTATTGATTTACCTTGGAGCTTTGCCGCTTAGAATCAAAGACCGGATTCTTTGTGGTAAGTAAGTTTTCCACTACCCTGGAGTCTACGCCTATTTCATTTGGATCGATATTTTCGTCATCCTCCAACTTTAAGGCTCCGAGGCCAGACATTAAGTCAGGGTTGACACCTCCTTCGTCCACAATATCATTCCCTTTTAAATCCTCTTGATCCAACATTGAGTGTATCAAAGCAGGGTGACAACAGATCTGTCTCAATCTCAGTAGAAGTACCAAAATTTCGTGAGCCTTGACGTCTGCGTGACTTGCCAACAACTGATTTTGCGCTTTTGTGAATTCCGTGTCTTTTGCTGTAAGAAAACACTGAATATAGCCATACATCTGTATTAATACATAGATTCCATACTCCTGCTGTTCTCTCACCGCAAATACAAGCAATGAGTATATGGGGTATTCCACGTGAACTCGACCGGTTTTTGGCCGATGATCATGGAATTTGACGCAAATGCAGATTTGGGTTCTTTGTCACTATAGAAATCGCCACCACAAGTTGTAGATTTTTGAAAAAAATTTTAAGAGAAATATGGCGCTGGTAATTATTCAGAAAAATATTTTCAACCTCATATATCGCAGCGATCCGTGAACGAAAACATGACTTCTCATAGTGCATTTGACTCGCAGAAACGAGCACTTTCCAACCATGTAACAATCAAATTGCATCTGAAATTTCCAAGAATTAAAAACTCAAAAAACGTCTATTTCCACCAGAAGGGTCTAATGGATTTTCTTGAAATTTTCACAGAAATTACTTCAAACCAAAACAAAATTATCGCGAAAGTTCCAGCTTGCCCTTATTTTTTGTTTTTTTTAAATCGAGTTTACAAAATGATGAAATTAGTTTTAAAAAAAAGAATTAAAATCGCGAAAAACCTGTATTTCTACCACAAGGGGCTGATGGATTTTCTTGAAATTTTTACAGAAATTACTTCGAACCAAAACAAAATTACCGCGAAAGTTTTAGCTTGCCCTTATTTTTTTTTTTTTTCAAATCGAATTTACTAAATGAAATTAATTAAAAAAAAAGAATTAAAATTTCGAAAAACCTGTATATTCTAATAAAATAAAAAAGGGCAGGCTGAAACTTTCAGAATAATTTTGTTCTGGTTGAAAGTAATTTCGGTTAAAATTTCAAGAAAATCCATCAGCCCCTTGTGGTAGAAATACAGGTTTTTCGCGATTTTAATTCGTTTTTTAAAAATTAATTTCATTTTGTAAATTCGATTGAAAAAAAAAACAAAAAATAAGGGCAAGCTGAAACTTTCGCGATAATTTTGTTTTGGTTTGAAGTAATTTCTGTGAAAATTTCAAGAAAATCCATTAGACCCTTCTGGTGGAAATACACGTTTTTTGAGTTTTTAATTCTTGGAAATTTCAGATGCAATTTGATTGTTACATGGTTGGAAAGTGCTCGTTTCTGCGAGTCAAATGCACTATGACAAGTCATGTTTTCGTTCACGGATCGCTGCGATATATGAGGTTGAAAATATTTTTCTGAATAATTACCAGCGCCATATTTCTCGTAAAATTTTTTTCAAAAATCTACATCTTGTGGTGGCGATTTCTATAGTGACAAAGAACCCAAATCTGCATTTGCGTCAAATTCCATGCCCATCGGCCAAAAACCGGTCCGGTTCACGTGGAATACCCCATATATTAGGGTGCTTTTTTTTTTGCGACTATTTTTTTTTACTCCCACGTCGAAATTTCCTTGGAAACACCACGAAAAAAAATTCCCTGAAAGTTTGAGCCCTTAATATTAATATGAAGTACTCTCCTTCGGCGTTTGAAGATTTCCCGTTTAAAATACACGTAACTTAAATTTTTTTTTCTTGAAATTCCTATAGCTCAGAGGCCCTTTGTGCTATTCGAACGTTTGAAGAACCAAATGACTCAGAATTTCATGCTCTACAATAGTGCCCATTGAAACGGGAATGTAACTTACACGGATGAGACAGTACAGGTGATTAAAGGCAAAATTTCAAAAATTTCTTGTATTTCGTTGTTTTTTCAGAATTGGCTGAAAATACAGGAAAATTTTAAATGATAAAGTTGTAGCAAATTGAATTTCCTTCAAAAAAGTCTTTTGACACCGATCTCTATTATTGATATTTTTTGAGATAATGAGCTTTTTGTTTTTCATGATTTACGAGTTTCATGAATTTGCGGCTGATTAGGTCCTGAAAAAAACGTCCTGAGCACCGGTTCTTAGCACTTTTTTAGAGCATTAAATTCTGAGTGATTTGGTTCTTCAAACGTTCTGATAGCATAAAGGACCTCTGAACTATAAGAATTTGAGGAAAAAACTTTAAACGCCGAGGGCGAGTACTTAAAAAAACCTTAGCCGATAAAATGTCAAAATTTTTGTTTATTATTATTGTCATTTCAGATTATTTTTCCAATTTCATGATTGCCCTTTCACCTCCCATGACTTCTAATAAAATCCTGAATCAACTACGGATTTTCCGACGAGCGCAAATGGAACATTTTTAATATTTCGACGTTCAAGTGGCTGTAACTCCTGAACGAAACGAGTCGCTATCATCGCCAAGGTCTTAGAATGTTTATCGATCTCTAAAGAATTTTTGACATTTTTTTTCGAAAAAATCGAGGATGGCGTTTTTTCAAAAAACCGATTTCTGATGTTTATTCGCATGAAAAAACGAGTTTCGAGCGGCAAAAATTTTTGAAAAAAATCTTTTTCAAAAAGAACACTCAAATACCAAGAGATTTTGTATTTGAAGTTTTCCGATACAAGCGCGAGGTTTCGAGTTATCGGAGCACGAAATATCCAAAAAACCGAAAAGCGGGTAATTTCAAAAAAATCTGCTGTCTAAACGGAGTGACTTATCGACAAACCACGAAACAGGGGTCGGTTTTTTTGACTTGTAGTGCACGGGGAAATATAATCAGTCATTTTGAAAAAGTCGAGGTCCGCGGCCGTGTCGAGTTGAGGTCGAATACCCCATATACAGTGTGTATCATCTCAAGTGTCGAGAATGGAAGGGACTTAGTTGCCAATAAGCGACGCCCCATCAACCAATCAACAAAGCAAAGAATTTCTTAGAGCTGATTCCTTACGAGAATAGAAGATAAAATTTCTTACGTGGGAGAATAATATCAACAACAATTCGAACCATTCTTCTGAGTTTCGAAGTAAATAAACACCTAATAGCCTGATTCCAGTGTGGTTGTTGATATTATTTTCCTACGCCAAGAAATGGTATCTTCTATTCTCGTGAAAATTTCGGTCTACGGAATTCTTCTGTGTTGATTGGTTGATGGGATGTCGCTTCACCTCAATTAAGTCCCTCCCATTCTCGGCACTTGAGATGATACACACTGTATATGTATACTTGTATGATATAAAGAATGTCTCAGAATGAGGCACTTTGCTTCCACCAGTGGAATTTGTTCCAAACTGAGACGGAAATAATTATTGAACAAATGCCCGAGAGTTTGACTGTTTTCAAGTTAGTGCCGTCTCAAGTTGGCCAATACGAGAGCAGATAAGACACCATTGCAGGGCCGCTTTTACCAGCTTATTGAGGTGGGTAACTGGTACCCGCCACCACAATCTCACCAACTAACAATGTGACAAGCACACTGCGACAATAGTTCGGTTCTTTGTAGCTGAGCTGTATTGGCGAACTTCAAACGGCTCCAACTTGAAAACTATCCCCTCAACATTTGTAGTTGATTATGAGAAGCTTCGCCAACCCTGACTGTGTTGTTCGGCTCTTTGCATCTCGCTTAATTCGCGATGATTCTCGATATCATGATGAAGTGATTTCGCATTCAAGTAAATTCCAACTTTCGTCAATGAAGGTGGTATTTTTTTTTACCAAACTCGTGAAAGTGACTTGCTAAATTTTTGAACTAATCGAGTAGGGTGAGGTGGGAATCCGTTTTCTACATATTAAGAATCACGCTACGCCATGCCACGCCAATTTTTTTAATTAATTTCGGTGAACTCCATGTAGATAATCTCGCCCCTTTCGAAGATATTTCAACCCCTCTTTTTCGTCCCCGCGGCCGAGTTTCTTCTTCTATCATTTCCACGGCCGCGATAAGGATTTCCTCCATTCCGTAATCTGTTTTGTCAATGTGACACTGCACGGAAAAGACATTTCCCAATTCTGGAAATCAGTTTCATTACATTCATCGCAGTGAATATTTCTCTATGTTATCACTGCAGATAACTTGTGCGCTATACGTCAGTGACTGTAGATGACAGCGGATTGTGCCTCTGACAGCTCATACCGTCAACTCATATAGGGGAACGTCGTCAGGGTCGGGCAGGTTTTTGACGTATGCCCATAACTTCCGTTTAAGAGAGAATTAGGTTGATCCAATCACAGCGTCGGAAAGGTCTAAAGAAGAGGAACAGTTGCTATGCATTGCGAATTGATCGGGTGCAAAGGGGAGAAGTTTTCGGCCTCCAAAAAAAAAAATGTTGTCTAAGTCGGCCTGTATGTAGTCTAGGTAGGCCAATCACTGAAAATCGACTAAATATGTGCTGAAATAATTGAAAATGACCTGAAACATGAATTGAATAAAATAGAAAGCCAAATTTGTTGTACGTCCAAATTTGGTTCACATACATAGTCACCATTTAAAAAAATTAATGCAATAACAAAAAAAAATTTCGAAAAATTTGAGAAATTGGAAATTGACAATAAATGGAAGAAATGTGCTCCTGAAAGGATTAATGGACACAATTACGATTGGCCAACCCTGGTTACACAGCTTGTCCAACCTTGGCGACATGTGCTATTCTTGCCCAGCATCATGCCATAAGCAAACAAGTTACGATTTTCCCTTTGGTTCATTTCAGGACATGCACCACACAACACATTCACATGCTTATCTTGACGATGCCATTTTCTTCCTTCACTTTCTGATCGAGTATTTAGTGATGAACAGAAACTTGTTTCGTACCGCACGAGACATTAAGTACAAAACAAGTATTTTGCTTACACGCTTCGCATGTGAAATGTCATGAAAAGTTTCCTGCCAGGGATAGAAGTTTTCCTGCACACGCACACCGGTGGCGCGAATTACTATGATTGAAAAATCGCGGATGGACTAGTCCGACGCCTGGCCAACCCTGACGACATTTCCCTACTATTATTATTATAATCTCATTTTTCTTTCTTTATGTGTAGGGATTTTTGTTCCGGTTATTTTACAAAGAATCGTTTGGTACGAGGAAATTGCCTCATTTTGAATCACCCTGCATACCTATGTCAAGTTTCTGAATTGTCAATGAGCTATTTTCGACTTTTGGCACTTCAAAATTGCCATATCACACTGTGGCTACGCATTATTTTCAATATTGCGTGACTAAAATAAAAAAGGCGTATACATAAGAATCACATGAGAAGCTACCTAAAAGCAAAAGGGCGACTCAAATCATAAGGGCGTATGCACCAAAAAATTGTAAAGGCCGATTTGTTTTCAGTCAAATGCCCAAATTGAAGAGAAATGGCTCATACGCCTTTTTGTTAGGCGAATGCTAAAATAACGGGGAAATGGAGTATACGCCCTTTTGATTTCAGTCACGCTATATGCTAACATTGAAGTACGTACGCATTCGAAGAAATGTTGGGGCGTCAAACTTTCCAGCGTATAACTCTGCCGCGTGATTTTTCTCGGCCCGTTGATGTAAAAACTGTGCAAATAAGGTGCGGGAGAAGACTAAAACTTTTTCGTATACCAGTTGTTCTTCGGGATCTAGTGTAATATTAATCTCTTCCAAGTTTTTATCTGGCAAAGTTCCTAGACCACCTTTGGCTTGCAATTCTTGTTTGGTTCTACGCAGCATCAAAGTCTTCATAACAGTTGCGAGCCTCTCATGACCATTGGCATTTTTGTTGTCAACCCAACGTTTCCAGACACGAAGGTCATCAAACGGCGAGCACTTCAAGAACTTCAGAAGCGCATAGAGGTCTAATTCTTTGTTCTGTATTGGGGTACCAGTTAAAGCCCAACGTGCACGAGCATTAATACTGCAAACTGCTTCCGATGCCTGGCTCTTGTGATTACGAACTATGTGGGCTTCGTCGAGTATCACTCTTTTCCATTTGATCTGCAATAACCGCCACAATAACACAACGTGTCAAGTAGAAAACCAACCACAATTCGAAATGTTTCAACATTCAACATTCCATTCAACATTCTTCGAATAAAATGATAAGCGAGAGACAGAAACTAGCAACGTCAAATTTTGATCATAGGAAGAGAAGGATCACTTTGGTTCCAGAAATAGAACATTATTTTACTCTGTGATTATCAAAAAACTCATATCGAAACAACAGCTTACAATTAGTAAAACGCTATCATTACGACTTGCAATCGTGCGCTGATAATTTGGATCGGGCATAGCGGTGTAGTCGATCCTCATTGCAATATCCATACCGTGTCCTTTTGCGGATGCGGAATGGCGGGTATCATCAGCACAGGCACGGCGCGCCCGTGTGGCGGCTACCCAACAAGACACGGTATATCCAATGTACCATATTGTTCGGACTACAAGTCGACCCCTAGTTTCTGAACTTCATTTCAGAACGTTTTTTCAAGTACTGAGTATAGTTCGAATTTTGTGACGGAATTGTAGTCACAAGAGAATTTTTACAATACATCCAAATTTATTAAATGCAGTTTACCTAATATATTTGGGGAATTCCAGCCCAACCTGGACAGCTTTTGACCCTCACCCCTCTCGATTTTTTTTTCTGATATTCGGTAGACTGAAAGGAGTGCTTGTGATTTATTTCAAATTTTTATCTCAATCCGTTTTCGATTTACATATTTTTGAAAATTCGCAATTCCCGATGATCGTCAAACGTTTAAACGCCTGTATCTCTGAATCTATCAGTCGGATTACAAAATGTGAGTATATGAAATTCATCGGAAAGAAGTGTACTTTTCGAAAAAAATATTTCTGGATAATTGTGCCTCGTCCTTCATAGTGAAATCTTCGTTTAAACATGAAAAATCGATTTTTCTCAAAGTATGACATAATTCAAAATTTACAAAAAATTCTCAAAAATACTTCGAGAAAAGACAAAATTTTTGAGCTATGGCTGATCGTGGGCCTCGGCTGCTTTCTATTTTTAACAGAATTTTAATCGATTATTTTGAATTTTTTCTCAAATTTTTGATAGAATTTTAATTGATTCAATTTAAAATTTATTTTGAAATTCTGTTGGAAATTGAGAAAAAATTGAGAAATCAATTTTCAACAGGATTTTGATTGATTTAATTAAATTTGTTTTTCAATTTTCAATTGAATTTTAATTAATTCAATTAAAATTTCGATTAAAATTCTGTTAAAAATAGAAAGCAGCCGAGGCCCACGATCAGCCATAGCTCAAAAATTTTGTCTTTTCTCGAAGTATTTTTGAGAATTTTTTGTAAATTTTGAATTATGTCATACTTTGAGAAAAATCGATTTTTCATGTTTAAACGAAGATTTCACTATGAAGGACGAGGCACAATTATCCAGAAATATTTTTTTCGAAAAGTACACTTCTTTCCGATGAATTTCATATACTCACATTTTGTAATCCGACTGATAGATTCAGAGATACAGGCGTTTAAACGTTTGACGATCATCGGGAATTGCGAATTTTCAAAAATATGTAAATCGAAAACGGATTGAGATAAAAATTTGAAATAAATCACAAGCACTCCTTTCAGTCTACCGAATATCAGAAAAAAAAATTAAAAAAATCGAGAGGGGTGAGGGTCAAAAGCTGTCCAGGTTGGGCTGGGATTCCCCATTTTTATGTAAGATGCCGAATTCTGCCACGGCTCTACAGTTATCCGCGTTTTTCGCTGATTTTTCTGTAAAACCCTAAGTTTGACGCTATTCATACTTGAATTACCTATCTGTTGTTACTACAATTTTCACAGTAATTTCACGTATTTGCGTTTGCAATTTGTGAATAATCAACCGATGCGAAGCTGAAGAAATTGAAATTCGAATTTCTGATGTCTCAGAAAAAAAAATCCCGAATATAAGTCGACCCCGCGGGTCGCGGTCGATTTTTGTTGGTAAAATTAATAACAAAAAACCTTGACTCATATTCGGAACAATACGGTAATCACAATTATCACAATTTCAATTAATTACAATAATCGACATGAATGAGCTTGGAAACATTGCATTAGATACAAGCATTGAGTTAGTCTTTTCTCGCAATTAATTATCGTCCATTTCAGTCTTTAGCATGAAATTAAGCCGTTATTCGGTTTTCTGGGAAGTTATAGACCAACTTTACAGTCGACGTTCAGATCTTAATTTTCAAGTTCACAGTTAGTAATGTACCTTTTTATCTAATATACTTCTGCAGTAAACCTTATGCGGTAATGTAATACTGGCTTGAAGTACAACCACCCAGCACAACCAAATTATCAGCAACCATCCGTAATTCTTGCAACATTGTGGAAGTAGTAGAAAATCAGAGTTTTTAATTTCATCAAATATATTGGTTAAACGAATGCTCACCTCGTGGAGAATAGAAAAGGAATCACCCTTGTTGTATTCTCTGCTGAGCAAGTTATAGGTTGTGATTACTACATCATTCTTTGCCAAACGCCGAGGTACTGTCTCTCTATGAGTTCCATGGAACAATTCAACGGATAACATTCCGCGCTTCAGGCGCTTATTTATTTCTCCCTCCCATTGAGACAGAACCGAGGCTGGGCATACCACTAAAGTACCACCCTTGGGACCTGTGGAATGAAACAGTAAAAAATGGTTGATAGCAGTCGATTTAGACGGAGTAACTTTCAATAGCTTTGATAATAGTCCGGGAGGCAGTGTCACATTTTAGCTAGTGATTTTATGCCGATCAATAGTAATTATTTTCGATAGATCCTGTATCACAAATGAGTGAACCAAGCGTCAACTGCTGCACCCGCGGTGGTTGTGGGGCGTGGGAGGCTGCGAAAGGACTGTTCTCAGTATACTCCTACACGCAGGATCGCATAGCGGAGTGCCTGTTACATTCGTCATCGCGAAAAACGTCGGATCGAGAAAAAAATTTCTTTCAACGTAGCAATCCGTTTCATCACTCACAAAATCGGTTTTTAGCATGTTCCAAAAAATATGTGTGGATGTGTGTGTGTGTGCATTTTATATCCTGAATTCCGGGAGAACGTCTTGAGCGATTCGGATGAAATTTGGAGGGGAAACCAATTGTTTGGTGAGTATGTTTAATTAACCTTTTGAAGATTCTCTCACTTCCGGTTACAAAATGGCGCGCGTATTTCCAAAAATTATTACGTATATCTTGAATTCCGGAAGAACGATTTGAGCGATTTGGATGCAATTTAGAGGGGAAATCAACTGTTTGTTGAAGATGTTCGATTGCCCGTTTGAAGACTCTTCTACTTCCGGTTACGAAATTGCGAGCGTTTGAACATTTGAATGAGTATTGCGCCCATCCTCAAATCTAGGAAAAACAGCTCAACCGATTTCAACTAAATTTCACTGAAGTATTACTTTCAGTTTGAATATTAAAAACCTACGATCGTGGCTGTTGCAAAAAAGCAAAGCTTTTTTGTTCATACCGCTAGTTCATTAATTACATTTGCGAAAATTATTAGTCAGCCGCGGCTGGACCCTGAAAGATATACAATTATACACATGCATTGCTCGAATAATTTTCATCTTTACCGTGTCAGCTGACGGCTTTCCACTGCTACACACGCAGCTGACTATTGTTTTAGTACCTCTGATTATGTAAACAATCACTCAGTAAAATTGCATGCGGCATACTATTACTTTTTTCACGTGTATTTTTCACAAGTTCATGCGAGTAGCTGACGCATGACCCCCGCTCCGCGACGCAGCTGACCATTTTTTCAAAACTCACTATGGTGTCAACTATTCATAACATAAGTTTCAGCCGGCTTACTATGACTTCATTTTTTTAATTTTTTCATTACTTTCACGGCCTCCAACGCCCACACCCACCGCTACTCGAGCAGCTGACGGTCGGTCACTGATTAGTTCTACAGGATCAACTATCGATATCAAAATCAGCCGGCATAAAATGATTGTGTCATTTGTGAGGCTGGCTCCCGGACTATAAACTTCGAGGGAATTAACGTGTATACAAAATTTATGGTATCAGTACAGCTATTGTCCACGTAGCACCATGAAATACACCATGATGACACACCCAGCAAAACCACACAGAGATTATAAGACGCGCAGTGTGCATTCATCATCAAAGCACAGCCTAACAGAATACGAGATATTTGACAGAAATCGTTTTGGCACAGGAATAATACAACACAAGACTAAATTCATTCTGCATATGGGGCTTTCCACGTCATTTCGCAGGGTAAAAACGGTCACCTCTTCGATTTTGGTAATTTTCGGTAAATTCGTTTGTCTTGATCCAGAAAGCACCCTGAATTTTTTCGGGCCCCCTGTTCGGGCCACCCTAACCCCCCTTGAACCCCCCAAAAACCCGAAAATTTGGACATGTTTTAAAAATTTGAAAAAAAAAAATCACAGATGTAGTGCATAATATACCAAGAATTTCCGCGGTAAAATTGAAGTGGCTCGGACCTTCGTTTAGCTGGCAAAAATTATTGAAATTTGAAAACAATCATTTTTCAATTATTTTCCGCCCGTTTTTATGAAATTATTAATAAAGAGAGTAGGAGAAGAATAAAATGTTCACTTTACACTTTTTCGATGCAGAAGAAGAAGACTTTTCACAAATTTTCAATGATTTTGAATTTGTGAATCAGTATTTTTCAGTTTGATACATGTTTTCGAAATTTTAAAACAACATATTTTGATAAAAAGTCTCGTTTTATGCAGTTTTATAAACGAGAGGTATTCATCGATCCCCGGTACCCAAAGTGTAGCGCTCAATTTTTTTCACCAGAAATCGAAACGTCGCGACGGCCGTGCATTTACGGCTTCTATGTGCACGGCCGCACAATGGGACAGAACGACCCAAAACGCGCGCATAATGTTCAAATACCTATATCTCGGGAAATATACACGCTAGAGACATGATCAAAATCGCAAATTAAAGCTGAAAATCTAAGCTTGAAATTGAAATCTTGTCGTTATCGATGTGTAACTACGTTGAAAAGTTATATCTGTTTGAATATCCAATACACCTGAGTCGATTATTCAAGAACCGGTCTTAATATATTTGGTGGGTAATCAGTTATTACGTGATCAGATTTGATGTGATTTTATCATAATTAATACATGGGGCATTCCACAAAAAACAGAGAGGTCACAGACCTCACTATTTTGAATTTGACTGAAACGTTTTTTTCCAGCGTACTTTTGTCTATCGAACGTACGCCCCGCAGGATTTTTCGATTTTGGTTTTCGTTCGGCCGGGACAGCCAGTCAAAGTTTTGCAAAATATGACATTTGGGGCAAGTTTTCGGGCAGGAGTGAGAATCCGTAAAAAACTGAAAGAACAATAACTGCTAGTTTTTTGTCGTACTTTCGGAAAAAAAATAAGGCAGTTTTCCAAAATCACGGGTGGCGAAAATAACCACTATTTTTTCGACTCCTGAAAATACGCCATTTTTGATTTTCAAAATTCGAATTCACAATGATTCCTCAAAAAATTACGCAACTTTTGAGCCCAATTCGAGCGTGGTCCGATTAGATCTTCGATTTTTATTACATGATTTTCGTTCAGATTTATTCATTTTCCGACGAAAACTTTTTTAAATTTACTTACACTACCTTTAATTACAAAAAAAAAAAAAATTAATCATATAATTTAAAAAAATCCCCAATTTTTAATTGTAATAGTAAAATAATCAATAAAATAAATAAATAAGTTTTACGAAAACACCAACGGAAAAATGAATAAATCTGAACGAAAATCATGTAATAAAAATCGAAGATCTAATCGGACCACGCTCGAATTCGGCCAAAAGTTGCGTAATTCTTTGAGGAATCATTGTGAATTCGAATTTTGAAAATAAAAAATGGCGTACCTGCCAAGTAAAACACTTGCCAAATCGGAACCCGCAATCTTACGCAGTCAATTTTTTTTGCATTATGTTCGGGAAGGATAGTACTTGAATCTGCATTAAGATTCAGAGAGAGATCGGGAGAGAAACAAAAGTTATGTATAATAATGATAAGGAAAACAACAAACAAAAATGCCCAAATTCAACCGCCGATAACTGCACCAAGAATTGCCTGATTTGAGTTGATGAAAAACAAGAATAAAGATTGGGATCTATGGAAAAATTTAAGACTAAAATGAAGTTGATACATGGAGAATAAGTCAAGTTATTCGTTTTTGAACCAACAATAGTCTGAGGGTGAGAAATTCTTCATTGAGATAAGGCAAGTTCAGCCTACTCAAACACGATGAAGGAATTTTTTTTCATCGTTTACCATTGACTTGTCTGTGATTGAGACATCTCTGAATAGCTAGAGTGACCGGAAATTCGAATTGCGTTTTTTTTTTATTTTGTATTATGCGTGCGTTTTGAGTAGTTCTGTCCCATTGTGGGCCGTCGCGATATTTCGATTTCTGGTGAAAAAATTGAGCGCTACTCCTGGGGTACCCTGGGTCGATAAATAGCCCTTGTTTATAAAACCGGGCATAAAACGAGACTTTTTATAAAAATATTTTGTGTCAAAATTTCGAAAACATATATCAAACTGAAAGATAATGGTTCACAAATTCAAAATCATTGAAAATTTGTGAAAAGTCTTCTTCTACTGCATCGGAAAAGTGTAAAGTGAACATTTTATTCTTTTCCTACTCTCTTTATTAATAATTTCATAAAAACGGGCGGAAAATAATTGAAAAATGATTGTTTTCAAATTTCAATAATTTTTGCCAGCTAAACGAAGGTCCGAGCCACTTCAATTTTACCGCGAAAATTCTTGGTATATTATGCACTACATCTGTGATTTTTCTCAAATTTTTAAAACATGACCAAATTTTCGGGTTTTTGGGGGGTTCAAGGGGGGTTATGGTGGTTACAGGGGGCCCGAAAAAATCTGGAAAAAATTCAGGATGCTTTCTGGATCAAGACAAACGAATTTACCAAAAATTACCAAAATCGAAGAGGTGACCGTTTTTACCGTGCGAAATGACGTGGAAAGCCCCATATATTTAGATGTCCGAAGACCAACGACCAATATCTCCACATATCGACGGGTCCTAATGAAAAAGAGCCAACTCGCTGTGCCGGTTTAAAAAAAGTCAACTCGCCAAAGACAATGGGAATTTCGACAGATTTTGACGAGACTTTCAAACCGGTACGGCGAGTTGGCTCTTTTTCATTAGGACCCGTCGATATGAACGTCACTGTTTGACTATAAACAGATAATCATAGTAGGTGATATATTGACAAATTGTACTGAAGAATGTCTAATGCTTACGGATCGTTTTCTTACGATGAACCCACTCGTCGTCACTATCTTCGCTATCATCATCCGAATCTTGGTTCGAAATAGTTGTTACAATCAGAGAAATCATGGTCAGCGTTTTACCCAAACCCATATCATCAGCTGGAATTACAACATTTGTAATAAATGTTTTATTATTGCAAGTACCTAATATATTTCCAAAAGGACTTGCTATTCTTCAGTAGGCTCAAAACTGTTTGTAAAATAAAACCCTGCAAAAGCATGGGTAGCAAACTAATTCACTTACTCGATTTGGCTCAGATATTGCTGATTGGAATACAAGTACTCAAAGTAAAAGTCAACTAATCGAGTAAATACTTAATCAAATAATTACCTAGAATTCCGCCATGGGGTCTTTGCTTCTCTCTCCATAAAAGCCAAGCAAGCGCATGCTGCTGATGTGGCATGAGGCTAACTTTCAGCCCTTTCGGGTCTTGGGCTCGTTCGTCTTCGCTAGGACGAGCGTTCAATGATCCATGTAGATCCTTCAATCTTTCTTCAGTTAAAGTCTGTTCTCTTTCTTGGGTTGCCAAGGCTCTTTGGCCAAGTGGTTTGACGTCATTCTGGACAGGTAGACCTTTCCACGGAGGCAAAGGAACAGGATCGTTCGCCATCACTGGTTTAAACTGTTGCTTAGGCTTAGGTGTGCCCAAGTTTGGGAGAGACTCCAATTGTTCTGACAATTTTCTCAACTCGGCTTCGTGAATGTCGATACTGCGTCTCAATTTCTCTCCTTTATCTGGGAGCGAAGCTATGTTTGCTGTATTCAGCACCATCTGGAATACAGAACAAGTAAACAGTTGGAATGTGGTACAGAGAAATTGGTGGGATCCGCCATTACCTTGAACAGTCGATTTATTAGGAAAAATTGCGACTATTTCTCGTCAGAGAGAAAGTCGAAACTTTTCAATTTTTAAATGGATATAAGATGGCATGCAATTCACTAATCCGAAGCTCAGATGACTCAGTGACACTGGCTTTTCAGATCGTCTCTCTGCAGTCCTCTCATAAATATAGAGGAATAATTCTACTAACAAAAAAAAAAAAAAAAAAAAAACCCAGAGATTTGAGACTGAAACTATGGGAAAGCCTGGAGGAACCCGTGTGACATGTACATGACCAGAGATGCCTGCGACAGCTGATTTGGATCCTACATTACCTGCAATAAGTTTCGAAAAACCTGCGATAAGTTTTCAAAAATATAATGTTTCGTGACTTTTGTACTATACCTGAGTTCAACCAGCCAGCATTGATTGTAAAAAGATTGAATGAATCTGAAATATTTCACACAGTCGCTTCTGAGTTTTCTGTGTCATGTTGTGAAAGCGAAATTTGAAAATATACATTGGTTTCACTGATTCAAATGAAAATAGACAAAGAAGCGATCTCAAAATGTTGTCAATAAAAAACTGCGATTAATGCGTCTTCTGAAACTGGAGTAGCGCTTCTGATCAGAAGTAATTGAGGGATATCATTTGTGGGCGGATCCTAGCGTGTCTAGATGAGTCACAGGGCCCCAAGCTTACGTGTCTGTGCGTGTGAGCCCCATAGACTGAATAAAATATTAACCACTGCAAATGAAATCACTGTGACTGTGCGGATCTGGCTATGAATACGTCAATGTGGTCGAGAGTTCTGCATGCCAAAATTCAGGTTTTACTTATTCATCAGTGCCAAGTTTTCAACTATGCATCGAAAGATAACTTATCTGGTGTGAAAATAAGTCAAGTTCCGGAATTGAAATTTCTACAAAAGAAAAAAGTGTCCAAATTCAGAACCAGTTACGACCGAAATCGAAAATCATACTACCCCGGAGACATTGGCTGGTTTTGAAAGCAGGTTCCTAAGTTGTGAAGCTTGACGAATAAAGAATTCGGTTTATTGGTTCAAGTAATTAGCTGGTAACACAGATAATGCAACTGCATATCGGGAATACCAGCTCAACTCAACGTCCTTTCAGACCTGACCTCCTTGGATTCAAGTGAAACTTTAATTTGACTATTTCAATTCCAAATTCGCACCTTGATTTTTTTGGAAATTTTCCAGGCAACAGTATAGATTATTTCGGAATTGGGGAGTCATATCAATGAAAACGCGGTGGTTGATTCCTCATTTAGCAAACTGTAGCCCACAAATTGAAAACGATGATAACACTGATGAAACTCATCGCAAAAAATGCTCATTATGACAATAATTTCATATAATAACCCAATGATAACTTCTAAACCAATAAAATCTCTCTGTCTTCGTTGAGGGCTGGAAATTTTTGGCTCCCGTAACAAAATTATTGAGGAAAACTGCAAAAATTATAATTGCGCAAATTATGAAAATATCAACTTTTGGAATGGATTTCCAGCAGCTGAAAAGTTAGCACGGAATTTCGAAATATTAGTAATTCAGATATTCGGATTCAAGACGAATCTATTGTTTTCATTGATAAGACTTTCCAATTTCAAGACAACATCCATAAAAGCTTCTGGGGTTTCATAATCGAAAATTCCCGCGATTGCGACCTCCGAGACGGGAGCCGGGAAGATTCTCGAAAAAATCAACGTGAAAATTCGGACTTGAAATAAAATGGAACGAAATTTTCACTTGAATTCAAGTAGATCAGGTATGGAAGGTAAAGGAGTTAAGCCGGAATGCCCCATATACCTACTGATTTCCAAGCAAACGAGCTCTCGGCCACTGGTCATTTATAGGTAGAAGTAAACTTGTGGCCTCTACAAACCTTTGATTTTGCCAGTTTACTTTTGACTTGTTGGATATTGCAAGTTAGAATGGCCCTTTTCTGTTCAATGAATGGATCAACATTACCAACTCCGATTTCTTTTTGAACCAAGGAAATGACAACGGCACTATCTTCAGCCCTGACAGTGGATATTGAGGAGCCACTTGCACCTGGTCCAGATGCGAGGTCGACGAACTGACTAGAGTCTGTACTGTTAGAGCTTTCATCTTCATTCGAGACATCAGCAATTAACAGGCAGCTGCTGTCCTGTTCTACAGAGCCTTCTCCGGCGCATGAAAAAGATTCAATGCATTAAAGCCTGATAAATTCAATGCATTAAAGCATCAAAGCCTGATAAATTCAATGCATTGAGGCATAAGCACAATAGTTATACAGTTCCATGCGACATGGTTATATTGACTCGAAAATTTGTTTTGTACGAAAACTGCCAAAAATTACAGCGAAATGTCTGAAAATGGCAGGAATCGCAAAAATTACAATTTGCGAGTGATGCACCAGACATGCCAGGTCCCACGGACATTGGTTACTCAGTGTGTGAATGTAATACCATTTAAATGTAATACCATTTACATTGAAAGTAAAAACATTTTGAATGTGAAAGATTACAGTAGACTCTAGATATATGGCCGAAAATGGAGCTGTAGGAGAGAAAAATTCTCGGAAATGGTCATAAGTGGAGAGCCCTCTCCACGCGTTTGTTTTGATTCTGAGGCTAGTGGCATGCCAGCCGGCAGCAGTGTGCATAACCGTGTCGTGGTGAGGGAGGGCGATTTGTGTGCGTCAAAGTATGTGTGGCGGAGTCCCTTCTTGAGCAGCCATATCACCATGAGGCTATTTATCTAGAGTCTTCATTTTCGTCTTCATCTTCTACCTTCAAGTACAAGGATGATTGCACTATCTAAAGAATGAAAAATATCTTTCTGCTTCCCAAGGAGACATTACAGTAATATTCTTCTTACACAAAATAGTACAAAAACCTTTCACCCGAAATCAGGTGTCAATGCCAAGCACTTCGTTAGCTAAATTTGATCTGTGACAAAACAGCATGTTGGCGATAAAAAATATTGCTGAAGGAAATCATGGCAAATAACTCAGAGTCCAGTTGGAAAACCAGCTATCTCAGAGTCCGCTTGAAAAGCGGCTTTCTCACAGCCGACATTCTTTCCCCACGAATTAAGTTGGTAACACTCTCCAGCTAAATCCAAACCCAAATGCAGTAATTCATCACGCCATTTCTAGTTGTATATACGGTTATAAATTAGATTATGAATTCGATTCCGAATACCATTATTTCGAAATAGTGGAGAATTGTTCTGTAACAAAAAATAACATCATGTGCAATCGTGTTATTACATGCTAAATACAATTCATGACTATATTCTTATTAATGCAGCTCAAGAAATTTCTGCTACTCGGCGTAGTTACTACCTGATTCGGATAATTTATTGAACATCCAGCATAACACGTAATCTAATTTGTAAGGATATTTTTTACCTCTTCGTAAGCGCCTATTTGTTTTCATTCCAATGATATGTTACTCGCATATTCAACTAGAACCAACAATAAATTACTGCATCAGTGTTTGGATTAAGCTATAGAGTGGTACTGACTTAATGCATGGCGAAAAAATGTCGGCTGTGAGATTCCCGCTTTTTCAAACGGACTCTGAGATAGCCAGTGCTTCCGCGCAGGTATCAATATCTTCATGTCAGTGCGTTATAACTCTAGGTGAATATTGGAACAACAGGTGTACAATTACTCACCATAACGGTACAAATAATTAATGCATATTCAAAATTGAATATTAGAGAAAAAAATTCGAATAAGTGTCAATTTCGCATGCCACCGTTTGCGAAATTATCAGGAAGTTCTTACATGGAACGTACAGTAGTGTGTCGATTTCCGATCATGTTCAGGGTTGTAGGGAGAGAGACTTCTGAGACTTGGTCTCTATGCATACAGTCCATTATTCAGTAAGTCGACTAATTCTAATCTTTACTTGAAACGGCGTCAGCATTAGAATTGAAAAGAGCGAAAGTGACCCAGAATCGAGTGACTGTAAATTTAACTAATGGAGTGTTTGGCATTGTCGCCTGATTCCAGGTGAAAAGTTCTTGTACTATTGAGTATGAGACAGATATTGCTCCAATTGCTCCAATTCGATCAACTTCAACAGTCAATATCTCAGGAACCGCTCATTGTCAGTCTATTTTGCCCAACTCTTGCAAGCAAGGTTGATTGACGTGGGTCCGACGACTTTGTTTTTTATTGAAAAATTGTGAGCGGTTCAGCAGATACAACAGGTTTTCCAAAAAGCAGGAGTTTGCACTGGTAAATGATTCGGAGCTGTTGCACCGGTCTACAGATAATTGGCGGTAATTTGCTGTCGGGACTCTTGACCATCCGGTATATTTACCTACAAATTATTTTGCCGATAGTATCGTCTGGTTTATTTCATAACTCATGGGGTAACACTCGAACTATTCTCGAACGATGGGAGCATAGCTACGCCTATCTTCATACGTTTGACAATTGCGCCATGGAATTTCATATTGACAATCGGATATCGTTAACCGTTGTCCACGTATCATACACTTGAACATTGGTGTCATTGCCTGGGAAAAGTTTGAACGTTACCCGATAAGTTATAGAATGGACCATACGATACAACTTCCTATCAGCGAACTGACCTGTGGATGGATTTACCCAATGGTTGAATTTACAAACTGAATCACCAACGTTCATGCAACCCGGGATTAAAGATATGTATATTCGAGTTCAAGTGAGTGAAAAGTGTCGAAACTTGCAAAAAAATTTGTAGTGCAATCCTCAAGCACTTGGAGAGACTGAGATTTTTGGTTTCTCAACATGGTATTTAGGCCCCCATGGGTACCGCAGATTGATAAATATGTCTCGGAAGCATTATAGATTCCTCCAAATGCTCTGATCAGTTGAATAAGATCCGGTTTGATGAATCAAGAAAAAAAGATCACTTCAAAAAATAGGTGTTCTAGCTCCTGTGGAGTGAAATAAGTGAAGTAGGATCATATAGAATATTTGCGCGTCAATAATCGATAGCATATGGTTCGTTTTTCTCCTGATCTTATTATTATTACCGGCTTGGATTTCTTCCTGAGCAACAGAGCGGTTGACTGTGTCATTCTCGAAATCAGAATGATATTCTAGATTTCTACTCGTGTCAGGTCCAGAAGCGATATCCTCGTCGTGACTGTGATCAATGATTTTGGAAACGGCATCGTTGCCCGAGGCATCAGAATCAGTCCAGCTTTGGTCCTCTGGGTCTTCCAAGTCATGTGTTACATCTGTCACAGAAGTATCTGATATTATCCTTTTTCTGACACGCCTTGTTCGTAAGATTGATATGTCCGAGCTGGAGCCGCTATCTATGAAACAAGTTCCAAAAAATTAGATGAAATTGTTGCAAACCTAAATGAAGACTGATGAAACATAGTGACTTACTTATGATATACTTGTTTTATGTGAGTCACTGAGAGAAGTTTTTCTTGTGTTTTATAACCAATGTATCTTTTGTTCTTGTATATCTTACTGAAAAGTCGTGCGTGTGATAAATAAATATTCCGTCAACCTAATCGGGTTTAATTTCTAGTTTGAAATAGTGGATGCTCCAAAAAGACAAGCTTATGTAGTGTATGGGATAATCTGGTAAAGAGTTTAGCAAGACAAATCGATCTAGCTTGATTTACTTTTGCTGAAGTGAAAGAAATATTCACTTGTATACAGAATGTGTGGCCATTCTGACCGTCAGCATTCGCTGGAACAGATGACCCGTTAAGGGGGGACTTCGGTGAAATTTGGATAAAACTCATTTTTTTATTTGTAAAATGACTTAGAAAAATCTGATGAAACATCGCTTCCAGCAAAAGTTAGTTAGTATTAGTATGTGTATTGAAAAAAAGTATGAAGGTTCTGCGATGAAAGTGTAGATGCAAAGAACCTTCCGCAGTAGTACGCTGGAAATTTTCTGCAAAAGATTCCTTGCATCTATATTCTACTTCATTCAAACTATATTCCCTTAAATTTTCATTATTTGATTGAAATTTGATTTAAATTTTCATGTAAAAATATTGAAAAATACACTGTCAGCAGTGAATCTCCGCAGAAGAATCTCCGCACCTTGAATCACCTGAATTAGGATTTTGGAATTCTCAAAAATAGACGTCACTTTTTTTTTCAAAAAACTACAAACGTAAATTTTGTCACTACAACCAACTACAAACGATTCTGCGCCTAGAAGTTTCTGTGGTTTTCGAAAATTTCCAGGTGGGGTGGGGCCTATTTTTGGAGACGCTATAACCTTTTTGATTTTTCACTACAAACGAAAATTCCTCCACTACAAGCAACTACAAACGATTTAGAATCAATAGAAATTTTGAAAATTGATTTCCGAACATGTCAGGTGCCAGGTTCACATCGGTTTGCCGACCCCATGTTATTTTTTCAATTTTAAGAGGTATTTTTCATTTTGGAAAATTTTCGTGTTGGAATATTGTAGAACAAATCTAGGACAACTGGGAACAACTTTCAAAAATATTTACCACCAAAAGTGGAGGGCTCACTTCACGTAGGTGTGTAAACCTGATAATTTGAAAAATATGATCGATCATGTCAAGGTGAAAATATGTAAGACTGACACGACAAGGGACTGACAATTCAGACAAGTAGGGAGGATTTTGTTTTGTATTTCAATTCAATTACCACATTTTTATTACATTATAGAACTTGATCTTGTGCATTATTATCAGTATAAGAGTTATAGAATACAGGGTGATTCAGATTGGAGACACCACCGGGCAATGTCGTATTCCTCTCGAAAAGATGAGACGAAAATTGAGTGTGAAAATTTTTTATAAACGCCCGGCTCCCGAGTAACAGACGTTTAAAGTTCGACCAATCAGAACGCGTCTTAAGGATATGATGCTGCAAACGAATCAGTAAATGAATAATATTACACTTTCGTTAGTTTGAATGTTCCTCCACGCATGTACGTCAATATAAAAGTTTCTTCGTAGTTAATACTCAAGTATTAGTCGATTAGTTAATACTCAAGAGTGTCCATCAGCAATACCGTCGGAGAATCCTGCAAAAATCTGACCGTCATTTGTCTCATTTAACATTAATACTTCATCAATCGGCCCTCGGCTGTACTGTCAGTTGTCGGTTGTTAGGTAGCGGGCTGTTGCGTGGTAGGTATATCGACGATGACATGCCACACTGGGATCGACATTCCGCGTGCGACTGGGAGATGATCCTATAGATGCGTTGAGATTGGTCGAACTTCAAACGGCTATTAGTCCGAAACTGGGCGTTTAAAGAAAAAATGTCACTCTTGATTTTCGTCTCATCTTTTCTCAAGAGGATTATTATTGCCTGGTGGGGCCCTCGATCTGAATCGCCCTGTGTACTCAAGAGTTGTCGGAGTTACACATGAACACAGGAATTTACCTAAGTTTGTAGAACTACCCACATTACATAAGTATATGAATGATGAATTTCTTTGTGAAATTCAATTAATATTTAATTTGTGACAAAAATCCCACCCATTCAACCTTATAATTAGAGATCGTCTTGTACTCAGACCCGACTTTTACTCGGAGCAGTACGGTAACAATCATTTTATAATTGCGTTTCATATTGTAAACAGCTGCCAGAAAAAAATATACAATTTTGTAACAGCTTTGCTGCATATAGTTGGAAGTCGGTAGCTGGAATATAGCCTTCAGGGGTTTCCACAATGGGATTGGCCTTTAGCATGAAGCTGGTGGGCCTGAAGAGAATATCGCTGCCCATGAACGGTCAAAGTGTACTATGACCAGTGTAATACAATTACCGTAGGAAATCATAAATAGCCAAATGTACATTTATTCCATAAATTAGGTTGGGAAATTCCTAGATAATTGTTGCTAACAGTCATCTGTCGCATGTAACATGCAAGTCATCAGCACAAGTCAAACTCGAGGACAAAAACATCGGCCTGTAATAAGCAATAACGTGTCGATCAATACCCGCATTATGATATGGAAAATGTGAACATTAGGATGTTTTTTTTTTTTTACTTCACCCCGAAATTTTCTTGGAAACACCTCAAAAAACATTCCCTGAAAGTTTGAGCCCTTAACATTAATATTAAGTACTCGTCCTCGGCGTTTGAAGATTTCCCATTTAAAATACACATAACTTGAATTTTTTTTTCTTAAAATTGCTATAGCTCAGAGGCCCTTCATATTCGCACGTTTGAAGAACCAAATTACTCAGAATTGAATGCTCTACAAAAGTGCCCATTGCAACGAAAATGTCACTTACACGGATGAGATAGTACAGGTGATTAAAGTCAAAATTTCATAAATTTCTTGTTTTTTCGTTGTTATTTCTTCATTGGTTGAAAATACAGAAAAATTTCAAACGACAAAGTTGTAGCAAATTGAATTTACTTCAAAAAAGGTTGTGGGCACCGATCTCTATTATTGATATTCTTGAGATAATGAGCTTTTTCTTTTTCTTGATTTACGATTTCCATAAATTTGCGGCTCATTATGAGCTCACCCGTGTGAGTTACATTCCCGTTTCAATGAGCACTATTGTAGAGCATTAAATTCTGAGTGATTTGGTTCTTCAAACGTTCGAATAGCATAAAGGGCCTCTGAGCTTTAAGAATTTTAAGAAAAAAAATTCAAGTTACGTGTATTTTAAATGGGAAATCTTCAAACGCCGAGGGCGAGTACTTAATATTAATTTTAAGCAGGACCAAGAATTGTGCCAGGAACCGGTATATCGGTTGTACGTCATTTTTGTCCATGGAAGGTTTGGAATCCAAACATGACCCAAGCAAGGGCTTTCATCAACTTTAGATACAATGTTGAGCTACATACCATCCAAATTAGGGAATCCTGATGACACTGGAACAGTGCTGTTGGTTGATCGAACGGAGCTGCGACGATTCTCATATTCGGCTTTGCTATATGTCACAGGAGAGTAAGAATCTTCATGTGAATACCAGTAAAAATATTTCAAACAAGAGCCGACACTGATGTGTTCTTTCAGTTTTGCTCAAGTAAAATAAATTTATCAATAATCCGTAGGTCTAGATCGCAATTGTTCGGAATTGATTTGAGAATTTGTTTACAAGTGATTCTGGCACACAGGCACACCGGCAGGATCACTCGACCAATAGAAGGCTACATCCGTCGTTAGGTTCGAGATTGGAAAAACAATTTTGTCAGACTCACCTTGACTGTTCGGTAGTGTTGATATCATCGTCGCTATCACTCGAATCAATGACAACTTTACGTTGATCGTTGCTCGTAATTGATGAATCTTCATCGCTGTCCGATATTACCAACGAACTCTGTCTGTTTGTAGCCTTCGACGGAGATTTTTGGCCTCCGCGCCAGTGAGAAAAGCTGTCGTCCATTGAAAACAATTATAAGAGAGAATATTATCGAATCCGTTAAAGAATTACAGCACTTTGCATCCAACAAGCACATGCTCTGAATAAGCTTTGACAAGTACTGAGGACCAAACTATACTAACGAGAGATTTGAAAATAAGTTCAAATACGTTGTGAAATCCGACCATTGAATGTTTCGATCTAGAGCGCCGTCCCGCTTCTGCTGACTACGTTTTCACAGGGGCAGAGTCAACTACGTTTAGCCAATCGGGAATAATGTTAAAAAAGAAATTCCCTATTTTCTTCTCAAACCTCGTTCCTGATTGGCTTGCCTTGTTTGAACTCTGCCCCGGTGGAAACGTAGTCCATGACTATTGACTGCATTCGTGCATGCAGTAACTGCGGCAGATCTGCTCTGCTAATACAATCGGATCAAAGAATAGAGTGGAAATGACTAATGAGAGCGTGCGGCTGCTGTTCTGGCGGCATAAACGAACGCACCCAGGTAAAAATTTGAACCAATGAAAAATAAGATTCGAGAAGAAATTACGATGGTCTTTTAAAATCTCACTGCTCATTTACGAAAATTTCAACTTAACCCGACTGTGACCCTCCGATGGAAAAGAGATCAGTGGATGGAAACATTGACTATGTTTCCATCGGAGGGTCAGAGTCGGGTAAGGTCAAAATTTTAGCCACTGAGAAGTGAGATTTGGAAAGACTACCGTAATTTCTTCTGGCATCTTATTTCTCATTGGCTAAAATTTTAACCTAATCCGACTCTGACCCTCCGATGGAAACATGGACTATGAAAGACTAGAAAAGACGGTAGTCTTTTCAAATCTCACTTCTCATTGGCTAAAATTTTGACCTTACCCGACTCTGACCCTCCGATGGAAACATAGTCTTAGACTAAGTTTTCCACCGGGGCGGAGTAAATTTGGGTGAGCCAATCGGGAACGAGATTTGAGAAGAAATTTCCTATTTTCTTCTCAAACCTCGTTCCCGATTGGCTGACCCAAATTTACTCCGCCCCGGTGGAAATTTAGTCTATGTTTCCATCGGAGGGTCAGAGTCGGGTTGGGTAAAAATTTGAGCCAATGAGAAGTGAGATTTGAAAAGACTACCGTCTTTTCTAGTCTTTCATATTAGAAATAAAGGTGGAGCAATTGAAAATTGACGAAGAGCAATTATCCGATGACCATTCCAGCCTTTGACAATTATTTTTTCTCAGAATAGGTGAATTCGAATTCGGCGCCCACCGAAGGGAGGTTAGGTTCGACTCGCTCACGTTAATTGTCTTTTTCTAAAAAACTAAGAGGGAGCAATTAAAAATAAAGGTGGAGCAATTAAAAGCCGATGAGGAGCAATTGTCCGATGACCATTTCAGCCTTTGACAATTATTTTTTCTCAGAGTAGGTGAATTCGAATTCGGCGCCTACCAAAGGGAGGTTAGGTTCGACTCGCTCACGTTAATTGTCTTTTTCTAAGAAACTAAGAGGGAGCAATTAAAAATAAAGGTGGAGCAATTAAAAGCCGATGAGGAGCAATTGTCCGATGACCATTTCAGCCTTTGACAATTATTTTCTCTCAGAGTAGGTGAATTCGAATTCGGCGCCCACCGAAGGGAGGTTAGGTTCGACTCGCTCACGTTAATTGTCTTTTTCTTAAAAACTAAGAAGGAGCAATTAGAAATGAAGGTGGAGCAATTAAGAGCAATCGAGGAGCAATTATATGGCATATGGCAAATCGTCGAAAGTCTCTGCGTATATTTGTAATTTAACTTGGAGTAGCTGCGATAACCGTCCCCCCCTCCACTTTTTCTCGGGCTTATGCTTTTATTGTTTCTCTTTCGAAAACCGTGTCGTAAAAGTTCTAATCAAGTGTGACGTCGGGGCGGACGTTCGTGGACAAATTCTTAGTCTAACTATCGAATTCGATCACAATTGACGACCTAGACGCACGTTCAGTAGTTGTGGGTCGCCAATGTCTAGGGATGGGCGATGTTCGAAATAAACATCGATTCAAAAATAATCGATTATTAAATAGCATCGATTTTTATAATCGATGTTTGAAAAAAAAATCGGAACATCGATTATTTTTTTTCTCGAAAACTTTCCACGAAGGGCATGAAAAATGAGGCTATTTACAGTTCATATTATTTCACGTTACTAATGCCATCAGTTCGTAAGCGCCAAAAAAATTTTTTTTCGCGGATGTGCCCACTAGATCCTATATTGCGTGAAAAAGATTTTTGCACCAAAAAACCGGAAAATTTTTTTTTTGCGCTTATGCCTGGTCTTCACGCTGTGTTAAAGTATGGTACTTTAGGCTTGCCATTGGTCCTTTCCGCTCGGCTCAAGTTCAAGGACCAATAGCAAGCCTAAAGTACCATACTTTAACACAGCGTGAAGAAGGGGTATTACGACCTATGGCATTAGTGACACGCTTTAGTATTGTACAAATTTGGTTGGTCAATCGAAAGAAATTGACCGCGAATAAACATAGTGGTTTGGAAATGTTAAAAATTTATCGCAAGACTGGTAAAACGTAAAGTCAAGTTAACGACACATGCTGCGTTTTGCCAATGGCCGCCAGAAATCCGTGTTCCCGCCTTTTCATCGATGTTCGGTAAAAAAACATCGAACATCGATTAATCGGAGTGCAAAAACATCGCCCGAAAATAATCGATTATTGGAAAAAAATAATCGACACTTTCGATTAATCGGTCAACATCGCCCATCGCTACCAATGTCGATTAAGTACTAAAGTACATACAAGGGATGAGTCAGTGAGTCGGGTCCTTAGGGAATTATATCTGTCTAACTTGTTAATTCATCTACCTATTATTAATCAATTATGTTACTTCCTTCGGTAGCTCGGGCTAAGGTTGATTCCGATTTCCAAGCTTCCAAAAGGTTGTTAAATATTATAATTGATGTATGGCTTACCTGTTGAGCTGAGTCTCTTGATGGTGACGGAAGATTGGCTTGGAGATTTGTAGAGGTGCAGGGTTTTATTAAATTGAGTTTATGAACCTTTATCTATTATTTATTATATGTTCTATATATTCTTGAATACAACTGTAGTGTTATTATAGGTTTGAGTACTTTTACTGAGTAAAATGCGATTTAAGCTGATGATTTAGATTTAATACCAGAGTTTAACGTTTATGAGAAGATCACGAAAGACTCGAATAAACTCAAATGAATGATACGGAAACAGTTGCTTAGATCGACTGACTAACTATGTCTTTGCTTCAAATATGAAATGAGTTCCAGAATGAGCCCTGATTTGAATCCCGAAAGGTGTAAGCGTAGTGCCCCCGTAGTAATGTGATAATGCGAGAAAGATCCTCCGACGAAAGGGTTTATATAGGCAAAATGGATCTATTTCATTCGTCGAGAAAGTTAACGCCCACACATTAGTTTGTGAGTCATTAATTCCTAGCTTATGTTAAAATCCTCCCCTTGCGCGGGTAGGGTAGGGTTTTGGTTGGTGTTTGGCCGCATGTGTCTTCCTATCTTAAAATTTAAGACTTCTTTTCGTTTAAGTACTGGCCGGCACCTTGCGTACTGATCCCCGCAAGTGTGTCGTAATTCTATCAGTGCGGCACGTCGGCGTTTTTGATCGTTCAACTTGAAAGCTCTTTTCTCAGTAAAAGTTTGGTTGTCCTCCTTTTATAAGACCATCGTTGTGCAATATTCCTTTTATATGATATTCATATATGTATTATTCGGTATAGTTATTCTAACTAAAATTAATGTTAGTTAACATTATGTAGTATAATTAAATCAAGTCCTTTTTCTAAAGGTATAACGTAGTTTTGAATAATGCAACGTTGGTACAATGAAAGTATTGACTATTGATATGGTTAGTTTTATGTTTTATAACTAGTTTCTATCGTTAATACTGATAGACCTCAATATGGTACTTGAGTAGCCAACTTCTATGCTTGTGACAATATTACATAGGATTAGATATAGGTATTAATATATAAATATAATTATGGTTAGAAGTATACCAAAATATGATATGATAATTATCGCGGACTGGTAAGACAGTATGGGCAAGGTCGCGTTTCATCGTGGGTAACGGTTGTTGGGTAACACCGTACTGATGGTAAGTTATTCTAGGCAATATTCTGTATTATCGACACGAAGTTGTCGATAATCTAGATACCGTTTAGGATGTCCGTACCGGTCTACGATTATCATCTTGAGTTAGTGTATATGATAATACATGAGTATATATAAGATACTTAATTCTAGTAATTTAACGTGAGTACTTAGGTGGAGATGAGTATCCGAATATGTTCACATTAGGATGTGAGAATCCTGAGGTGTAATGTTTCTTGGATTTCGTGAATCGCAAGGTTGGCAGAATTGTATAGGGATTTGGTTTGTTTCATATATGAGTTAGATAATACAGTTAGATAAAATAGATTGCGTTTAGGTTCAAGTTTCGTTCCAGGATTCTCCTATCTGAATGTTAACATTGTTTAATCTAGTTAGTTTTACTCTGATAGGTAAAGTTAGATGGTGATAGTCCGAACGGACGTTACACAAGGGTGGAGCAATTAAGAGCGACAGGGGAGCAATTTTTTGGTCCCTGGTAGAACGTCGTACCCATGGAGAGTAGAGACCAGGAGCATAAACTGCTGTATCAAATGTACGGCTGACTGAGGCTCATCAGACGTCACCGCTAGTAGCGCTGGTAGTCTCAGGCGTCCGCAGTCTGATCCGTATATAGAATCGGTGGCGTGACGTCAGATAGCGTCGGTCAGCGTTTCTGGTAGGGTTATTATACTGCGAAACTGCGGACGCCTTCAGGAACCAGCGCCACCCTGCGGGGACGTCTCGCGAGTCGCGTTCCGTACGGCAGTTTA
This sequence comes from Ametastegia equiseti, assembly GCA_963989295.1. Lineage (NCBI taxonomy): Eukaryota > Metazoa > Arthropoda > Insecta > Hymenoptera > Tenthredinidae > Ametastegia > Ametastegia equiseti. The sequence continues at coordinate 3,056,155 of OZ022390.1, forward strand.
TGCTCCTGGTCTCTACTCTCCATGGTCGTACCCAACGAATTCAGACTTACATAGAAGCACAGGAGGATAGGCGGGTTTGAAGCTCATTTTCGGGGTACCCCGAGATTAGTTATTACCCCGACCGAGGACTGGCACTACAATCGCTCAATGTCCGTGTGCACTCACACTCGAGCGTCATTCCCTAACACAGACTCGACCATCAATATGTACACATACCAATACATACCAGTGCCCCCAACACATTGTAACGTCCAAACGGACAACCAGCATCTAAATATACGTAGATCTTTAAGCTTCACACGATTTCACACAACACACACGACTAACTAGACAAAACAATGTTAGCATTCAGATAGGAGGACCCCACGACAAAAATCCAAGACTAAGTATAACTCGCCGTCTAACTATATGTCGATTTTAACCTTATGCAAACAAACCAGAAATCTAATTGTAATATTGACAACAATATAATCCAAGAAATTCAAGGAACAATTACACCCCGGGATATGCTCATATCTCGATGCTAAACATACTTGACCACATACACCCCACATACCCACATTACACGATTAAAGTAAGTAATGATACTAACCCAGATGATAATCGCGGACAGGTCCACACTGAAGGTACCAAGATTATCGACAACTTCGTTGTCGATAATACAGAGTGTTGAGTAGAATAACTTACCATCGGACTAGTGTTACCCAACATCAGTTACCCACAATGAAATACGACGTTACCCTCACTACCTGACCAGTCCACGATAATTATCGTATTACTAAGGTATACCATATTCCAATGTATGCTACACCGTGCGCCTTATTACCTGAGGTTTAGATATAGCGATCTACATTATCCTACTAGATATATATATTATTACCATATTAATCCGCACTATTCTACTAGAATAATTTCTTAATTACATAATCAAATATTGTTTAGTATTAACATAACAATCCATATTATTATTCCACTAGAATAATCTTTTACCATTTGATATTGTAATCCACTAGAATAATCTTCTACCTTTTGATATTGTAATCCACTAAAATAATCTTTTACCATTTAATATTGTAATCCACTAGAATAATCTTTTACCATTTAATATTGAAATTATAACCTACATTATTTTATCAGAATATTCTGTTATATTATTACATCATCTAATTTTATTCATGACATAATAACTTACGTCATTGGACTAGAATAAACCCTATATAGATTCAAACAAGCCTTTACCAAGAAATACCCCCGCAACTAGACGAAATTGGGCTAAGAACGAGTTCTAAGAACTCGAGACGTGACTTTTTCAAAAACAAAGCATTTCATCACCTTAAACCAAGAGGCGTTACCCCACTCTAAGAAGAGGCACGCGTCTGGGGATCCCCCCCCAGACGAACCACATAAAAATTAACGACCGATGGACGAACCACAGGAAACTGACGAAATGATTGACGAACCACAGAAAACTGACGAAATGATTGACGAACCACAGAAAACTGACGAATTAACGGACGAATCACAGAGAACTGAAGAATCCCCCCTAGAAACTTATTCGCCTATATAAAGCCCCCCCAGAAATCCCGGGGCGCGCTCTTTTCCTATTCATAAAACCTATAATCAAGTTACTCGATAAAATCTTAAATTCAATTCATTCAAAATCGTTGATTCGTTACCTAGACATATTTGTTTGCTGATCAGACCTAGAACGAATATTTCTTGTAATCAAAAACCCTAAAAAGGTATTACATACAATTAGAGTAAAGGCTTGGTTCAATCATATAATAAAAATTATAACAATATAAATCTGTATTGAAAATCTAAATTGTAACAATATAAATCTGTATTGAAAATAAAAATTGTAATAATATAAATCTATATCGAAAATCTAAATTGTAATAATATAAAACTGCATCAAAAATCCAAAAGTCACCATTGAGAACCCGGCAATAACAGGTAAGAATCGAAACAATTATCAATAATAGTATCTATCCATTCTAAATAATCCTTTCTCATCTCGGAAACCAGACTTAAACTTAGTCCGAGAAAAGGGAGGTAATTTAAACAGACAGTTAGACAGACTCCAACCTCGAAAAGACGTGACTTCCCTACCATCCTGTGTACTTTAGTACTTCATCGGCGATTGGCACCCCGAACTACTGAGTGTACGTCTAGGTAGTCGCTTGCGATCAGGTCCAATAGTTAGACTAGGGATTTGTCCGCGAACGTTCCGCCCCGACGTCACAACATATAAACATCGCTAAAGTAACGTCATCTAGCGTAGACTGCAGATATTAGAAACCAGGCTTCAAGCCTTAGCACGGGCCCTGTGCTTCTATGTAAGTCTGAATTCGTTGGTCGTACCTCTATCCGTTCGGACGTTGACGGAAGAATATAAAGACAGTCAGCCTTATGGGGATTCGTGTCCAAGTAAAGTGGGCCCAAGTGGGCTCGGGGATACGAACGGTCTCCAACTTTACCGACAAAATAACGTTGCACTATATCTATAGTGTGCACATAATATAGATATACCACAATGTTATTTCGGTCGGTAACCATGTCCATTTGCTCGGGACACCAAACTACCCAAGGTTAGCAGTCTTTAAATTCTTCAGTCAACGGTTCGGATGAAACGTAGATTTGAATTTGGCGGCCATTCTACCATAGGAAATCCGTATTTCGTTTTTTTCGTTTTTTCCAAAAACTGAAGGGGAGCAATTAACGACATTGGTGGAGCAATTAGGAGCAATTCGGAAGCAATTTTTTGGTGTATTATTCATTAGGAAAAAACAAAGTCGCGGGCCAGCTTCACACAGGTGGCTTGAAGTGGGCTTGGGGACGAAACAGCGTGCGATTTTACCTACTGAAATAACGTTGGAGCATATCTATAGTGTGCGAATATATAGATATACTGCAATGTAATTTCGGTCGGTAAATTTGCACGCTGTTTCGTCCCCAAGCCCACTTCAAGCCCACTTGCTCGTCACGCAAAATAACCCAGGGCTGACCGTCTTTATATTCTTCCGTCAACGATGAGGGGCTAACTTTATGGAGCTCAAAAAATGCCTTATGTCACCTTCCACGATTCTGTCACTTCAATCGATTATCCCAAGATGGCGCTTGTTCGTTGTCCTCAGCACTGTCAGGTATGAGCGTGGGTCTGTTCTCTTTGCTCTGTGTTGTCATTGATCAACAATCGACTAGGATTGTGTACTGTTGTTGCGTTTATAAGTTCCTAGCCGGCCTCTACTCCCTACATCCAAAGTTGTGCGAATGATTTGATCCATACGTATGTTATTCGCTCTTTCGACAGAATGTGTGTCGCATTTGCGTAGAACTAACATTCGTCCGACTTTTCTCATCTGAAGAGAAAAGCAGAATATGGCTGCTGCTGCCGCTGCCGCTCTGCTTGACGAGCTTATGGGAAGAAATCGGAATGTTCTTCCCAACGAGAAGCCTAAAGAACTGAATTGGGAAGACCCAGAGGTCTGTGCTGCGCAATATTCTTTCTAAGCATCGCCCAAATATCCTCAACCAGCTTTCAACTTCGTACCAATTATCCGATTTCATTGACTAATCGGACATTACTACCTACATGCTACCTACTAACAATTGATTGGTCATTATGTCTATAAATTCAGCTATACACGTAACATGTATGGCACCTTTGGTGCACGAGTTCAATTATAAAGGATCCTATCCCTGGGGAACATGGTGGATCGGCTGCCCACAGCTTTTAGCAACGCACGAATGCAAGGTTACTCTCTGCATAGTGCATAGCCGTCGTTCGCCGAATAACTGCAATCAGGTTTTGGTCGGTGCGTTAGTTACCGTCATCCGGTCGACAGTGTCGAAATAAACTAAACTGAAGTTCACCCAGTGAAACAATGACAGTGACAAGTTTATGCTCGTAGTGAAATCTACGGAACATAGTCTGTTATGTCTAAATTGTCAACGACGGTTTTTCCGAACGACAATGCTCTAGATAATCACAACTAACGCTGTAACTTTGCCGTAGTTCGCAGATGCATCGAGCGTTGTAACGACAAGTGACCTAGTATGGTTATTAACTTCCGCAAAATAATATGCTGGCAGCTTATACACCGATTCCAACGAAATTACTCAAACATTTAATGGACATCGAATACCACAACGAATGTAGCTAAGTTGATGTAACCTTTTGGTTATAGTCAAGTTCTATCGGCAGTAGTGCGATTCGTTATCTGTAGTTTCCCTACAAACTCAGTGATCTAATTCGATGCCAGGTAGAACAGCATTGTTGCGACCTCATTCAATCACTGTTCGATTGCAATTTGTGGTAGATCACTGTTGAACAACACAGTATAAGCTATGCAGTAACTTTCATAGATTGACTTTGCTTTGGACCTTTTTTGTGCTAGCGTCTCGTCCCAAAACGAAACCCCTTACAATACCTAAGAAGCCCTTAAACGCTAGTTCCAACTTTTGACACGACTCCTGGCGGGACAGGAAATTTGTAGTATTGTTGATGTATAGATGAATGCAAACCTAATGCTATAATTCAGCGTTGTTTCAAGGTGCCACTCTATGATGTAATCAGATTACCAGCAGAAATTATCTGTGAAAGACCCTATTTGGCTATTGGGTAATTACTAAAGTGTGCGATGCGATGTTGGACAGAAATTACCCTTGAAGATATTTGTTTCTTATTGCATTGAGGCGTTAACCTATTTCCTCTCAGTTTTTAAGTACCTTGATCTATGTCGGAAAGCACATAACTAGACACTAGAATTTTGTCGATCGGGGAAAATTGCTCCATTATGTATACATGAACGTTTAAATTCAGAAGTTGACGAATCTGATTTGTGTTTCAGTTCTGCAAATTGTATCTGGTGAAGTTTTGCCCCCACGACCTCTTCGTGAACACAAGAGCCGATCTGGGTGCATGTTCTCGTGTTCATGACGATGAAGCCAGAGAGTTATTCGAAAAGGCAGCCTATTCTTATAGAAAACAGCAATATGAAGACGAATTCATCAGATTCTGTCAGAGTATGCTCAATGAGGTCGAACGCAAGATTATAAAAGGAAAGCAGCGGCTTGCATTAATTGGCAGAACAGAAGCGGTAAACAATGTTCAGAATATAACTGTACACTGTGCTTCCCATAACTATGATCCAACTGTAATTTTTTTCACGTGCTTTGAACACTATTGGAATTTGGTACCTGATTTATCTAACTCTGTTATCAAGTAATACGATATGTAGGCAACCTTGCACCCAACAAAAGAATACCGTTTGCTGAGGGAAACACTTAGCATGCATAGTTGAGTCAATGAACAAGTCAAATTGGATAACAGACAGTGACCTACATTTGTTTACAGCCTACGTTAAGTCCGGCGCAAACCCAACGAAATGAAGAACAAATTGCGTTACTCACAGAAAAAATTAACAAATTGGTAGAGGAAGCGGAGCAAAGTGGAATTCAGGGAAACGTTGAGCAAGCGCAAGGGCTCATGCGCCTTTGCGATCAACTGAAAGAGGAACGAGAAACTTTACGTAAATCTAATGATAATAGCCATTACAATCAGGTAAATGTTGAGAATAATTACATTATCGTACTCGCTATTTCCGCATTCAATGTATAGAAGTGTGATGCTTGTTCGATGATACTCATTACAGCGAACAAAGACTATTCAATTGAAGACTCATGAAGTCATAAAAAGTACCTTGTGGTCCTCGTGTTAGTCTGGGAATGTTTAGTTAAAATTTGTACTCTCTGACAGACCGCGGAACTAGCAGCGGCACAGGAGAAACAAATGGAGGTATGTGACGTGTGTGGCGCATTTTTGATAGTTGGAGATGCTCAGCAACGCATTGACGATCATCTTATGGGAAAACAACACGTAGGCTATGCAAGATTGAAAAGTGCTCTGCAGGAAATAATGGTATGACGTGTCTCGAATAATTCAAGTGAACTGTTTTCATCAAATGTTACAGCGCTAACGTTTTCACCGTTTACTTCGACCAGAAGCTTAGATTGATAGATTTCGTGCTCATTCCTTGGGCAGAGTATCCTAACATGATACCGTAAACTAAACAACAGTTTTGTGCGACTGGAATTTTCCGTCTTTGTTCACATATTTGACATTGTTTTCAGAGTAAGCGAGAAAAAGCACGAGATGAGAAGGAGCAAAAGAGAGATGAAGATAGAAAACAAAGAGCACGCATGAACGAAGAAAACGACCGGAGAAGACAAGACAGGGAACGAGAACGAGACAAACGCCGACGACGCACCGATGAGGACAAAACTAGACACGGATCTGGAAATTATAGGTAAGAAATTCTTCACAAACATTTCATTTTCACCATGGGATACTTTGTGCAAAAATCTTCTTCACAAGCTCTGCTCGAAAAAGTTGCGTTTTCATGGCTGTAAAACGGGTATGTTCCAGCAGTTCATCGCTGTTGCGACAGTCATTGCGAATGTCAAAGCCTATTTTTACGTCAGACGCATATTAGCGCATATTTAGCGTGCAATACTGATTCATATTACGCACGCAGTGCATATAAAGTCTGTATCCCGAGCATGTTTGCACGATGTTTTCTCTACGAACAGTATACCTCCGCCTTTTAGAGTCATGAGTCAGTCACTCATCTTTTCTGAATTAACTTTTTGCATTTTATTCACATAAATGAATTTTCGTCTAGACATATCCATCCAGGTATCTTGAAACCCATGTGAAAATAGAATCGTTCATTATTGCAAGCAATTTCTTCTTCCCTGAATTTTAAAGCGCCGTTGACCTAGGTTGTCATATTTATTTATTCATTCAGATATAGAAATACCTGCTACACATAGGAGAGAGATGTGCTGATTTTCAGATTTTTTGAAGGGACGATCCGATAGAAAAATAGTATGAACCAAAGATTGCAAAAAATCCTATAATACTGAATTGGAAAAATTCGTTAGCCTAAAGGCAGTACTTGGAATTAAGATAGGAATCTCAGGTTTCAGCTACATTTTTTCAGATATATTTCAAGATGTTTTAGCCCATGGCAACAGGGAAACTTAAATGGGATCTTACTTAGCGGAGACTTCAGTGGAATTTTGTTAAAATCGATTTCATTATAAATTCGTAATATTTCTGAAAAAAGTCGAATCAAAGATTCCTTGCACCAAAATTCGGACAATGTTTGTACGTGAATTCCGAAAAAGTATCGGTGGTCTGTGATAAAAGCTTATGCTGAGAAAACTTTCGCAAGAAGTTTCAATTGTAAAATGTTTGGATTTCCACGTCAGTATTGAGTCAGTATTATTTAATGATATCAGAAATTCTGGACAACGCAGTAGGAGCCGGTCCACGGACAAACATGAGCGGCACAGAGATGAAGATAATCACCGCCGCCATAATAGGGATAGAGGTAAAAATCAGCATACCAAACTTGGTAATAATTAACTATCTGATGTGTTTCTTTTGCGGTATCTTTGGAGAGAAATATATACAAATTGCTTTTGATGTGCCGTTATAACAACAACAACAAATACAAGTAATATTATTTATGCAGTAATAAGACAAAATCTCTGCCAAACAGGAAACCGTGATCATCGCAGTTCTAGTCATCACAGCCGCCGCCGACATCGCTCAAGAAGTCGAAGTCACAAGTAACTACTCTCCTAGATTGGTTAGTGAGTCAGAAGTAAGCCAGGTATGCACTAAATAATAAATCCTTAACATCTCAATTATTATACAGGTTCATACCAGGTGAGTTTCATTAAGTCACACATTTATCTGTTATTAGTATATACCTATAATAAATTCTGCATTTATTTAGTCTTGTGCAATGCAAAGGTGCCAATAATGCGAGAGAAAGAAATGTTTGTATTTTGGAAGTTGAATAATGTCAAAGAAATTAGAATGTAAGGAAATGTGTGAATATACATATACTTCAAACAAAAAATAGCATCTGCCACTTAGTATTCTTATTATAATTTTTTTTAATTTAATTACTAATCAAAATAATTCGGGAAAAAGTTTCAATAGATTAGTACATTTAACAAAAACAAACCTTCACCGCGCAATGAGACAATCAATAATTGGTCATCAGAGCATGCAAGTCCAAATGTATACCACGCTTGCCTTACCGCTGAAAAACCTGGATAAGTCAGGGAATTTCGCAGAAGGACTAAGTGTTTATTCATTCATAGTTCGCTCATCTGAATTGCGATGGAGTAATTCAAAAAGCAATGTGCATTCATGCGAATTTTCAGGGTATTGATCGTCAATAGTATGCGATGATCCAGGCTCTGGAAAAACTAAAAAGAAAATTGCAAGTCTTGAGTTGGGCACATCCATAAATACCTAGAAACGAACTATTTTTGGACCGCGATACTTGAAAAAGTTAGGAAATATTATATTTCAGACACCATACCAACTCTGTAAAAGTTTGAGTATTTGCACAACTGGAATCCAACAATACCTATGGCAGAGGTAGGCCACTAATTCGAGGGGTGAGGGGGAAATCTTTACAGGGCGCCCAATTCATATGCTGTGGTCGATTCGTTATGGCGAAAATATTTTGGTTCTCAGAAGAGCCGATTTTTCGGTATGAAGAAAGGCCTGCTTGTTGGTTCCGCAGGACATCAGCGCTGCGAAATTGTTTCGGTGTTTTCAGCAAGTTTCTGGAAATCAGGTTCATAAGAACTGACGGAAATCCTCAATAAGCCTTTCAGACTTTCACCTTTGATCGTGATCTGAGCCTTGATATGATGTGTTTCATTGACAATATTCTGTTCGATCGATCATTTTTCAAATATTTTCAAATATAAATTTGGGGATTCTATTATTCCTTGGGACCGGGACGATCACGTAGGTACTCCTTGAGTTTTGGCTTTTGTTTCTCCGTCATTGGGTCGCTGACAAAATCATGTGTTCCAGCATACCTGCTCTGTGTTGAGTGCGCAAAATGTCCGCCCCTGACCTACAGTAATAGTAAAATTATCTTATTCTCTTGTCCATGTCTGTAGACGGTCGCAGGAAACTTGATATGCAAATTCAATTCATAGACAAGATACAGTAGAACCCCGATTAACCGGGGTGCTCGGGACCGGAGGATTCACGGATAATCGAAACTACGGTGAATCCAAATTATACATAGATCTTCATTTCATATGCAGATATTTACAATCTAAATACATTTATACAAACATGTTTATAGCTTCTAGCTCACAATCAGAATCAATTGCGTTTGTTATACATTAGACCTGTCCTTAAGGTGGTGCCTCAGTCGATTTGGCCCCGCCCCCCTTCTTGCTGATTGTCAAGCGTGAACATGGCTCACTATTTCGACTACTATCAAAGCCTACGCTTCACTGACACAAATATGATAGGGCATGCACCGTGTAATATGGAATACCGAACATATGTATGCGAAAATATGTTGATTTTAGGCAACGATGAAGTCCCAATTTGTATTCCCGTAAAGCTTTGACAACTAGCGATTTCGAGAATAGCGCGAGGCCATTATTATTTCTCTTAGTCTGTCATTCTCCGCGAGACGGAGCTCAGCTCGCGAAACTCACGTCGTGATTGGTGGAATAGTTCATCGCCACCGATCCCGACTTCAGTTTCGTGCGCTGAGCTCTATCTCTCGGAAAATGACGAAATTATATGAACTATTCCACCAATCACGACGTGAGTTTCGCGAGCTGAGCTCCGTCTCGCGGAGAATGACAGACTAAGAGAAATAATAATGGCCTCGCGCTATTCTCGAAATCGCTAGCTGTCAAAGCTTTACGGGAATACAAATTGGGACTTCATCGTTGCCTAAAATCAACATATTTTCGCATACATATGTTCGGTATTCCATATTGTACGGTGCATGCCCTATCATATTTGTGTCAGTGAAGCGTAGGCTTTGATAGTAGTCGAAATAGTGAGCCATGTCCACGCTTGACAATCAGCAAGAAGGGGGGCGGGGCCAAATCGACTGAGGCACCACCTTAAGGAGTTTTGAGCACATGACTTCTTTACCGACGGGCGCATATTTTCGCTTATTCTAGCAACGCTTTTGTATAATCGGTCTTATTTGTTCGTAAGACTACGGATCAGCTCCAAAATTTTTATGCATGATCATTGAAATGTTAGGAAGTTCGCGCTGGTCAGCTAGGGCGATAAAACGGCCAAACCAATTTTTAATCTATTTATTTACGCGACGCTGCAAAGTCAGCTGTTACTCACACATCTAAAACACACACATAGAGGCATTTGCTTTTGTCTTCAATTAGTTTCTGGCGAAGGATACACCCTCAATTGGACCAGCGCGAACTTCCTGCCGATCTCAGTAACATTTTAGTACACCTCCGAGACAGATTAGTGACGAATTGGCAAAATGAAACCAATTATACGACTCGAAATGATAGATGCACAACGCGTCCTTCCGACCACGCAACTGATATATCTATACTAGGGTGGTCGTTATTTGGGGTCAAAATGAATTTTACCCCTTCCGCCCCCTAAATCGGTTCCAAATACGGGAAAAAAAATGCTGTAATTTTTTCGGATTTTTTAAAAATTGCTTGACCCTGGACCACGGGGCTTGAAGTTTCCCATTTGAAATACACGGGGTTTTCCTGCGTTGGCAGTTATTATTTTACTGTGGGCCCAAATATGTTCGTAAAATCTTGAAATTTTCAGGGATTACTTGACAAGCATGTCGCTACATGGAAAAAAATTCGGAAACCCCTACCCTCAAAATGTTGTGTAATATGACCATATTAATTAAATCGATGGACTAACACCAAACCGGCGTAGGCGGCAAAAAAATTTTTTTGTTGCGGATATGCCCAAAACGTTTTATATCGCGTGAAAAGGATTTTGCCACTAAAAAAGGAAAATTTTTTTTTCGGCGCTTACGCCCTTATATTATTAGTCCATCGAAATTATTATTTTTTTTGTTTTAGAATTTTTTTTTCTATTTTCTTCCCCGTTTTTTAATAAATGTTTTGACACTAAAATAATTTTCTGAACGAGTTACAAATTCTTAAGTATTGTCTCCTTTTTGGCGTTTGGATTATTATTTCGATATTCACTTACAATTTGTAAAATGAACTATTTTTGTTGTTCGTTTCGTGTGAGTATTTTATTGCAATCGGTAAACACTGTTCACATTCATAGAAAAGACGAAAAAAAAAAATGAAAAAATAAAATAAAATAAAAATTTAATTTAAATAATATGGTCTTGTTACACAATATTTTGAGGGTAGGGGTTTGGGAAATTTTTTGTATGTAGCAACATGCTTGTCAAGTCATCCCTGAAAATTTCAAGATTTTACGAACATATTTGGGCCCACAGTAAAATAATAACTGCCAACGCGGGAAAACCCCGTGCATTTCAAATGGGAAACTTCAAGCCCCGTGGTCCAGGGTCAAGCGATTTTTTAAAAATCTGAAAAAATTACAGCATTTTTTTTTCCGTATTTGGAACCGATTTAGGGGGCGGAAGGGGTAAAATTCATTTTGACCCCAAATAACGACCACCCTAATCTATACATACCAGTGTGGCACGCACACATGCAGTGCGGCTCGTAGCCGTAGTTCCTAGTTTTGCCGTATGCTCAAAACCACTTAAGAAGGGCAAAATCGAATTTTAATGGTCTCACCCCCCAAATCAGTTTGAAATAATTCAAAAACAAGGTCACAATTTTTGGAATTTTTTCATCAATATTTACCTACCCACCCCTATAAAGCCTTACTTTTTCCCATAAGAAACGCATTGAGTTTTCGTGGTTTTTAGCATTTTTTTTACCGTTGCCCTAATTATCAGCCAAAAAATCTGAAATTCTAGGGTAATGCTGACAGGAATGTTACCTTTCTGTCGAATTTTTTAGAATCCGATACAAGCATTTTTGGGCTAGATCCATCCCATCTTCATTCTCTAGATGTTGCGAAAAACGCGGAAAAAACACGAAAAAAATCGAAATAATTATAGACGAATAAGATAGAACTTCTAGTTGATAAATATCTAGTCTAGTTTATGAATATTGTTTATATAAACTGGAAGTTCTATTCTATTCGTCCATAATACGAGTAATAATGAAATTTGTGAAGCTCAACCGATTTCAACTTCTATATCGCGTGACAAAGCAGACGGTTGTAAGCGCCAAAAAAAATTTTTGATTTTCTAGTGGCAAAATCTTTTTCATGCAATATAAAACCTTTTGGTCATATTCGCAGAAAATTTTTTTTTGCGCTTACGACCTGCTTTTAGTCACGCAATATTTAGAACAGAAGGATACTTTTCGACTTTTCTTTCCATTTTCAGCGATTTTCGAGAATTCATTATCTTCGGCTAAGAGTTTCCAATTTTTTTAGTCTTTCATTTAATTTCTTCTGTTTTTAACTCTCGAAATGACGTTTTCCGATTTTTTTCGTGTTTTTTCCGCGTTTTTCGCAACATACAGAAAATAAACATGTGATGGATCTTGCCCAAAAATGCTTGTATCGGATTCAAAAAAATACGACAAAAAGGTAACACTACTGTCAACATTTCCCTAGAATTTCAGATTTTTTGGCTGATAATTAGGGCAACGGTAAAAAAAATGCTAAAAACCACGAAAACTCAATGCTTTTCTTATGGGAAAAAGTAAGGCTCTATAGGGGTGGGTAAATATCGATGAAAAAAATCCAAAAAATTCTTACATTGTTTTTGAATTATTTCGAACTGATTTGGGGGGTAAGACCATTAAAATTCGATTTTGCCCTTCTTAAGGACAGGTCTATTATACATAATGTACTCTTGTTTCTTGGAATGTCAAGTTAATTTCGTTTATTCATGACTTTTTTTCGATTCTCTTCTATCATTTTAGCTCTGAAAGCGCCACGGTTAATCTGCTCCCCGGATAACCCGACCCCGGTTGATCGGGGTTCTACTGTAGTAGCGATGCTCATTGATAGGTAAAAGGAGTCTTTGCTCTGATCGAATTATATCATGCATTTCCTGTGAATGAATCATGTGGTTGCGAATTTGCGATGGAATAGTTCTATCTCCAAGAGTTACATATAATAATGCTGGTATTTTCACAGAATCTGAACGTACACCGTGTCTAACATTTCATCTGTTAAAAATTGCTAAGATAGCAATTAGTGATTGGTTTGTATGAGTACAAAACTCTCGACAAAACCTATATTGTTTATGCAAATGAGATGAGATTTCTCGGAATTCGACAGTTATCCAATATGTATCGTATTGCTCCTAATACCTATAAGTATTATTAAAGTTTGAGCTATATGCCCTTCTTGCAAAAATTGTGGTAGAGGCTCGTCTCAAATTGCTTTTTCGGTCACAGTTAGGCACGTTGCATTATATGTTTATTCAAGCATATCTAGGAGTATATCATATACATTAGTTGCACATATTAAACACCGCCCTGTCGAAGTACCAGGTATTTATACGCACGCTTGGACTACATGAATGAAAATAGTTGAAAATATACATTCCAAAATTTACAAATTTACCTTAAAATTTACATCAGAAGAGGACTAAAACATATATAGTTGCAGGAAATTAGGAACTCATATCTAGAAAGTAACTTGCAAGTTACAAGGCAAGGTAGCAGTTTTAGAACTTGGCGGATTCATCACAGTTTGTGTAGGTCTTGGATGTTTAGAATATCCATTTTTGAAGCGCACATTTCCTGCTGTCGCGCTCCACTGTCAGATTTCACATGTTACCTGGTAGCCATGTAAGAAGCTTCACAGCGGCGAACGCGTAGGTGGGATTTTCGGCCAATAGTCCCACATGACGTCCCCTAGTACGACTGATCTCCGAAGCAATCTCGCCGTTCACATCTTTGTAATTCGGCATAACTGCGTCAAGGTAGTAAATGTGGGTTGAGCTTATTATGCTTGCGTTCATCAGCACCTTGTCTATTTTCTTGAAGTGCGTAGCTCTATATATGATTCTCAATGACCTGCTCTCCATATGGCTTACACTACTTATACTACTTTCATATGGCCCTCTCTATGCAACTATCTCGTAAAACACAATCAAGCCAAATAGGGTGTGGTACAGCTGCAACATCACCCGACGATTTACGATATTTCTCCGTTTTGTTGAAGACTGAGAGCAGATAGAATATTTTATTAACAACGTACTGTATGTACATTAGGGTGGTCGTTATTTGGGGTTAAAATGAATTTTACCCCTTCCGCCCTCTAAATCGGTTCGAAATACGTAAAAAGTGACGCTGTAATTTTTTCAGATTTAAAAAAAATTCCTTGACCCTTGACCACGAGGGGAGAAGTTTCCCATTTGAAATACACGGGGTTTTCCCGCGTTTGCAGTCACTATTTTACTGTGGGCCTGAATATTTTTGTAAAATCTTGAAATTTTCAGAAATTAGTTGACAAGCATGTTGCTACATGGAAAAAATTTTCCAAACCCCTACCCTCAAAATGTTGTGTCACATGACCATAATAATTAAATTGATGGACTAACACCAAACGGGCGTAAGCGACAAAAAAAATTTTTTTTTTCGGATATGCCCAAAACGTTCTATATTGCATGAAAAAGATTTTGCCACTAAAAAAGGAGAAATTTTTTCTCGTCGCTTACGCCCCTATATTATTAGTCCATCGAAATTATTATTTTTTTTGTTTTAGAATTTTTTTTTTTTCTATTTTCTTCCCCATTTTTTAATAAATGTACTCACACTAAAATAATGTTCTAAACGAGTTACAAATTCTTAAGTATTGTCTCCTTTTTGCGTTTGGATTATTATTTCGATATTCACTTACAATTTGTAAAATGAACTATTTTTGTTGTTCGTTTCGTGTGAGCATTTCATTGCAATCGGTGAACACTGTTCACATTCATAGAAAAAATGATAAAAAAAAAAAAAATTACATTATTACGGTCATGTTACACAATATTTATAGGGTAGGGGTTTGGGAAATTTTTTGTATGTAGCAACATGCTTGTCAAGTCATTTCTGCAAATTTCAAGATTTGACAAACATATTTAGGCCTACAGTAAAATAATGACTGCGAACGCGGGAAAACCCCATGTATTTCAAATGGGAAACTTCAAACCCCGTGGTGAAGGGTCAGGCATTTTTTCAAAAATTCGAAAAAATTACAGCGTTACTTTTTACGTATTTCGAAACGATTTAGGGGGCGGAAGGGGTGAAATTCATTTTGACCCCAAATAACGACCACCCTAATGTACATACATGTTGGTTCCATCATGATATCTATCAATCAAAATCCCTAGGTATTTGGTTTCATCCATTCTTCGCATTTGCTCACAACGACAAGCCTGACCCCTCAAACATCCTACCCTGTGTGCTTCAACTTCGTATAGCTCTGGTGCTTATCTGCATAGGTGCTGAACATAACCCACACTGTTTTCACTGTGCTTCTGTGCAATCGGTTTGCACTCATCCACAGCACTACCTCCGCTAGGCTAGTTTCCATCCTGCGTCTAGCTTTCTCCCATGTACTTGAACTAGCTACCAGCACAGTGTCGTCAGCAAAAGACAGCACTCTCACAGGACCCAACAGTTCCTGCTAGGCCGTTTCTGTAGATTATGAAGAGGACTGGCCCCAGGACTCTACCTTGGGAAACTCTGCAAGTTACCTTTTCCTTTTCACTTATACACCTCTTGAATTTAACTCTGTCTCCTACCAGCTAGATAATCTTTGAACAAGTCATGTGGAGTTTCTGTAACTCCTGCGATGTATTCTTTGTTCAGAAAGATCCCATGATCCATAGTCTTGAAGGCTTTTTCTATTTATGTAGTATCGCCTAATATAGAGTATCAGAGAAGAAGAGCAGTTATCGGGGGAGGATGGCTTGGAGGCGCGCAGTGGCAGGTCCAGAGCCGCAAGCCCTGGTTGGTGTGCAGAGGCAAAGGTCCCGCTGGTTTCCTGTGGAAGCTCCCTCTCCCCCGCCGCCCAAAAATAAACACATTTATTGTTGAAAAAAATCTACAACCTTTATTCAAACTCAGAAACCAAACAACTCGGTCATTTCTGCAATGTGTCCTTATCACAGTATACGATTTAGTTTTCACAATGAAAATGCGTCTTGTCACTGTAGATGCAATACGTGATTGTCGGAACAGGCAATTCGTGGCAACAAAAGTAACGTACAACTTTTGACGGATGAATATTTTTTTGCAACCTGAAAATAAGAAACTTTGGTCTCGTGCGAAAAATCTCGATGGTCGAGACTGATCAGTCATTACCGTGAATCAGTGTCATAGCAGCTTGGTGGGATTGTTTCTGAATGCGAACCACTAGTCTGTATGCATTGTCATATCACAGTAATTGTCTACAACCGCGCCTGGAAATAAGCATGGTTGTCTACCTACGAGTGCTTGTATTTGAATTTTTTTATAGCATTCATACTGTCAAATATATCGGAACATATGGGGCTGTCCACCTCAACTCGACACACCTCCAGACCTCACCATCTCCGATTCGATCCACTTTTTTTAATGTTCTTCTCCCAGCTCTGAAACACACTTCTGAATTTCTTTGGATTTTTTTGGCCAACCCTTTTTGAGTAATGAATTTTTTTGAGCTCATAATTTGCCAAAATTTGCACCATTTTGAAAATTCTGAAAAAATGCACAAAAATCCTTTCGATGATGTAGAACAACCTTCCACTTTCAGAAACGTGGGCGGAAGTTTCCTTATATTTTTTTTAGATTATTCAATTGTTTTATTCGACAAAACGCGTCACCGAGGACTTCTAGTATTCCAATTATGCGGGTAAATTGTTGGCTGACGAAATTTTAGGACAGAACGAATGAGGAAATCGAAAATTTCACATAGTTGATTACTTGAGAATTTATTCAGATGGACGAGTGACTGTATTCATAAAATAATCTAATATTGTTCAGATCGAAACTCATATCTTGGAAACCATCATTCAACATTAAGTATAGGAACTATTCAATTTATATGAACTGTTTCTACTGTTATCAATGCATCAATTCGGAAACTCCATCAATGTAAATCGCAAATACGATTTATATTGATGGAGTTTCCGAAATTGGAATACTAGAAGTCCTCGGTGACGCGTTTTGTCGAATAAAACAATTGAATAATCGAAAAAAAATAGGTATAAGGAAACTTCCGCCCACGTTTCTGAAAGTGGAAGGTTGTTCTACATCATCGAAAGGATTTTTGTGAATTTTTCAGAATTTTCAAAATGGTGCAAATTTTGGTAAATTGTGAGCTCAAAAAAATTCATTACTCAAAAAAGGTTGGCCAAAAAAATCCAAAAAAATTCAGAAGTGTGTTTCAGAGCTAGGAGAAGAACATAAAAAACAAGGCGAAAAAAACAGTTTTCTCACGATACTTTTCATCACGTTACAATGGATACTCGAACGGCATGAACCTAAATTTATCCATACACACTTGCATGTACATACCTCAATCTACTCGAATTCACCCTTACAGACAAGTAACCCATTCCATCCGACTGCACTCATATACATACGCCTACTTACATTGTACCTCAATTTTCTCGAATTCACCCATATGTACTCGCACGTACCTCAATTGTTCCGAATTAACCCATACATGCTTACATGTACCTCGATCTACTCGAATTCACCCATATATTCTTGTGTTTTACCTCAATCCACGCGATTCCAACCCGTACCTCGATCTACTCGCCGAAAATGAAATAAAAGAATTGGAAGTCGAATTTTTTCCGGTAGAACCGATCATTCGAATTGGATGGGATGTGGCAATTTTTCATCTCCATCGTTTGCTCTTGATCCCCTGTAAATTTCAATTTTTTTCATGGGGCCGTTTTCCAGATCATTAGGTGAGTTTGTCCGCCGGACAGACCGACAGACCGACAGACCGACAGACAGACATTTGTTCGCAAACCTGTTTTACATATACCTGTGGATCTGAAACGTGAAAATTTGTTTAAATAACAAAACTCACTCTTCGTAGTAAACCAATACTTTTCTTATATCACCAAAGGTGATGAAAAGTCAAAATGGATTGAATCGGAGATGGTGAGGTCTGGAGGTGTGTTGTATTGAGGTGGACAGCCCCATATACATATAAAAGCAACCCAATCTCAGGTGGAGTTTAGCACTAACAATCCATGTCTTCCCTACACATGCCGGGTCAAAATTCCGAATACAATAAGTATACCGGGTGTTATCGAGAAGACGCCGCAGTAACTCCGGTCTCGGATCGTCAGGCCGGTGGAACAGGGCCCCGAAATTATCAGCGGTTCACAGCTCGGCTATTATACAAAGGCGGATCTACGCGTGGAGTTCGATAGCGTCGCACAATAGCGTTCGACGATCGTTGGCGAATTTGTGATGCAATTATTGATAAATACTATTACGCTTGCGCAATGTGTTTCGTGAATCGACTACGCTGGCAGAGATCGAGTCTCATTCGCATTTCAAGGGATGAGTAAGTCAAATTGTCTTTAATTAACTTTGCAACTCCATAGTTACAATTTCATGTACTTTATTCAACGTGAGTTGTTGCGTGGTCTTTGACGCATTTCGAGGTTATGTTTCGCACAAGTGCATTTTCAAGATTTGATTGAAGACAATTTTACTTACTCATCCGTCGAAATGCGAATGAGACTCGATCTCTGCAAGCGTAGTCGATTCACGAAACACATTTCGCAAGCGTAATAGTATTTATCAATAATTGCATCACAAATTCGCCAACGATCGTCGAACGCTATTGTGCGACGCTATCGAACTTCACGCGTAGATCCGCCTATGTATAATAGCCGAGCTGTGGACCGCTGATAATTTCGGGGCCCTGTTCCACCGGCCTGACGATCCGAGACCGGAGTTACTGCGGCGTCTTCTCGATAACACCCGGTATAAACTGGGATCTTCAAGTTACAGGTGGACATGGACAATTTGACTTTTGAAAACATTACTTTGTTTTTCAACGTACGTGGCAGATCATATCAAGATTTTCGGGGGACTCCAAAAAGGTTTATTTGTCTTATCTTCATATTATGAAAAAGTCTTTTCCCCACCCAAGCGTCACCAACAATGAAAATGAGGTGCATAAAAATAGTAATAGATATTCAATATTTTTCGCTGAATGTTGTACGGTTCCTTGGTCAATGTGGTCCGCTCGATTCAGGCTGTTCCAAAGTGGTTGACATATAATGGGTCCTGTACGATC
Organism: Ametastegia equiseti; assembly: GCA_963989295.1. Classification (NCBI taxonomy): domain Eukaryota; kingdom Metazoa; phylum Arthropoda; class Insecta; order Hymenoptera; family Tenthredinidae; genus Ametastegia; species Ametastegia equiseti. The sequence continues at coordinate 3,075,326 of OZ022390.1, forward strand.
GAGGTGACTTTGAGTATCGTAATTCATAAGGGACAGCAAAAACATTTGAACTACACGTAGTTGATAACTTTATGAAGAATATTCTCCGGGTTTAGCAGAAATGAAACCACTACCTTTATTGACAGAAGTTAGAACACTTGGATTTGAAATTTTATTTCCAAGTTCTTGATCATAGTAGGAATGATCACAAATGGGGCACGGCGCAAAGCAATGAGTCCCAGCAAGAAGGTGAGGCGCGCAGCACAGATTGCCCACAGAGCAATCAAAGCGAGTGACGAGCGGGCTGGTGTGCAAAGCGCACAGAAGTGGAGCCCCTAGTTTACAGTTAAATATACAAGGCGTTGCAAAATTTGCGCATACTGTGCAGAGTATCGGATAGTTCGTGTTGCAGGATTAGGAAGTATGCATGTGATTCATGGCAATAATTAATAAGCGAATATGTACTGTTATACTTAGTGTCTTTCATTATCATGACTCCACAGCGTGATTGCCAGCCCTCTACTGATCCCCACAAAAGCCCGGAAGGGAGGTGACGCTAGGAATACGCGCGAGGAGCGCCACTTGCTCGTCCGAGCTAACTGACATAATTCCCGGCTATACTTGAATGATTGATATTGATTTACAACAGTTCGCAAAAAACTAACACGACAGTTGCTTTTGAAAAACAGTCCGCAAGGGCTGAGTTTTTGCTCACGAGCAAGGAAAGCACCCGCCAACCATTGGTCTGCTTTAGAACTTAGTGGAAAAAGACATCGTCAGCAGACTTATGTTTGTAGTGTTTAAGGAACACTATCTATTTTCAGTATCTACAAAGTGGCGCAAGATTCGTGCATACTGCGCAGAGTGTATGAAAAATAAAAACTTGGAATCATTTCAGTAGAATTGGTATGCAGGCGCGCAATGTAACTACTCAGATATTGCATTCTTATGCGAATAAACATGCACAACTGGACAACAGGTTTCGTTAACTATCTCTATTGTGAATCAGGGTGTCCGGGCAGCCAAATTCGTTGCGTCAGGTCAGGTTGGTCCAGGTACTCGAGTCTATGTACCTCATCTTACCGGAATTAGTTTGAACACTGATTTCTGATATGGCGTATACACGGATGAGAACCACTATAAAATAGCAAATTATTACACAATAATTATTCGGTAGAAATGATGCTTCAGTGACAAATATTCTTCACAAGAGTGTCTTGATACTTCTTCACTAAATATAAAATTACCAATTTGAGAGTGAGTGCACTATTGTTCAGGTACCGTACTCTTGTTTGGGTAACCAGTTTGGATACGGGCATTGCAACACCCAAGCTCAATACCCAATTCAGGTATCGGAACACCTTTACGAATGGTACATTACATCATAGAAATGTTAGACAAAATAGATTGTTGGTTTTTAAGGTCACGAAAAGCATGCTTATGAAAATTCCATCTACAAATTTTCAACTTTAACCAGTAAATAAAATGCCACTATTCTGTGACAAAGCTGTATGCGCAATAGGATGGATATTGATTTGGGGTTGTTTGCTGAAAGCTAATAGCAGCGGTAAACAATTAGTACTATTGGTGACAGGAGAAGGGGGGCATCCCACCACTTTCCCTCCTCCCTCCCAGAGGTTACTTGATTTGGGGTCACTGCTGATTTGCTGATGTTTAATCTCGACTCTTTGCATGCTGCCATGGCTTCATCCGCAGAATGATAGTCTGGTGACATCCAGATACAGAATAGTCAAATTCCAGGTTCGACTGGTATGTATAGGCCACTGATGGTGGAATCTTCGACCGGAAGTGCTATGATTCGATCTCCTCAACATATCCCTTACTTCATCTCAGGAAGAGGAAACCAGAGTTTCTTGTCTGTATGCTGGCTTGACTTACTACATTCCATGCAACCACTATACAGGCTGCCCTTCTCATCTTCTGCCTGATTGGACGGGCTTCTTTTAGCAAAATCTTGAAGGAACTTTGGTTACCTCTTCACAGAAATGAAGTGAGAGATGTCTTGAGTTGTCCCAACCATAGTGCTCCTGGTCAAAGATGTCACCACCAGGCCTATACATACCACTCAAACATGGAATTTGATCAGTCTGTATATGGGGAATTCCAGCGCAACCGGGACAGCTTTTGACCTTCACCGCTCTCGATTTTTTTGATTTTTTTTTTTTGATATTCGGTAGACTGAAAGGAGAGCTTGTGATTTATTTCAAATTTTTATCTTAATTCGTTTTCGATTTACATTTTTTTGAAAATTCGCAATTCCCGATGATCGTCGAACGTTTAAACGCTTGTATCTCTGAATCTATCAGTCGGATTACAAAATGTGAGTATATGAAATTTATCAAAAAGAAGTGTACTTTTCGAAAAAAATATTTCTGGATAATTGTGCTTCGTCCTTCATAGTGGAATCTTCGTTTAAACATGAAAAATCGATTTTTCTCGAAGTATGACATAATTAAAAATTTTCGAAAAATTCTCAAAAATACTTCGAGAAAATACAAAATTTTTGAGCTATGGCTGATCGTGGGCCTCGGCTGCTTTCTATTTTTAACAGAATTTTAATCGATTATTTTGAATTTTTCCTCAAATTTTTGATAGAATTTTAATTGATTCAATTAAAAATTTATTTGAAATTCTGTTGAAAATTGGGAAAAAAATAAGAAATCAATTTTCAACAGAATTTTGATTGATTTAATTAAATTTGTTTTTCAATTGAAATTTCGATTAAAATTCTGTTAAAAATAGAAAGCAGCCGAGGCCCACGATCAGCCATAGCTCAAAAATTTTGTCTTGTCTCGAAGTATTTTTGAGAATTTTTTGAAAATTTTGAATTATGTCATATTTTGAGAAAAATTGATTTTTCATGTTTAAACGAAAATTTCACTATGAACGACGAGGCGCAATTATCCAGAAATATTTTTTTTCGAATAGTACACTTCTTTCCAATGAATTTCATATACTCACATTTTGTAATCTGACTGATAGATTCAGAGATACAGGCGCTTAAGCGTTTGACGATCATCGGGAATTGCGAATTTTCAAAAATATGTGAATTGAAAACGAATCGAGATAAAAATTTGAAATAAATCACAAGCACTCCTTTCAGTCTACCGAATATCAGAAAAAAAATCAAAAAAATCGAGAGGGGTGAGGGTCAAAAGCTGTCCCGGTTGGGCTGGAATTCCCCATATATAGAAGTTGGCAGACTATCGCCCGGAGGAAAGGATCAGATACCAGGGTTCGAAACATCGAGATGAGACATTAGCGAAACAGTGGACCCAGTCTAAGTAGCCCCTTGGAGGAAGGGAGTGAGGGTGGAGGTGGGCAGGTAGCCCCCTCCCTCCCCCTAACGCCTTTCCAACCTCTAGAAATACTATTTTATTTGGCGTGTTTGCAAATTTTCACTGTGCAGTTGTTGGTTCGGTTTCTTCCGGCATTTTTCACAATATTAATCAGAAGAGGGTGCCTGTAAATGTGGTTTATTTCCTGATTGACTAATCTGGGCTCCAGACGTATTCTTTAGCATTTATTGTTGCTTAGACTGCTGAATGTTTGACAAATATTTCACTCTCAACAGTCAATTGTATAATGATGCAACGAAGTATTTAAAACAATCCTCATTTCCAAACATTTTATGGCTATAGATTGATGAATTATATGTATTTGCCAAAAAATATGCCTGAACGGTTTTATGAGAAAACAAGATGGTAGTATTTTGAGTTGTTGCTGTGTAAGCTTTCCTGCCCACACACTTCCTGTTATTTCATGCTTTTCAACACATAGCTCACACTCTTCCTCATGAACAATTGGTGTAAGGTTGAAGTGTGAAGTGTATACTTACAATCAGAAGTAATGGCAATATGAACCTGACTAGGGTCTGTAACATGTCTGTATACGGTCTCACCACAAATTGATTGCTATCTGACAATTAAAGTTAAGTGTTTTCCAAAAACTTTATTTGGTATACATACATGTATATCTACATTCTTGAGCAGAATAAACAAGATGAGCTAGGCTATTTTATAGTTAATAATCTCACTCGTTCAAACTAGTGTTCACGTATTTGTGCAGTGCGGTTTCGGTACAGTGCGCATAGGTTAACTTTACGACTCTGGAAGTCTAGCATCGTTCTTATTGCAGATTATGCAATCTTATGTGATGGCGTTTACGTGTACTGCACGGTATACAGGGGATTTCACAAAAAAAAAAAAAAAAAAAAAAAAACGGAAGGTCTTAGACTTTGCGTTGGTATTTGGAATTCCACTAAACTTTTTTCCAGCGTACCTTTCTGTATGGAACACATCCCTCGTAGGGTTTTCGATCTTCATTTTCATTCAGTCGGAACAGCCCGTCGAAATTTTTCCTAAAATTATATTCGGGGCAAATTTCCGGGCAGAAGGCCTAATAATTCGTAAAAAAAACTTTGGAAACAAAAACTGCTAGTCTTTTTACGTACTTTGGGGACGAAAAATACAGCAATATCGCAAAATCACGCATGGAGAAAATAACCACTATAATATTTTTGCCTCTTGAAAATAGTCCATTTTTCTTATTTTCATAACTCGAATGTATTTCTCAAATCATTACTTGGTGGAAGCTCTTTCATTTGTTACCAGCTGAATTATACGGAAACACCACTGATAGTGGGAAACACCATCGGAAAATTTATATCGGAGATCGAGTCGGACCACGTTCGGATTAGGCTCACACGTTGTGTAATTATTTGAGGAATCGTTATACTTTTGAGTTATTATATGCTACGCCTAATTCAGGACGAAGTTCTTTATTTACGGGCGTAAATTTACCGAATGCACAAATGAGCTGCTGGTTGGTAACAGTAATAAGAAGTTGATATCCTGAATCGACTCTTCACTTGTCGATGGTTGGTTTGGATGGTTTTTGCTCAATAATTATCCGATTTGCGTTAGCTGAATAAACGTAGTTCAGGTTTCATTCTGTCGCTTCCTTCGTAACCCGTCCTTTCATTGAATACTCTGACTGTTGAGCTGTTTGCTAGTCCAGTTTCATGAATGCCCTAGTCCCGTTTTGTAGCTGCCAGTGTCGTAGACTGATATTCGGCTTATCGCCTGAGTCGCCTATCAGTAAGATGGCCACTTTTCAGAGAAACTCCCTGTACAGTTGAAACGAATAGAAACATGACTTGTGGGTTGATTCAGATAGACGCGAGGGGTGAACCACTAAGTAAATCGGATGTACACCAGATTTCAAGAATACAAGATTTCAAAAGATTTCAAGAATTCTTGAGATTTTTTGTAATCTCAAAAGATTTCCCGGGATTTCAAAGATTTCACATAATTTCATAAGATTTCACGCGATTTCTTGAGATTACATCGGATTTCAAAAGATTTCTCATATTTCATGAAATTTCTGTTTTATACAAATTCCAGATGATTTTGCGAAACTTCACGTTTTAAGAAATTCCGAGGATTTTCAAAGATTTAAAGGGAAACAATTGTTGTTATTATTATTATTATTATTATTAATGAGGTTTATTATGACGTTTAATGGTTTTCGAATATGTTACCGCGAAAAAATTCTTTGAATTCTGATGTCCCCACGATATGCATGTAAAAAAAATTGTCATGATGGTACTACATCACGATGATGTTAAGTGGGCGAAAGACATTCCTGACGAGAGCTCGGATAAGTTCGGACTGGCGCGTAGTTTACCTAAGATGACCCTAAGATTTTCATATTAGTATATTATTGCCCACGAATTGCCGGGATTGTGTAACATTCAAAAAATTACTGAATATTTTTCTTAGGACACTAAAAATTTCGTGGGATTAGATGAGATTACATGAGATTACATAAGATTACATAAGATTACTTGTGATTACATGAGATTTCAGAGATTTCTCAGAATTCACAAGATTTCCAAAGATTTCTCAGATTTCTTCCAATTTTGTACACCAGATTTCAAGAGTGGTTTACCCCTCGGATAGACGCTTCATTTTGGGTATATTTTATTCGTCGAAGTTCTCATTCGCTTCTGGTATGATGATTGCTTGCTTGTTTGTAATTCGTGTCTATTGTGCCCCTTGATGAGTTTCATGTATGACCCATCAAACATGGGGCATTGTAAGGTTGGTCCCTAAGAAATTAGGAGTCGATGATTACCCTCACCTATAAATAATTATTTCGACTGTCCATGATGAGATTGTTCATACGGCATCTGTTTGCCATACTGACATGGCCGAGAGTTGGCAATTTTTTTTTTTCCTCACCTGATCATTTCTCACAAGACGGGACCTAAGGACGTTCGAAAGAGTAGTGTTATTAGATTTGACAAGCTTTTTTGTGAGATTGACAAGTGATCCGTTAAATTCTCTTGCGAATGGTAAGCTATGTGAGTCGGTTCTCAAAAACCAACTTCGATCATCTGCCCCCCTTTGACAAACATTTGGGAAATGATCTGACATGCTATGGCATTCAAATAGCCCAATGCTCAAACTCTCGTAGTGAGAAAGGAATGTTGTACACGTTTGATCAGGTATGTTGGGTTCAAAGTCCTTCCATATTCGTCTCTCGGTTACTTACGCACCGGCCATGAAGCTGTGACTATGTCTACATAACTTGCTAAACTCCATTTCATCAAATTAACAAACCGAGAATTTCCTGTAACCCCAGACACTTCCGCTTCTTGTGGCTTAACCAACACCAGCGCCAGCCGCGTGCGTGAGATTCGGATGGGAGGGGTTCATCCACTGTCTTTTTCATTGCAATTCGCCTCGGCATAGAACACGCGAACCCTAAGTCTTTCATCTCACACGAAAGCTTGTCGAATATGCTATGTATGTATGATGTACATACCTATATTCGTGTATCTGTACAGCTGTTTTTATCACCGAACAGGTTTTCTGATACCAGCTAATGCTGTTATTATAATGTCATCTACCAGCTTGGACAAATACTGAAAAGTCAATCACCTTTATTATTATTCTTAAGCTAAAGTGCAAGTTCTATCTAGTACTTGTTAGTACTAAGGTACCTGCGGATAATAAGGCCTGTCGGCTAATAAGGCCTAAATAACAAAAATCGTATTTAAAATAACCGCCGTCGCTCAAGACTTCACTAACAGACGCCTATTGCTCGAAGATGTCGCTGCAAGTTTGCAGAGGCGCGCTACCTTGCTACTTATTGCCAGTGTTACATCACCAATCGCCGCTACGCAGCACCAATAATAACAATCAGTCAAAGTAAATCGTCAGTATTGTTTGGTAATATTTAGCTATCTAAAATCGTAGTCTGTATCTCTATTAATATCCTACATGCTTCAATCATCCTGAATTTTTGAATAACGCATCGTGGTCCGAACATTTTTTTTTCTCACATACACGTGGTTGGCGGTTATTAAGGCCTATTAATGTAAGTTTGACCATAGGCCTTATTATCTTCTTACTTCTTGTATCAAAGTTTGTTTGTATAATATATTTTACATTACTTCTGAGATATAACGAATGTAAATAAGTAACATGCATATTCAATACTAATTGATTGATCGTTATTTCATACTGATGACTTTGATTGCTGTTAGCCGAGGCAATTGATACATTTTTCAAGAATTTTAAATCTAATTGTTGCATTCATGTGATTATTAATCTCAAATACCAAATATATTCCGTACAGTTTGATTATTTAAGTACGTTGGCGCCGTAGGTCTTATTATCCTACCATAGTAAAATAAGGCGTATTAGCAAGGTTTTCAAAAACGTTCGATTTTGTTGGTGTTTGAAGTACGAGTTACCAATTTTTCGTTTATATTTTATAAAAACTGTACTTAAATATCAATTATTATTGAAACCTGTTGATTAAATTGGATATTTTCTGTTTTATTTCGAATATCCGTTAGGTAGCCCTTATTACCCGCAGGTACCTTATCTCAATATTGAGGTTTATGAAATTATAATACATAATACATAAAGTGAGGCATTCATAGTGCTCAAGAAATTTTATTAGAAATGAAACAAGGTACTTGAAAATGTTTCGGGCAAAAGCAGTAGCGTTTTGAAGGGGACAGAAAATCGTATCATTGAATTATTTTCCGAGTGCTTGTGAAAGGTAATTCAAAAGTCAATTATTATTGTATCTACGGCGAGATGCATGTATTATTTCTTTCAGCAAATCAATAAATCATTCAACTACAAGTATAAAAGTACTAGCACACTAATGATCCAAAATTGATAGTTAATAAAATAATCTCAAGAACGAGAATAATGTCTGTTTTCTGCAGTACCTAGAATAAATTCACAAGTACCGATTACGCCTTCAAATACCTATGCGCTAATGGATTATCAGTGCTTATGTGAGCATTGATGATCTTTTATTTAATGCTTCAGAAATGCGTTGAAGTTGATGGCCGTCATTTACAGCATTTGACAAAATAGATTTTTTGTGACATCCCTATTATTATTGCTCCTATGACAGCAATGGTTGGTATCAACTACCTAAATAGAAGACACAATTTGCAAACTTTTTTCATCACTCGCACAGGTACTGAGGTACAGAGTACGGAGCGGAAAACTGAAAATCCTATAAATTCTAATTTCTTAGCGACTTTGTTATAGGTATTTTATAGTTGAATTAAACTATATGCAAAGTTTGGTGTACGATATTGGGATATTTTGCAGTTCAAAAATAGTTATTTTTATTGTGAAGTTGACTAGACTATAATTTGTTTCCATAACTCCTATTTCTGTGTGAAAAAAACTTGAATTGTCTTCTGTTTCACTGCAACAGCTCGTCTTTTCGTTGTGAAATCTTGCATCCAATCAGATAACCGAACGTTCGGACGAACCCATCATAGTTTTGGAAATTGACGTCTTGAAGGATTTACCTTTTACTGTGATTGTGTGTTCGTGGCCATGGGTTTGATAGGAAAAAAGCTCTCGCCAATTACGGTGCCTGATTTTTCAATAATTTATTCCCAACTATTCAGTTAGCGTGGCCAACCATCTTCGGGGAACGATAAACAATATTCACAATTTTATGAAATAAGTGTTTAATCATTCTATTGGATTTATACATATATAGGGTGTCTCATCCCAAGTGTCGAGAATGGGAGGGCTTTATGTCGACGCTAAGCCACGCCCAGTCAGCCAAACAACAATTAGGGAAATTTCGAGAACCGAAACAGGATGAGAATAGATAATTTCGTAGAGCAGGAAAAAATATCCATAAAGACTCATGTAGTTATCATTCATTCTGAGCTATTCATTAATTTCCAGACTCACAAGGGTCTGTTTACTATAGCACGGTTCAAATTGTTGGGCTTCTTTTTCAATGTAAACATCAAGACCTGACCCAGTCGTTGTTTACAATTCATTCTCACACTCAGAAATCATATTCTCCATTCTTGCAAGAATAGTTCTCTAAATTTTGCGAGTTCTTGATTGGCTGATGGGGCGTGGCTCAGCATCGACTAAGGCCCTCCTATTCTAAACACTTCAGATGGGACACTCTGTATACAACTCGATAGAAGGCTATAGCCAATTCTGCAGTTGAATTTATTCACTTATCCCTAATATTCTTCTACTCACTAGAAACAATCAGACCCATTGATCGACTGATGACAGAGACATTGATCTACTGTAATGTATTCTCAATCAATGAAATAAAAGAACTTGATTCGAATATTCATTTGTAGTAAACTCGAGAAACAATATAATTCACTTATCACCACTCAGAGTAAACAGATGAATCGAATATATAAACATGAAATAATAGTGACTTAAGGGGAGCAGTATGTCGCGGATGGAAAAATTAATCATAGTCCAAAATCAATTTGTTTCATCACCAAAGTTCATTTTGCATCATTATAATCATCTCACTTAAAAACGGTTGCTGCACGAATTCAGGCACACCGTAGGTCCGATTCGACTCATCTATGACCAAGATTGTTCGGAATACGGGCCGTCACAAGTTGAATGAGGGAAATTGAATTAAAAAAATTATCACAGAAGATATGGCCAATTTTCCGAAAATCGGACATTGCTTTTCCACTTATTTTCAAATAACTCAGCCTAAAAATTAAATTTTTCAATTTCCCTCATTCAACTTGTGACGGCCCGTATTCCGAACAATCTTGGTCATAGATGAGTCGAATCGGACCTACGGTGTGCCTGAATTCGTGCAGCAACCGTTTTTAAGTGAGATGATTATAATGATGCAAAATGAACTTTGGTGATGAAACAAATTGATTTTGGACTATGATTAATTTTTCCATCCGCGACATACTGCTCCCCTTAAGGGGTTTTGAGCACGAGAGGCGAACTCCGAAATACGGCAAAACCAGGAACTACGGCTACGAGCCGGATTGCATGTGTGCGTGCGACATTGGTATATATAGATATATCAGTTGCGTGCTCGGAAGGACGCGTTGTGCATCTATCATTTCGCATCCAATATTCGGTCTCATTTTGCCATTTCGGCACTAATCCGTCTCGGAGGTGTATCAAAATATTGCTGGGATCGGCAGGAAGTGGCGGCTGGTCCGAATGAGGGTGTATTTTGTGCTGGAAACTAATCATAGGCAAAAGCAAGTGCTTCTATCTGTGTGTCTTACATGTGTGAGTAACAGCTGACTTTGCAGCGTCGCGGAAATAAATATAATAAAAATTGGTTTGGTCGATTTTTGGCCCTAGCTGACCAGCGCGAACTTCCTAACATTTCAATGATCATTCAGAAAAATTTTGGAGCTGATCCGTAGTCTTACGAACAAATGAGACCGAATATCGTGAAGCGTTGCTGGAATCAACGAAAACCCGCGTCTCGCCGGTAAAGAAATCATGTGCTCAAAACTCCTTAATAAATAATATATTTGTAAAACAATATGCATAAGTATTGATGAACAATAATAAAATTAAGATTGAGTTCCCATTCAGTTGGGACAATATTGATGGCTTGCATAGATGGGCGACGGACACTGGTAGGTCATCAGCAAAGCTGACTGAACTTTTTCAAAATGTGGAGAAAAGAGACCAGAATATACAAGGGGAGTCAAATTTGCTCATGAAACCACCCAATTAGCCACTTATTTTACACCTATAATGAACATGTGACGGTATTTTTTTGGAGTATTCACATTTCTTCTCTGACACTTGAATTGCCCCAATCTGAAATAAAAAATGGCCCCATTTGGAAACACAAAGGAGGAAAAAAATTAAACAAGACAGGATTGAACTAACCTGTAATTCGAAAACTGGGATGCATTAGTAGAAAGTTCCATACATCAGTCCATTACTTAAAGCTGATCTGACCTTAAGTAAAGTCTATTGTGTATGTAGACAAAGGATACCCGTTTTCACTGCTACCCTAGTAAGATTCTACACATATTAGGATACGTGGTCATCGACTGCCTTGAACGTGATGACTCACGTACGTGACTTCTGTTATTAATTACATGTGAATGTTCATTGGTAATCTTACTAATGTGTATTTCATTGAGGTCATCAATAATCGTTACAACTCATTATCGAATTAGTTTCATTTTGATATTGAATGAAAAATGATTTATTTGCAGAATGAAGACACACGGAGACGCGTGGCTCAGGCAGTGAATTCATTCGTGCTGCTTAATATAATGTTGAGGTAAAATTTTTGCATAATCTTATAATTTAGGATTTAATATACATTTTGTACAATGCCAAAATCGATGGCGACTAAAAATACGTTATAAATGAACAATCTCTTCCATCATAAGTCATTTTGACGATGTCGGTCTATAAATTCTATAACTATACTGTTACTTTATTTGAACAGACTTTTGTTTATATCTGTAGAACGATTGTTAGTTTGAATTACTGTTGCATAACAAACAATTTGGCTAGGTTGATGATCTATCAGTTCAATTGTAAAGCTTCAATGACTGTTGTCTTGAATGAATAAATAATATTAAAAAACGGTTTTCGTTATTATTTTTCCCCCAGATTTTAATAATTATCATCACAAACGACAACGCGCATAAGGTAGATATGTTTGTAAAAGAGGGCTTGAGTTAATCTAGTCCCATATTTTTACGGGTGATCCCATGCCACCTTAATCAACATCTGGCCCTCACTCCGCGGTCTGCTCTATGTTGTTGGATATTATTTATCCTTTTATGAAAAGTTCATGAGATGATAGTTTCATCAAAACAACTTTTGTGTAATAGCTGACCCAGCGCCCTAATTTTGCAAGGCCTATATCGCAGCGTATACAAGTATGCGTAATAGTAAGGAATGCACACCATCAGCAAGGCAGTTGTATTGCATACTTCTGACCGAGCAAGTGCAAGTCGATATAAGGCCCCGATTTAGAGCATGCGGCAATCTGCATTTTGAGTCTGTAGCCGAAGCTACTCTAGTACTTGGCCGAGCCCTGAATGTAAGACTCTAACTACGGCAAACCTCTCTACTTCATATTCTACCACTTCAATAAACAATTCTTGTACTATTTTTTACACCATCCGCGTAACACAGTGTGAAGATTTATTTCTTCTCCTCTGGGAACTACCCGCACCCTCCTATCCCTATCAACGTAGGAGATGCAGAACAGGAGATACAACACAACGATGCAGTGTCGACGCTTTACCGCAAGCACGGTTGGAGAACTGTTCAAATCAACTGTTTGGTGAAGATGTTCTCTCAACGTTTTGAAGATTCTCCCACTTCCAGTTACAAAATGGCACGTGTTTTTTCGAAAATTATTACGCGTATCCTGGATTCTGGGAGAACGACCTGAGCGATTCGGATGAAATTTAGAGGGGAAATCAACTGTTTGGTGAAAATGTTTCATTACCCTTTTTATTTGAAGACTGTTCCGGTTACGAAATGGCCAGTGTTTGGACATTTGATTGGGTATTACGCCAACCTCAAGTCTCGAAAAAACAGCTCAACCAGTTTCAACTAAATTTTAGTGAAGTATCACTATCAGTTTGAATATTAATCATTTGGCAGAGACGTGCAACACAATCTGAATTTCAATTTTTCCTGATGAACATTGTATACGAATACAATAAATGATTCTCATATACAAATCTCTGGAAATGCCACTTACCTACGTAGTATACACGGGAGCACAATATTTCGTATTCGAATTATACAATGGCTTGACCGAGTTTTTTACATGATCTTATTCGTTCCGAATTTCAACGAACCAATACTTTTCGAGAAAAGCCAAGCTTTGCTTTTTTGGAACAAGCGCGATCGCAGGTTTTTTTGACTCACATTCTTCTGAATCAACTGAAACGGCCCGTCGCTCTTCTACTAATTGTAAAAATTTACAGATATCGCGTCTGCGCAACTATTGCACTCATTGAAAATGCTATAACAATTTCGCATAAATATTTTCACCTAATAATCACGCGACTATTTATAATAATTATTATTCTTTGAGTCATTTATATTCTTTTGTCGAACACCTGTTATTAACATTCAGTATTCATATATTCTGATAATCATATTACAGAGTACAATCATCTTAATAATGCTAACAACTACCAGTCCTCGGTTTTATAGGCTATTGCAATTTTTTTAGTTGCAGATTCACCACCATCGTCACTGTGTGGATTAATCATCGTATGTCGGTTTCACAAACGTGGAATATACATATTTTGTTCTCTTCTCCTTTTTGAAGCGATTAAATTTCTCGTACGCCACATTCTCCACCGACAAATCCAACGATATACCTACCACTCCGAGTTATTTTAAATCCTCTGCATTGCCAAATCAACATACGATCTTGTATGTATGTTGGTATAAGGATATCTTTCCAACCACTCACTGACGAGTTTTTCTGTTCATTAATTTTCGCTATCGGTACATCGATATATTACACTTGGTAGACCTTGCGAATGATATTAGTATTTTCGCGTTGAACAGTGCCGGTGCAATTATGCCATCCATGACTTTTGTTGCGGATAAAATTTTCTTTTGCAGCCCTTGAATCGTTTCTCGCGGATCGGTGATGTTGAATCGTTGGAGTGCGTCGTGAAAAACTTGAAGTCCAGCTGAAATTTTCATGTCTGTCAAGATTCGTTCGATGAATTCGGTCATTAGGCGTTTGCTCGGTTCGTGCCATCATTGATCAACAGTGGGCAACAACAAACTCACTCGATGTATATAACTCACGCTTTTAAGAGTCATTAATTGAATATTGTTGCCCGTTATTTGCCGTTTGGTTGCCTGAAATGTCCGTTGATTCATTTCCATCCGTATTCCGTATCTCATTCGTGATCGTTCTATTTAATATACGTTTTCGTCGATGTATGCGAACTCGGTCTACCATATTCAGCGGTGGTATTTTGTCATTTAAATTACTTTCCGCCATAACAGATTTCCTCTTGCATTTTCATCTTTTCTTCGTTTGTTCCTCTCATCCATCGGTGTTGGCATATTCCCATCTAATTTCTTTCAATCACACACTTTACCCTTTTTCCCTCAACCGATCTATGTTAACCTTTTATGATTTCCATCAGATCTGTCACATACAGCGCCTGAGCGTATGCTGCCCACCACACGTCTTTTATTACCTTCCATCGTTCATCTATTGTTTGCTATTCATCTTTTATTTCGCATCACGCAATTTCGTTACATCTGAAATACTACAACATCTTACACTACCGAAAATAAAATCATTTTCAATGATAAAAATTTGGAAAAGTATTGGTTCGTTGAAATTCGGAACGAATAAGATCGTGTGAAAAATTCGGTCAAGCCATTGTATAATTACATTTCGAATACGAAATATTCTGCTCCCGTGTATACTATGTAGGTGAGTAAAATTTCCAGAGATTTTTATATGAGATGTGATCGTAAATTATATTAATTCACCCACGATCGACACTTCGGCGCAGTCCTCGTATTTTACTGAATCTAATACAGAATTGAGTTGGGCGCCAGATGCATTTGCATCACCTTAATTAACAAATTTCATGTACTTGAGGACTCGGCGGATGGCTGACTAGGCTCAGGAACACAAAAAGGAATGGTAGAGTGGCGGGATTCACAAGGATAATAACTCGATCGATTCAATCTCAGATTTCGTATATTCTTCAATTCATAATCCTTAGTTTCAGATATCACAACAGTATTTTACTCAATATTACTCAGACCGAACCTTATACTGACGAGAGATTTTACAGAACGCGGTAGTGTGTGCTGACGAAAGTTATACAAATCAAATCAAGCTAATGACTCGAGCATCACGAGGCGATGTTACATGAATTTCAACAATAGCAAATTTCGCACATCACTACGATAGAATTCGAGTTAACGAGAGTGTGAGAGTTGACGAGATGTTTTTACCGAATACTAAACTGAATATGCGAAACTAGACCTTATTCTTAACCATAGCAAACTTAATTCTACAAAACGCGGGACGACTTCTTTACGAATTAATAAATATTCCGAACGGTACGAAACCGTAACGGGAGCTAAACTACAATTTTCCAAACTACAAAATTTCGTCCGCGGCTACTCTACGTCCGAACTTAATCTGCAGGGATAACCAACCAATACTAATTTTCTAATACTACAGAATTACCTTACAGTACTCAAGCAAATATCAAATTAACCAATCTAGGATTGATTTTCTTTACCAAATTTCTACTAAAGCAAAACCATACGCTACGTATCTCTAGCCACGAGGTCGTTTTAACTATCCAGACCATACCGACAAACGAACTGGAGATCACGCGAACCTGCTACGGCAAACCGCACCTCAGAGTAGCGAGATCCGTGATCCACACAGATTCGGGACTAATACGTAACTCAATACTCTACAAAACGACGTCGTAACTTTACAAAAGGTTCAAGACCTTAGGTACCTTAGCTTTTCTCCTAACCGTACTTCTCACACTGATGTTATTTTCTTTTACTTATTTTCTTATTTTACTTCACTGAACTTGATAACGGGAGAGTACGGGAGAAATTTGGAACATAATACAATCGAAAGTGAAGCTACTAGAAAACGGAAGACTCGACTGAATTTTACAAAAGCTACTACAAAAGGAATTTAGGCTGGACGCTGGCTGACGTGTTCTTCAGGCGACGGTCGAACGTAGAGAGAACGAGGCATCGATCCGTCTTGATGATCCGGGGTAGCGTACGATGATCCAGATCGTCCTGATTGGCCTATTTGTCTCCCACCGCGTAAGTAGGTCGTGCCTAATCGTCGCAAATATTTGAATATTAACGACCCGCCGCGCACCTTGACCGGTGCTTCTTGCGACGTGTGTTACCCCTCGGTGGTCGTATCGTGACGTCACGCGTCGGTTCCCCTCGTCTCCTCCTTCCCTTGGTACTGCCAGATCTATTGCCTGCCTTCAGGCGCACCTCGGTAGAAGATTCTTCTATCCGAAGTCTCTCGGCTGAAGTCCGGTAGCATCACCGCAACTTATCCGTCTCCGGCGTCGAGCATTGCGTTGGGCATTGCGCTTCGACTCGCAATGGCATCTGTTGGTCAGGAACGTCTGCACCGGGATATCGGGAGATAACTCGGCGGCGATAACAATGACCTGGACGGTAGACAGTGCCGGCTTAAGACATTTGGCTGCCCTAGGCAAAGTCTGCTGTAGCCGCCCCTATATTAGCCACAATGGGTTTTTTCATGGGTGTAAGAAATACTAATAATTTATATCTTTCAATCAAAATGACATTCATTAGGTTTGATAGCTCGACATAATAATACATTATGCAACAAGGGAATAAAGTGGAAAATTATTCTCGAAGGTAAGTTCGAAGGAATATCCGCGAGGGCAGTAAGCCTGAGGGAATGATCTGCTTTATTCTCATGTTGCATATAGGACTTTATTTCCGACGCAACCGTGGTCACTTTTTTGACCTGAAGAGTGGGACCCACGCAAAAAAGCGAAGTATTCCAGATTTTCCGCGGCGCATAAGTCTGGAGACTGAAACTCATTGAAAATTTATAATAATATGGAAAGGGAATAGTCAAGACCAAAGATAAAACAAATTTTGAAAATTTGGAAAAAAAAATTTATAAATTAAAAAAGAAAAATTTTTGGAAATAATTTCAAGAAATCATAAATTTGCGGGACATAAAGTACTTCATGTGTCGCAAATCTACTTTATGTTCCGCAAATCTTACTTTACGTCCCGCAAATCTTACTTTACGTCCCGCAAATCTACTTTACATCCCGCAAATTTACTTTTCGCCCCTAAATGCGCAAAAAAGTGAATTTGCGAGACAAAAAGTGGAGCAGGGAATCAAGTCCCACTTTTGTCCCGCTTTTTAGGTCAAAAAAGTAGTCTTTATGATTGAGTCGGCAATAAAACATCAAATGTGCTGAAATAAAAATGGACTTTTTTCCTTCTGTTACGAACGAGCCGACTCGATAATTTCAACATAGGTATGAGTTAGCGAATAAGTGGGACAGACTGCACGGATAGAAATCTTGCGTAACCAGCGACCAAAAACACCTGACCCAGGGCAGTCCATCCCTGCCCCGATCGAATGGGTAAGGGATAAAAGCGATAACACCCCCTCACTCATCAGTCAGTACCAACGCGAGGTCAGGTGTACGCGCGCTCATCAAGGTGGACCACGGATTAGACACACCTTACGACTGGAAGTTCCAAGGTAGAAGGACCGGCCCAGGACAGGAGCACCATATCACTGCTTGCTGGGAAACTCGTAGTACGGGCCATACGGACCCAACTTCTTCGGCTTCCTTGGTCGTAGGTCTGTAAAAAGTCGATCTGTCCGTGCAGCCGCTACCACCTTAACTAACTCATACCTGATCGGCCTTTCCTCCTCTAATATCATATTATACTCCTACCCTCCTCGAACCGCTCACATTGTTATATGTGACATTCCTACCCTCCTCGATCCTGTCGCATTGTTATATGTGACATTACTAGTATAGGACACTATCTTAATTTTTAACTCTTTACATTGCTTCAATCTATCTACCATATTCTGTTCATCCGTTGCATTCTATCATTATATTTTCGTCTACACTTTATATTATATTACGTCTTGTCTATCCATTGTATTTCATCTATTGAATCTGACAATATATAATCATTCATCGTTCGTCATCCTATAATATACACCCCTCGTCCCAGCTTCCAGGTCCACTTTAGTGGTTTAAGCGAGCCAAGACCCCCATTCGCAGAGATCACCTAACCGCTCAGGTGACTCTCTGCATGTTTCGGGCGATTGAGGAGCCGCAAATTCACGGCTGTTCATTTGCACGTAACACTTTTTTTTTCTAAGGCTTACATCTTCCACCGTCAACATTCTGACGAAGCAAAATCATTTATTAGATTGTCATATGACAGTAACTTCATTATTTCGTACTCTATCGACATGATGGCAAGTCCAGACAGACGATCGTTACCCATTGATGACCGCAGATAGTTTTCGAACAATTTTAATTTAGAAAAAGATCTCTCCGCCGATGCTACTGTGACCGGTAAAGTAAGAAATATGCGTAGAGCTATGAAAACATTTGGATAAACTGCGGCCATACTGTTTTTGTGTATGTAATTCAGCACGCCGAGTGCATTAGTTGGCAGTTTGGTGAATAAAAAAAACCACCATAGGCCGGCGGCCGCCCCGAAAGTATTGCGCCCTGAGGCGATTGCCGCACTTGCCTACCGTCTGAAGCCGGCCCTGAATAACTCAAAAGAACGTCGGTGGAACGGAGCTTACTCGGCTACCCGCCACGCGACGATCTACGAACTTGTTAAGGCTGTGTCACAGTCGTTAACGCAACGCAAACGCGAACGCGAACGCATGATTTGCGGCGCCTCGTTGGCTTAGTTCTCAACAAAGGACTGTCGACAACCAATAATGGCACGTCAATCTGCGTTAGCGTTCGCGTTTGCGTTGCGTTAACGACTGTGACACAGCCTTTATTACTCAAAAATCGTAATCGATACGATACGGAATTTTACAGATTAATTCGTGGCTTCACAAAAAGATTCAGGCTTACCTTACTAAACAGATCAGCTCCTTAGCACTTTTCTTTTCTTTTCTTACTTAACTGACTCGAAAACTCTACTCTAAATTTACTCAAATACAGAATACTACAAAAGCAATACAAAAGCGGAACGATAACGACAGTGTGTCTTGGTCGGCAGTCGAACGCAGAAGAGATGGAGTCCTGGAAGTTCACTCGGCCGCTGGGCATCTCGTGACGTCATCTAAGGTGATGTTTTGACGAATAGGTGTCAAGGTGTCCGTTGATTGGCCCAATTCCCTTCGTACCGCCGATTTAGTGGTGCGATCGGGTGTGAAGTTTCCTGCGAGCGCGGAACTCCCGGCTCTCCTGTCGAGCGGCGATTCCGCTCGGTCGCTGGGGGTGTCGGGTGGCAACCGTCTTTCTCCTGTAGCGGATTTTGGCGTACCGCTACGCTCGGCGCGTTTGTCCAAGATTTTGAATCTGAATTCCCTCGTATTCTCAAAGCGAGACGGCATGGTACATTACTTTCAGGTTACTCTCCAGGTCTTCGTCGATGTAGAAGTGCACTTCAGTTGTCCACCCACCTGAGGCTTGCCTCACCGAAGGATCTGGCTGGTATTGGAACAACCCTGTCCCGGATCCTTGCTCCAATAACACCATGAGCGTCGCGGGGGGTCAGCTGAACCCCCTCCCACGAGGTAGCAAATCTGCATCGAAGTTTTGTCGTGAGCTTTCTGGGCCAAGACGACGAGACGGTACGAAACTGGACGGGTAGAAGTTGGTGGCTGGTTCGGCTCCTGGCCGAGAGGTCGTCGATAGTAGGAGGCTTTGTTAGGTTACTTCTTTCCGTAGCCCTGTACTCTGCTACCACGGCATCCAGTAGAAGTGGAAGTGAATGACCCGCATCGTAGTCGGAGTCTTTCGCTGATAGGGGGTTTTAATAGGCTACTCAGTTCACCTAACCCTTGGCACCATCGCTGGGACATCCTCTGGATCGTCTTGAGCGTGTGAGGAACTCTTCTCGGACTTCCCTCGGTGGTCGGGATCGTCCACGTAGTGTTTTCATGAAAGTTTTTAATCGAAACGTTAACTCAATTGCCTAATTCCTACTCTAATTAACCTTGTTATCGTGCTCTAGAGTAGCCTGCCGACCAGACTGATTCGTCGGGGTGTCTAGTTCCTGGACACCCTGTGACGATGCAAAATGCAACGTCACAGCAGATATTCACAATGTAAATACATTTATAAATACATGTTTATAGCTTCCAGCTCACAATCAAAATCAATTGCGTTTTTTATACATACTGTACTCTTGTTTCTTGGAATGTCAAGTTAATTTCGTTTATTCATGACTTTTTTTCGATTCTCTTCTATCATTTTAGCTCTGAAAGCGCCACGATTAATCTGCTCCCCGGATAACCCGACCCCGGTTAATCGGGGTTCTACTGTAATTACAAACGATATGGGTTCTGCGAATCGGGCTCTATGGGCTGTAACGTTGCTTTTTTAATGGCGAGGAAAAACCACGCAAGCTACTCTTCGGCTTTCTCTTTTCACTTTTTCTACCAAAACTTTAAACAAACGATAGGTTGGGCGCCAGATACGCTTCGTATCAGTTTTACAAAATTACCAAAACATAACATAAGCCATAACAAAAGATAAGCGATACTAAACCAAAAGATAATTGACTAAAACACGACGAGAGGAAGGTACGGGCGAAATGTCCACTAGCTCAATTCGACAACTTAAGGCAGAGGGGCAGGGTACACCATAAAAAGAAGTAAAAGATAATTAATCCTTCAATGAATCTTTCGACCTTATATTCTGGATTTTCAACACAACCATTAGAGAAATAATATAATGAAAATATGATAAGAAAATAATCTAAGAAAATAATCAGTTCGAGAGGTCTTTCTATTACCAGAAAAGATAGTTTACAAACAATTCAGTTACCAAATTCACTTTTCACAAAATATAATATTTTTCGAGACAAATCTTTTTCAAATCAAACAATTCTTAATTTAACCTAAGCTAACCTGAGCTAACCGCGAGAAATTAACAATCGTATAATTTGCGAGAGGACGCGATGAATTCACTGTTTTACCAGATTAATTGCACTTCACCTAACAGACTCGATACACAGCAAACTAAATAAGCAAGACAAAAAGTTACATATCACAAAGCGATACGATACTCGACTTGATTTGACAGAATTAATTCACCATAAAACGTAGTTTTTCAGATAAGATACGAGATTTTACCTAGCCAGAATTTACGAGAGAATCCGTTATAAACGAGATTCACAGAATTTTGCAGATTTTCTTTACTAAATTTTGCTAAATTTTACCAAACTCTATACCAAAATTCTATAAACGCTATTTAACATAAGATACGAGACTTGAATACCAATGCGAATAATTTAATTTTCCTAACCTAAATGCGCTGTAACGCGGAGCTTTTCGCTCTCCGCGGCTACCTACGCTCGGGATACTCCAAGGAAATCGGAAACACTTTATAACACATGCAATATTCAATAAAATATTACCCAAAACAAAATAATATCTTTCAATTACACGATAGGCTCTACCAAAAGATAAAGATACTTTCCAAAAGAAAAATTAACAATAGACTCGACTAAAAGAAAAGCTACTAAAAGCCTGGATTTTCTGCACCAAAAAGATACGTAATTAGTCAGCCACGAGGTCGCTCGCGAAAACAACACGAGATACGGAACCACACGGTCCAACGTACTCGGCCAAAAACCAAAATCCAAAAGATAGAGAACGACTTCGTGACTTTACAAAAGATACGACCTTACCTTACTAAAATGGCTTCAGTAGCACAAAAACGAGAGATACTTTTTTTTCAAAACAAAAGAGACACAATTTAAAGAAGCTTTGCGGGATGATTTGCGAAGAATCGAGAACTTCGTAGCTGCGACACGTCTTAGTTGTGTAGAACGATGAGCGTAGAATAGGACGAGCCAGTGTCCCGGCTCGGTCTCCTTACCGACAGTGTACCGAGGACACATGACCCATTTCTTCTTACGGGACGTGTGATTAGTCTAGTTGCAGTCACCTGACTCTTTCTTCCAGTCGTCCGCAATTTTGGCCAATTAGGATGTAAAGAGTACTAACGGCTGTCGATGCGTGGCGATGACGTCAGCTAGCGCGAGGCTCTCGCTACAACGAGGGCGAGACTGCCTCGGACGAAACGTAGTTACACGATGCAATGTTGTTGTAGGATCATTCTCAGGATTCTTCTCTGCTGCAGTACTCCTTAGCCAAATGCTGTCCTTCGATAGGTCTCTGGCGCAAGATCCATTGTAGAAATCTGGCTCGCCAGAGGATTCCATCTGGAGGTCGATGATACACCGGTCACCGACGCCTCCACCAGTGGCGTCGTGCTGAGCTACAGTCTGCTTCTGCTCACGAAAGGGTTGTTGAAGGACCTGACTTTGTCGAGGGGCTTTCCTGGCCAACCTCCGCTCACATTTGCTAAAACAGTTAGATAATTTGGGTTCTAATTCCACTCCAGGTTGATAAGTCAAGATCCGGGAGACTTTATTTTGTGTGTTTTACGACACAGTCCTGTACGCCAATCTCTTGGCGTTTAGATGCGTAGGCGGGATTTTCCAGATGACGGGAGGAGTTTTTCGAGCTTCACGCTCTTCCTTGTACGCCGACAATCTGATACAAATTTCCATGAGATGATCCTGACGAGAGTAGGCGCTATCCGTCGCGCTTTCTGGGCGAACCGGGAGTGCACGCCTGTCGAGACGTAAAGACGAGATGACCTTGGACGAGATGACTGCAACTAAGACCGTAGATTTCCTTTTTCCGGCTCATCCGTAGGTTTTCCCACCGCGGTCGGGATCTGGGAGGCTCCATTTATCCGTAGGTCACATAAATTGTACAAAAAAAATGCTATCGTTAGTTTATCCTAAATCCTTAATTTTCTAGTGTTTTTCCTTGGAGTATCGACGCGACCAGACGTGTTTTTGCCCTAAAATCGAATTTCGCTTGTAACGCGGGAATTTCAAAATACCGCGTTACAGGGCATCATTTGGCATAAAAGCTCCACGTTACGAAGACACTGTGAACAGTATACCAAATCCCATGGATTATGGTCGAAAATTATACTTTTTGGCGGATGTTCCTCATGTCCTGAAAAACTTGAAGACTGCGATCATGTCAAATGGAGTCATTTGGTTATCAGAAGAGACACAAAAAAAGCATGATCTTCCAACTAATGCGGTACAGAGATGATTTCAAAATGGTTCACATCAAGACACCCGGTTGTTGCAGTCAGCACATCAAATATTGACAATTACAATCAAGCTATAAACACATTGACCGAAGTGATGGCCACATTCCGGGATATCCAGATCGGCAGGAAAAACGTTTGGAAGCCGGTACAGACTGGGATTCTGATTTCAACTTCTTCAGTTGTGGAGCTGGCTCAGCATTTGCTAATCGAACGAAATTTACCATTTCTTCTGACGGGACTCTTACACAGGACTGTTGTGAAAATTTATTTTTCATCACTCTAACCTCAAAATCGCAACTTCGTCGCGATTTTCCGGCTTTCGTGATGAAAAATATTGATCGTTACTCATGCGTAAAGGCTTTTTGGCTCAACTCGTTACAGCACTCGCCTTCGGCTCGTGCCGTAAACCTCTCGTTTCGCCAAAAAAGCCTTTCCGTAGTCGTGACGAAATGTACTATTTCTTCATACCTCGGTCGAAAGTACGTATTTCCGTCCCTGATTTGGCAGAGGAAAGTAGGTCTTTCACTCCTTGCTGAAACGTACCGCGCGCCATCTGTGTTCCGGGAGGAAAGAGACGCAATGCGGGAGGGAAGTTAGTGAGCGACGGAGGTTATAAGTCTTTGAATATGAACATATCCTCCTCGCTAGCGCTCGTGCTGCAAATGCCGCGGGCATCGAAAGTCAATAATTTATCATGATTTCAATAAATTAGTTCGTCATTAAAATTATCTGAGACACATTCAAGCTGTCTTAGTTAATAGTCATAACATATTCAAGTTGTCTGACAATGAGTTACTGTAAATATGATAAAGAAACTGTCACAAAATATGCAAGTTGTCTTGGTTGAGTTTAACGACAAACTTTATTAATTTGATAAATATTGGTTGTCAATGCCCGCCGTCGGCCAGCAGCCCTCGCTGACGCTCCTGCTGCAAATGCCGCGGGCATTGACACCGAACTCGAACTCATAACCTCAACTTTTGGGACGAATAATAACGATTTCATTTCTACAATTAATCGCGTACTTTCGACCGGCTATGAAGAAAAAAAGTATAAGCTACACGGGACAAAAATCGAACACCATCCCTGCGTGGTATGATTCCCTCGGCTTCGCCTCGGGAATCATGACACGCAGGGACGGAAGTTCAATTTTCGTCCCTTGTGGCTTAATGTACTATTCAGTTATTCGTTCGCAACATCCTTTATCAAATGCCCTACAATTCCAACAAGATTTAAGAATTATTTGTGCATCACAATACATGACTAAAGCCCGGTGCAGACGGTACTTTTTTTGCTACGGTATTGTCTGCGGGGTGCCTTACGGGTTGGCTAAAGGTGAGTTTTCGTTGCAGTTGCCGGCCGTCGCGGCTGACCGCTACGTTGGTAACCAAAACAAATAACGTAGCGACGACCGCAGCTTTCGCCAACCCGTAAGGCACCCCCAAAACAATATCGTAACAAAACACGTACCGTATGCACCAGGGTTAATTTACGTAGTAGTAACTATCATGCTGATGATAGATGTGCATTGGGGGATCTGTTTGATTTAAAAAAAGATTACGTTAATAGCCCACCACTTCCAGCTCCACCCTCCCCAATCATACCATGCATTCCATTGAAATTAAGCACCATGGAGTTGAACACTTTTTATTATGTAGATGGCTATGTAATTAAAAGTATTTAAAAAAATCAGAAGGTTTGTGATAAATGTGTGGTAAGTGTAGCATCTCAGAAATCAGTAGCGTATCGCTATATGCACAACTGACGTGACTCAGAGCCTACACAGATACTTCCCTATTCTATTGTCACGCTAAGACTTTTGTATTCTTTTTGAAAATGGAAGAGATTTTCCGAACATATTTTGACCATGTTTTTGAATCTCAGATTGACGCTAAGGCATTCTTAATTGAGAAATTCTCAAATCTGCAGGATACATTTTGAGACTGTCATAGTATCGAAAATAAAATCGTATCGAGATTTACCATTTTTCGAGTACGAATCGCATAAAAAAAAAGTATCCCGAACTAACGCTGCATATGCCAGTAAAACTATGGCAATGCACACCCGGATGTAGTACAATCGAGAGCGCATTTAACTACAAAACGAAATCTCCTCTTAGTCACTGGTAAGATTTCACATATTGAACTAGAATTATGGATCTTCATATTTTTTATTTTCTTTCTTTGTGAAGTTTCCTAATTATTATAGTTTAACTTTACTAAATTCTACTCGCAGAACTTTTTTCAAAACATTTTATGATAGTTGAGACAACTGATATAAGATTTTATATAGCTAGCGAAGATAAGATGTTTGTATGTTAATATTCTTCTAGTTACATTTCATAGTGTTTATAGTGAGAGTTGTTTGGTTTAAATTTATTATATTATATACATAGTAGGTCTTTTTTTTAAACATTTCATGATATTCATACAACTCTGTGATAAGACTTTGCATGATAGTCAGAACTCTATATGTATTATATTAGTAAAGGTACGTACGGATTCAAACCCAAGCTAATGCGTGCATATTAGAAATATGTGTCATAATAATGCTGGGTGTCCCAGAACCCGGGGACCACCGGGCACCGACGTATTCCTTGACGAAATCTAAGACGAAAATTATTCCTGCAATGAGTACCCCTGGTTAGGATAAGTCAAATGCCCCTGTTCTGGGATTTTTGATTCTATTGGATCATATGAAGTATTTTGATGAAAAAGGAGGTGAGAAATAGTTATTTTGGATCTATGGTCTTTTTGGCGATTCACAGACTCGAAAAAGTGATTTTTATGGTTTTTATTTGTTTTTCAAGCCACATATGTATTAGAAATCTGAAAAAATTCATGAAAGTGGGTGAATTGAATACGTTTCTGTGTAATTTTTTTTAAGGTCATTCAAGGTCATCAAGACTCCTGAAAAATAGTTTTTAACACTATTTTTGATTTTTGTCCCACTTTCGAGGAGTTTGCACACAATTTCATTTTACATCCTCTTAGCGTTCACTAAATACCATTTTCATGAATTTTTATTAGATTTTTTCATTTGGTGCAACATGGTCAAAAACTCAATTTTCTCGATTTTCTGACGTTTACCACGATTCTATGGAATTCTCCATATACAATCATGTACAAATGTATGTGATCTTATCGTTAGTTTGTAGCGCTTGGGGAAAGGCTTATTTTGTGTTCTTTTTCATCTCTGTGAGACGAAAATTCGCTGAAGTATGAACATTTCAATTTTTTTTTTTCAACCTGCAATTTTTTTTCAATGTGAATATCCATTTTAATTGTTTTCAAAATTTTCTACCCGCGAATAGAATCGTCTCCATACCTAGAATAGCATATAGTCATACTACATTGAAAAACAATTTTTTCGGAGTTTCAGAAAATGATGATTCTAAAAGTAGTGAATGCCATTTTCCTACGTCAAGTTAGCCCCACACCTTTGAAAAAAATATTTTGAAAGTTGTTCCACATTGTTCTAGATTTGTTGTACAATGTTCCAAAACGAAAATTTTCCAACGTGAAGAATCGGGAAGAAAAGTAAAAAAAAAACAATTTTTTGAGTCAGCACCCCGCTTTTCGAGAACAAATATTTTTCCGATTATTCTGAATGGTTCCGATTGTTCGGAACATTGCACCTGAACCCCGAGGGCGTAGGTCCAAAATTCAACCGGATACAGTCCAAAAAATGTACACGAAAACGAAAAAAGTGGCATAAAAAAGTTCGGGTAGTTGTTCTAGCGAATCACTTTTTCTCGCTATTATCAGTTCTATTTTAGACTCACAATTCAGAGATTCTGATTTTTGGAGACGCAGAAAATGGTTCCCATCTGTATTTGGCGTCTGTTTGGACATACGACCTCGGGATTCTACCGGGAACCGGAACCATTCAGAATAATCGGAAAAATATTTGTTCTCCAAAAGCGGGGGGCTGACTCAAAAAATGGTTTTTTTCAATTTTCATCCGTATTTTTCACGTTGGACAATTTTCGTTTCGGAACATTGTAGAACAAATCTAGAACAATGTGAAACAACTTTCAAAATATTTGTTTCAAAGGTGTGGGGCTAACTTGACGTAGGTAGATGGGATTCACTACTTTTAGAATCATCATTTTCTGAAACTCTGAAAAAATTGTTTTTCAATGTAGTATGACTATACTATTCTCGGTATGGAGACGATTTTATTCAAGGGTAGAAAATTTTTGAAACAATTAAAATGGATATTCACATTGAGAAAAAAATTGCAGGTTAAAAAAAAAATATTTGGATTTTCATATTTCAGCGAATTTTCGTCTCACAGAGATGAAAAAGAACACAAAATAAGCCTTTCCCCAAGCGCTACAAACTAACAATAAGATCACATACATTTGTACATGATTGTACACGGAGAATTCCATAAAATCGTGGAAAACGTCAGAAAATCGAGAAAATTGAGTTTTTGACCATGTTGCACCAAATGAAAAAATCTAATAAAAATTCATGAAAATGGAATTTAGTGAACGCTAACAATAAGAGGATGTAAAATAAAATTTCGTGCAAACTCCTTGAAAGTGGGACAAAAATCAAAAATAGTGTTAAAACCTGTTTTTCAGGAGTCTTGATGACCTTGCATGACCTTTAAAAAAATTACACAGAAACGTATCCGATTCACCCACTTTCATGAATTTTTTCAGATTTCTAGTACATATGTGGCTTGAAAAACAAATAAAAACCATAAAAATCCCTTTTTCGAGTCCGCGAATCGCCAAAAAGACCATAGATCCAAAATAACAATTTCTCACCTCCTTTTTCATCAAAATACTTCATATGATCCGATAGAATCAAAAATCCCAGAACAGGGGCATTTGACTTATCTTAACCAGGGGTACCCTTTTCTTTTAAACCAACCGTATTCGAGTTATAGCCGACTCAAGTCGGCCAATACATTGTGACGGAACTCTTCCCTTGATCAAGAGTCGCCAGCAAAAAAAAAAAATGCGTTGGGGACTTTTTGGAAATTATTTATTTCATTTTATTTAATTGGGCGCCAGGTATCAGCTGGGATACCACCAGTGGGAATAATATGGATAAATAATAAATTTGGGGAAATAAATAATATTAGGGAAATTAAAATTTGAAATGATATTTATTAATAGTACTTAAATATCCAGGTAGCTCAGTGTTTGGTAGAGGGGAACGAGGGGTCGGTATTTGTCCTCCTCTAATGACAAATGATTATTTCGAGATTGAGCAAATAAGTTGTTTAATGATTTGAAGTGAATAACAATGGGATTAATAGATTATTAGGTTAATAATGAAAATTATTCAAACATTTAGTAAACAATGCAAATTATTTAAACATTTGATTACCAAGAGGAAGAATTAAAGCATTCAAATATAAAAAGAAATGATTATAATACAGTAGATATCGAAATATAGGTTATAATAATGAATAAAATGGGTCACAATAATAATAAGAATACAATGTAGGTCAGAATATATACAGTCGGGTGAAACAGGATAGCTATAGGATGGGTCCATAAGGAGAGTCGATAGGAAAAACGTTAGGGTCGGTCGATGGGTCGGGGTTTCGATACGAGATGGAAACTTTTGGGGAGTCGGTAAGGTAGGAATCGATTGGATAACGGCCCGGGGATTCACACAATTCGTTGAACGCAATAGGTGTTCAAACAAAGAAATGACCGTTATTCGAAAGAAATTACAACCAAATGGTAGTTCAAATATTACCAATTTATTATTAAAGGATAATTAAAGCTCAAATTCTTATGAAAATGATATGAAAATTAATTAGGTATCAAAATATTGCAATAAGGGTTACGAATATTCGTTTTTCTCTACGATATTTCTCAATAATCAATCAAAGTAATTATTCAATAACAGTTTTCGTTAGCTATTTGGGATATGGGTTAATTAATCTCGAGGGAAATCTCAAGAATAATCTCAAAACACACAACAAAGACGCGAAAGGGAAGACAAAACGACAAACGCAAAGGGGGTACGACACAACACAAAGGATTATCCCAATAACTGACGATAATTTCACACGAATAATTCTAAATTACACAAAACGGGACAAAGACAAACGAAATATTCTTTAGAAGCAATAATATTGAGTGAAGCTAAGAATCAAATCACGAAATCCCGTTTAAAAAAAAACTAATTACGTCGTATGATGCAATATCGACGATAGAGAATTTTGATGCTATTTCTTATACAGTAATGCCCCTCAATAGTCAACCCCGCAATAGTCCAGACCCCTCAATAGTCAACGAATCTCTCCTCAAGCGACCCCGTAATAAGCCGTCAACGTTCTCTTTCCATACATCCGATTCCCCCGAGACCACGCTTGACCACGCCTCTTAGAGCATGCGCACAACAGGTTCTCGGAGCAGTCGTATGTATGACAGTTGATCGCACTCCAAAACATAACCTATACAGAGTATAACCTCAACAAATCGTATATCTAATGTTTATGTTTTTCAAATTTGAATCTTTCCCATAAATTACGTTTTGATCACCGAGAGTGGACTGAATTTCGAACGCTCGTTGCATAATAGATGTGCAACTAGAATTCGGCTCACTAAAAATGAAAAATAGTCATAATATGATGAAATTGTCTGCATGCTAACGTAGTTCAACGTATAAGTCGTGGTGGCGCTGGCGCGGCTCACTAGGGTACCAGACTACGCGTATGTGTGAATTCAATGTTCTGGGTGGGGACGTGGACTATTGAGGGGCATGGAGGTCCCGAAGAGTTGACTATTGCGGGGCATTACTGTAACGGAAAGTCGAGTGAGATTCGACAGCTTACCTAGATTAATCCAATCCAAAAGATACAGATTCACAAGCACAAATAATGTTCAACAAAAGGCTCGATACAAAATCAAAGTTAGAACGCAATTACAAAAGTTAAGAACACAAAACGATACGTCTCAACGTAAGCAGTCTCTGACGAGAAGTGACGCAGAATCGATTTACTCTGCGTAGATCATTTTTGGGGGTATCTTAGGAGAAAAGATGAAGTGGGAAGATGCGTCGAAGGGGAATGCAATTGCGCGGGGAGCCGTTGTTATCCTGGCGAAACTTCTAGGCCGATGAAGTTATTTAGACTTCACATAGGTGGCAGGCGACGAATTGTCATTCGCCTGGCAATTAGGGGCAGGAGACCATTGACTCGTAGACGTTTTGAGGATTGCAGCCTTCTTGGAGTTGTAGTTAAGATTTCTCTTAACTTTCAGGATCGTTGTACGTAGAAATGGGGTGATTATATTGGGATTGTGTTGCCTCCCAATAGGTGATTTGCCTTTTTGTTCACTTTCCGTCCGTAATAGATGACGGAAAGCTTCGGCTTCATTTGTTGACGTTGATAATTTCAGTTCAACTCCATTTGTAGATCATTATTGTGGGTCGGGCAATCCAAGAATAACTGATCTCGTCTCAGGTCTTTCGTAGAATTCCAGCTCACGGCTCGCAAATTCTGGGGTTTCAGGAGGGAGTTTGCCAGGGTTATTTAGGGATGTAGTAGGAAGTTTTCTCAATTTCCCCTCGATGCGACGTTTGCAGGATTTTTAACAGAAAAATGGAAACAAAGAATATGACAAATGAGATCTTAAAATTAACTAACATAACCCTTTGAATTTGAGCTTCTTTGTTTGTTAGACTTCTCGTCAGGGCATTATTTTACTTTAATTTTTATGGTCACTCTCGACTGGGGAAAGAAGGAAGGAGATGGTCAAAGACGGGGCTAAAAGTTGCCACGTCACAACCTATACCGGTGCAGATAGGAGACCTGCACAGGACCGTATGGTCGATGCGACTCGATGGCGCATATAGCCGTATAGCTCGAGCGGCGAGCGCGTGACCCCACCGAGTGACAAAACGACGATCGCTTGGCCAGCTGTTACTCATATTTTTTATGTACACACATTTTGCCGTGGCAATCGAACGAGATTCTTAATTGCAGCGTGATTTCTTCCACTTTTTAACTTCACGAATGATGAGTAGTTACGGCTTTTGTGAATGAATGTATTCTGATAATTTTATTCCCGCAGTTGGACTGATTCACCCACTGTACTCCTGTTGCACGGACTGTTCGCTGAGCTGAATCTATCGTATTTTTTCTGATGTGACGCTCCTGTGCCGGTCTCCTATCTGCGCCGGTATTGGATGACTTGAATCGGTTATAACTCGGATATGGTTGGTTTAACAGAAAATTTGCAAGAATAACTCTCGTCTTAGATTTCGTCAAGGAATCCGCTGGTGCCCGGTGGTCCCCGTGTTCTGGGACACCCTGTATATTATGTATAATATTTTGAAGCATTGAAAATATAATTGACAGTACAGTCGGGCTTCTCAATAAGAGCGCCTCCCCTCATTCGTGATCGAGCAGTACCCCCACTACCGTGCTTGTTTTGAATGCCACTGGATTCATTCCAAGGCTTCTCAATAAGAGCGTTCAGTGAAGTTTGTTCGCAGAGGTTGTGTCTTCCTAAACACAAACGTTCACGCAATTTTAGTAGAGTCGCTTCTTGACAACACGAAGTTGATATCCCGAATCAACTGTTTACTTGACGGTAATTTTTTCACAGATAATTATCCGATTCGCGTTCGCGAAATCAACTCACAACTCACTCACTTGTCGGTTTACATTTCATTCTTTAATATCGGTGCCGATGTTATTGTCTTCCTAACCTGACTTTTAACCGCCACGTTTGACAGAGAGCCGTCTGCTAGTCCACTCTCACGGATCCCCCATTCCAGTTTTGTAGCAGCCAAAGGCGTAGACTCAATCTGGGGTCGTCTTTTGGGTTGCCTATAGTAAGGATGGCTACTTTCCTCAGAAATTCCCTGTATATACCGAGATTCACCGAGAACACTTCATTTCACGCTTGAATTACTTACCTTGATCCCGAAGTCGATTTTTATGCCTGCGCAATGCAGTGAATGCGATAATGGTAAAGTGATCCGAACTTTTGGATAAATGCAAGTACCGCTTGCAGGAGTACCACTACAAAATTTCGAACGCAAAATACTTTTGCGAGATAGGATCTTCTTCACAGGTCGGCCGAGTTACGATCTTCTTCACGCGCTGGCCGAGTTAGGATGTTCTTCACCGGTTTTCCGAGTTAAGATGTTCTTCACAGGTTTTCCGAGATACGATGTTCTTCCGCCCAGGCAACGATATATTATACAGGGTGAATTCGTGGCGTCCGAACAGATCGAACCGCGTTGAGGCGGCCGCGCGTCGAGTGCAACCGAGCGCCGGCAATTTTTTGCCAGGCAGCCAACTGCTTAAATATTGGAGCGTATGCATAGCAGAAGACTCGAGTAAATCGCAACTCGAATTCAGAAATATGGCGACGCATAGCAGAAGACTGGAATAAATCGCAACTCGAATTCAGAAATGGCGACGCATGTTGGATCGCGATCGATTGCGATGTATCTAACCTCAATATTTTAACCAATTCCAATACGTTTGCCGGTCTTGGCCGTATCGGATCTAATAATCATGAATTATTGCAATGATTATCCAGTAAAAGCGCTATCAACGGTCCACATTGCCTAGGGAGCTCATTTTAGTCGTCAGGCTCCGAGTAGGTTAAAAATACTAATAATAATGACAAGTTGATGTAACATTACGTCAATAAACTGGAAATAATGTCATTTGCTTGCTTGTACTGTTGAAAAATTGACAATATTCGTCGTGGTTATACTTTCGTATGTAACATTTCTATTTGTCTCAAAATCCAGGGGCAACACCACCATTCAACACCTTGTTTCGTGATTATAACAATATCTCGACAGCCCTTCCTCTTCGTGCGCCACAGAAGCCCAGTGGGTGATAAAAATGACTTGTCCAATACGCTCGTTTACAATTCGACAAAATGTATTCCAGTAGCGATAGATCAGGAGGCTGCGCCAGCCACTGTACTGCATCAAAACAGCCTATCCGTAGCCCTGAGAATGAAAGAATAGCTCTTCATGGGCTCTGATAGCCAGTATCCTGTTGGAATATGGTCGGTCGATCCGGTTTCCAGATAAACTTAGCTAAATTGTGACGAGTTCAAAGCTTCCACGAGTCAATCAGACTAATCAGCTCCATCATCGATCTCTATAAGCATGTAAGTTTCTACAATGAACAATGATAGTCGTCAGAAATAAATTGACCATCGCAAGTTTACGTCTCCAAGTAAGAATTCCTGTAATTTGAACATCAATCGCACAAAATTGTATACCAATATTGCTCACAGAAATCTTCTACGAAGTCAAACATTAAAACGTCCATTCCAACGGAATAATACAATTATGTAACGGTAAACGCAGGTTTGATTACGGAGTGCAAACCTGGATTCCCTTGCAGCTCCTGGAGTTTAAGGATTGTTCGAACACGCAGAAGCTGCAGATGATTCGTCACCATTCAAGTTTACGTCGATAACAATCAGGCCAGGAATATCTCTCAGACATTCATCCTCTTGGCATATTCCAACCGAACGTTGATAGTCTTGTACGCATGAGTGACCAGCCATAAACAGGCATTCTGTTGAGTTGAATTGCCATGGATAACTGTCTTCGACTCATCAGTGAAGTCTAAAATGTATGCTTTTGGTACGTGAAGTACTACTATCCTCTTTGATTCATTTTTATGTCAAAGTCTTGATGTAATACCCAGGTTGTATTTATACCAGTTTTGTTCATTCTGTCGAATTTTACTTGTTATAAATGTTATGGTGTAATCCTTCAGATACATTAATGAATAATTCTATATTATTCATCTTATTCTCCAATATTCAGTATTATTTATTACTTTCAATTAATTTTACTTTTATCAAATATTTGGATAATTTTTCATTTATTCGATTTTGTTAATAATAAACGTTCAACATTGACAAATAATCATCTTCTGTATTCGTGTATTTCCAATCCTTCATTATTTATTCTATTTCATACTATTATTCCCGATTTCTGATTCATTCAAGGGAAGCACCTATGACAATTCTGACAAAAAGCAGGTTTTTATTTTTTTTAAAGCCGAAAAACGAATATTTAAATTGTCAGATTATAGAAGGATATGTTTTGAAAAAAAGTTTCAATCTTCCGCCATGAAATTTTAGAGACGAGGAACCTTTCGCAGGGCTATGAAAGATTCATTGAGCATGAACTTTCATCGTGGCCCTGCGAAAGGTTCCTTACGTCTGAACTTTCATCGCAAAAGTTGTAAACTTTTTCGAGACATATCCTAACAAAAAATGATAAAAAAATAATAATAAAATAATAATAATAATCTGAAACTTGAACTATTCGTTTTTCAGGCATTTTCAAAATGATAGACTGATTTTTATCTAAATTTTAGTCGGGTTTTCCCTTGAATGATTGATTCAATTATCAATTCATTGTTATGAATGAATGAAAATCAATAAATGAATAATAACTTGCTAACGAAAATGATTGACGATTGAGGTATTAAATTGATAGAGAATCGCGATCTTTTTTTTGCATTCATTTATTTCAGCCATTATCATTTTTTTTCCGATTTTTATAATCGGGTCCGAGGTTGCTATAGATGCCAGTCAATTTTTTCTTCGCATTCTACTGTTGCTATGCAACTCAACTTAACAAACAGTCATTGTAAACAACGAATTTGTTGCCAAGCCACTTCTGCGTTTGCATTGTGACACCGAAGTTCCCTTATTGCAAAATTTTCGTCTGAAATATAGAATCAACAAGTGTAATCAATTTGTTAAGTAGTTTATTCACACGTTCTGAGACCAGACACGTTGTCAACTAATTTGATAATAAAATGGCGAATAAAGATAAATACTCGATTGCTGAGAAGCTATCTTGGTGTCGACACTCCTGGACGGGCCAAACTCTGCGACACATCCGGGACAACTTCGCGGTGGAGTTCCCTGCTCGTCCGATTCCGAGCATATCAACCATACAGGCGTCGGTCCAGAGGTTGAACGCAACTGGGTGCTTAGATTGTTCGCACGTCAAGTACATTCAACCCAATCGTCGTCTGAGCGATGATGATAAACTGGCTATCTGCCTCAGTTTCGAGGAAAATCAACGCACCAGTACGAGGCGTGTGGCTCAGCAGCTGGGGTTTTCGCAGTCTACGGTGCTCAAGGTGTTGCACCAACATAAATATTTTCCGTACAAGCTCCATAAGGAGCAGGAACTGTTTCCCGGCGATGATGAAGAGCGGATGAATTTCTGCGAAATTATGATGGACCGGATTGATGCGGATCCCGAACTGACGCGCAACATTTGCTTTACTGATGAGTCGACTATGGTCCTCTACGGCACACCAAATCGCCAGAATGTGCGGATATGGTCCGTGGCGAATCCGTACGAGGCGATTAGGGTTCGTACCCAAAATCCTCAGAAACTTAATGTCTGGGCGGGAATGTACAACGGCAAAATTATTGGGCCATATTTTATTGACGGCAACTTGACTGGCGCAAAGTACCTCCAGCTTCTGCAGAATCGCATAGTTCCTCGACTCCGGGCTCTGCAAGGGAATGTGAGTTTGTACATTGAGTTTGATCCTGCGTTTACTGTTACGTAATTGTATTAATCAGTTAAAATGGACGTTTATAATATCTGGACTTCGTAAGAAAGTTCTGTAAGCAATATCGGCACACAATTTTGTGCGATCAACTTTTAAATTACGATGTTCTTACTTGGTGATCCAAGCTTAGGTACGTGTTTCGAGTTTAAAGATGGAGCTGACTAGTCTGACAAGGAGTCGACCATATATCCAGGGGACGGATCTTGTTCAAACTTTTCAGGAAGTTTGCTAGTACAAAATAACTAGCGACGGCCACAGAACTTTTCGCAATGGGCCTTCGTTCTCTTGGCGAGCCTCGCTTGATAGTAGCCAGTGGCAGATGAATATTTGACGCAGGTGACAATACTTTGTTCTTTTTCATCAATTTGAGTCCTCTTAGGCTAGAATCTAGTCATCATTGTAAAATCATTATCATAATACTAGTCTGAGGCAGTTCAACCAGCTTCTAAGCTTACGATGAGCCTGAAAATGGTCCTTCGCCACAGTGAAAGAGCCTTCGGAGCTCACGTCGTTGGCTTTCAAAGAATCCCTACACGGGCCGAAGACCTTCAAACTCCCAGAACTTGTTCGACATGAGTACTAGAAGTATTCATAAAGTGCAGTTAAAAGATTTATTTTCTGATTTCTCTGTCAATATGTATTCGTCGATAATGAGAAGTGAAACATTGAATCTAATGATATGTAACAAACAAAAGAAAACAATTTTTGAAGGTAAAAGCCAGTTTTCCAATTTCACTCCTGCGTTACTTTTGTCACGTAATTTCGGACAAGTTCTATGAGTTTGAAGGTCTCCGGTCCCTGTAGAGATTCTTTGAAAGCCAATGACGTGAGTTCCGAAGGCTATTTCACTGTGGCGAAGGACCATTTACAGGCTCGTCGGAAGCTTGAAAGCTGGTTGAACTGCCTCAAACTAGTATAATGATAATCATTTTACAATTATGATCAGATTCTAGCCTAAGAAGACCCAATTGAATGAAGAAGACGTATTGTCACCTACGTCAAATATTCATCTGCCGCTGGATATTACTATCAAGCGGGGCTCGCCGAGAGAACGAGGCCCATTCCGAAGAGTTATGTGCTCCACGCTCGTTATTTTGGTACTAGCAAACATCCTAAGAAGTTTCAACAAGATCCGTCACCTGGATATAATGGTCGACTTCTTGTGAGTGTCAGAAAGAAGAGTTCAACTTTTTAGGATGTAACCAATGGATTGTTTACTCAAAAATAGGGACGACCGATCGTATTCCAGCAGGATGGCGCGCCACCCCACACAACGCTGGAAGTGAGGGCATTTCTTGAGGAGCAATTCCCGGGGCAGTGGATAAGCCGTTTCGGACCAACGCCGTGGCCAGCTCGGTCTCCAGACCTGTCCCCGTTGGATTTTTGCTTTTGGGGATATATCAAGAGCCTCTTGTATGCAACCCAAATAGATGACCTCGACGAGTTAAGAGCCAGGATTATTCATCTTTCGAGCGACCTCACCGAACATCAAATACATTGTGCTACCGATCATTTCTATGACAGACTGGGTTTCTGCGCAGCACAAGCGGGAGGAACCTTTGAAAAATTTCTATAATTATGTCATAGTTCGCAACTTCAGTGGCTCATAACATCTTGATTTTTTTTCCAAATTTATTTCGAGAAATCATACATACATCATTATTATTGGAGGTAGGATAAGGGTTGGAGGGACGGGGAGCCACCCGCCTACCCACTTCCCCCGTTCCTCCAGGGGGTTACTTGTATTGTGTCCACTGCCCGAGTATTTGTTCAGCTCGACGTTTCGGCGCTCAGTATCTAGTCCTGTCCTCAGGATGGTCGTCTGTCAACTTGCCATAACAGAGATAAATAAATACTC
Source organism: Ametastegia equiseti (assembly GCA_963989295.1). Lineage (NCBI taxonomy): Eukaryota > Metazoa > Arthropoda > Insecta > Hymenoptera > Tenthredinidae > Ametastegia > Ametastegia equiseti. Next base: position 3,112,951 of record OZ022390.1, read on the forward strand.
GATCAGTCGACACAATACAAGTAACCCCCTGGAGGAACGGGGGAAGTGGGTAGGCGGGTGGCTCCCCGTCCCTCCAACCCTTATCCTACCTCCAATAATAATAATTTTTTAAACTCTAGCCACAAAATCGCAACTTCGTTGCAATTTCTCAGCTTACGTGATGAAAAATACTGATTGTCACTTGTACCTAAAGGCTTTTTGACAAAAAACATTAGAGCACTTGCCCTTAGCTCATGACGTAAGCCTCTCGTTTGGCCTAACTAACCTTTCCGTACTCGTACTGAAATGCAACCACTGCTATCAGCTTGAAACCCATATTATTTTATGAGTGAAAAATGCATGATAACAATAGCCTTCATTCATGACATTCTTTTTACATTCTAGAGAAAGTATGGTAATCATGAGAATGTTCGAAATCAAAATGATAGATTTTGATGTTTTATGAGCCGAGGATCTCAAAAAAGTATGTGTGGTAATTCCGTTTTTCCATCTGTCTGTCTGTCCGTTTGTGCATCTACCTGTATTTGAAGCTAGAGTCGAACAGTGCAACAAATTTTCTTGCCATTCAACACCCTGTACTTCTACAGGGTTGATACGCTATCTTGATTCTAAAATTCCCTGGTTTTATCCAGATATTTCAGCCCAAAAATAGTGCGTTTTCAGGTATAGTTACAAAGTTGGGCGTGACTTTGAAATCGCTATTTACTTCAATAACCTTATGTTTTAGTTTATTCACAGTCGTTACATACTGACAGCGACTTATTATCTGAAAATTCGCATAGCTTTTAGGAATTTTACGTTACAATCCAGATAAGAATATGCAATTTCATGCCGAACGAATAAAAATTCAGTCATTTTTACCAAATTCCCTGGTTCTTCCAGATTCTCCAGGTGCGTACGAACCCTGTTATAGGTTTGACTGAATGAAAATATTATTTTCAGCATTCTAACCTCAAAATCGCAACTTCGTCACGATTTCTCGGCTCTCATGATGAAAAATAATGTCCGAAACTTGTACGTAAAGGCTTTTTGACGAATCTCGTTACAGCACTCGCCTTCGGCTCGTGCCGTAAACCTCTCGTTTCGCCAAAAAAGACTTTCCGAACTCGTATCGAAATGTACTATTTTGGTTGGGGATTTCCAGATGCGAGGGGTCATATGTATGTGTGAGCATTGTAATGTACAGCTTGATGGGTAGTGTTGCCCCTGTATTTTGCTTTTAGAATAAAAATGTGAGATACAAAAGTACAACAACGAATAATTGCCAATTTTTCATCGCTGAGCAAGTACGTATTATTTTCAGCATCTTGACTAATATCGCGTAACCAATGCCATAAGGTCGTGAGCGCCAGAAAAAAATTTTTTCCCACGGATATGCCTACAATATTTTATACGGCGTATGAAAGATTTTGGCGTTACACACAAAAAATTTCGTTTTCTTGCTGACGACCTTATGGCATCGGTAACGCGATATGTCGTCAGCTTTGTATGGAATTAATTTATACTCTGGAATTATAACTTATACTCACAGCCTAATATCCCAGATGAGCTTCTCATAAAATGTCACCGTCGATACCGCCGTTACAATACGTCGTAATTTGAAAATCTGATACGGCCGGTAGACACACATGTTGAAATCGAATCGAATATTGGAGGTTAGATACATCGCAATTGGTCCGATCCATCCACGTGACGTCATTTCAAGATTCGAGTCTGCCAGAGGTATCGATAGATGCGGTAAAATTACCTCCCTAAGCAGGGCTGGGTAATATTTGAAATGGTTCCATTTCAAATGTGCATTTGAAATGGTTCCATTTCAAATGTGCATTTGAAATGAAAATGGCATTTTACATTTTGTATTTCAAATGGAATTTTAGAAACCATTTTGATTTTATATTTAAAATTGAAATCTCCATCCGTTTAACCATTTTAAAACAGTTTCAAATACCCAAATGCTTTTTCAGGCTCTTAGCTAATCAACTGACAATTCGAATGAAAACCACACGGTATAAACGGCTGGAGCATGGAACAAAAACTTTTTTTATTTCGGATATTGATCTTGAAGGAGTTTGTTCAATACTGAGTTCATAGAATCTCATCGAAGTGATACATTTTTCGGCGGTCATATTGAATCCACAATTTCGAATTCTGCCATTTTTATTCCAAATTCGTATACCTATACCGATGGAAGGAACCGTTGAGCGTAACTGGGTTTCATACGAATCGAACATTTTTTTTTTGTTGCTCTATTTTTGACTACTTGTGCCAGATTGGCATGACGGCCGCTCGTTGGGGCGATGTCTAATTACTAGAAGTGGTAAACACGAAATATAAATATTAATTTGTTGAAACCTGGAATAAATATGAAATACCTTATACGCATATGATAATCCGCTTTATAATTTATACAGAATTTATAGTAGATGCAATCTTTTTTTGTAATGATAAGCGGATTATCCAACCGTCAGTTTCCATTTAGAAAAAAAATTTCAGAAAACCATTTCAAGTACCTATTTTACACTTCACATATAAAATGCTTTTCGAAAACCATTTGACATTTTCCATTTTGAATAGTTATGAAAGCATTTTGCATTTTCCATTTCAAATGGATTTTGAAAAGCATTCTACCCAGCCAGCCCTAAGGCGGTCATAGACTTTTGGGGTCTGTTCGGAAAGAAATTTTTAAACATTTTCGAAATTTCCAAAATGTTTGAAATTGTGAAATTGAAAAATATCAATGACTTCCCTCTTCCCTCTTTCTTTCGCCTCGCCTGCTCAACAATGCGCCGGTACGTGCTATTCATGTGCGAATCGTGTGCTATTATTACTCATATAAATTTTCGATGATGTCAAATTCAGAGCTCATAGTGTGCCACGTGCCTTACTTTCATGCTTGAATTTATCCAGGTTCGTTAAACGTTCAACCGCCGTAATATTTATTAGCCCGTTGGACTGTTCAGTTTTGATAAAAATCTTCAAATAGCGTAATAGTTCCGACGACTCGATAAAAATTGACGCCACATTTGCGGACTCACCGTGTGTCTGGTTATCAGAAAGGCGTAAGTTGATTTGTGTGTGTGTGTGTGGGATTCGCATGCACTGAACGACAACAACTGCGATTAAAGGTATCTATCGTTGTCTGCGTGTCTCCCATACCAAGTTGCTCAGTGATCGCCGTGGTTGTTTGCAAGCCGTTAAAACTATTATGCTGTCTGAGAATTTCGATCGAAACGAATCAGTTTAATTGGCCATTAAATGTTACAGCAATTAAACGTATGCAAAGTACAGTATTCCCCTGTGATGTCGCGTATCACGGTCTGGTTATTTCTTCTTCGCACGGGCCCCCTTGCCGCTAGAAGACTCAAACCCTGGGTTCTAGCCGGCATGTGCAAATACTAGACTGCTCGCTCGGGGTGGTGGGATATCTTCGTATATCGCAGTTCTCTCTCCCTGCAGCACCGTGCAGCGCGATATAGCGAGGGGATAGTAATACAAAAAATTAAAAAGATCATGATTTGAAACTGGAAAATTCCTGATCGTGCGCTTCCAAGCACACTGACAATCTAGGCCTCGATTGAAAACCCGAGTTAGTTGTATACTTGTGGCATGCATACTCGTCCTAATCGTATTCTCCGAGGCGAGTAGCGCAGGGCCTCTGGATTTCTCGGCTAGCGGTCTCGGAAGTATTGCACCGGCTGAATCACTTCAGGACCGAATTGTATGTGGGACGAGAACTTTTGCCCAGTGCGGATGAAAATTGCACAAACCTCTGTGAAATCAGGTCAGAACTTGCTCGTAGAATTCATAGTAGACTTCACTGATGAGTCGACGACAGTTATCAAACCTCCGTAATCAAACCTGCGTTTACCGTTACATAATTGTATTATTCCGTTGGAATGGACGTTTTAATGTTTGACTTCGTAGAAGATTTCTGTGAGCAATATTGGTATACAATTTTGTGCGATTGATGTTCAAATTACAGGAATTCTTACTTGGAGACGTAAACTTGCGATGGTCAATTTATTTCTGACGACTATCATTGTTCATTGTAGAAACTTACATGCTTATAGAGATCGATGATGGAGCTGATTAGTCTGATTGACTCGTGGAAGCTTTGAACTCGTCACAATTTAGCTAAGTTTATCTGGAAACCGGATCGACCGACCATATTCCAACAGGATACTGGCTATCAGAGCCCATGAAGAGCTATTCTTTCATTCTCAGGGCTACGGATAGGCTGTTTTGATGCAGTACAGTGGCTGGCGCAGCCTCCTGATCTATCGCTACTGGAATACATTTTGTCGAATTGTAAACGAGCGTATTGGACAAGTCATTTTTATCACCCACTGGGCTTCTGTGGCGCACGAAGAGGAAGGGCTGTCGAGATATTGTTATAATCACGAAACAAGGTGTTGAATGGTGGTGTTGCCCCTGGATTTTGAGACAAATAGAAATGTTACATACGAAAGTATAACCACGACGAATATTGTCAATTTTTCAACAGTACAAGCAAGCAAATGACATTATTTCCAGATTATTGACGTAATGTTACATCAACTTGTCATTATTATTAGTATTTTTAACCTACTCGGAGCCTGACGACTAAAATGAGCTCCCTAGGCAATGTGGACCGTTGATAGCGCTTTTACTGGATAATCATTGCAATAATTCATGATTATTAGATCCGATACGGCCAAGACCGGCAAACGTATTGGAATTGGTTAAAATATTGAGGTTAGATACATCGCAATCGATCGCGATCCAACATGCGTCGCCATTTCTGAATTCGAGTTGCGATTTATTCCAGTCTTCTGCTATGCGTCGCCATATTTCTGAATTCGAGTTGCGATTTACTCGAGTCTTCTGCTATGCATACGCTCCAATATTTAAGCAGTTGGCTGCCTGGCAAAAAATTGCCGGCGCTCGGTTGCACTCGACGCGCGGCCGCCTCAACGCGGTTCGATCTGTTCGGACGCCACGAATTCACCCTGTATACTATAATTGTGACGATATATGTTATGTAACATATTACATACATCATTATATCGTCTAAATCATATTATAATATGTTGAGAATTCATTACAACTGTAATTGTAGCAAAGAAGGATAATTTTGGTTTAAAATGAAAATTGCCTTGCGAATTTAGTATTTGAGAAAAAAAGATTAATTATTAGCTCTTGGGACAAAGCTCCTTAAGGGGGGGGGGGGGGGGGGGGGGGGGTATGGTCTTGAAACTTTTTTCTTTCCATTTTTTTTTCAATTTTTTTTATGAACGCACAATATCTCAAGAATGTAGTATCAAATTTATAGAGCAATTAGAGAAAAACTGACGGAGATATGGAATTTTAACCATCCGCGGCTCCAGGTCGTTCCGCGCTGCGCAGCGCTGTTACCTGGCAGCTGTTTCGTGAATCTTAGAATCCCCCTACAGTACTACATACCTATAAAAATAGGTATGTAGTGCCTGTGGACCTTATATAGATATTCAGTGAACAACCGAACAGTGTAAGTACCTATACATATAGCGAGAAAAATAAGAAAATTCGGATTTTTTCATGTAAAAATCTTTCAAGTGATTTTCCCACACTTCACGTTTTCAAAGTCGGTGACGGCTGTAGTTTGAAATGTATTGCACCAATCCTTTTCAAATTTGGTACACTCTTTCTTCGTATAATTCATGAGGTAACACTGTCGAGTTATTTTCAAATTTGTTGTTATTTTTTATTTTACAATAACAAATCTGCCGATTTTTTGAGCGAAAATCGCGTTTTTGACTTTCCAGTCTCACCAAAAATTGAAAAAAAAAAAAACTCCACAGCGTTACCTGGGGAAACTCATAAACTAATCAAATCAATTTGGTTTTTCGATATCAGATGATCGAGTGATCAGTTACAACCGTCACCGCAAAACAACTTTTTTCGGAGGCGTCTCTGGAGATTTGCCGCCAACGGCTCAGTTTTTAATATTTTTCGCTGAAATTTCCAGAAAATATCCTTGAAAGGTTACTCTAAAATACTGTAACAATTAAATTTGAAATATATTGGCCATATCTTGTAAAAAAATGTTGGAAAAAGTGTCTTTTTTCGCCGAATTAACCGTACCCCCTGCCCCCCCTAAGGGATCGTCTCAGTGTGACCCTTCGAAAAATCACTGATTTTCGCGATTTTTTGTTTTTTTATGTTGTAATAAACTAATCGATCTGTTTGTTTTTATAAATAAATACATTCATGCCGAATACAAAATGATTTTTTTTCACTTGTATTTATTTGGGTGATACACACTGAATAGAAAATATTTTAGGGGCGTATTCCTTATGAAAACCTAAGAATAAAAGTCCTTAGTTAAAACTTCGAGGCACCGTTAGTTTTTGAGTTATTAATTATTTCGTTCGACCAATGAACGAGCTAGTACGGTCATTGAATAGTGCCGGATCAAGCGGGTGCGATGAACAGGTCCCCCGGCATATGAGCTACCGAAATCGATTTTATTAATTTCATTTCCAAGGGTCCGATATCTCTCGCCACCGAATTCACAGTACCTATCTGACGCGCACTGTACGATCCGAGTCCCAGGTCGACGGAAACATTTTTTCGCCGCCCAGGTGCCGCGCTTCGGGATTTTTACCATCCTGGTCAACGGAGACATTTTTTACGCCGTCCAGGTGCCGCGCTTCGAGGTTTTCGCCAACCTGGTCGACGGAGAGATTTTTTTTCCGTCGTCCAGGTGCTCCGCTCCGGGATTTTCGACGTCCAGGTCGACTGAGAAGTTTTTTCGACTGTCCAGGTGCCGCGCCTCGGAATTTTCGCAGTCCTGGGCAATGTTGAGATTTTTCCCGTCGTCCAGGTGCCGCGTTTCGGGATTTTTGTCATCATGGTCTACGGAGAAATTTTTTCCATAGTCCACGTGCTGCGCTGCGGGATTCCTACCGTCCAGGTCGACGAACAGGTTTGTTCCGCCATCCAGGTACTGGCCTTGGAGGTTTTCGCCATCCTGGTCAATAGAGAGATTTTTTCCGCCTCCCAGGTGCCCCACTTCGGGATTCTCGCCGTCCAGGTCGACAGCGAGGTTTTTTCCGCCATCCAGGTCGATGGAGAGGTTTTTACCGCCGTCCAGGGGTCGCGCTTTGTGGTTTTTGCCATCCTGGTCAACGGGAAGGATTTTTTGACCGTTCAGGTGCCGCGCTTCGTGTTTTCTACCATCCTGGTTGACGGAGAGGTTTTGTCGACCAGGTTGGCGAAAACCTCGAAGCGCGGCACCTGGGCGACGGACCGGACCTGTTCGTCGACCTGGACGGTAAAAATCCCGAAGCGCAGCATGTGGATGGCGGAAAAAATGTCTTCGTTGACCAGGATGGCAAAAATCCCGAAGCGCGGCTTCCGGGCGGCGGGAATAACCGCTCCGTCGACCAGGATGGTAAAAACCACTAAGCGCGGCATCTGGACGGTCGAAAAAGCTTCTACGTCGACCAGGATGGCAAAAAATCACGAAGCGCGACCCCTGGACGGCGAACAAAACCTCTCGGTCGACCTGAACGACGGAAAAAAATCTCTCCGTCGACCAGGTTGGCGAAAACCTCGAAGCGCGGCACCTGGACGGCGGAACAAACCTGTCCGTAGACTTGGACGGTGAACATCCCGAAGCGCAGCACGTGGACGGCGTAAAAAATGTCTCCGTTGACTAGGATGGTGAAAATCTCGAAGCGAGGCACCTGGGCGGCGGGAAAATGTTTCCGTCGACCTGGGAATCGGATCGTACAGTGCGCATCAGATAGGTGCTGTGAATTCGGTGGCCAGAGATATCGGACCTTGGAAATGGAATTAAAAAAATCGATTCCGGTAGCTCATATGCCGGGGGACCTGTTCATCGCACCCGCTTGATCCGTTACTATTCAATGACCGTACTCGCTCGTTCGTTGGTCGAACGAAATAATTAATAAGTCGAAAACTAAGGGTGCCTCGAAGTTTTCGCTAAGGACTTTTATTCTTAGGTTTTCATAAGGAATACGCCCCGAAAATGTTTTCTTTTCAGTGTGAATCGCCCATAATTAAATAAATTGTTGAAATGACACGTTAAAAAAAAGGTCCTGTACGATGCCCACGATTGAGGCCGCAATTTTGATCTGAGTCGAAAATTTCAAAAAGAGGAAGGAAAGTCGCTGTCGCGCTATGGAGGTTTTTTTTTTTTTTCGAAATTTGAGAAAATGGCGGCGGCTTGAACAAAAAGTATCGAATTTGGCCCTTTTTTCGACAGTTTTTCGTAAAAAAAAAAAAAAATAGGAAGATTTCAACAAAAAAAGCTTCCATAGCGCGATAGAGAATGACGTTGAAAACGTTCTCTCAAAATTGAAAATAGATATCTTCAAAACTCTTCTTTTGAGAGTGGACACCACTTTTTTTTCAACGTGTCATTTCAACAATTTATTTAATTATTATGTACTAAATAAATAAAAGTGAAAAAAATCATTTTGTATTCGGCATGAATGTATTTATTTATGAAAAAAAACCAGACCGATTAGTTTATTACAACATTAGAAAAAAAAATCGCGGAAAATCAGTGATTTTTCGAAGGGTCACACTGAGACGATCCCTTAAGGTGGTGCCTCAGTCGATTTGGCCCCGCCCCCCTTCTTGCTGATTGTCAAGTGTGGACATGGCTCACTATTTCGACTATTATCAAAGCCTACGCTTCACTGACACAAATATGATAGGGCATGCACCGTGTAATATGGAATACCGAACATATGTATGCGAAAATATGTTGATTTTAGGCAACGATGAAGTCCCAATTTGTATTCCCGTAAAGCTTTGACAACTAGCGATTTCGAGAATAGCGCGAGGCCATTATTATTTCTCTTAGTCTGTCATTCTCCGCGAGACGGAGCTCAGCTCGCGAAACTCACGTCGTGATTGGTGGAATAGTTCATCGCCACCGATCCCGACTTCAGTTTCGTGCGCTGAGCTCTATCTCTCGGAAAATGACGAAATTATATGAACTACTCCACCAATCACGACGTGAGTTTCGCGAGCTGAGCTCCGTCTCGCGGAGAATGACAGACTAAGAGAAATAATAATGGCCTCGCGCTATTCTCGAAATCGCTAGTTGTCAAAGCTTTATGGGAATACAAATTGGGACTTCATCGTTGCCTAAAATCAACATATTTTCGCATACATATGTTCGGTATTCCATATTACACGGTACATGCCCTATCATATTTGTGTCAGTGAAGCGTAGGCTTTGATAATAGTGGAAAGTGAGCCATGTCCACACTTGACAATCAGCAAGAAGGGGGGCGGGGCCAAATCGACTGAGGCACCACCTTAAGACCTCAGACACCATTCGAAAATATTTACACTCGGGGAATTCCACGCCAACCGGGACAGCTTTTGACCCTGACCCCTCTCAATTTTTTTCATATTTTTTTCTGATATTTGGTAGACTGAAAGAAGTGCTTGTGATTTTTATCATTGAAAATGATTTTATTTTCGGTAGTTCAAGATGTTGTATGGCGGCTGTAGTATTTCAGATGTAACGAAATTGCGTGATGCGAAATAAAAGATGGATAGCAAACAATAGATGAACGATGGAAGGTAATGAAAGACGGTGGGCCGCACACGCTCAGGCGCTGTGTGTGACAGATGTGATGGAAATCACAAAAGGTTATCGGTTGAGGGAAAAAGGGTTAAGTGTCTGATAGAAAGAAATTAGACGGGAATATGCCAACACCGATGGATGAGAGGAACGAACGGAGAAAAAAAGAAAATGCAAGACGAAATCGGTTATGGCGGAAAGTAATGTAAATGACAAACCACCACCACCGAATACGGCAGAACGAGTTCGTATACATCGACGAAAACGTATATTGAATAGAACGATCTCGGACGAGATACGGAATACGGATGGAAATGAATCACTGAACATTTCAGGCAACCAAACGGCAAATAACGGGCAACAATATTCAATTAACCACTCTTAAAAGCGTGGATTATACATCGAGTGAGTTTGTTGTAGCCCACTGTTGATCACTGGTGGCACGAACCGAGCAAACGCCTCATGACCGAGTTCATCGAACGAATCATTATAGACATGAAATTTTCAGCTGGACTTTAAGTTTTTCACGACGCACTCGAACAATTCAACATCGCCGATCCACGAGAAACGATTCAAGGGCCGCGAAAAAAATTTTTATCCGCAACAAAAGTCATGGATGGCATAATCGCACCGGCAGTCTTCAACGCGAAAATATATAATTCGCAAGGTCTACCAAGTGTAATACATCGATGTTCCGATAGCGAAGATAAATGGACCGCAAAACCTATCAGTGAGTGGTTGGAAAGAAATCCTTATACCAACATACATGCATCGTATTTTAATTTGGCAATGCAGAGGATTCAAAATAACTCGGAGTGGTAGGTATCATTGGATTTTGTGGTGGAGAATGTGGCGTACAAGAAATTTAATCGCATTCCAAATGGAGAAGAGAAAAAAATATGTATATATTCCACGTTTGTGAAACCGACAGACGATGATTAATCCAACAGTGACGATGCTGGTAAATCTGCAACGTAAAAAATTGCAATAGCCTACAAAACCGAGGGCTGGTAGTTATTAGAGTTATTAGAATGATTATACTCAGTATGTTATCGGTGTTATTGTAATTGTGAGATATATGGTATACACACTGCGTCACTCATATACACTTGTGTGGGAGTGCATGTGTGTTGCACTGACGCATGATGCGTTGGCGTTAGAAGAAGTTAGATCAAGATTAGACTCGATACAGTCAAGACGTATAGTCCTTTGCTCTTCCCGTATATATTCTGAATAAACTAAAGACTGGTATTAAACTTGTTTAGTTTCATTACCCAAACCAATCCTAACAGTAATATTGTTATCAGAATATAAAAGCCGAATGTTAATGAGAAGTGTTCGACAAAAAAATATATATGAATAAAAAAATAATTATTATTTCAAATAGTCGCGTGATTATGAGGTGAAAATATTTTAGCAAAATTGGTATAGCATTTTCAATGAGTGCAATAGTTGCGCAGACGCAACGTAAATTTTTTCAGATTTTTATCTGAATTCGTTTTCGATTTACATATTTTTGAAAATTCGCAATTCCCGACGATCCTCAAACGTTTAAACGCCTGTATCTCTGAATCTATCAGTCGGATTACAAAATATGACCATATGAAATTCATCGGAAAAAAGTGTACTTTTCAACAAAAAAAAATGTTGGGATAATTGTGCCCCGTCCTTCATAGTGAAATCTTCGTTTAAACATGAAAACTCGATTTTTCCTCAAAGTATGACATAATTCAAATTTTTCAAAAAATTATCAAAAATACTTCGAGAAAATACAAAAATTTTGAGCTATGGCTGATTGTGGGCCTCGGCTGCTTTCTATTTTTCATAGAATTTTAATTGGTTCAATTTGAAATGTAATTTAAATTCTCTTGTAAATTGAGAAAAAATTAAGAAATCAATTTTCAATATAATTTTGATTGATTTAATTCAATTTGTTTTTCAATTTTCAATAGAATTTTACTTAATTGAATTAAAATCTCGATAAAAATTCTGTTAAAAATAGAAAGCAGCCGAGGCCTACAATCAGCCATAGCTCGAAATTTTTGTCTTTCCTCGAAGTATTTTTGAGAATTTTTTGAAAATTTTGAATTGTGTCATACTTTGAGAAAAATCAATTTTCCATGTATAAACGAAGATTTCATTATGAAGGACGAGGCACAATTATCCCAACATATTTTTTCTGAAAAGTACACTTTTTTGCGCTGAATTTCATGTGGTCATATTTTGTAATCCGACTGATAGATTCAGAGATACAGGCAGTGCCTGACAGGCTTCAGACATTTGGCTGCCCTAGGCAAAGTCAGCTGTAGCCAGTGCTGTTTCTACGGAGATAGCCGCCCGGGTTCAGCAGAATTCATCGCCGCCCCCCCCCCCCCCCCCCCCTCATTTCATACTTGTATTTTTAAAAGAAAATTTTGAATTATACATGAATACAGGGTGGTCCATTCAATTCGCTCCTGGCGAATACCTCCAAAAATAAAAAAGACACAAAAAAAGTTTGCTACGAAACTTGAAGGGTTTCGAGGGGGAAAGATGATGGTAATATGTGTTGACTTGTGGGTTTTGCCACTCCCGAGATTTTACCAGTAATTACGGATTTCAGATAGGGAACACACATTTGGATATCGTGGAATCTTATTAGCGAGATCAAAAACGAATTGAAATACGCAGAGAAAAAAAAAATCGAATTTTTCATTTAAAAAAATTTATTTGTCTCTTTTATACTATATATTCAATTTCTTTATTCAAATTTTCATTTGGTTTTTGTTTCAATTTTTCCATTTCCTGTCGATCAAGCGAATAGCGGACTCGGAAACAAGAAGAAAAATTTGAATCTAAAACAAAAATGGCAAAATTGAAAAAAAAATTGAATAACGAAATAAAAATGAAATCGTAATTCTTTTTGCTCTCCATATCTGACAAAATCAGTCTTTGATCTCGCTGTTAGCTGCTCATATCCAAAATAGGTGTGTGTTCCCGATCTAAAATCCGAAGTTACCTAGGGCGACCCTGTATGATATATCAGGAGGTTTGTATTATTATTTATTGTACTTATAATCATATCTACATTGAACGTAATCATTTCAATGGCTTGGATGTATAACTTTGCATCTCGCGAGCGACTCTGAAATCGCTTTGTAGTTGTGTGGTGAGTCTGTAGCACTACACAGCGGTTTCCTAGTGCCTCACGAGATGCAATTCGTCCAACCGATCGTGCCACCCATCGTGGGAGGATTTGTCTCTTTCGTCAAGCAAGAAGAAAAAAAAAAAAAAAAAAATCGGTGCTGCGGCCGTCCCTGGGAGCGGCCGCCCGGGTGCGATGCACCCGTTGAACCCCGGCTAGAAACGGCACTGGCTGTAGCCGCCCCTATATTAGCCACAATGGGTTTTTTCATGGGTGTAAGAAATACTAATAATTTATATCTTTTAATCAAAATGACATTCATCAGGTTTGATAGCTCAACATAATAGTACATTATGCAACAAGGGAATAAAGTGGAAGATTATTCTCGAAGGTAAGTTCGAAGGAATATCCGCGAGGGCAGTAAGCCTGAGGGAATAATCTGCTTTATTCTCATGTTGCACATAGGACTTTATTTCCGACTCAACCGTGGTCACTTTTTTGACCTGAAGAGTGGGACCCACGCAAAAAAGCGAAGTATTCCAGATTTTCCGCGGCGCATAAGTCTGGAGACTGAAATTCATTGAAGATTTATAATAATGTGGAAAGGGAATAGTCAAGACCAAAGATAAAACAAATTTTAAAAATTTGGAAAAAAAAAATTTATAAATTAAAAAAGAAAAATTTTTGGAAATAATTTCAAGAAATCATAAATATGCGGGACATGAAGTACTTCATGTGTCGCAAATCTACTTTATGTTCCGCAAATCTTACTTTACGTCCCGCAAATCTACTTTACATCCCGCAAATTTACTTTTCGCCCCTAAATGCGCAAAAAAGTGAATTTGCGGGACAAAAAGTGGAGCAGGGAATCAAGTCCTACTTTTGTCCTGCTTTTTAGGTCAAAAAAGTAGTCTTTATGATTGAGTCGGCAATAAAACATCAAATGTGCTGAAATAAAAATGGACTTTTTTCCTTCTTTTTTCTAAGGCTTACATCTTCCACCGTCAACATTTTGACGAAGCAAAATTATTTATTAGATTGTCATATGACAGTATCTTCATTATTTCGTACTCTATCGACATGATGGCAAGTCCAGACAGACGATCGTTATCCATTGATGACCGCAGATAGTTTTCGAACAATTTTAATTTAGAAAAAGATCTCTCCGCCGATGCTACTGTGACCGGTAAAGTAAGAAATATGCGTAGAGCTATGAAAACATTTGGATAAACTGCGGCCATACTGTTTCTGTGTATGTAATTCAGTACGCCGAGTGCATTAGTTGGCAGTTTGGTGAATCAAAAAACCACCATAGGCCGGCGGCCGCCCCGAAGGTATTGCGCCCTGAAGCGATTGCCGCACTTGCCTACCGTCTGAAGCCGGCCCTGGATACAGGCGTTTAAACGTTTGACGATCGTCGGGAATTGCGAATTTTCAAAAATATGTAAATCGAAAACGAATTCAGATAAAAATTTGAAAAAATCACAAGCACTCTTTTCAGTCTACCGAATATCAGAAAAAAATATGAAAAAAATCGAGAGGGGTCGGGGTCAAAAGCTGTCCCGGTTGGCGTGGAATTACACGTATGTAAATATTTTCGAATGGTGTCTGAGGTCTTAGGGAGCTTTGTCCCAAGAGCTAATAATTGATCTTTTTTTCTCAAATACTAAATTCGCAAGGCAATCTTAATTTTAAACCAAAATTATCCTTCTTTGTTACAATTACAGTTGTAATGAATTCTTAAACACATTATATTATGATTCAAACGATATAATGATGTATGTAATATATTACATTAAGAGGCTCGATAGAGCCTCGAGTCAAGTACATTAAAAAATTGAATGCGCGCAGCGCGAGACTCTGACACGAGTCTCTATACTCGTATCACTATAACTCTTCCGCATGGGCAGCGGAAATTGGCGGAAATATAAATCGTATTTTCACTCTCCAGGAGATATGCACACACTTTGCAATATGTATGTATAATCTAGAGTAAAGAAGCTTTGATTTAAGCCTTATCTGAATGCGGTCGGTGCACAGATACTAATCTTATGATCAAATCAATTTTTCGACCCCTCGTTTCGGTCTTTACGTTTTCTTCATCATCATCATCGCCTGCAGTAAAATAAGACCCATGCGAATATGAAACAACATAGATACAATGTATACTCTCTGGCCAATGACAGAGAGGTAGATATAGTCTGTGGCCAATGAGAGAAAGGTAGACGCCAGTAGACGCCGTGCTTTGGCTACTTCTCGAAAGGGTATATGCCCAAGCAACGGAGCTGAATGAATGAGTAGACGCCGTGCATGCAGCAGACGATACTTCGAATTTACGAAACTGTCACATCGTTTGTCACACACATAACGTATACTTTCGTACAACTGTTAACCAACATTTCAGTAACGAAGCTCTTGATTTTCCAAGAAAATGATATTCGTTCAAAATATCCTGCGGGAGTGGGATCCAACATGGCCGCGTGTCTACCCTGCTGGAAGTCAATGGATAGAATCTTTATCCACTTGAATCACTTCGAATCATTTAGATAAAAAGGGATAAGAAAAATGAATCCAATCTTATCGACGGTCTATCTTTACGAATCTCTTGCTGTCCTCTTTTGAATCCAAACTGGAGCCAATCCTTTTCAATGTCTGATTTCCTATCTAATCCAATCCACCGTCTATCTTTGTGAATCTTTTTCTCTCCGATTTTGATCTGAAATGGGGCCTATCCTTTCCAATCTCTAATTTTCCATCTAATCCAATCCACCGTCTATCTCTGTCAATTTTTTTCTATCCAATTTAGATCTGGAATGGGGCCTATCCTTTCCAATCTCTGATTTCCTGTCCAATCCAATCCACCGTCTATCTTTGTCAATCTTTTTCTATCCGATTTTAATCTAAAATGGGGCCTATCCTTTCCAATCTCTGATTTTCTATCTAATCCAATCCGCCGTCTATCTCTGTCAATCTTTTTCTATCCAATTTAGATCTGAAATGGGGCCTATCCCTTCCAATCTCTGATTTTCTATCTAATCCAATCCGCTGTCTATCTCTGTCAATCTTTTTCTATCCAATTTAGATCTGAAATGGGGCCTATCCTTCCCAATCTCTGATTTCCTGTACAATCCAATTCATCGTCTATCTTTGTCAATCTTTTTCTATCCGATTTTAATCTGGAAAGCGGGCTATCCTTTCCAATCTCTGATTTTCTATCTAATCCAATCCACCGTCTAACTTTGTCAGTCTTTTTCTATCCGATTGAGTCTGAAATGGGGCCTATCCTTTCCAATCTCTGATTTCCTGTCCAATGCAATCCACCGTCTATCTTCGTCAATCTTTTTGTATCCAATCTAGATCTGAAATAGGGCCTATCTTTTTCAATCTCTGATTCCCTATCTGACCCGATCAACCGTCTATCTTCGAGAATTTTTTTCTATCCGATTCGAATCTGGAATGGGACCTATCCTTTTCCTGGAATGGGGTCAATCCTTCTGTATCCCCGATTTCCTACCCACTCCTATCTATAGCCAATCTCTCTGAATGTATTTCAATGGCTGCTGAAAATCAGAGTCGGGTCTATCATTTCGTATCCTCCATTTCCTATCCACCCCTATCCATAGCCAATCTCTCTGAATGTCTTTCAATGGCTGCTCAAATGAACAGTCTAGTTTATCCTTCTGTATCCCTAATTTTCGATCAACCCCTATCCATAGCCAATCTTTCCAAATGTCTTTCAATGGCTGCTCAAATTTAAAGTCCGGTCTATCCTTCTGTATCCCCAATTTTCTATCTACTCCTATCCATAGCCAATCTCTCTGAATGTCTTTCAATGACTGCTGAAAATCAGAGTCCGGTCTATCATTTCGCATCCCCAATTTCCTATCCACCCCTATCCATAGCCAATCTCTCTGAATGTCTTTCAATGGCTGCTCAAATGAACAGTCTAGTCTATCCTTCTGTATCCCCAATTTTCGATCAACCCCTATCCATAGCCAATCTTTCCAAATGTCTTTCAATGGCTGCTCAAATTTAAAGTCCGGTCTATCCTTCTGTATCCCGAATTTTCTATCTACTCCTATCCATAGCCAACCTCTCTGAATGTCTTTCAATGACTGCTGAAAATCAGAGTCCGGTCTATCATTTCGCATCCCCAATTTCCTATCCACCCCTATCCGTAGCCAATCTCTCCGAATGTCTTTCAATGGCTGCTGAAAATCAGAGTCCGGTCTATCATTTCGTATCCCCAATTTCCGATCCACCCCTATCCATAGCCAATCTCTCCGAATGTCTTTTAAAGGCTGCTAAAATTCAAAGTCCGGTCTATCCTTCTGTATCCCCAATTTCCTATCCACTCCTATCCATAGCCAATCTCTCTGAATGTCTTTCAATGGCTGCTCAAATGAACAGTCTGGTCTATCCTTCTGTATCCCCAATTTTCGATCAACCCCTATCCATAGCCAATCTCTCCGAATGTCTTTCAATTGCTGCTCATATTCAAAGTCCGGTCTATCCTGTATCCCCAATTTCCTATCCACCCCTATCCATAGCCAATCTCTCCGAATGTCTATCAATGGCTGCTGAAAATCAGAGTCCGGTCTATCATTTCGTATCCCCAATTTCCGATCCACCCCTATCCATAGCCAATCTCTCCGAATGTCTTTTAAAGGCTGCTAAAATTCAAAGTCCGGTCTATCCTTCTGTATCCCCAATTTCCTATCCACTCCTATCCATAGCCAATCTCTCTGAATGTCTTTCAATGGCTGCTCAAATGAACAGTCTGGTCTATCCTTCTGTATCCCCAATTTTCGATCAACCCCTATCCATAGCCAATCTCTCCGAATGTCTTTCAATTGCTGCTCATATTCAAAGTCCGGTCTATCCTGTATCCCCAATTTCCTATTCACCCCTATCCATAGCCAATCTCTCCGAATGTCTTTCAATGGCTGCTGAAAATCAGAGTCCGGTCTATCATTTCGTATCCCCAATTTCCTATCCACCCCTATCCATAGCCAATCTCTCTGAATGTCTTTCAATGGCTGCTGAAAATCAGAGTCCGGTCTATCCTTCTGTATCCCCATTTTCCTATCCACTGATTCTATCCATAGCGACGTGCAATTATCATATCGTGAATATAATGTTACTCGAATTTGATATAAAATTTCTTCTATCACCTAACAGCTGGTGTGCAATGTGAATAGAATTGAAGAAACATCATTACATATTTTATTTTATTTCATTTCTCGACGATGTGTCATGTATATTTATACTTATATATCAAATGTAATATAATCGCAAGAATACATACGTGAACTCACTGCAACCACGTGAAAACTATATTTATTTTCAACAATTGTTCACTATAATTTGATTCGCATAATCCAGTTAGGTATGAGATAGAACGAGATCCACATAAGTATGTACGGTGTTGGACTCACATATATGGATAGTATTATACAGAACACGAAAATCTAAAGCTGGTTGAATTGTAATTGACTTTGAGAAGGATTCGCACGGATAGACTGGATTCGACTAAATAAGAAAACGGGGATGGGAATGGACAGACTCGACTTTGAATTCTAATAGTCATCGAAAGGGATTCAGGTGGATAGACTGTAGATACGACTGGATAAGAAAACGGGGATAGGAACGCATAGATGCGATTTTGAATTCTAATAGACATTGAAAGGGATTCAGGTGGATAGACTGTGGATACGACTGGATAAGAAAACGGGGATAGGAACGTATAGATGCGATTTTGAATTCCAATAGACATTGAAAGGGATTCAGGTGGATAGACTGTGGAAACGACTGGATAAAAAAACGGGGATAGGAACGTATAGATGCGATTTTGAATTCCAATAGACATTGAAAGGGATTCAGGTGGATAGAATGTGGATACGACTGGATAAGAAAACGGGGATAGGAACGTATAGACTCGACTTCAAATTCCAAGAGTCATTGAAAGGGATTCAGGTAGATAGAATGTGGATACGACTGGATAAGAAAACGGGGATACGAACGGATAGACTCGACTTTGAATTCTAATAGTCATTGAAAGGGATTCAGGTGGATAGAATGTGGATACAACTGGATAGAAAATGGAGGATTCAAAACATTCCGTAGACATTCGATAAGTAATTCTAAGTCCCCATCCCGAAACAGTGTTCATGTAGAATTAGTGAACTTAAATAACAAGACGAGAGCGTGGCGCAGCGCATAGGACGTGCGACTATAAATTCGGCCGTCGAGGGTTCGAATCCCCAACTGAAACGATGCAATTTATAAAAAGGTATCAGTTCTCACTGCACTCACTCCGCCGTCTGGATCTATCAACTAAATTGTGATTCATATTTTTTTTCCATTTTTCACCAAAAAAAATGGCTGCCGTCAAAAAAAGATTCAAGTGGGTATTCAAATGGATAGACCTCCGGAGATACTTTGTGGATAGCAATGGATAGAAGAATATGGATAGAAAAGGATACGAATTTGTCGAGCCCAATGATCTACCTTAGGATAAAGAAAGATAAAGTTGGTGGAATGTGAGGGATAGGCGCAAAGATCTAAAAAGATACACACAAATGAATATTGAACTAATGGATAGGAAGAGATAGCGTTTCAGAGATTGTCTGGGATAGAGACTGCTTATCATTTTCTATCGTTTGTCGTATCCTGGCGGACGCTTGTGGATAGAGGTGTGCAGATCGTATAGTTGCCGGGGATAGGAAATGTCTATCCCTTTCTATCTACAGGTATAAGTCTATCCCTACCTATCGACGAACAGTCTATCTCTCTCTATCCACGATTTTTTATCCCTTCTTATCTTTTTTGCAATCCAACCTGACGGCGACCGTGGATAGAGGTGTGCAGATCGTATAGTTGCCGGGGATAGAAAATGTCTATCCCTTTCTATCCACAAATAGTCTATCTCTTTCTATCTTTTTACTTCCAGCAGGGTAGTTGGTCACCAGTAGAATCGTTCCCAGTATTTTCTCAGAAAAACGTGTTAAACTTAAAGACTCAAAGACGAACAGCTTACCAAAGCTGTGGTATCAACCCAGAGAGTAAATAACAAAAAAAAAAAATTGATCACTCGTCGATTTGATGTACACCAGATTACAGATTTCAAAGATTACAAAAGATTACAAAAGATTACAAAAGATTACAAAGATTTCAAAAGATTACAAAGATTACAAGAGATTTCGAAAGATTACACAAGATTTCAAGGGATTACAAAAGATTACACGAGATTACACGAAATTATAGAAGATTGATTTCAAAGATTACAAGAGATTTCAAAAGATTACATAAGATTTCAAGAGATTACAAAAGATTACACGAGATTACACGAGATTACAAAAGATTTCAAAGATTTCAAAAGATTACAAAGATTACGAAAGATTTCAAAGATTACAAGAGATTTCAAAAGATTACATAAGATTTCAAGAGATTACGAAAGATTACACGAGATTACACGAGATTACAAAAGATTAATTTCAAAGATTACAAGAGATTTCAAAAGATTACATAAGATTTCAAGAGATTGCAAAAGATTACACGAGATTACACGAGATTACAAAAGATTCCAAAGATTACAGAAGATTTCAAAGATTACAAGAGATTTCAAGGATTACAAAAGATTACACAAGATTCTCGAAGGGGTGTACACCAGATTACACGAGTGATTAACCCCTCGGGACAACCAAATTAACCAAAAATAAAAGGCAAAGGCCAGCCAGAGGGAGTTAAATTCTAACGGATTGGTTCGGGGACTCAAAAGCGACTAAGTAAAACGGAAAGTGAGAGGAAATTGAAAAGGCACATCTACAACGGAGAGGATCTCTCGAAGAAATCTGAGAAACGGACGTCAAGCCATCTCAAACGAGGAAGGACGGACGGACGAGTACGTAGCAACAAGTGGATCCGTAGCGCCAATTTATAAGTCCAGCAAAACAATCCTAGACGCAAAGGAACCAAGGTCAGAAGTCTATTATTTCCCGCTAATAAATTCCATGCCTACTAACGCCTATTAGACTAACAAAACAAACCAAGTTTAGATAAGGACAGGAGAAATAGATAGACCAAGTGGGTAACCTTGGTTTTGACAAACAGACCAGTCAGGGGTTCCCCTTACTATTATAAGACCATATACCTCCTGAAATTGGGGGAAAATAAGCTTAGGAGAAAGAGAAAGAGGAGAGAAGAGAGATCTCAGTCTGAGCGACTCTAGTCCAGAAATAAGGAAAGCTTCTAGAATAAATTCCCCTGGTCGTGCTAGCAATCCATCCCTTATAGAAATACAAGCAATAATAGGAGCCGAAGGCCCCGGGGGTGCTGACCTAATAGAAGAAAGGGACTCACGCCAAGGTGTTACACTCAATGAAAAGGTTAGCCGACGTATCCATTTTTTCTTGGTTAAGCAAAAATTAGTCAGAACATCTGCTCAGAATAATACAAGAACTAGGGCTCATGGTCACAATGACCATTTTTAAATGTAGCGATCTAAATAGCGACTTTATCATTGTTTTTGTCGATGCATCCACTGCCTAGGTATGGCAGACAAAGCGTGGCTGGGACAGCCAAGTCGTTTGATGAATGCTTGGTGCCCAAGTCATAGATTACGCCATCCCGTTGTCTTACGAGCATTCGGGTGTTTGTAGTCAGAGTGATCAAGTCGTGAGTGTTCGTAGTCAGTTCATTATTCAATAATAATGGACAAGAGCGTGATTTTTCCCCATAGAAGACAATTCTATTGTTAGACTACAAAAATCAAAGGCCAGGGTGTGATTATTGTAAGCTCATATTGTTTTAGTTTGTGAAACAATGGAATAGTGCGATCCTAACCTCACATCACCACTCACTTACTGATTGAGCGTTGAACATCACTCAACTTGGGAATATATAGACTTACTGTCGGCGCAAAAAGGTTAGAGCCCTGAGTTTCAGTGGTCATAACTTTTGAGGGAAAAATCATAGAACAAAAAATCAAAAACGATCGTAGGGCGTCGAGTTTTCTGCGTTCATGGATCATTCACAAATTTCGGTGCGAAAATCGTGCCAACCGCAGTGACCTCCAAAGGGTCAAAAAACGTAGTTTTCTGGGGGTCTATTGCCGTTCGTCAAGTTTAACTCGTCAGCGTTCGTCTAAAAAAGTGTTCAAAATCTGAAAAAAATCATCAGTATTCCCCGAACATTCACAAACATGATGGCTTTCGGAATTTCGGAAAATCTTGGAAGACCTCGACGTCAGGTGCAAAAAACTCCGATCGTGCGATTTGGAGAACGGCTCGGTACCGGTGACCCTGAGATGGCTCAAATTTTTCGTCGAAATATACACTATTCGATTCCGTGATCAGTTTCTAATTCGCAATACTGAACTTGCAGATATTGACGCCGACAATTTTCTCAATATCCACTGGGCGACGTGCGCCCGAGTCGCGATATTCGTCGCTGCATTTTCCCCCCTTCGGCCCGGCTGTCGACTCAATTGTTGCTTGCAGACCGATTCGTTTCATATTGCATACTATGGACAGTAAGCAACAATTGAGTCGACAGCGGGGCCGAATGGGGGAAAATGCAGCGACGAATATCGCGACTCGGGCGCACGTCGCCCAGTGCATATTGAGAAAATTGTCGGCGTCGATATCTGCAAGTTCAGTATTGCGAATTAGAAACTGATTACGGAATCGAATAGTGTATATTTCAACAAAAAATTTGAGCCATCTCAGGGTCACCGGTACCGAGCCGTTCGCCAAATCGCACGATCGGACTTTTTTGCACCTGGCGTCGAGGTCTTGCAAAATTTCAAAAAATTTCAAAAGTCATCATGTTTGTGAATGTTCGGGGAATACTTATGATTTTTTTCAGATTTTTAACACTTTTTTTGGACGAAAGCTGACGGGTTAAACTTCACGAACGGCAATGGACCCCCGGAAAACTAAGTTTTTTTACCCTTTGGAGGTCACTACGGTTGGCACGATTTTCGCACCGAAATTTGTGAATGATCCATGAACGCAGAAAACTCGGCGCCCTACGATCGTTTTTGATTTTTTGCTCTAGGATTTTTCCCTCCGAAGTTATGACCACTGAAACTCAGGGCTCTAACCTTTTTGCGCCGACAGTAGTCGTGCTACTTCTATGAAACCTATGTTCTTCAAAATATGATACTATGATTGTTGAAATAAATATATGATATTATGTTTACATATGAGGCCCGGGTATATTTTGATACGATGTTCTGACCAATGAATTAGACAGTTGCATGCTCCAGCACAATTGGATGAGACAGCCAAGTCAATAGCTTCATCGGGCCAAACTTAGTTGGGCGACACGACCAACTTCAACTTATCAATTAAAAATAGCTATCTCAGCCAACAAATGAGATGGCTCTCCAGAATCCAACTAAATATAGTTGGATACCGGGACCAATTCATGGGTCCCATGCCCAACTTTTTCTTTTAGTGTAGGGAATACGACAGTCAACTACAGGCGGATTCAACCGTTCCCTCAGGGGATGACCCTGAGGAGGAGACTGATCGGCACCCACAGGAATTGATCCCTGAGGATCTTCTGGAAGCCCAAAAAAAATACAGACTAGAACTATTCAGACAATCAGAAAACCGGTGCAGGTCTCAGTGCGTTTTACCCTATATGTGGTATACATTTTTGATAAAAACCCAGCAAAAAACCTAGGAAACGTCCATACGGTCATCTTAGGGGGGGTTGTTAGAGAGCACGGGGTAAAGGTCAGAAGTATAAATAGCGCTGGAACGGAAAAAATAGCAATCCAGTTCGAATAATTTGATCTTGCCAACTAGTTTGTTGACAAGGATATTCATAGTCTGAACAGAAACTGGATTGCTCTTATTCCCAACTCAAGTATATACACTGTCGGCATCTTCCACCAAATGCCAATAAGTTTCAATGAAGCAGACATTTGGAAGGGTATAGATGAGGAATCAAAAAAAAAAAAAAAAACATAGCCAAAATAGAGTGTTCAAGAAAGAAAGTGGTCTATGAGGAGGAGGGCAGGGAAATTACGGAGTTCGAGAATACAGGCACGGTCAAACTGTTTTCAGACTCTGGGCTTCCTAAAGCCATCTGGGTATTTGAAAACCTTAGATTCGTGGAACAATTCGTTGCAAAGGTCAAGAGATGCCACAAATGCCAGAGATTTGGTCACATCGGGGGTAATTGCAGGCATACACCGAGGTGTGAACGCTGTGGCGCAAATCATAATTCGGAATTCTGCAACAATGACGTCAAGTGCGTAAACTGCTCCGGTCCTCACCTAGCCTCAAACAAGGAATGCATCGTGCATAAATTTAACAGAGAACTAGTGTCGCTTAGGGCCTCTTTGGGGAATAACCTCAGAGAGTCGGAGCATATCACTCAGGCTTTTTATCAGTCAGTTCATAACATCTCGAAAGTAGACTCATGCGTAGTTGATTATCCGGTAGCACACTTTAGTAGGTTCAGCCAGCAGATACCTCCCCCACAGGAAGCCCGGGCTCCAGAGGGGCACGTAGAAGTCGCAAGCAGGAGTCTACCAAAATCTCTGGTGCAAAGTAAAAGTAATGCCAGTCACTTAGACATTGATCAAAAGATTAGAAGTGAAGAGAGCAGGAGACTACAGCAAAGATTAGGACAGGAAATTCTTGACAAACTAAAGGGGAAACTTCAAGGCCTCTCGGAAAGCGACTCAGATGCATCCAGGACCTTAAAAAATATTGAGGCCATTACACTCCACGAGGTCCTTCAAGACTTACAAAACGATCCTTCGTCCTAAGACCCGCCGTCTCCTCAAGCAAACTCCTCTCATTTATCCAACCTACAATAATCAGTATACATACATATAAAGAAATAACATTAATAATAATTAATAAATAATGAACAACAAAATAATAATAATAATAATAATAATAATAATCAAAAATAATAATATTAATAGTAATAACACTAAATATAAAGAACAAGGGGAACATAAATAAATAAAGGAAAACTGCAAATTAACAAAACGGATACACGTCCTTAAAAGGTACGGCCCCCTATCGGACTGTTAGGTGAGCGGTGCCTAGACAGACAATATCAGGGATGGGATTCTGTAACTCTCCGCTAACTCCGCTAACTCCGCAAAGTCCGCTAACTCCGCTAACTCAGCGGAGACCGTTGGTTGGCTAAGAAGCCAACCGACCGACCAATCAGAGACCGCTTCGGGCCTCGGTGGTGCCTATACGGTGGTGCTGTGTACGGTGGTACCCTGTACGGTGGTGCCGTGGGCTTTGGCCGGCCGCCAATTGCAACAAATAAACAAACGCAAGAGCTCCTGTCACTTGATACATATGCATGAATTTCATAAGAATAAAGTGGAGAGATGAAAAGGTGGAAAGAAAACGAATAAATGAATCAAAATATTAGACTGTGGGCTACAGGAAATAGGACTATAGGAAAAAGGTACTGGGAAATAAGCGATAAGAAATAGGCACCACCGAAATCCGAAGCGGTCCCTGATTGGACGGACCGTTGGCTTCTCAGCCAACCAACGGTCTCCGCTGAGTTAGCGGAGTTAGCGGACTTTGCGGAGTTAGCGGAGTTAGCGGAGAGTTACAGAATCCCATCCCTGGATCAGCTTCACAGATTCTGCTATAGAGGCTTTGGTCGAAGTGCAGATTCTTAGATCATAATTAATGAAGATAAGTCCCCAGAAGAAAGCTAGAGATATAGGAAATTGTAATCCTCATTAGGAAATAGCAAGAGTTCTCATTAGAAAAAAAAAAGAAAAAAAAGTCCCATGGAGATCATATCATGGAATATAAACGGTCTCAGATCGAAAATTAGTGAAGTCTCAAATATCCTTCAGGAGTGTGACGTGCTTTGTCTCTCGGAGACCAGAATGACCCCTCAAGCGAAATATTACCCAAATTTCAAACATTTCAACTGCGTCAGGCGGGATAGAGGCGTAGGCAGTGGCGGCGGGTGGATCACTTTAGTCCACAAGAGTCTTCAATACTCATCGATCACCCTAAATAGAATCCCGGTGGGGGTAGAAGTATTAGGGACGCAGATTACATACGGAGACAGGGAGATCCATCTATTCAATGTTTATATTCCCCCTCAAGCAAGGGTTCAAAAAGAGGACTTATTGGTCTTCTTTTCAGAAATGGCTCAGTTCGCAAATCTAATTATATCAGGGGATCTCAACGCCCACCATGTCGACTAGGGGAGCGATCTAAGAAACGCGAGAGGGGATTGGTTATCGGACATCATTATAAATCTGGACCTAAAAATTCTGAACACAGGGGAAACCACGAGAGATCACCCTATCCCAGGCTGGAAAAGTGTCCCGGACATTTCCATATCCTCCACGGAGATGGGCATAGTCATAAGATGGGAAACCATAGACGATTTGATAAGAAGCGATCACCTTCCCATGAAGATCACAATAGATGAGGGATCAACTCACAAATCAGATATTTGCAGCAGAATTGGCACTAAAAGAGTAGAGTGGGGGACCTTCGGTGAGTACCTAAAGGAAAGAATAAAAGACTCGGTCCCAATAAATGCCTCCAATTACATCACTGAATATGACAATCTCATTAAACACATTAAATCGGCTCTTGAGACAGCAGGTGCGCTCATGCTAGATGAAAAAGGACAGAGAGGGATCCCAAGGGTTCCCAGCTCGGCCATTTGGTGGGACGTGGAATGCAAGGAAGCGGTAGACAAGAGAAGAGAGGCTCTGAAAAGATACAAAAAAGATTCATCGGACATAAACTGGGAAGCTCACATAATCACATGTGAAAATGCTAAACGAGTAATCAAAAGGAAGAAAGAAGAAAGTTTCACGAAGTTTTGCAACTCACTCAACCCATCGGTTCCATTAGGACAAATCTGCAAATTGATCCGAGGATTCAAAAGCAGAGCCCTGCAGGTCCAAATTGGATCCAGAGATTCAAATCGAAACCAGAAGGATCCTGCCTTGGGGGAAGCATTCGGGAAAACCACGGCAAATCACCCTATGCCGGTTGAACCACCGAATTGGGAGTATTCCTACAGTCAAGGGACGATACTGGATAAAGAAATATCCAGGCCAGAACTAGTACATGCAATCGAGGTCTCTAGAACAAAATCGGCGCCGGGGTTAGACCACATAAGTTACGAAGTTCTCAAAAACCTCCCTGGGACGGCCATATCGAGACTATTAGATATTTACAACCATATTCTAACTCACAGTACCATTTCGGAGGATTGGAGTAGATATAAAGTATGTTTTATTCCAAAAACAAAGGGCAAAGGGTATAGACCAATAGCAATGTCCTGTTGTGCGCTAAAGATCTTCGAGAGAATTATAAATGACAGGCTCACATGGTGGGCCGAAACGAACAAATTCCTACCAAATGGATTCAACGGATTTAGGCGAGGAAAGTCATGCTACGATAACCTGGCAGAATTAAAGCTAGACCTAGACATGGCTAGATTGCAAGGGCTTAAGACAGGGGTAGTTTTCATAGACATTCAGGGGGCATACGATAACGTTAACATTCCCATCTTGATAGACCAATTAAAAACAAGAAAGATTCCGCCCAGGGTTGTTAAACAACTAAGTCTTCTTCTTTCCAAAAGAACCCTCACTGGTTATTCAGAGGGAAAATGCTTGGGTTCAAAAGACACTAACAAGGGCCTGCCACAAGGCTCAATTTGAGTCCGTTACTATTTAACATCTACATGGCAGATATCGGGGAACACATGCCGGGAAACGTGAGCTTATCCTCTTTCGCGGATGATTTTAGAATAAGCTCTTCCAACTCAAGCATAAAGATGATATCCAAAAACTTGGAAAACTATCTGGCTGCACTGGACAACAAGCTAAAACATAGGTTCCTTCAAATATCCTACGCTAAAACCAAATTTATGGTATTTAACTATAAGAGTTCTCCTATGAAAGCAAATAAGGTCTACATAAGTATAGGCCAAAACAAAATCTCAAATGTCCTTCAGGCCAGGTATCTTGGGGTTACATGGGACAGTAAGCTTAAATGGGAGGCGCACCTGACACAGGTTAAAAAAAAGGCATGCAAATTGCTGAACATCTTGATAGCCATATCCAGTTTAAGGAGGGGTGCTCACCCTGAAACAGTCATCACGCTGTACAACCCAGATAACCAAGTGTGTCTTTGCCAAACGTCTGCTTGTCTTGCTGCAATTTTTTTTGGCTTCTTGCCAAGTATTTGCTCGAATGTTTTTCATGTATTAGAATTTGCAGCAAACGTACGACAATAATTGCCGTCACTGAGCAGCAAGTGACAGACGACCTAATTTTAGTACTTTTGTTGAAAATATACTAGCAACTCAAAATATATTCGAACAACAACAAACTGATAACATACATTGTTAGCGATTCATGTGTTTATCGCAATTCCTAAAGCAAAAGATTTCCAATGAAGTGCATTTTTAGAAAACTCACTGCTCTAAAATTATTATAGGCCTCTGCTCAAATCCATAGGATTATATTTGAAAATGACGATTGTTGCTGTATATCGTTCGCCTTCTAATTTCGTGCTCCGTTATTGGTATAATAATTCCCTATGCCGTATCATATGAACCGTATTCAGTGTCTGCCTTCCAATAACGACGTCGTAGATGAGTGGATAGCGTGCCGGACTCGTAACCAGAACACTTCTAAAAACCAGGTTCGCGCCCAGGACCGAAGTGAAGGAATTTTTCAGAACTGAATCGGAACGTAATGAATATCAAAATCATGTCTTCGGTCGGGTGTGTTCGATGGCGAAAAAATTCGACTTTATGACAATCTCGAAAACAGTTTGTTGATTTTGTTTTTATTCAGTGACAGTGTGTCGTACCACCACAAAGCTTATTTGCATTTTGCTGATGTATTGCCGACAGTTTTTGTTGAGATGTTTCGCTCTAATTTTGATAGCAATTGAGGACACACCTTGCTCCGATATTGATAGCAATGCTCTGCACACATTGCTGTCTTTTTGCCGCCAAATTTGCACGCATGTTGTTATCTGGGAAAGGGATGATAAGACCGGGTCTTGAATGGGCAGGCTTTCTTTTCAATACACACGGGTATGAAAAGCTACAAATCCTAAACGTTGTTCAGAACTCGGCTATAAGAAAGGGGCTGGGATGCCTAAAAACTACGCCTATAAACATCCTTCTACACCTTAGTGGCATAAATACGCTTAGAGACAGACTGGAGGAACTTTCAAAAAGGTTCTTAGCGAGGAAAATGGGAATAAAAAATAATAGCATAGAGAGGAAATTAAAAAAGATTCTGTCGCTTAAGATCCATAACCAACATCCACTGACTCAAAACCAGGACTCCGCCCTCTACCACGTCTGGGCAGAAATCAAGAAAGAGCTAGGTGAGATAGAAAGTAGTCCCTCAATTGCAACATACCAAATCAACTACGGAGCTCTGTACATCAGGAGCCACATTAACGCGGAACTGGGGTACAAGCTGAAGCCTCCTAAGGGGAACCCGTTTGAATTTAGGTCTGTAGTAAATAGGGATTACCCAATTTCACAAATAATCTACACCGATGGCTCGCTAGATTCGGGAATAAAAAAAATGCGGGTTGGGGGTGGTTTTTTTAAAACTATTCCCGCCTATCTCAAAGTATATCGCTGAACCCCAAAAATTCAATCTTCAGCGCCGAACTCCAGGCCATTAGACTCGCAATCAGGGTAGCAATAATACATAAGTTGCAGGGAGATCTCCTGATCTGTACTGATTCGTTAACCACAATATACAGCCTGAGGCAAGAGGGTTTAAACTCAAAACTGTCGAAACATGCGGCGGACATTAGGCAACTGATTTGGGAAGAGGGGACAAGGAACAGGAAACTCGAGGTAGCGTGGATTCCGGCCCATTGTGGCATAATGGGCGATGAGGAGGCGGACACCTTGGCAAAAAAAGCTAGTAAGAAAGCCTCAATAGACTTAAAACGCATACAGCACGAGGACGTCAACCCTTTTTTCAAAAAACAGGCCATTAAAAATACTAGGACATTCATAGATCAGTACTCCAGGAACCCGCCGGACCCCAAAGGGTACCGTTTCAACCTATTCGCGGACAAGTTTAAACTCAGGCCATGGTTCAAAGGGCTAAATATAGACAAAAGAAGAATAGGCTTAATAAACTGGATAATGTCGGGGCATACAGCAACCAGGGGACATTTAAAGAGGATGAAGATCGTTGGGGAAGATGCGTGCGTGGAGGATATAGAAACGGTAGATCACCTGTTCTGGTTTTGTCCGGTCTTCTCTCAAGTTAGAGAGCCTATACAGGAAGCTATAGAGTCCCTAGGGGTTCCCTTCGATTCTCCCGTTGACAAATTGGTCATCCAGGGATACAGACTTAAGACTGAGAGTCGCTTCCTTCTTTCTCACTAACGGGATAAAAGCCTAGGGTCGGATGGAGGAAGGGGTTAAGGAAGAAAAAAAAATTGAGCTATATATATAGCAATAACAATAGGAGGGGAAAAAAAAAAACAACAATCTTTACATAACAAATAAGATCATCTACTGTCGGCGCAAAAAGGCTAGAGCCCTGAGTTTCAGTGGTTACAACTTCTGAGGGAAAAATGATAGAGCAAAAAATCAAAAAGGATCTCAGGGCGCCGAGTTTTCTGCGTTCATTGATCATTCTAAAATTACGGTGCGAAAATCGTACCAACCGCAGTGACCTCCAAAAGGTCAAAAAACGTAGTTTTCTGGGGATCCATTGCCGTTCGTCAACTTCAACTCGTCACCGTTCATCCAAAAGGAGTTTTAAAAATCTGAAAAAAATCAGAAGTATTCCCCAAACATTCATGAACATGATGGCGTTTTGAATTTTCGAAAATGTTGAAAGGCCTGGACGCCAGGTGCAAAAAAGTCTAATCGTGCGATTTGGAGAACGGCTCGGCACTGGTGAACCTGAGATGGCTCAAAATTTTCGTTAAAATATACACTATTTGATTCTGTAATCAGTCTCCAATTCGCAATACTAAACTTGCGAAACGACGTAAACAATTTTCTTAATATGCACTGGGCGATGCGCGCCCGAGTTGCGATATTCGTCGCTGCATTTTCCCCCCTTCGGCCCCGCTGACGACTCAATTGTTGCTTACAGTCCATAGTATGCAATATATGTATACGTAGCGTATGTGTGTGACCCGTCAATAAGTAATGGTAAACAAAACAAATCGGTCTGTGCGCAACTTAATTGAGTCGGCAGTGGGGCCGAAGGGGGGAAAATGCAGCGACGAATATCGCGACTCGGGCGCACATCGCCCTGTGCATATTAAGAAAATTGTCGACGTCGATATCTGCAAGTTCAGTACTGCGAATTGAAAAATGATCACGGAATCGAATAGTGTATACTTCAACGAAAAATTTGCGCCATCTCAGGTTCACCAGTGCCGAGCCTTTGCAGGTCTCTGCGGTTGGCACGATTTTCGCACCGAAATTTTTGAATGATCAATGAACGCAGAAAACTCGGAGCTCTGCGATCCTCTTTGATTTTTGCTTCATCATTTTTCCCTCAGAAGTTGTGACCACTGAAACTCAGGGCTCTAACCTTTTTGCGCCGACAGTAGGAATTATACATGTTTTAGTCGATCCCTCTCATTCATTCAGATCCGTTGATGGGCTTATACCCTTTCGGGAAGTAGCCATTACCAAAACCAAAAGTCGATCCCTCTCCCATCCTCTGTGACGTCCAACAAACCCCGGAAAACGCAAAGACCGAAAAGAGCGTCGGGTGTACGAAGGTGGCGCCATCTCCCGACTAGCATCACAACCAGTAGCTGCGAAATCAGGAAAAACCAGATCCAACAGTCGGACATTTAGAGCACGGACACCATCGTCAGCTACAGAACCTCACTATTCGAAGTCGACAGACGATTCAGTATCACACGATTACAATTCAATTCACCGGCAGAATCAAACTTCAGACCCCAGTCCTTCTGGGAAGACTAAGGAGGAGCCTAAAATTAACCAAGCATTCAGAGTGCCAAGCAAATTCAAGCCTAGTGCCTTAAAAATTTACTTACCGAGAGAGAAAACTCCCGAGGATAAGAGTAGAATCAGCAAGAGACGAGATCGTCAAAAAAGTGCAAATTTCTCTCAAAATCCTCAACGTCCACTCATTACTAAGAATAATGGATGTTGAATATAGATTGTGTGTTATTCATACGAAAAAACATTGCTGACCGTCAGATGAATGTGAACTCTGAAGTTTATTCATTCATTCGTTGTAGATTCAGTGCATTTTTATTTGAGAATGTAATTATTTGAGAAATATGTTTTCTTGTGTGTTTTTTTAAATTTCGTAGCAGGTCGCCGCCTGAGAAATCTGGTGAGAGAAAATGCTGAAGTTGCAAAATATTCACCCAAACCCTTACTTTAAAATGAATAAAACCAGCGTAGCCCTGCTAAAAAAAATCGATTGAGAACGATTAGAAAAAAGTCAATTGTGATCAATCGCGTTTCTTGTTTCGAAATTTCAAATAAAATACAATTATTACTTTCGTTCAATTGCTCCTTATTGTGAATTCGTCATTCAAATTTAATTGTTTCTAATACGTAAAAAATGAAGCCAATCGCAATCAATCGTCAGTTCCTTATCGGAACCCAAAAGTACAGAAGGGGCTGCCGGATCAAAATCTATCGAGATTTTCCTACTCAAAAAATTCAATTCCATTTTTATAAACCTATGGAGTTCCGAAATAATCCATATGAAAGTTCAACAATAAAAATGGATGGTGGTCATGTATATTCGAAAATTTTCAAATTATGCATAGTTACGAATTTCTTAATATTTGCCAAATTGCAAAATGTTTTCAAAACATAAGATGGGATATCCATTTCTTTCATGTCAAAGTTTCGCCACGCAATTCTAATGTGCGAGTTATGTGTCATAGATGGGCTGAAGATGCCTCAGGCCTAGGTAACTCAGCGTATACGAATAATTGCGAGAGAAAAACAGGCTGTCAAGCATCTATCGGCATGGCATGGTACTATACTAACTCAGGCTTGATTGCAATTGATTCCAATTGCCAATATTTCTAATTGGTTCGAATATAAGAACATATTTCCAAAATCCCAATTGAAACTAATTCCAAACTAATCAGAAGTGTATCGTTTTCATTTGATTACTCCTCGATGCATAAATCGTATTGAATCTCATAAAATTTCAGTTAAAAATCGACAGGACATTGATTAGTTTTTATTGGTTTCCATTAAATTTTTTTAGCTAAATTTGAACCCATTTAAAATCGCTGATTCAAACTCAATCGTATACATTTGATCATTGAGATAAACTTCCTATTCTATAACAATCAATGAAGATAGCTAACGGAAAATTGACGAAGAACTTCATTTTTTATATCAAAACGTGTTCTAGAATACTTTTTAGAAATGGCTCGACATTGGAACTAACTGAAAAGTGTATGAACCTGATACCTGGATATTTCAATTTTTCATGATTCCGATTCCGATTCCGATTAAGTTTCGGATTACACGTACTATGGAACTCAATAATTGGCTTTACATTAGAACCGATTGGAAATTAGATGGAATACAAACATGAATTTCCGTTTCATATTGATTCCGATCACATATATGCAGTTAAGCCTAAGGTTACACACATTCGATCGAATTGGTACCTTACATAGCTATTTTCCGACTCGAATCGATAGAATTTCTACACGGAATCGGGACACATTAAAAACCATTGGGATACGATTTATATTTTCCAATTCAGTGACTTTGGTATTTTCGGATAATTGTGACTAATTAGAACTTATCCAGCAAAAAATGTATTCATACAATTATATCTTTTTCCCGGGAGTCTTCTGATTAATAACCATTAAAACTAATTGAACATTAATACAGAATTCGCCATTAAACGCTATTCCCTATTGAAACTCATACATTACGTTTCAGTTGCAATGGGCAACAAACTTTCTGACCGATTGGACTAATTCAGAATAATTAAAACTATTTGGAATATAATAGGTTTCAATCATTTCCTATTGATTTTTTTTAGCAGGGAGGACATTTTTTTTTAACAATACGGTATTGATAGACATAGTTCTACAAAAGTAGTGAAATCAACTCCAAAAGCACCTCTGGTGCAAAAACCTTTCGCCAAGTACATTAATGTGTGGATCCCTCAACCAAAAAATAAAAAGCATTATGCTCGTTCAGCAAAAGCAGTGAAATCAGATGCAATTGCCAAGTACCTGCATAGTACCATTCAAAAAAATTATTCTTACGAATTTTCTTTCAAAGCAACCGTATTCGAGTTATAGCCGATTCAAGTCGTCCAATACCGGCGCAGATGGGAGACCTGCACAGGAGCGTATTGTCGGCTCAGCTCGCTAGCACAAGCCGTATAGCTCGAGCGGCGAGCGCGTGACCCCACTGAGTGACAAAACGACGATCGTTTGGCTGGCTGTCTCATATATTTTTTTCTGATGTGACGCTCATGTGCCGGTCTCCTATCTGCGCCAGTATTGGACGACTTGAATCGGCTATAGCTCGAATACGGTTGGTTTAGCAGAACATTTGTAAGAATAAATTTCGTCTTGGATATCGTCAAGGAATCCGCTGGTGCCCGGTGGTCCCCGGGTTCTGGGACACCCGGGATATGGGGTATTCCACCTCAACTCGGCACGACCGCGGACCTCGACTTTTTCAAAATGACTGATTATTTTTTCCCGTAAACTACAAGTCAAAAAAACCGACCCATGTGTTGTGGTTTGTCGATAAGTCACTCCGTTTGGACAGCAGATTTTTTTTGTTGAAATTACGAGGCTTTTCGGTTTTTCGGATCTTTCGTGCTCCGATAACTCGAAACCTCGCACTCGTATCGGAAAACTTCAAATACTCTTGGTATTTGAGTGTTCTTTTTAAAAAGATTTTTTTCGAAAATTTTTGCCGCTCGAAACTCGTTTTTTATGCGAATAAACATCAGAAATCGGTTTTCTGAAAAAACGCCATCCTCGATTTGTTCGAAAATATGTCAAAAATTCTTTGGAGATCGACAAACATTTCAAGACCTTGGTGATGATGGCGACTCGTTTCGTTCAGGAGTTACAGCCACTTGAACGTGAAAATATGAAAAAAGTTTCATTTGCGCTCATCGGAAAATCGGTAGTTGATTCAGGATTTTATTAGAAGTCATCGGAGGTGAAAGGGCAATCATGAAATTGAAAAAATAATCTAAAATGACAATAATAATAAACAAAAATTTTGACATTTTATCGGCTAAGGTTTTTTTGGCGAGCCTGAACACAAAATTTGGTCTTTTTCTACATTCAAATGGCTGTAACTCCTGAACGAAACGAGTCGCCATCATCGCCAAGGTCTTAAAATGTTTGTCGATCTGAAAAAATTTTTGACATTTTTTTCAAAAAATTGAGGATGGCGTTTTTAAGAAAACCGATTTCTGATGTTTATTCGCATAAAAAACGAGTTTCGAGCGGCAAAAATTTTCGTAAAAAATCTTTTCTAAAAAGAACACTCAAATACCAAGAGATTTCGTACTTGAAGTTTTCCGATACGAGAGCGAGGTTTCGAGTTATCGGAGCACGAAATATCTAAAAAACCGAAAAGCGGGTAATTTCAAAAAAAACTGCTGTCCAAACGGAGTGACTTATCGACAAACCACGAAACAGGGGTAGGTTTTTTTGACTTGTAGTTCACGGGAAAAAATAATCAGTCATTCAAAAAAAGTCAAGGGCCGCGGCCGTGTCAAGTTGAGGTGGAATACCCCATATACAGTCTGCGAAAATGTAGTACACATTTTGAAGTAGGTCTGTGTTCTCGACGTGGGCACTGAATTCACCACGCTACGCTCCTGGCTTAGAAAGAGAGAGGTTATCATGGTAATGTTTCCCTCTCTGTCTTCCCGCTTTTCGGCCAGAACCATAGACATATAAGAATAGACTGCGCGAGTGGTGGGCTAGCGTGTAAGCGGCTGCGATAGCGGAATAGAAAGAGAACGCTGCATATAGGGCCCCCTCTGTCATTATCTAATCGCGCATGCGTGCTAGCATATTCATCCATAACCACACTATGCAACGTGCATTACTACTCACAATTTTCTAAAATCGTTCAATGTAGGCATGATAAAACGAAAACCGATCATAAATATCGTTTGTCACAAACAATTATCCAACGTAAAAATAAATAGCATAGCACGTAGCAGACCCAAACCAACCCTGCTTCTGCCGCGTGAGCCGCGCATGCGCGTTTAGACAATGACACAGAGGGACCCATATGCAGCTGTCTCTTTTTATTCCTGTATCGGCTATTCGACTCGCTCACGCAGTCTATTCTTATATGTCTATGGCCAGAACGCTTCCTCACTGTGCTATATGCTCTAAGGGTATGTACAATCGGTTTACCATTTTCATTTTGTTTACAAATTTGCAAAAACTACGCCATTACTGTTTACATAGGCCTGCTAGACTCTTGAGACAAAGAAGAACCCTGCAATTATCGTCTGCGAAGGACCTGTGTTTATCGGGTGCGCTCGTTCATGCAGCCAGAACAGCAGCTGCACGCTCTCATTGGTCATTTCCACTCTATTCTTCAATCCGATTGGATCAGCAGAGCAGATCTGCCGCAGTCACTGCACAAACGAATGCAGCCATTATTGTCGATGGAGGTGATAACATACAATAGATCTTTTCGTTTTACACAAATTGTGCTGCACCGAACTGCACTGGAACTTTTCGATTGGTAGATACTTGTCTAAGCTTCAACGTGATTGGTTCAAGGTAATCCAGTCCAGCCCCAGTGCACCCCAGTTCGTGTAAAACGAACGAATCTAATGATATTCATGTATGCCTGCCCACTTCCGGCTAACTTGTTTACCGCGCAGAGACCGATTTACGGTCGAAATCGGTCGCTGCGCAGAAAATTGGACAATTTGATGGGCAGGCATACTTGAATATGACTAAGTTTCCACCAGGGCGGAGTAAATTTGGGTGAGCCAATCGGGAACGAGATTTGAGAAGAAATTCCCTATTTTCTTCTCAAACCTCGTTCCCGATTGGCTAACCAAAATTTACTCCGCCCCGGTGGAAACTTGGTCTATGAGTGTACACACATACATAGATAGATTTATCTATTCATCCCCAGTACATAGATAGATCTATTCATTTTATCACCTCTATCGTTAGTGATAAAGTTATGGAATCGCTCCCTTACCTCGATGGGAATGCTCATCTTTCATGATTCGGATTGAACATACAGTATTCCATTCAAATTCTATTGATATAGCCATTTGTATATCGTAAACTCATTCGGGGGTCAAATAATTTAAATTCGCACGTGTCACGTCGGATCACGCCTCGCGACGTGTTGCGTGCGGGTTCGTTGAGAGCCGATGGCTGCCTTCCATTTGCGCCAACTTTCAGACTCACCTCCGCACAAAACGATATCATTGGACTATTCGATTGGATCCAACCAATTAACTAAATAATGGCGTAAAAGGACCGCAGCCAATAGCGCCGGAGCAGCACTCCCCGTGAAAATCCAGCTTTATGACACGGTGTGTTGTGTATACATTTTAGGCTCCATAGTATCCATGTCAATACATGTGGTATAATACACCAAAGCATACACAACTGAAGAATGTCAGACATAAAAATGGTTATCGCACTACTGTGCAAACATCTACAACAGGCTGTTGATGCAACGCTTAAACCTGAACATTTTAGACTAGCCAAATTCAACGAAGATACAAACAACACTGTGAGTTGATTGAGTACTATGTGTGAATTATCTTTCGAGGTTATGTCTTGCTTATTCCAAATTCTTTAATTCATCTATTTGTTTCATCAGGTGATTGAGCTCTGGAAAGTCCTATATCAATTGGGTTCTTGTGCTATGAAAGAAACATCCAGAGATATTTTATTTAATGATTATGGTATGGCTATCGTTTCATATTGTAAGCGAGTCAAAATCTAATATTCTAAACTTCATGACAGAACGTTGCTCCTATTCACAGGGCAGACTGACTCTAAAACAGTCACGCAAAAGTCGCGCGAAAATTCAACTCTGTTGTAAACTCGAGAACCCGAACTTATTCTAATAGCCACCAGACTCGTAGTTATCACGAAGATATATCGTATTGGTCTCGAGGATGTAACTGAACACAGTCGTTCGGACTCATTCTAGCCTTTCTGTAATCTTAGTTAACCAAAGCTATTCTAACCCTCGTATGAACTCCCTAGGAGACGGCAAGGCTATGGGGCATTCAAATTTGGATGA
Organism: Ametastegia equiseti; assembly: GCA_963989295.1. Classification (NCBI taxonomy): domain Eukaryota; kingdom Metazoa; phylum Arthropoda; class Insecta; order Hymenoptera; family Tenthredinidae; genus Ametastegia; species Ametastegia equiseti. Next base: position 3,150,960 of record OZ022390.1, read on the forward strand.
GGTTTTGCGTTCGATTCGTACTTGATAGGAGTACTCATTCGTTGAAGCTGCAGCATGCACTACTCAGCCGATGCCGCAAAAGGAATCCCCATTTTTAGGTCACGTCCGACGTATGAGTTGAATGTCGATATCATTGTAGCCGCTCGTGGCGTAGAGGTAACAAGTTCAAGACTCGAAGATTTTTTATTCATGAAAATAATTGTTCTACTTTTTTTGTACAAGTTATTGATGAGTACCATAACTCATCACTTCTAAAATTAGAAGGGGGAGAGCATTTTACCTCTACACCGGCGTGCTGCAGCAATAGTATCGACAATTGACTTATACACAAGGTTCAAGTTCAAGACTTGAAGATTTTTTATTCATGAAAATAATTGTTCTACTTTTTTTGTACAAGTTATTGATGAGTACCATAACTCATCACTTCTAAAATTAGAAGGAGGAGAGCATTTTACCTCTACACTGGCGTGCTGCAGCAGTAGTATCGACAATTGACTTATACACAAGGTTGTGATCTACGAGGAAGGGTTCCCAGGCTGCCGTGGCTGATTTGATCCATTTTGCAATATGTTGTAGTAGACCAAAAACTAGGCGATACGTTTTTTTTCTTTTCTTAAGTGCTGATAAACACTTGTAGGGGGTAAAACCGGCCTCCAAAGTTGGACTGAAATCGGTCGAATTTATTATTTTATACACAACGACATCATTTTAGACGATGAAACCAATTGGAAATATTAGCTCATGATTAGAAATCAAGTTTCATCGTCGAAAATGATGTTGTTCTGTAAAAAATAATAAATCCGACTGATTTCAGCCCAACTTTCGAAGCCGGTTTCACTACCTAAAAGTGTTTATCAGCACTTGAAAAAAAATACGTATCGCTTAGTTTTTGGTCTACTACAACATATTGCAGAATGAATCAGATCGGCGACGGCGGCTTGGGAACCCTTCCTTGCTAGACTTGGGGACTTTTTGCCTCAATAATGACTGAGTAGTGCTCTGAGGCTTCAACGAATGAGTACACCTATCAAGTACTAATTACAGGCACAATCGCATCCCAATTTTAAAACCCCAGAGCTTTGATGTATCCTTGTCAGGAAACCGAACCTATTCTGAACAGTCAAAGCCTGTGGACTCTGAAAAGATTTTTGTATTTCTTGCGCGGCTCGATGAGAGTTACCTACTCTGCGAAAAGCCACATTATTAGAAAAATTGATGATTCGATTTTAGTCTAGAACAAATTCTTCTCAATATTTTTTTTCGATTATTGTCTTGTCGTTGGCTATGAGTTTTATCTGGATATTAAAATTTCAAGAGGCAGTCCTTGTTGATCAACTAATTATTCAACGAAACTCAAATAATCACTGGTCAATTGCAGATGATGTTACCTACGTGAAATTATACTTTGCTTACCTACAATATCTGGTTCCTGAGTTTTATGCATTGCCACTCAATTGTCAAGCAACTAGTCGTGAGTTGTTGTTGGCTTTTTCATGGCTCCTTGCAACGCAAAATGTTTTAGCTGTTGCAATTAATGCAAAAATTTCAAACAGTTTTCCATCAGAAGAATTCTCAGATAACCGTATACCAAAGGTAAGGCTGTGAGGGCACGTCGTGCATAATTAAAATCTCATACCGAGACAAGTATATTCATAAATCACAGAACACACCTGTTCACCTACAATCATTATCGAATATTGTAGATTTTTGAATTACATCTTCCTCGCCAGTGTAACAGCTCCATCTGAACTGATTTCAGGCAGCCATCACTGATCATGACAATTCGATATCAACAAACATTCAGTTGGATAGGATAATTCATATATGTGGGCAAATATGTTACAATATGAGAGCAATTTCTGAACTAGCTGGTGAGAGAGTAAGGCTTACAACAAAGGCACACGCTGCCAGCATAAACGTTTGCGGCTTGCCACATTTAAGTATATCGGAAATGAGTACAATCAAAAGAATTGATTATAACAAATCTGGTGGTAACGAGCAGCGCATGCATGATCTACACGAGTTAGCATCTATTTTGGATACTCACGCTAAATGGGAGGCGAGGCGACATATCTTCTTCGATTGGATGGTAAGTTCGTTGATCCAAATTGTACACCTGTCTTGTGGTTTTATTCCATAGTAAATGCCTGGGCTTTGCTGCAAAGCTATTCCATGATCAGAAATTTATGGGTACTAGGCTGGTTCAAAAAAATCGACTAATTTTTTATTTTCAAATTTCGCACTGAAATATCTTCAGGATACCAAAAAATGACGCCTGTGAAAATTGGAGCTCTTAATTTTCATATTTAGAGGTCACGCATCGAGAATTTCTATTTCCCATTTAAATAACACGGGACAATTTTTTGTTTTTTTTCCTTAATTTTGTAGCTCACAAACTCATCAACAGATTCTTATGCGCGATACACATTTTTGTAGGAAATTGAACGCTCTACAAAAAAGGTCTGTGTCATTTTTCGATAAACCAACGGGCTCGAAAGTTATTCAAAGTCAAAGTTCAATTTATGTCGCGTGACTAAAAGCAAAATGCCTAAGCGCCAGAAAAAATTTCCGTTTTTTTAGTGTCAAAATCTTTTTCATGCAACATAAGACGTTTTGGGCATAGTCGCAAAAAAAATTTTTCTTTCCAAAAATGAAATTGGAAAATTGGACTGTGCCCAAAAGGTCTTATGTTGCATAAAAAAGATTTTGGCACTAAAAGAACGAAAATTTTTTCTTGGCGCTTAGGCCCTTTGCTTTTCGGCACGCGACATAAATTGAACTTTGACTTTGAATAGCTTTTGAACCTGTTGGTTTATCGTAAATGATATTAGACCTTTTTTGTAGAGCGTTCAATTTCCTACAAAACTATGTATCGCGCATAAGAATCTTTTGTTCAGTTTGTGAGCTAGAAAATTATGAAAAATACAAAAAAAATTTTCCGTGTTATTTGAATGGGAAATAGAAATCCTCAACACGCGACCTCTAAATATCAAAATTAAGAGCTACAATTTTTACAGGCGTCTTTTTCTGGTACCCTGAAGATATTTCAGTGGAAAATTTGAAGAATAAAAAATAGTCGATTTTTTTGAACCAGCCTAATGGGTACATTTTAAATAAATTCTCTCACGTTTCGAACGGGTTATCATTGAAATTTGATCCCGCAGCTCACCGTCATCGAAGAACACAAAATTTCCCAAGTTGAAGCTGTACCTAACGAAGGTTCCGACTGTGAATTATCGAGAATCGTGGATTTGTTACGTCACATAGCAAAGAAAAATCTTCACAACTTGAAGACCGTAGTAGAGATCTCATCAGATTTGCCACGAAGATTGGATCATTGTTCGCGGTTCTTGAGAACACAATCAAATTACTTTGAAACGGAAGTGTGGATTTCGGAACTGAAACAGCAACTGCACATTGAAGACGAAGTAACCAAAAAGAGAACTGATAAACTAGCCACCCAGCTTAAGAAAATGCTGAGACTAATACCACATTGCGTGAAAATTTAGATCCTAATTTCTGTAATCGTGACTATGTTCGTATACAGGTTGAGGCATTTAAAGTGTTGCAGAGCAATAGCACTGAAACTGTTGATGATATCCGAAAAAGTTTCAGATGAAAGTTATATTGTTCGAAAAGGCCATCATACTGGACCGTGCTATTTTTATTTTTCACTGAAGGCGCTGAAGCTGCGTCAAGGTCAACTCCACTTTTTTAAATGGGACCATGTATTTTTCCTTTGATTTGACATTACTATTGACTTTGAGACAAGTTCAGCGACCTACAGTACCAGGTCACTCTAGTCACGCAAAGTATGGGAATAATCGAAAAATCAAATCATATCGGAATCACTTTAAAACGATTTACAAACCTTGGAATGGGTCAAACTACAGAAGATGGTTGAAATGGTGACCCGTGACTCGATGTATCAATCAGTTTCGCAGTTACTTTCAAGGTAAGTGCGTATCTTGTTGCGAAAATGAACGATTTTCAATAATATTTTGATACGTGGACCTATGTGAACTATCTACATATGATACCACCAACATATGATACTATCAACATACCAAAGATTCTTTAAAATCGTTTATTTTCACAACACGATACTCACTCGCATTGGAAGTACCGGTAGAACTGATCGATACATCAACGGAAAATCTGTACTTTCTGCCGATGTAAAACAATGTTCACAAGTCAAAGGTGACCATCTTAATCATCTTCCGTAGATTGACCCTCTCCGAGGTTTGTAAATCGTTTGACTTCGGTTTTATTCGATTCTTTGATTATTTCCATACTCTGCGTGACTAGAATAACCTTGTATTGTAGGTCACCGAACTCGTCTCGAAGTCAGTAGTAATGTCAGCGGAAAAATCATGTCATACATGGTTTGATTTTTAAAAAGTGGAGTTGACCTTGACGTAGCTTCAAGGCCTCCACTGAAAACAGAATAGGGCGGTCCAATATGACGGCCTTTTCGAAAAATATAACTTTCATCTGAAATGTTGTTTGATATTATGAATAGTTTGAGTGCTATTGCGCTGTAACACTTTAAATGCCTCACCCTCTATTTTTATTATACAAATATAATATTTAAGAAAATTCATCATTATTTTCACCTAAAGTGAATTGAACGAAAATTATTGGTGATGATAAGTCAAAACACTCGACCAATATTTCTGTACGATCATAAAATTTATAAATAAAAGTCAGTAATTAGCCTACCCTACAAATACGAAAGATTGGCTAGCCGCAAGCAAATAATGAACTATTTTGTCATAGTGAAGGATTCGGTGTCAGGATGGTAAAAATGATGGTATTTAATTGTTCATTCACAGAATATTTATTAGCCACTCCATTACAATATCTGCCGTTCTTGGCGACGTCCCGGTTATCTCTTAATTCTATCTATTTAAACGCCTGGTCCTATAGAGCAGGGATTAGCCCCACTCTATGAGTGTTCAATGTATTGTATATGTTACCGTGTAAAACCGTTTTTTGCCGATTTGGGGCACAAAATGTTTGAAAAACAGCCGCCAAATCCGTAATTCTTGAGCTTTCTCGACGATTTTTGTTTCATGTGATCCGGAATTTCGTACTCTGTTGAGGGAAACAAAAAATCCCGAACATTTTGAAAATTGCGGAAAATATCGACGTTATTAGGAAAATATAAAAACTCACTTTTCTCAAAAAGTCCATTTTTTTTCTCTCTCAAAATTTAGTATGTTCTTCGGGGTGATATGGACTACTTACCCTATCAATGGCAACTGGTATATTTTCTTGCTTTCCGAGTAATTGAATATTTTATACATTGAATTTCTGGACGACCAAATTTTCACTGTTTCCGTGCTATACAGGGTGATTCAGAACTCCGGTGACAGCGGGAACTGGCGGGTTCCTTATCGAATTACGAAACGAAAGTTCCTTTACGAAAATTCTCTGAGAACAACGGTTCTCGAGTTATTCAAGATCGCGCTTGACCAATCAGAGCGTCTCTGCGTTCTTTCGTCTTCCTCTTCGCTCTCCGTCTCGCTCCAGCCGGCACTATTACTGTCGCGGAGAGACGCTCTGATTGGTCAATCGCGATCCTTAATAACTTGAGAACCGTTGGTCTCAGAGAATTTTCGTAAAGGAACTTTCGATTCGTAATTTAATGAGGAACTCGCCAGTTCCCGCTGTCACCGGAGTTCTGAATCACCCTGTATACTTGTGGGCTTTGGTTTTTCGAGAAAAAGAAGCCTTTCAAAAGGAAAATAAAGTAGAGATGTAATTTGTTCGATAAAATCATTTATTTTCCCACCGCGTGCTTGTTTGAAATTGAATGATTTCATGAATTACATTCGGAATTTTCCTTCGTGAAAGTTTCACGAAGAAACCGTACCTTTCCGTCGGTACGTCGTTACTTCTGTTCGCCTCAATCTTACAATTATTCGGTCCATGGTGACGTTCTTCGGAACATCAGAAAAATGAATCAAGTTAGACGGTTCCCGATGAAGAACTCATATTTCAGACCCTTGTATTTCTGAATTTTGTAGTGCTAACTGGTATTTTGGGGTTTATTCCTCATTTCAACGCCGTATTAAAAAATTCAAAACTTTGAGGCGTTCGCCGAAACAGAAGATATCGATTGTAAATTTTTCCCTTCAACACACTTTTCAATGATGCCAAGACGCAACTTTTCCGCGTTATTACAATACGATCCGCGGGAATTGACGTTTCTCACTCCGGCCGAATACGTATGCTATGACGAAATTAAGTTTTTCGTCTATGTAACGCACACGTTTAAAATAAAAAAAATCTGTTCCGACCATGGACCGAATAATTGTAAGGTTGAGGCGAACAGAAGTAACGACGTACCGACGGAAAGGTACGGTTCCCTCGTGAAACTTTCACGAAGGAAAATTCCATATGTAATTCATGAAATCATTCAATTTCAAACAAGCATCGGTGGGAAAACAAATGATTTTATCGAACAAATCACATCTCTACTTTATTTTCCTTTTGAGAGGCTTCTTTTTCTCGAAAAACCAAAGCCCACAAGTATACCTATAGCATGTGTTAGCTATAGACTCTACGGATGAGGTAGGCTTGCTAAATAATCACGCGTGAAGTAAATATTTCTAAAGTAACACACTATATTTATATTTTCAACTTTATCGGTACAGTCCTGCTGACAATGTTTTCACTCACGCTTCCTCGTTCACTCTGATTTCATACCTTCCGTCCTTTATTCGCTTACACACACACTCTCTCTCTCTCCTTTTCTCGCTCTTGTTTCCATTCGTTCGTCCTTTCGCGCGCCCGTTCTAATATTCTTAACATTCGGCCGTCCTGACGTCCAACCGCCCTCGGTTGTCATTCTCTACAATCATTCACAACTGCTGATTCACACACTCCGTATATATATATTCTAGGGTACATAGTCTTGGAAATGCGGAGGTCTTCTGCGTTCTCTTCTTGGTCGGGTCGAGGTATCCTCTACCCTTGGTTCGTTCGGAACGATGGCCTCCGTGACCACCTCGTTCGCATCCTCCTCGAATGACGTGGAGGTTTCACGAGCCTCACACTCGTTCTCGTCTAGTTCGGTATCAGAGCGAGCTACTGCCTCCGCCCTGTCTCCGGTTCCATTGGAGTTAGCGTCCGCGGGGTCGGTTTGCCCTTCGTCGTCCGCGATTTCATCTTCGTCGTCGTTCGTACTTACGTTGAGTTCCAGCGAGTCGTCCGAGTCGCGAGTATCAGGGTCGGGTAGTCACCACGGCTTCATTTGAGACGTGTGTGCCGTCGCGGCGTACTGATGACCCTCCTCGGCCGCCAATTGTAGCAGCCGGTAAGTATCTCCTGGTAGCACTTTCGTTACCACCAGAGGCCCACGATACTTGGCTTGGGTTTTTGTAGGCTTTCCAGTGTGCTCGGGGGCGAATACGACTTCGCGAATACGACTTCGCCTACGTCGTACGCTGGTCCTTTCCAGTGGTTTTGGTCATGTCTGGTTTTCGTCTTCTCTTGTGACGCTTCGATATCCGCGATGGCGTTTCGCTGTAAGTGGAGTGCGGGTTGCCATTCGCGATTCTCTGCGAAGTCGGTTAGCACCCGGAGTGCGCCATCGGTATAGCGGGGTCGATAGCTGTGTAGTAATTCAAACGGGCTTTTCCCCGTAGTTTTGTTGACCGCGCAATTCAGGTCTCTCTCGATCTGAGATGGCTTGGCGTCCCACCTGTCGTCTGTTCCATGTTCTAGGGTTGCTTGGATGGCCGGAATGATGGTGCGATTTGCGCGTTCTACCATCCCGTTTCCCTGCGGGTATCGGGGAGAGTTCAAGATGTGTCTGATGCCGCGTGACCTACAGTATTCCTCGAAAGCTTCGGCTGTGAAACACGTTCCCCGGTTTGTTACTAGGGTTCCTGGCAGCCCGTTTTCGTTCACGAATAGCTCCATGGTTCGGATCACTCCTTGCGTTCTCATATCTCGAGCCGGGTAAAGTTTCACGGATCGGGTCAGATTATCCACAAGGACTAGTAGATAGCTGTTTCCCTTTCGGTTACGTACGAACGGTCCCAGGTGGTCGGCATGGACTACGTCGAATGGTCTTCTTCCTGGAGGTATTGGGTGCAGGTACCCGGGTTTCCGTCCGGCCGGTACCTTGGCGAGAGTGCATTCGGGGCATAGATGGATATCCCACACAGCACAAGGATATCTGTAAAACATCCACTGGATATCGTGATAGGATATTGGGATTATCCTGGGATCATCCTACGACCTCCTTTGAGATCCTATGGACATCCCAAGGATCTACAAATGTCTTCTCCCACAATCTCCCGAGGATGTCTACAACAGATATCCGAAGATCTCCCTGAGATATCTTCGAGACCATATGAGGATATCTCTTTCATGACTTGAGATATCCGGTGGTCATTTAAAGGATATGGGGATATCGGATATATCGTGGTCACTTCATATTGAGGAGTTGATTTTGATTGTATACATTTCGGATACATAATATTTTATTCATTTTTTATTAAATATATCTGTACATACTGTACATATATCTGTACATACATAATATACCTGACCTTGCTACTCAAACTTAGATACTATTATCACGTATAGTGTATACTAGGGTGGATCGAGAAAAAAAAAATTTCTTTGGCTACCCTCAAAAATCGAAGATATCGGTGAAATATAGGTCTCCGTAAAAAGATTCGATTTTTTGAATTTTTTTAGGGGGCGCGCGGGACGTTCAAAAGTGCCATTTTTAGCGTCAAATTTACGTAATCGCTGATTAACGGAAACAGATTTATCCGAAAATTCTGATTTTTTTATATAAGGTGCCCAGGTATCTACTCTTTTAAACCCATATTCACAGACCACTACCGATTGTTTCATATCTTCGAAAAAAAAATTTGAAAATCAATATTTTCACTATTTCTCAGGTGATTATCGTTGAATTTCGATTTTTCTCCTTCTAAAACGTTTTTGAATTTCTTCCATCGTTTTTTTCTCGTAAAACTTTTTATCAGTATCACTTACAATGCAAAAATCGCTGAACAATAAATTTTATTTCGAAATATATCCGAAATATCAAAATTTTATTTTTCAGCAATTTTCAGCAATTTTTGCATTGTAAGCGATACTGATCGATAGTTTCACAAGAATAAAACGATGGAAGAAATAAAAAAACGGTTCAGAAGGAAAAAAGTCAAAATTCAACGATAATTACTCGAAAAATAGTGAAAATATTGATTTTCAAAATTTATTTTCGAAGATATGCACCAATTGGTAGTGGTCTGTGAATATGGGTTTGAAAGAGTAGATACCTGGGCACCTTATATGAAAAAATCAGAATTTTCGGATGAATCTGTTTCCGTTAATCAGCGATTACGTAAATTTGACGCTAAAAATGGCACTTTTGAACGTCCCGCGCGCCCCCTAAAAAAATTCAAGAAATCGAATCCTTTCACGGAGACCTTTATTTCAGCGATATCTTCGATTTTTGAGGGTAGCCGAGAAATTTTTTTTTTTTCGATCCACCCTAGTGTATACCCTTTCATAAAACTTTATCTTTAGGGTGGTCCAAAAAACTCGAATCATACGAATTTTTGTTTTCAACCGTTGAACGTGTTAGGATCTTGATCCTAAAATACACCTTGCAAAAAGAATCCGTCGGGAAAAATTTGCACAATGCGCTATTCGATATTTATCGATGAACCTATAAACATCGATTGGGCGACCTCTGAGGATGGTTTGTCCACGCTCTCCTTTCGCATGGTGCATTATGAGGGGTCAATCTCAGGTTCAAGCCTTGGCGAGCTGAAAAAATACAACATTTCCGAACAAAAAATAAATAAATAAATACAAAAATGAAAACTTTGTTTCGTGCTTTTTTTAATTTATTGTATTTATTTTTTTTTTCTGAAAAATGTTGTATTTCTTTAGCTCCCCAAAGCTTGAACCTTAGATGGACCCGTCGCAATGCACCATGCACAAGGAGAGCACAGACAAACCATCCTAAGAGGTCGCTCAATCGATTTTTAGGTTTATCAATAAATATCGATTAGCACATTGTGAAGATTTTTCCCGACGGATTCTGTTTGCAAGATGTATTTCAAGATCAAGATCCTCACATTCAACGGCTGGAAACGAAAATTCATGAGATCCGATTCTTTTTGGGCCACCGTATATCTTGGGCAATCGTCTATTGAGTGACTAAGAAATTGCACTTGATACGTGCAGTACAATAAAAACCTTAACCTTTTAATAATCATACGTCTTAATGGTACGTGTACTATTTATATTAGTGTGGATGTGAAGTTTCTGCATGTCTGTATTATCTGAAAAAAGTATAGTGATATTATCATCACAATCGCACACACCTCTTCATTCGTTTGAATACCAATGACCACTCTCTGGATTATTGTAAAGAAGGTTGAGTCGTTAAAGTTGCTACTCTTGTACTTAATTCGATTGATCGAGAATCGCACATCGAACGATAATAACGATCATCTACTCGTCAACTACAAGAACTTGCTTGGAAGTTGTAGAATAAGATCTAATAAACACCAACAATTGCTTATTAATTGATTTTTGCCCCCCCAGCAAGAAATCACATTTGGCATTAAAAATTGAGACTTCACCTTATTTGCTACTGCCGATGGAGTGTAGCGATGTCAAAGACTCGACTGCCTTGAGTAACTCAATAGCACTATACAGGGTGATTCAGATTTCGTGACGAATGTTTTATGGGGTGATTCTTTGTGAAAATTGGAGTCGGAAGTTCCTTAGCCATTTTTCGAAAAAACGACTTTATTCAGTAGACAAAAAATATTTGAGATAAATTTTGTTTTTCGAATTTTATTTGACAAAATTGGAAAAAATAACATTCATAGCAAAAAGAGGAGATTACTTTTTTCAAGTATTATAAACTATTCATTAGGAAAATTCCGATCGCAATTGCGATCAGAATTGAACAAGAAATGAAAAATTTGAAAACAAACATGAAATAAGTCATTTTTCCGAAAAATGGCAAGGGAACTTTCGACTTCAATTTTGATAAGGGTTCACCCTGTAAGATACTCGTCACGAATTCTGGATCACCCTATCACGAATTCTGAATCGACCTGTATATTATATACTTATTCAAGCATATCAAAATGAAAGTAGATGACTATTAAAGGGAAAAATATAAAACAGTCACTGGGAAGTGAAATATTGCATCGGAGTATACAGTTATGTAGAATCTGTTGCATCACTCATGCGAAATTATTGAGAGATTTAAATAGAAGTCGATTTGCTGTCAATAATGCGATGCAAATTATTTCACAACTACTCCGAGAACCCCTTATTAAAAAATGCTCTACCGTCAATGAATGAATAACGTACCAGTTATTGTCGGTATACATTGATTCGCTGCGATCTCCTGTGTCAGGACCACTGAGTTCTGCATCTTCATCAGTAATTTTCTCCTCTTCCATACGTAATGATAGTGGCCTAAAGGTGTGTAAAATTCGTAAACTTGAGTTAAGGTAACAAGACTATTCACCCATCTCAGAAGTATTGTGACAGAGGAAACAATGGTAATTTCTGATCTCATGAACGGGATCCCAACTCGGTTCGTTTCAATTATTCAATTGCAACACAATTGCTTATTGAAACCCAGCAACACAACCAAACTCACGGTTTCTCAATACTACTCTAATAATCACAGTTTTTCTCGGGAAAGTCGCTCTTCAGCATGCCTCAACCAGTCTTTAATGACTTTAGTGACCATGTCATCAGTTGTACCTTTTTTGCTTGCTCGGATAACCACATCTAACAAAATCATATGGATTACGATTTACATAATTCGAACGGTTTTAGTTCAGATAGTAAGATACGTTATCGATTAGCTATCTCTACTAGCAAACAACCTGTAGATACATCCGACTGGCCTTCATAATTTTTATACATAACTATGTGAAAAGTGATGAATTGTAGATGAGGGTTGAGATTCTACAACTGCGAGCTAAAGTACGCTAACTCCGCTAACTCAGCAGAGACCGTTGATTGGCCGAGGAGCATACAATCAGAGTACTGACTGAACCAACGCGGTCTCCGATTGGATGTTCCTTGGCCCATCAACGGTCTCCACTGAGTGAGCAGACAGTTGTAGAATCCCAATCCAGGTGAATTGCGTGAATAGTTTACCTAGAATAATCTGGCACAGCCCAAGTGTTGAGAACACGTTCTTGCGCTTCAGTCCTAGCCAGCTAAACTTTTCAGCCACATAGTTACTGAAAAGCCGATCCATTATTCTAACAGTGTTAGCTTTATAATCGCTACCACCAACTCTTAGTAACGCAGTAATCTGGAAGTATAAATAGAGTGAAATTTGTTGAAAATAAGAATTCATTAGAGGTACTGAAGTGCGAATTTGATACAAGACTGATGTGTAATAAATATAATTCTGCGGTTTGTAAAAAAGTTATTATGACTAATAGTTTTCGATGACAAATATTTTGTTTTTTTACTATCTGGGATGAGTGATTACTGTATCTTCAAAAGAAAAAGAATCTACTTCATTGACAAAGTTTTGAATTTGGAATTTTTTGGCAAGAACTGATATTTCTCTTACAAGAAGAGTATAAGATCACAGATTTTGCTCAAACTTGCAGAGGTGTTTCCTTGGCCCAAAATATACAGCCCCTGCCGCTTAGTTCCATCTAATGGGCCCAAATTCTCTTGGCAAGCCCACCCAATAGTAATATCCAGCGGCGGATAAACCTTCGACGGGGCCAACAATATGTTTCTTTTCTTCGTCAGATTGACTTTGCTTTGCTAGAATACGGTATAATAATACAGGTATGCGAGTAAGCACGCTGGAAAATATATATTACACAGGTACAGACAGCTCAGAATACATCATTTTTGAGTACGCACTAGCAATATTAATTAAATTGGTTGAGAATGATGAAAAACCAAATCGGTGCAGTCCCGGTGGAGCTTTCGGATGGAATCTTACTATCAAATCAAGATCATTACACTAGTTTCAGGTACGTCGACCAGATTTGAGCCTGACGAGCCCAGAAATGGTTCTCCGCCACTGTGAAATAGCCTCTGTTACCCATGTCATTGGATTCAACAGACTCCCTGCGTTGACCATAGATCTTCAAACTGGCAGAAATTATTTCAAATTAGGCGACATAAGTAGTGAGGAAGTGAAATTTAAAGACTGGCTCCTAACTTCAAAAACTGTTTTGTTTGTTTTTTCATTGAATGATTTGATGTAATTTTTGTTTGCTCTTTAATATTGGAAAACTCTATAATCCGAGACAAATCAGAGGATGGATCTTCTAATTCTAATTTTTCAACAGTTTTTTCGCCTAATTTTGAATAAGCTCTGCCAGTTTGAAGATCTATCGTCGAAGCAGGGAGTCTGTTGAATCCAACGACATGGGTAACGAAGGCTATTTCACAGTGGCGGAGAACCATTTCTGGGCTCGTCAGGCTCAAATCTGGTCGACGTACCTGGAACTAGTGTGATGATTTTGATTTGATAGTAGGAATCCATCCGAACGCTCTACCGGGACTGCTCCGAATTGGTTTATCATAATTCTCAGTCAATTTAATTAATTCTGCTAGTGCGTAGCCAAAAATTATGTATTCTGAGCTGTCTGTACCTGTGTAATATATGTTTTCCAGCGTGCTTACTCGCATACCTGTATTATTATACCGTATTCTAGCAAGGCAAGGTCAATCTGACAAAGAAAAACCAAATATTGTCGCCTCCGTCGAATGTTCATCTGCCGCTTGATATTATCATTGGGTGGGGCTCGCCAAGAGAATGTGGGCCTATGAGATGGAAGCACGCATCAGGAGCTCTATATTTTAGCCCGCGGAAACACCAGTTTGAGCAAAATCTGTGATCCGGAGGTCTCTGACACTCTCCTTCTTAGTTTTGTTACATTACAATCATCAATTTTAACCTTCTCAGTTAGTAAGTGCATCAAGATCATCAAAGCAATCGTATCATTACTGATGTTTCAACTTCTGATAAGTAGTCTCAATAGGAATCCAAAAAAAAAAAATTGTACTCACTAATTGTTTTTTGAAAGTATCTTCTGTTAGTTTATTTTCAATTTTTTTCAATTCTTCCAGCGTTTTCAGTGGAAAATGGTTCATGATGTTGGTCTCTAGATTGTTGGTGATCACATCTTTATCTGACAACAAGACGTGATCGCTGCTTTCTATATTCTTCAACCTGTCGCTTATTTCTACTACGGCATCAGAGATTGCGTTAACTTTGAATTTGAGCATTGTAAAAGACCTAATGACGAAACGTTGATAGGTCTTGAAACCTGAAATTAGTATTAAAATGAACCGTTTTTGATGAATTACCACATGTGAGAAAGCAGTCATATTGCGGAGGGTTTGGTATGTTACATATTGGTTCGATAAGCCAGATTTATATAAGAAGTTCACAAATGCATGCTCACACGTATAGTGCAATAATCGTTCAGGTAATGAAGTTCCAAACCTTCTTCCGTGAATGCAATTAATTTTTGAATGTGACAATCAGTGCGTTCAAAAACCATTTAATCATCAAGTGAAAATCTATAGTTCTGAAAATTGCAGACCTAAGATGGTAATGTCGAGCAATTGGCGTCTTAATGAATATATTATTTCGACGGCATTCAACTATCAGGGGACAAAAATCCTATGGATTCTGACAATGAATCATATGCATAGGAATTTTCTAAAAAGATTCCTATAAGATATAGGAATTTTCTCAGGAGAATCCTATAAATCCTAACACTTATTCATGCTTTCAAAAACTTCTGTAATGTAACTGGATTATCGACAAATATAGCTGGGACGTGTAGTCGCCAAAGATTCTAAGATTCTACCTTCATTATCCAGAGATATAAAGGGCTCATCAGTAGTTTGCTCTGGAGTGGAATTTGATTTTGTACCCGATGGGAGCAGACTTCCAGGGGGTGTGGCCATTTTGGGGGTTCGAGACTGTACAGATTTTTTTGTACTGGGAGGTTTGTCTTGAACCTCAGATTGCCCAAGCTGTAGTGGAGTCGATGAATGTTGAAATTCTGCCGTAGGAGCATCTTGCAGATCCAACTGTTGACTAGCAGGAGAGTATTGGCTTTTGTTATACCCGTCAGTTTCTTGAAAATCCCACTGTTTTCTTCGGTTGGTGGTGCTGGCCTTGACTATAGTAGATTGCTGCTTCTCATTTGCTTTTTCGGTGGGGAAGCAGTGTGTGTTGACTTGTTTAATAATTCAGATGTTTGTTTACTACTTTTTCTTTGCTCTTTCGGTGGTGCAGTGTTAGCTGATTTGTTCAATGGTTGAAATGTTGGTGGCTTTGGGAAACGTGGGAGCTTAGACTGAACACTAGTCGCTATATCTGACTCCTCTGAGTCAGAGTGTATGATATTCGCACGGACTCTACGCTTCACTCTATGGTTGGCTTCGGCAGCATCCGAATTAACATCAGAGTACAATTCAGCATCTTTCAAATACTGGAGTCCCTTGTCGTAGGATTCTGAAGTTGAAAATTAAATTTTTGAAACTTTAGCTGGAAAAGAATCACTCAATCATAAGAGAAATTTATAGAGAATCTATAAATCAAATTCGCAAGGTCCCCATGTGGGCTCTTATAGCTTTTCTCGATAAGCTCATGAGGCGGCTAATTGTAAGCTTAAAAGCAGTTGACCATTGTTGCAGGTCATGCATTTGGCCAAAACTTCTGGAGTAGTTTACTCAAGCCTAAAGATGAGACCCATATTGTGCAATTCGATCTCCTAGGCTATTTTTATATTTTTTTCCTCAGCAAGCCCCGCGTTGTCATTGTTACGAGGGCTCCGTCGGCAACTGATCTCATTTGATCCATTTCACCCAAACTTGGCCAACTCACAAATTCTCTTCACAAATGAGTCAACCTATATTAGGGGCAGTCCATGCTACGGCGATCAAAATCTGACGGTCATGTCTAAGATTTGCACCATAATTTATTGTACACAAACTCTTATCGAAAAATCCATCCCCAATTTTTTTCAGACTTTTGGAACCAGCCGTATCGGAGATGTGAATTTTTCAAATTCAGAAAAAAAGCCCTTTTCTAAAATCCAAAAAAAATTTGGAAAATCGACCAAAATATAACAAAATTTCTGAGCACTATTAGAACATGGAGATTCCATGGTAGTAATATAAAAATTGAAAAAATACGAATAATATGTTTTTTTATTATACATTTTTTTCGTATTTTTCGAATCTCACTTTTACCACCATAAAGTCTCCATGTTCTACTAGCGCTCAAAAATTTTGTCATATTTTAGTGGATTTTCTAGAATTTTTTCAGATTTTAGAAAATGGCGCCTTTTTTTTATTTGAAAAATCCATATCTCCGGTACGGCTTGTTCAAAAAATCTAAAAAAAATTGGGTATGAATTTTTCGACAAGATTTTGTGTACAATGAATTTTGGTGCATATCTGAGACATGACCGTCAGATTTCGATCGCCCTGGCATGGAATGCCCCATTGAGAGCATGTATTTTTTTCATACAGAACATAAATTTCATGTTCAAAGGATCCAAACTCACTTTTTGGAGCGCAAGACAAGCAAATTCAGCATTGGATAATTCATGACATTGTTGGGATCACTTATATTTTTGTTTATTGCGCTTGTTTTTGCCATAGATTTTCATAGAACTCACAGCAAGTGAGTGAATTATACACTGTTCGTACTTTACAAATATTCAATACTTGTGATCGTGGAAAAACGTTCATATGATGATCATTTGAGCAACTGCGCTGGTTAACGATGTAGCGCATTGCGAAGACGAAATTTTCGTGGGGTCAATTGGTAATATGCGTTGAAATACATCCAACTCGTTCAGCGACCTTTGCCAAAATACGGGATACGGAGAGATACACTGATGAAGTACGAAGAAAAAATGTAATGATGGCGTTATCTTATGGAGTGTCAGTTGTGCGCTGCGCCGCATCACATGTATTGAATATTAGTGAAGCATGAACGGTGAATAATGAGCCTGAACTGCATAGCATGGAACTCATCAAATGCTCCAGAAGTATAGCCGAATCCGCGATCTACAGCCCTATTCGTCGCCTTGTTAGTCAAACTACGCAACAGAAATGATTCTCTACGTACTACAGGTATAGTCGACAGAAATACCTCTTTGACTTCGATTTTCCACAGCATGTGACTAGAATTTGAAAATACAATTCAGAACTTTCGTACCTTCCCAACCAAGAGTGACTTTCGCCAACAACATCGCATACTTCATGATGAGATAAAAATCGGAAAAAATTTAACCACAATAAAGACGATAAGAAAATTAATTTTGAATAATAATAATCCCCAAAAATTATCAATAAATTGTTTAAACAAAACATTATTCAAGTAATTTACGGTGAATGTTTTTTTTTTGTCATGTGATATAAATTCGTTGATTTTTCTGACTACACATGAATTTTTTCAAAATTTTCTTATTTTGAAATTTCGGTTTTCGAACATTTTTCAATTTTTAAAAATTCAGAAAAAATCTTGAATTTTTGATGGATTTCCGTGAAAACGCGTTGTGTATCACAATTTAAAAGTTTGTGGAGCATTGAACGAATATTTTCATGAATACAACCCCTACAAATTTCCAAAAACCGAAATTTCAAAACAATGAGAAAATTTTGAAAAAATTCGTGTGTAGTCAGAAAAATCAACGAATTCATATAACATGACAAAAAAAAAAAACATTCACCGTAAATTTCTGAGAAAATGTTTTGTTTAAACAGTTTATTGATAATTTTTGTAGATTATTATTAATCAAAATTGATGTTCTTATCGTTTTTATTGAGGTTGAATTTTTTCCGATTTTTATCTCATCATGAAACATGCGATGTTGTTGGCGAAAGTCACTTTTGGTTGGGAAGGTACGTCTCATACATCCTTAAGTGCACTGTTGAGAGGAAAATATTTTTAAGGTGTAAAGCCCTTGTGGCTCACGTTTGTACGTCAAATATCTGATGATAGATGTGCAACAGCATGATTATTTTGTGTCAGGCTGGCAATATGTTTGTGCGTTATGCAATTTCTCAATCTTATATTCAATAATCGAGAATTATGAATTTTGCTGATGGAATTAAAGACATCTATTTAAATATACAAAATGAAACAGTTCGATGTATAGGACAGATTTCAATATTGTTTAGTCAGGTGCATATCCTTTCTCGGTATACTCCACTCACAGAGTTTGTATACCTCAGACATTCGATAAGCTATGGTGAGAGAGCCTATGGTTCTTAAGAACCACCAAGTCTTTCTTGATACTCGCCAGTCTTTATCTGGACTTGATCTAGAAAAGAGCTCGATAACAAATGTGCGATATATGAAATATAAAACACATTCAATTCATTTCGCGGACCCAGTCTTCTCATCCCATAATCTCCAATAACTTCTAACATTTATCGGTTAATACTTCACTACCAGAATGAGAATGCTGAATAAACAACTTTATATGAATCTGAGCACAGAATGCAAATTGAACTCACGTGTTGTGGCGAATATACGTCTAATTTTACACAATTTCCATGAATCCTGAACCGGCTCGCCTCCTTTCACAGCTTTATAATATCGTTTCATGGTCGTGTAATTTGGCCAGTAGGCTTCCATTGTTTCCTTCATTAACCAATGGCTAGCTATCAATTGCATACCATCATCAAATTCAACCACTGCGTATGAATTAGCTTGCGCCATCGTGGTATTCAAATTGATCTATAAATAAATTTGAGTACAGCAAATGTGAGTCATACAGTGAATTCATTGTTGTCAAATCAATTTTAGTAGGTCATCGTATCTAAAATATTCATCCATTTGATGCTTGACACACAAGTGTCGAAAAATAATGTGATTGAAATGAATATGTGTTTCTGAGGGAGCGCTGAAGTTTCGAAAAAGGTTATATTGATTATCAGCTCATACAAATTGGAAAAAAATTGTGAGTTTTGGTCGTTAAAAACTGAATAACCTAACATCTGCATTTGCTAAACCGATTATTAAGCATTCATAGTAATTCTGAAGTACTTGAGTAATTCTTCATTAATAACTTAATGCTATCACATATTCCACATTGTTGACTCACGAGGAAAATATCAGACCTCCGGATCACAGATTCTGCTCAAACTTACAGGAGTGTCTCCTGTGAAATGAACCTTTGACCCTCCGTTCGATCTAATGGGCCTTTTGTTGCTAGACTTCATCAAATACCATGAAATACGATTTTCTTACAAATTTATCACGCCATTGCTACTGCTGTGAACTGATCTAGCAAACTTGGAAGTATGAGTGAAATTTTCTTGGTTGGCCATGAGAATTAATATTCCACGCCATATCTCACCGAATTTGACTATTTTCGCTCTGCGAAGCCAAGGTAATCATAAGTATCGATAGTGGCGGTGATGAAGAGATATCTGCGGAGCTACCGGATAACAGATCAGGCCCAAACTTTGAGGGATGTTTTCTTGTACATATGAAGCATGTATATACCTTTCCAAAATGGGCCTTCGTTTTCTTGGCGAGCCCCGCTTGATAGTGATATCCAGCGGCAGATGAATATTCGACGCAGGTGACAATACTTTGTTCTTCTTCATCGAATTGAGTCTTCTCAGGCTAGAATCTGGCCATTATTGTCAAATATGATCATTATCCTAGTTTGAGGCAGTTCAACCAGCTTCTAACCTTCCATCGAGTCTGCAAATGGTCCTCCGCCACAGTGGAATAGCCTTCGGAGCTTACGTCGTTGGCTTTCAAAGAATCCCTACACAGACCGGAGACCTTCAAACTCACACAATTTGTTTGAAATTAGGTGACAAAAATAACAAACGAGTGAAATAAGAAGATTGGCTTTTAACTTCAAAAATTGCTGTTTTTTTTTGAATTTTTTTACGTATGATTAGATTTAATCTTCTACTCCTCATTACTCGACGAATACATATTCACAGAGAAATCAAATAATAAATCTTCTAACTGCACTTTCTGAATACTTTTGGTACTCATTTCAAACAAGTTCTGTGAGTTTGAAAGTCTTCGGTCCATGTAGGGATTCTTTGAAAGTCAACGACGTGAGCTCTGAAGGCTATTTCACTGTGAAGGAAGACCATACAGGCTCGTCGGAAGTTTAAAAGCTGGTTGAACTGCCTCAAACTAGTGTAATCATGATTTGACATTAATGACTAGATTCCAGCCTGAGAAGACTCAATTCGATGAAGAAGAACAAAGTATAATCACCTGCGTCGAATATTCATCTGCCGCTGGATATCACTATCAAGCGGGGCTCGCCAAGAGAATGAAGGCCCATTCTGGAGAGTTGTACGTTACATGTTTCATATTGAGGTACAAGAAAACATCCCTCAAAGTTCGGGCCAGATCTGTTGTCTGGTGGCTCCGCAGATATCTCTCCATCGCCGCCACTATCGATACTTATGATTACGTTGGCATCGCAGAGCGAAAATGGTCAAATATGGTGAGATATCGCATGGAATATCAATTCTCATGGCCAACTAAGAAAGTTTCACTCATAAGTTCAAGTTTGCTAGATCAGTCCACAGCAGTCGCAATGGCGTGATGAATTGGTTAGAAAATGGTATTTTATGCTATTTGATGAAGTGTAGCGAGTAACAAAATCCCCATCAGATCGAACGGAGGGTCAAAGGTTCATGTTCAGAGCCGAGGAGACACTCCTGTAAGTTTGAGCAGACTCTGTGATCCGAAGGTCTCATACTCTCCTTGTTAGTGGGAACGAAAAAGAATGCGAGAAAATTCAATTGTTAAATAAAAATTAGACTGAAGTTAATTACGTTAACGCCAAAAAAAAGACGAAAAATAATGGATTCGTTCGCGTCACACAAACTGGGCTGCACCGAACTGCACCTTGTCTATAAAGCTTCAACGTGATTGAATTAAGGTAATCCAGTGCATCCCGGTTCGTGTGAAACGAAAAGACGTAATATTAGCTAAAATTGGTCGATAAAGAAAGTTAACAATTTTTTCGCCGCGGCGTGCGGGGGTTCCCCGGATTGCCGAATATGCGAAACAATTTGAATTTTTCTTTGTCGACAAATTTCAGCTGATGATATTTTTCGGCATTTTGTTGCCACAACGTCATAAACTTCAGCCTCATGGATAGAATAGTGACCGGCGTCTCTTCAATGCAAAACGTATAAGACTCGTGATTTGAGGTTATGTTCTACTTTAATCACAATTTTCGGCTATTTCCAGCGATATACATATCACCACGCTCTCATTATAATCGTCTACAGAAAAAGAGAAATCATTACTGACCCCAGATGAGGAGATGGTGAGTTTTCTAGTTTTTTTTTTTTTTTAAACCATCAGGTATTAGTCATAGACTATGTCCCACAAACACTCTTCTTTGCTGTTGATTCTAGTGGTTGATACTGGGGATAGGCGTGGTCGGGGATAGGCGTTGTTGTGAGTTCCTTCGCACTGATCTCTTCCGGGATATTTGCAGGAACTTCTCTTGCTCTGTCCCACCTGCTTTACTCCCTTCTTTCTATTTATTTGTTTGTTTGATTGTTTGTTTGTTATGATTTTTCTGTGTCTTCTATTTTCCCCTTTCGACTTTCCCTCGGGGAGGACCTCCGTCCCCTCTCTATCTATCTTCGAATGACGTTTGGCTTCCTGGCTAGTCCCTGTGACTTCCGGTGTTTTTGGGATCTCGGCCTTTGTGGCTGCTTCTTTTCCCCTCGATTCTTATATTAAGACGTCACATTGGATAGGATGAGGAACACCAACTAAAACTAGAAGTAGCTTTTGTTATTATCTATCTTATCTCCTATTAACCTGTTTATCTCCTGATGAACCCTATGTTTAGGGTCTCCCTCTCTTTTTTTTTTTTTTTTTTTTTTTTTTTTTTTTTCCCCTTACTATCTATATATTTATCTTTATATATCTATATATATATATATATATATATATATATATATTTTTTTTTTTTTTTTTTTTTTTTTTTTTTTTTTTTTTTTCCCCTACTATCTATATATTTATCTTTATACATCTATATTTGTTTTTGTGTTTTTGTATTATTATTATGACTGTTAATAATTTTTTTTTTTTTTTTTTTTTTTTTTTTTTTTTTTTTCCCCTATATGTGTGTATTGCTTATTTCTACCTTTTCCCTATTGCCATGCTTAACTCTTTTATCTTTCCATGAATCCTATCTCGATAATTAAATTAAGTTTTTTTTTTTTTTTTTTTTTTTTTTTTTTTTTTTTTTTTCCTTTTTTCCCTTTAAGTTTTTATTTTGTTGTCTTTGAAGAACGCGACTATTCTCTTGAGGGTCTCCTCGTCTCCTTCTATCGCCATCCTATCTACAGGGAATTCAAATCCGAAGCGTTTCGTCTCCAAAAATCTGGTTAGCGACGGTCTAGACCTATGGAAGATTGGGCAATTCCATAGTAGGTGGTCCGTGGTCTGGATATCCTCTCCACACTCGCACCTTTCGTCCTCCGTGAGGTGCATCCTTTTAAGGTGAGCTTTTGTCAGGGTATGCCCCGCCTTCAGTCTATTTGCCGTGGCTATACGAGCTTTGCTCCAGCTTGTTCCTTGGAACCATGGTGTCGTTTTAAAATCCTTTGAAAAATGAACAAACCTATAACCTTTGGGCTCTGGGGGAAGAGCGTACTTAAGGATAAATTCTGCCGTGGAGCTTATCGCTTTGGCACGAGTTGTCGATCTAAGGTCAATCTGGTCAATATTAGGGATGTCTATTGTGTTCTTCTCACTAGCCTGTTTGGCTAGTTTATCCGCTTTCTCATTCCCTGGTATTCCACTATGCGCCGGAATCCATATTACCTTAATATCTCTGAGATTCAACCTTTCTTCGTGGATTGTCTGCTTGATGCGCGCTGCTCTGTGGTTAAGTCCCGAGTCCAACCCCTTCTTACTCAGTTTCCGTACTGAGCTCAATGAGTCAGTGCAGATAAGGATGTCCCCCTGTATGTCGCTTGATCTTACTAGGGCCACTGCTTGGGCAATAGCTTCCATTTCTGCGCTATAGATTGTGCTTTTAGGGTCGAGCGAAAGTTGTCTGCTTAGATTTGGATAATCTTCAGGGTAGATAGCTATGCCGCATTTGCCCCTCTTTGGTTCCAAGGACCCATCAGTATAGATTATTCTGTGATGGGGATATTCTTGGTTAACAATTTCCCTGAACTTGCTTGGGTCCCCTTTGGGCGGTTTTAGACTTTGGCCAATCTCGCTGTTAAATTGCTGGCCAAGGAACAGCGCCCTATAATCTATTTGATAGGTTGCAATACCCTCCTCCCTTTTAATGCTCTTAACCAGGGTTTTTTCCTCCTGCCATAAATGATAGATTCTGGAATCCATCGGGTGGACGTTAGGATTTTGACGTTGGGTCTTCAGTGACTGAATTTTTTTTAATTTTTGTTCTATTATGCTGTTTCTGAGACTTAGCCGATTGAAGATGAACCTGGTCGTAAGTTCCTCCACCCTGGCCTTTATCGTAGTGAGTCCACTGAGGTGATGTAGAACATTTATTGGAGTGGTCCTCATGCATCCTAACGCTATTCGCATAGCTGAATTTTGGATAGTGTTTAACTTACGGAGATTTTCATATTTGTCTGAGTTCATTAAGAATCCTGCCCATTCCATCCCGGGTCTGACTAATCCTTTGTATATCTGAATCATAGTCGTCGGGTGGGCTCCCCATGCCATCTTGGTGACTGCCCCCATAACGTTCAGTAATTTACCCGCTTTATTTCTTAAGTTTTGTATGTGAGGTTCCCAACTCAGCTTGCTATCCCACGTCACGCCCAGGTACTTTGCCTGTGTTACATTTTCCAGCACGTTATCCCTGATGGCTATTCTGCATGTTCTTTGTTTGATAGGCGTTCTTTTGTAGTTAAATATCATTAGCTGAGTCTTCTGATATGATATGTGTAACTGTCTGTCTAATAATTTCTGCTCCAACCGCAAAAGGTACGTCTGTAGGGTTTTCAACAAGGAAGCAATACTGCTGCCTGATGTGCTTATCCTGATGTCGTCGGCGAAGGAGGAGAGATTTACGTTTCTGGGGAGGTTACCTTCCAAGTCTGCCATGTAGATATTAAACAGCAGGGGACTAAGGATAGAGCCTTGAGGTAACCCTTTGTTTGTCTTCCTGACTCCTAGCTCTCTTCCTTCCGATTCTCCTCTTAGGGATCTGTAAGCATATTTCGCCCATATCCATCTCGTGAGCTTTGGCGGTACTCCTAGTCCCATGAGCTTCTCTATGAGTAGGGAGATGTTCACGTTATCATATGCTCCTGCAATATCTATGAAAATCACCCCGGTGTTCATTCCTTGAGATCTAGCTACGTCCATTTCTAACCTTAGGTCCGCCAGGTTGTCATAACAGGATCGGCCTCTCCTAAAACCGTTGAAGTTATTAGGAATTATTCTTTTGGATTCAATCCACCAGGTTAGTCTGTCGTTCATGATCCGTTCTAGAATTTTCCCCAGGCAGCTGGAGAGAGCTATTGGTCTGTATCCTCTTCCGCCAGGTTTGGGGATGAAGCATACTTTATATTTAGTCCATTCTGCGGGGATGCTTCCTGAGTCTAAAATGAAGTTATAGAGGCTCCTCATTCTTTCCTTGGCTTCTTTCGGTAGATGTTTGATAGTCTCATAATTGATATGGTCTAACCCTGGAGCTGATTTAGAGTTGGCTTTTTCTATGGCCAGTTCTACTTCCTCCATGGAGATTTCCTGTTCAAGTATGGAATTCGCTTCGTGAGGGTAGTTCCAGTCCCACTCCTGTCGACGGTAACGTTGATTAGCTGCTATTTTGTTAAAAGCTTCCCTGAGGGCTGGATCCGTTTGGATTATGTTTCCTTCCCTGGAGGGGGGAGGAGGTTGTAGAGCCCTGCTCTTGAATCCCTTGAGCTTTTGCCATATTTCACCCAGCCTCCTATTTGGATTGAGAGAATTACAGAACTTTTTGAAACTGCTGGTTTTTTTTTCTTTGATTATTCTGTCCGCTTTGTTGATGGCCTCTTGTCTTTTTTCCCAATTTTCCTCATTACAGTTACTCAAGTAGTTTGAGCAGGACTTCCTTCTTTCCTCTATTGCCTCTCTACACTCTTGGTCCCACCATGACGCGTATGGTGGTGATCTGGGGCTCGCTCTATATCCTTCTTCGTTTAGCATCAGAGCTCCTGCTTGCCTAAGAGCTTCCTTGATATCCGCTGTGAATCTGTTGTATTCCTCGTGTAGGGATTCATTTGATATTTCTTGGTGGACTGCGCTATTTTCTGACATCTTGTCCCTAAACGTCTGCCAGTTAACTCTTTTGGTGCCTATCTTGTTTATACTGTCTTGTTTATGGACACTTCCTTTTTCGATTGTGATTTTCATAGGGTAATGGTCACTCTTTCTCAAGTCTTCCATTACTCTCCAATTGGTGATCAACGCCAAGTCATGGGAGCAGAATGTGATGTCTGGTACGCTTTTCTTGCCCGGCTCTGGATGGTCCCGGGTGGGTTCCCCTGTGTTTAGAACGTGGATGTTATTTTCCATGATAACTTCCGCTAGCTTGTCCCCTCTGGGGTTTCTTAGGTCACTGCCCCAGAACCTATGGTGTGCGTTGAAGTCCCCTGTGATTATGTAACTGCCTTTGGATTCCATCTCCTGAAATAGTTCGTCCAGGTCTTCCTTTAGTATTTTTGCTTGCGGCGGGATATAGATGCTAAATAAATTAAACCAAGTGTCTCCGTACCTGATCTTTACCCCTATTACTTCTACTTCTGCTATTTTTTTCCGCAATAATAGTGATTCATACTGCAAACTCCTGTGGATAAGAGTAATGAGGCCTCCTCCGGTGCCCTGGCCCCTGTCCCTTCTTATACAATTATAGTTCTTGAAATAAGGGACGTACTTCGAGTCCGGAGATAATCTGGTTTCCGATATACAGAGGACGTCGGTATCTTTTAGTATGTCTAGGATTTCCCATCTTTTAGAGAAGAGTCCGTTCGCATTCCACGCTACTATGTCCATATTGCTGTTCTGTGTGTTTGTTATATCTGATTTTGGGTTGGGTGTCTTGGTTAAATGTCTGGGGTGACCCCCTCCCTTAGTTTTCTATTGCTAGAAAAACTAGGGAAGATCGCTCCCTCCTGGTACTTCCCCTCCTGTGTGGATCTTACCCCGCAAGACCCGCCAGCCTGGGGAGTTGTCTGTGTATATTATGCAACGTTTTCCGATGATTCTCTACCAGTCGAGAGATCCTCATCTAGTGTTTCTTCCAGAGACATGGCCTCCAAGGATCTGAACGTTCTCACGAACTCCGAGTCTGCTCCATATTTTCCCATTAACTTGCTTTTCATTTTTTCCAACACCTCTTGTCCAGTCCTTATCCTCTCTCTTCTAATCTCTTCCGCTCCTAACCATGTATCTAATTCCTCCTCGCCCGATGATTTGGCTGCTTCTTGTGATTGCCGGTATGCTGCCTGCTCGGCCCCGTCCTGTTCTTTCTCCTCTTCTTCTTCCCCTTCCCGGTTCCTTGCCAGCTCTAGGTCACGATTCTTTTCTCCTTTATGGACTTCGACTATTTTTGAGTCTTCTATTGAGATGCCCAACTCTTTTTGGTATCTTTCGTTTACTAGATATTCCGCTTCCTTGAAGTTCGTTCCTAATATCGACCTGAGCTCGATCACCTCGAGGTTAAACTGATGAACTGTACACTTCCTGTTCGCTGACTCGTGACCTTCCCCGCAATTTACACATTTAGTTCGGTTGGAGCACCCTGCCTCCCTGTGGTCTCCACCACAATTCCCACACCTGATTGGATGGTCACAGTTCGCCAGAATGTGCCCGAATCTTTGGCATTTGTAGCATTGTTTAACCTTGGGTACATAGGCTGCTACCAGTTTTAGGTTATCGAAGATTCTTATACCTTCCGGGAGCTTCGAGGATGAGTAGATCTTGAGGTTCACTACGGAACCTGACTCTGTGTCGCCTTCGTCTTCCCCTTCAGTCCTCTTTTTCATTAGTTCTAATTTGTCAACCGATTTCTTGGAGAGCTCGTCCAGTCCTTCCCATATATCTTCTTCTGTGAAACTCGATGGTATACGGAAGACAATTCCCAGCCTGTAAATGCTGGCATTGGGTATGATGGCAATCCAGTTATCACTCAGATCTAGACTTCCTTCCTCAACAAAGTTGTTAGCCTCACTTCCAGAGAGGAACTCGATCACTATTTTTTCCTGACCTGCGCTGTTTATCCCTTTCACCTTAATTTGAAGTTCTCGGAGTCTCTTGCCTATTACCATGGGGTGATAGTTGCCTAAGTTTTTCTCTACATCTTTATCAAATAGGTATACCACATATGGTGGAATCGAACTTTCCCGGTACCTGTTATCTTTCTGTTTGAACAATTCCCGTCTATATTCGGATTGGGCTGATTGCTCCCTTGGTGGAGTCTCTACTCCATTTCGTCTTTGCCCGCTACTCCGTTCCCTTAGCTGCGGCTGCCTATCTACTCGAGTACTGAACCCTTCTCGGAGCGGCGAGACCTGTCTATCTTCCGCTCTATGTACTTCCTCCGGAGAACTGGAGTCCTTTCTTCGCTTGTCCCTATTGCTTAGTTCTACTTTGCTCCCTCTTACTAAAGACCCTGACTCAGTATGATCTTTCCCTTCTTGATCTGAAGAGCTGCCTGCTTGTCTACTTCCTATTGTCTTATTGGCTCCTATTATATTGTGTATTTCTATATCTGAAAGAATCCCCAAATCCTGCGAATCTAGTTCTGACTTTTTTTTTTGAGGCTTAGGAAGCTCCGCCTTTCCAGGACTTGACCTTCCCCTCTTTTTTGCAGGATCTAACTGCATTCCGCCTCTAATATTACTTGGTTGCTCTCTGGCCTGCGCTATTTCTCAAAATTCGTGTTTAGTATAGGTTATAACAGGGGTTAGTAACACATAAATCTCTGAGTTTCTCTGGTGGATAACTGACCTTGTATATAGTTGGTTAGCTCTTACTCTTTATTGTCTGGACCCTCTTTTCCCTCCTTTTAGATATCTGTCTCGTCCCCGTTTTCGTGTTCTCCGTTGAAGGTTATGTGTCCGCCCGACCACGCCGTGTCCCCGTACTCTTGGCTTGCTGTTCTCGGATAATCTCTGGCCTCCTGTTGAGGTTTCAGCTAAATCTAGGCCTTTGTCTGGTTCTTCGGATGTTGTTTTATTTCTGAGTCTTACTTGGTGATTTACAATGGCGAGTTAACCCGCTTCTTCGTGAAATTCTAACTGTCTCTGAGATCGTGCAAGTGGTCACGCCGCCATCTTGTCCACGTCTCAGTTTTCTAGTTCTTCACAAAATCAACCGCACGAGGGCCAATGATCCGTACCACGTCGCTCTGTCACGTTATACCGCATTTTCTAGGTACTCAGTGAGGAACCCGTACAGTCGAACAGAGCGATAGGTCGAAGCTGAGACAGTTTACCGCAATGGCGTTGTAAGACCTCTGTTAGTACATACGTATAGGCGGCGAACCACGATGTATTTTAATTTTGATTAGGTTGTAAGCGAATTTTTTTCATTCACTTAATCCGAAGACCGATGCAACTCTGTTAGTAAAAACTGTTTTGTCCCTCATTCAACAGCTGTATAACACTGTGACGCCGATAGCACCACCTGCATCTATCGTGATTCATGTTCGCGCGAATCTATTTGAATCTTCGTAGTATTAAAATATTTGGTGACTGGTGAATGTGGCCTGGTAACTGTTTTGACAATTCTATTTTATCATAATTGGAGACAGCCTTCAAGATTACTGGCAGTGTTCTTTTAGTTTTCAGAAAATATTTAAAGTTTTTTTTTTACAGGTGGAAGAATACGCTTTTTTTGTTCGATAATTCAATTAATTATTAATCCCTACGTGTAACATCGGAAAAACAGCGAATTTAATCGAATCGATTGGCAAGATTACGTACTTCTGCTTAATATCTTTGATAGGCCACGTACACAAACCGGCAAGTTTCCCCACGGCCCATATTCCCAATAGGGAAGATTCGCATGGTTGATTGTACAAATTGTCTTTTTCCATATATTCATTCCCTACTACAACCATAATTTTTTTCCGTAGATCATATGCGACATTTTTGACTCCAATAATCGTTCCATCATTTAAACCACAGCAGCTATCCGCTTTGTTGCCCACATTAAGACGGAAGCCTGAACACAGAACAATCTTATATTGTGGGTTTCCGCAACCATCAGGTAATGGGCCATCGTAATGAGAGGACCTTGTGATGACGTCGAACATAGGCTGTTGGTTTTCAGATTTGGTATCTGCTGAGCTATTTTCTATTTCGAAATAGCGTCGACAAAGTTGTTGTAATGGCTTTTCACTTTTCCGTAATAGTTTCTTAAATGTCTGCATGTGGTTTTCAAATTTGAAAGCGCTAAAGACATCTAGAGTGCCAAAATTTTTCAGATCTTGCACAAGGTGCACGAGTCCATGAATATTGTGACTAGCGTTATGTTTTCCATAAAGTATGACGAACGATGTGACAAAATGTTTGAGGAGATCGTGAGCATAGTTGACAAGTGGACCTGAACTAGTACTACACATAATTCTTATCGCCACATGAAGAGTTATAAAATTACTGTAAACATCATGTGATATTACCGATTTCAACGCTATTGGACCTGTGTACAAAAGGAACTGCCTGTATTCTGTGGCTTTCCACTGTCGCACGTATTCAAGCGATCGTGGTTTTCTTGCGAATTCCATCGGGATGGAATTCCGAAGACTTTCTAAAGCATTTGAAATTAAAATGGATTTTCGATGCTGCAAACGATATTCCAGATCGCCAAATAACCATAAATACAGTAGCTTTCGCATAACTCCTAAACACACTAGATGCATATAGTCAAGCGGTATATTCGCAACGAGATCGAAATTCGGAATATCTTCCAGACAGCAATCTCCCGCATGGTAATCCTCATCAGTTTTCTGTCGAAATTCGGCATCTGTCCTATCCGGCGCAGTGGACAACTGTGGGAAACATACTCGTCCCTTATGACATTCGCCTTCCATGGTACACTTTGTGCAGCTCGAATATCCACTGTGGCCTTTGACGTTAAAAATAAATGACTTTGCAGGAGCATCACAAATAAAAAACTTGATATTGCATGCATATAGTCTGTTATTAAATTGTAAACCATTTTGACACAAGTTTTCGGCTTCTTGGATGAATTCACGCAGGAATTCACAGGCGACAGCAGGCTTTTCATTGCCATAGTATGCACCTATCAGAAATACATTGCTCAACCCAACGATAGATCCCATAATTGGCCACAGTGAGCCTCTCGAGGATTTTGAAATAGGGAGGCCATCGATTCCAATGGCTAACTCAATATTTGTACCAGTTTCCCTCGAATATTTTTCCAATAACTTAATAATTCCACTACGTAATCCTAAATGAATATATTGGTGGAACTTCTGAAACAACTGTAGACCTCGGTGTTTTCAATAACGATCTGGGATCAATTGGTAATTGCGAATGACATGGATGTTGGACCAGTTTCTTTAATAAAGTTGATAATGCCACGTGTGGGATATTCTGATGTACAGCCCACTCTGCAAGAAAAGATTGCAAGTTGAAGTCATCAGCCCCAGGTACTGATGTATGATCGAATATGCCATCTGACTCTGTCGCTGACTCCGAATTACTAGTTTCTCTTATGCCAGATTGTAGAAGCTCTAGTTCTACGTGTTGGTGTTCTACTACCACAGGTCCAACTGGATTCGCAAAGTCTTCACTATGATTGTTGTCAGAAGCAATATCGGTAGATTCGGTTATGTTTTCATCAAATAAATTGCAATTATCACAGACGTTAGAACCCGATGCAATAGGTAGATTTGAAGGCTCAGAATGAGAAACGGATATCAATTGCGTTTCATCAACTCGAGTGCGGGATTCAAAGATATTCATGCACTGAAGAGAACTCTCCTCGTTAATCCGTCTAGAATGTTGACGTTTGGTTAATTTACGATCAGAATTTGGATGCTTTTTTTTCAGCATTTTTACATTTAATGATTCATACTCGTTAGTTTCCCAATTTATATGCTTTATACTTTCACAACCGTAGATTTTGGAATAAATAATTGTTCACAGACTGTACTTTTTTTCGACGCACTCTTGTCCACCACAGGATTATTTTAGGTTAACCAATATGTTGTCGCGTACCCATTTTACGAATCACAGGCCTTTCGTCCCGAGATCACCCGAGACCACCCGAAGCCAACTCCTGAAACCGAACTGTGCGATTGTCGACCGCGCGATGCAAACAGCAGAGAACTACAATTTCGATCAATTGATACGCATTTGAAGGGAGATTGAAATTCGTATAATTTTTCGACAATAATCGTTTTTCCTAGTTTCTCAAAGAAAGGGCCTAGCCGGATAAGGTAGTCAAATCCGGCCCCGATTCTTATGGGCTCGTGATTGGGCTATCCCTTTCGTGATGTAAAGCGAATATTTTCTGCCGAGTTTCAAGCTCCCAGGTGCCCTCTACCGCTTGTCATCTCAATAAAGGTGTTTTCTCGTTTTTATTTTTTTTCTCCGCGAATATTCAACCCACAGGCTAGCGGATTTTTTCCGTGGCAGATGTCATGAAAATGCATGACCCCAATTTTCGGTTTTGGACCAGGCCAAAAATTGCAATTTTGGCACCTGAATGAAATTTGCAAATCGTGATTACTCGCGACCAAAAATAGTTGCCCATTTTTTTATTCCGGAATAATGTGTATCTATGTGGAATGTATGCCCCCAAATTTTTTTCGAATTTTGAGTTTGGTGGAACAGGGTCAATAGTTCGAAAAACCGCTTTTTTTGCTGTTTTTGGTGGTTTTCGGCTGTCTTTATTACAGTTTTCGACTTAGTAGTTTGTAATATAGAGCCAATATGTATATTCTGCCAAATGCAAGTACGTACATGATGCTCATGCAGTTGGTCCAATCAATTCATTTCTCAACCCATAGGAAAGTGATTTCTCTCCTTAAAAATTTGAATTGCGCGCCAAAATTCTGAGAAAATCTTTTGGATTACTCCAATTGCGTGCGAGTCATTATTACGGAATGTTTATCGAGGTATTATTTATTTCATTTATTATTTATTTTATTTATTATTTATTTTATTCATTATTTATTTTATGTATTATTTATTTTTTTTAATCTTTATTTTTCTCGGCCCTTCGAGCTCCGTAAGGGGATCGGAGGGGGGGTTGAGTGCCAACCGAGCGCGACTCCGGGTGGCGGATAGGAGGAAGGCCAGGGAGGCCAAGGGCTCGGTCTCCAACCTGGGGTGCCCCATGGCAACCGGCTAGGAGAACGGGGCCCAAAGGTGCCCAGGCTAGGAGAACGGGGCCCAAAGGTGCCCAGGCTAGTTGGGGCCATAAGGGATCCGGCCGGCCTAAAAACTGGCCCAGGTGAAGCAAAGCCCCAGCCGCGGACCAACTCCCCAAGCCCAGGTGGGAGCTATCGTGCTGAGGGCTGAATGGCACCGGGGTACGGTGCAATTAACGATGCCCTTGGGGCACCAGGCGACCCCCCATTGTATCCAGCTTCACCCCCGCACCCAGGCTCTGTGGGGGTGGACTGACCCTTCCTGCGTCAACCGGGCCACGCTCAGACCCATCGACGCTTGCGTCGCGAATCAGGGCTGGTCAACGAACACGCGGAGCCTCCTAAGGGGCCCGCTCGCCACAACCGCGCCACGGTGCCCTGGGTGCCAGGTTACAGCGGTATTTTGGGGAACGTACACGCGCACAATCATACAAGGGCTGGGCCGAAGCAGGGACACCAGGCTTGGTGCTCACAAGGTCTCTGATCCAGGGACCTCCAGCCAAGCTGGGACCCTAGCTCAGCCCTGACAGAACCGGGCTGAGGGTAGTGATTGGACTCACTACCGGCCACTGGGAGACAGGCCAACACCTAGTGCAGCTGGGGCTCCGCATGGGACCCCTCTGTACGAGATGTGGAGAGGAATATAAAACTTCTCACCACCCAACAGCGTGCTGCGTGGAGCTCGAAGGCCTCCGCAGTGGGCCCGGGCACAATGGTCCGGTGGGACTGAGCGCCTGGCCACCCCCCCCCCCCCCCCCCCCCCCCCCCCCACCTCAAATCAACGTCATCATATTCTTTATTTTATTTAAAAAATTGGGGATTTTTTTCAATTTTATGATTAATTTTTGTTATGTTGTTGTAAATGTTAATAACCTTATCTTTCTCAAAAATCATTTTTTAATGGATATTATATAAGTTTTCAATTAAATTAGATATTTATATTTTATAAATATATAATGTTGCAAAATAGCAATGAGAAAGAGGATGGCGTGAGTCTCCAAGTGAAATAAAGCAATTCAAAGACACAAATAAAGTGGTCTAAAGGAAATTGATTATATTTGAAATGACCAAGTGTTCGAGTTAACGTCTGGAACAAGACTGTTTATAAAACAAGAGTTGGGTAGAAACAGAATTCAAATATTCATGAACATTCGATAGTGGTCTTATGTCTTTATGGTAACTACTAGATCGGGTGGTTTAAATATAAGGGTGAATTCGCCCTTTGTAACACTATTATAATAATTGTAACAAAAATAAAAATTAATTTTTGTTCACTACCTTGATTTAAAAAAAAAAATTATTCATAAAATTTAAAAAAATCCCCAATTTTTTCAATAAAATATATAATAAATAAAATAAATAATAATTAAAATAAATAATACCTCGATAAACATTCCGTAATAATGACTCGCACGCAATTGGAGTAATTCAACAGATTTTCTCAGAATTTTGGCGCGCAATTCAAATTTTTAAGGAGAGAAATCACTTTCCTACGGGTTGAGAAATGAATTGATTGGACCAACTGCATGAGCATCATGTACGTACTTGCATTTGGCAGAATATACATATTGGCTCTATATTACAAACTACTAAGTCGAAAACTGTAATAAAGACAGCCGAAAACCACCAAAATCAGCAAAAAAAGCGGTTTTTTAAACTATTGACCCTGTTCCACCAAACTCAAAATTCGAAAAAAATTTGGGGGCATACATTACACATAGATACACATTATTCCGGGATAAAAAGTTGGGCAACTATTTTTGGTCGCGAGTAATCACGATTTGCAAATTTCATTCAGGTGCCAAAATTGCATTTTTTGGCCTGGTCCAAAACCGAAAATTGGGGTCATGCATTTTCATGACATCTGCCACGGAAAAAATCGGCTAGCCTGTGGGTTGAATATTCGCGGAGAAAAAAAATAAAAACGAGAAAACACCTTTATTGAGATGACAAGCGGTAGAAGGCACCTGGGAGCTTGAAACTTGGCAGGAAATATTCGCTTCACATCACGAAAAGGATAGCCTAATCACGAGCCCATAAGAATCGGGGCCGGATTTGACTACCTTATCCGGCTAGGCCCTTTGAAAATTTGTACGGTAATCCATTGAAATTATTCGTTGTTTTCCGATTAAACACTGGAAAAATAACTCCTATTATACTTATCAAAACCACTATACGAGAAAGTCCAATTCATGTTAATCGAAAGATTAATTTGAAAATATTAGATTTGTAATATCCCCGCAATATTTCAAACAGAATATTTCCGATTGAATATTTCGGCAATATTTCAAACAGTGTCAGAAGAATGTCTGAATGAAAATAGATTACTCAAACCATTCTATCTCTCATACGTACTGGGGTACGAATATTACGTTTCTCAATCATGTCGTTTGAGTGTAAAATAATTTTCGTATGTGATAAAAGGGTTTTATTGTACAGGAATCTCTGCATTTTCCATAACGGAGAAGGTGGTGTATATGATGATAAAGTCAGTTTAGAGGAACACGTCAGATATATTTATATTGAGAAATTTATTTGAAAATGCCAAAAATGTTGCTGGCTTTAGCTCTGACGCGAATTTTGAAGTTTTTTTGTGGTACGCTCGTGCCCCAGTGTTAGGGATCTAGGGTCAATTCTTTGCTTAGTGGGTATTTTTCGGGTAATCAGACGGTTTTGATTACACGAAAAAGATATCCTCAGGATGTCATACGGACGTTTAGTGTAGTGAAAATGAGAACTATTCTGCGCATCGTATGGGTCATCTTGTGGATCTCTTCAGGAGATCTAGAATTGTATCGGATTCGTCAGATCTTATAGGATATCCTCAGAATATCTTCAGAATATCCGGATATCTTCGGGATATTCAGGATCTGAATCGGATATCCCGTGGACGTCATGTGCTGTGTGGGATGTTGCCGCACGTATCTCCGCAGTCCTGGAAACCAATAATGTTCGCGGATCTTCTGGACCGTCCGCTCTGCTCCAAAGTGTCCCAATAGGTCGTGGAACCGCACGACGATCGATTACCTCATAACTCGCGGGACTACCAGTAACAGTCGATTCTCGCCATCTTCCTGGATTTTGCGAAACAGACAGTTTCCTCTAACTTCGTATCTGCTCGTTTTGTCCCGTTCTTGTTTGGTGAGTGTTTCTGGCGGTTGACCACACAACGTCACGAGATCTCTTAGTTCTGCGTCCGCTTGCTGCATCGCCAAGGCGTACTGCTCTGGCGTCAAAGTGATCAGCGACCAACGCTGGTCGATTATCTCCTCCATCGTGTCAGTTGGAGGGTCCACTGGTGCTCTGCTGAGCGCATCTACGTGCTGCATTCGGTCCCCGGAGCTGTGTTTGATCTCCAGATCATACTCCTGCAACAGGTTATACCACCTCGCGATTTGGGGGTTTAGCGTCCTCTGAGCGTTGAGATACGCTAAGGCTTGGCAGTCTGTGACGACTGTGAAATGAATTCCTAGGAGGAATGTGCATAGTTTGTCTACCGACCATACAATCGCAGTAAGCTCAAGTTTGTTGGAGTGGTACCTTGCTTTGGCTTCGGTGGTCTTCTTACTCACGCAATACACTAGGTGCATCTGGCCGTCCTTCCCTTTTTGGAGTAGTAACCCGCCGATGCCCACGGTACTGGCGTCGGCATCGAGCTCCGTCTCAGCTCTCGGATTATAGAGCGCTAGCGTCGGTTGGTTACTCAGTTCCGTTTTTCGCATTTTGAATGCTTCTTCTAATTGTTCTTGTTTCCACGCGTAGTCCACGTCCAGCTTCGTCAGGCGAGTCAGGGGTT
This sequence comes from Ametastegia equiseti, assembly GCA_963989295.1. NCBI lineage: Eukaryota > Metazoa > Arthropoda > Insecta > Hymenoptera > Tenthredinidae > Ametastegia > Ametastegia equiseti. The sequence continues at coordinate 3,187,179 of OZ022390.1, forward strand.
CTGCCTTCTTCGCGAAGTCCTTCACGAAGCGTCTGAAAAAACTAGCCAGGCCCATAAATCGACGTACTTCCCTACTGTTTTGGGGTTGTGGATGGTCGCGAATTGCCGCAGCTTTTGCTCTACCAGGTGATATACCCTCTCCAGAAACCACAAAGCCTAGATACTCAACTTCCTTGACGCCAAACCGGCATTTTCGGGGGTTAAGAGTGAGCTCAGCATCCCCCAATGCCGTCAGCACCCAATCAAGTCTTTCCATCAGTTCTTCCCAGCTCACTGCCGGAATTAGCAAGTCGTTCATATAACACATGGCAATGCGGTTTCGCAGATTCCCGAGGGCCGCATTCATTAGCCTACTGTCGGCGCAAAAAGGTTAGAGCCCTGAGTTTCAGTGGTCATAACTTTTGAGGGAAAAATCATAGAGCAAAAAATCAAAAACGATCGCAGGGCGCCGAGTTTTCTGCGTTCATGGATCATTCACAAATTTCAGTGCGAAAATCGTGCCAACCGCAGTGACCTCCTAAGGGTCAAAAAACGTAGTTTTCTGGGGGTCCATTGCAGTTCGTGAAGTTCAACTCGTCAGCGTTCGTCTAAAAAAAGTGTTAAAAATCTAAAAAAAATCATAAGTATTCCCCGACCATTCGCAAACATGATGGGTTTTAGAATTTTTTAAAATCTTGAAAGACCTCGACGCCAGGTGCAAAAAACTCCAATCGTGCGATTTGGAGAACGGCTCGGTACCGGTGACCCTGAGATGGCTCAGATTTTTCGTTGAAATATACACTATTCGATTCTGTAATCAGTTTCCAATTTGCAATACTGAACTGGCAGATATCGACGTTGAGAATTTTCTTAATATGCACTGGGCGACGTGCGCCCGAGTCGCGATATTCGTCGCTGCATTTTCCCCCCTTCGGCCCCGCTGCCGACTCAATTGTTGCTTGCAGACCGATTTGTTTTGTTTACCATTAGGCATTGACGGGTCTACACACATATGCTACGTATACATACCATATTGCATACTATGGACAGTAAGCAACAATTGAGTCGACAGCGGGGCCGAAGGGGGGGAAATGCAGCGACGAATATCGCGACTCGGGCGCACGTCGCCCAGTGCATATTGAGAAAATTGTCGGCGTCGATACCTGCAAGTTCAGTATTGCGAATTAGAAACTGATTACGGAATCGAATAGTGTATATTTCAACGAAGAATTTGAGCTATCTCAGGGTCACCGGTACCGAGCCGTTCTCCAAATCGCACGATCGGACTTTTTTGCACCTGGCGTCGAGGTCTTGCAAGATTTTAAAAAATTCCAAAAGTCATCATGTTTATGAATGTTCGGGGAATACTCATGATTTTTTTCAGATTTTTAACACTTTTTTTGGACGAACGCTGACGGGTTAAACTTCACGAACGGCAATGGACCCCCGGAAAACTACGTTTTTTGACCCTTCGGAGGTCACTGCGGTTGGCACGATTTTCGCACCGAAATTTTTGAATGATCCATGAACGCAGAAAACTCGGCGCCCTACGACCGTTTTTGATTTTTTGCTCTAGCATTTTTCCCTCAGAAGTTATGACCACTGAAACTCAGGGCTCTAACCTTTTTGTGCCGACAGTAGTGAATTCGTAGGGTGCTTTCATCAGGCCGAAAACCATCCGGAGGAATATTCGCCCGTTTCGTCCGGCGTTATGAACGCTGTTTTTACTCGTGCATCTTCGGCCAGAGGGACTTGCAGATAACCATGCGCGAGGTCAAGGGTAGCGAACAGTCGACTGTCCACCAGGTGTTCCAGCTGATCATCGATTTTGGGCAATGGAAAGGTCTGACGTATGGTCTGAGCGTTCAGCCGTCGGTAGTCGACCAACAACGGCGCTTCACCGCTCTTCTTCGTCACTAGTAGGACCAGGCTAGCGTACGGCGATTTGGTGTCTTGTACGATTCTTTCCCGCCGCCATTCCGCTATAATTTCCTGCATCGTTTGACGTTCCGCTTTCGAAGTTCGGTGAGGTTTTTGATTGATTGGTCGGCTACCAGGAAGTTCTACGATGTCCATCTCCGTTAGGTGGGCGCATCCTAACTCTGTCAGAGTTAGGGCGAAACAACGACGGTGATCGTTGGCCAGTTCCACTAGCTGTTGCCGCTGCTCTGGTGTTATTCCATCGTCGACTCGAAGATGATGCTCCCCTATTCTCTCCGTGCTGATATCCGCAGGCGACGTCGTGTCGATTTGTATTTTTCTTGCCAGGACTTCTCCTGCCTTGATGTGCCGGTCGGTTTCGCCCAGGTTGGCTTCGTGGACTTGGACATGGAGGCTCTCTAGTTTCGCGGAGACCGCTTCCACTTGTCCGGCCGCAACCCACCTGTCGTCAGTTGCACGGAATTCCACGCGTTCGTCCTGGGGTTGTGGCATTTGATCAAATTCTTGGGTAGTCGTGCTGAAGCACAGGCCGTCTCTGCCCTTTGCGTACGTTATCCCGGGCTCTTCGGTAAATGTTCGTCCGACGAGCAACGGGTATGGTTGAGCATCGTCTGGAACTACGTCCACTCTGACCCCATGTGCCGCGACATTGTCTATGGGAACGGTTGCTGGGAAGTAGCCTAGGAGGCGAGTTGTTCCTCCGACGCCGCGTATTCGAGTACTGTCGGAGGGTGACGCCCACTGGATTTCCTGCTGTCCCAGTACTGCGTCGGAAACTCTCATAATGCAATCGGAGCTGCCCGTATCGACAATTCCACGGATCGGCGGTCCGTTGTTGACGATCACATTCTTCATCAGCCTCTGTGCTGAGCTTGCCTGTTGCGTGAGCGTTTCATACATCGGACCCGCTGTATTTGTCTGTGGGTTTGTTGCCCACGCGGCTGCGTTCGTCGGTACTGTTTGGTTTGTCGGGGCGGGTTGATTGCACTGGTACTGAGTGTGTCCATCCTGGCCGCATAGATAGCACTTAGAAGGACGTCTTGGACTCGGACATTCGCGGCTAAGGTGGCCGGCCAGTCCGCAGTTGAAAGACTTAGGTGCCTCATCGGCTATCGTCGGTCTTCTCTGGACGGGTTGGGTCGTTGCCCTCGGAGCAGATGTCGCGATTGTTTGTCGAACGGAAGTGCTTTCGGCGAAGCACTGGCTACGCGCGCGGTTAGCCCTCTCGACATCATAAAGATCTTCGAGTAGATCATCCGCGTCGCGGTGGTGCCGGGCCATAGCTTGCATGTACAGTTCTCGTGACCGTAATCCGACGAACACCTGTTCCCGGGCTTCGGAAAATTTTTGTCCCAGGTCGTCACATAATCGCAATTTTGCCAGGCGGTATTGTGCGATTTCTTCTCCCCGTTCCTGGTGTCGTTCTGTCATGGCTCTCCAGCGGTACGCGTCAGACCACCCGTAGATGTCGGCCGAAGATCGGAGTTCTCGCAGCCAAGCTTCCGCTGCGCTCGGCCCCTCGCTTCCGGAAAATTTCGGCAGTGCTTCGACTACCGCTCTGGTCGTGAGGACCGCTGATCTTGGAGCAGCTTCACTTGTTCCGCGAGATTGACGCTCGTGGTCCAATTCGCGTAATAGTTGTTGATTTTGTTCTAGCATTAGCGCCATCATCCCTTGGATCACCCCGATCGTTGACGTATTCGGATCTACCGCGGTCTGCAGTCTTTCGTTGCGCTGAGAACCGCGATTTGTCTCATTCGGCCGGTCAGCTGTCAATCCCGCACTTACGTCTATCCCGAGTTGTCTATTATTGTCACTCGCACACACGCGCACATTTTGTCGCGGCAATTCTGTGGTGCGCGAAACGCACCAATACACGTCACCTCTTCTGTTGTTGACATTGCGAGCTGTGTTTTGAACCGTCTCTCTTCCCGGCGTCCCCTCTGCTCGGATCGCCAATATGTCTCGCTTCCTCTCGAAAAGTCACCTGTTCGCCAGTGCGATCACCTGCACATTCGTCGGCAAGACCCCCGGTCTGTACTCCACCGCCTAAAAATTGCAGGCTCGCCCTCTGGGTTTCCACAGTACTTTCCCCAAAGCGATTCAAATTCGGTGCGTCCGCTTGGGCTATGTTTTCGCCAGGTAATATCGGGTTCTCGTCGGCCATATTCCTTCACACTATGACCAAACGTTTTCCACAACTTTTAATGTTCTTCCTATCCCACTTCTGAGTTATGTTAGCTATAAACTCTACGGATGAGGTAGGCTTGCTAAATAATCACGCGTGAAGTAAGTATTTCAAAAGTAACACACTATATTTTCAACTCTATTGGTACAGTCCTGCTGACAATGTTTTCACTCACGCTTCCTCGGTCACTCTGATTTCATACCTTCCGTCCTTCTTCTCGGTTACACACACACACTCTCTCTCTCTTTTTCTCGCTCTTGTTTCCATTCGTTCGTCCTTCTGCGCGCCCGTTCAAATATTCTTAACACATGGAAACAGTGGAAATTCGGCCGTCCAGGAATTCAAAGTATAAAATATTCAATTACTCGGAAAGCAAGAAAATATATCAGTTGCCATTGATGGAGTAAGTAGTCCATATCACCCCAAAGACCATACTAAATTTTGAGAGAAAAAAAAATTGCCTTTTTGAGAAAAGTGAGTTTTTATATTTTCCAAATAACGTTTTTACGTCCAGCCAACTGCTGACTACATCTCACCTTTCTGTAATCCCGCGCCATCCATCCTATCTTCCAATTTCGCCGCTTCTCTCGCGCTGACCCGTTGCACGCGGCACTGGCATGTGCAACGAGTCAGCAAATCTTCGAATCCCCTCCATATACCAACCCTTAACCTCACACCTCGTTTCCAGCTTTTGAATGCACTTCTTATCCAACTGTACAACACTTTACTTCTAATTGAACTTCTCACTATTCCACATTTTTCCATTTATACTGACATCTCATCCACGATCCAGTTTATGTTTGAATATCAATATATCGCTTGAGTTCATACGCATATTCATATCTGTGTATTTCATTCTGCACATCATCCTCATCACCTCCCTTAATAGGGTCTAACCCTTTGATCAGGAGCCGAACCTTAGTATTTTACGGAAGCCGGGATACCATCAACGTGCAGGGGTAGTCCCGACCTAACAACTGGTGGCAGCGGCGGTTCCCCTGTTACTAAGGGTGGTGAAGTAAAAATTCCAAGTGTCAAAAAACCACGAAATAAAACGAATTATCTATGAACTAAATAATCGAACAAACTACAAATCTACAAACAAACAATCTACGAATCTACGAATAAGAAATCTACGAAACAAATAATCCTCGAATCTACAAAGCTAAATAATCTGGGAATCAACAATCTACGAAACTATGAACCTAGAAAACAAATAACTACAACATTCGATCCTCAAAGGCTCATCTGAGCCCCTCAAAGACTCATCTGAGTCCCACAAAGACTCATCTGAATCCAACGCAGACGACTCCAGGGGCCTGACTCTCGAGCTGTAACTCTTCGCCTCCCGTTACGACGAACATCAACCCCAAACAGAAGCAGCAAGAGGAATGCAGCCAATTTCTGCAATTCTCGTGGTACTCGCCTTACTGTAAGTCTCGAACATTCAAAACTCATTTTTGTAAGCAAACGAAATACCGACCACCGAAACGAGCACCGCGACACTTTCTGTCAGTCCGTATCTGCCATTGCAAGCGGCAATAAGTTTAGTACCAGTCTTCAACGGTATTAACATGCCAGTAAATTCATTCATACGTAAAGTAAAGAACGTCAAAAACTCAGTTCAACCTTCAGAACTACAAGTATTCACAAACCTCGTATCGGTGAAGATCGAGGGCGATGCAGAAAGATACATACAGAGAAACAATTTCAATTCATTAGATGACTTGCTGGACGATCTAAAACGTGCGTATAAACCGACAGAACTTATGCCGGATATACAAGCACAAATCAGCCAAGCAGGGCAGAGACGGAATGAAAGTGTATTAGATTACGGATTTAGAATGGAAAGACTCGTCGAGGCGGCGTCAGAGATTGTCGAAAACGCGAGTAACGTTGAGCATTAGCGCCATGACAAACAAATTCATGAAAGATCTGGGGGGCGATTCTGTAACTCTGTCCTTAACTTATGGACGTCTATAAGTTTTTTCCCCGAGGCTACGCCAATGCATTGCCCTGTTAGCACCCGCCCACCTCCGCAGCAGCCTATACGCTTTGTTTACGGGTAGCAACCATCGGAGCCAGCCAATCAATTTATGGACAAGGAAAAATTGAACCTAAGGAAAGTCCGGCTCCGTGATAGCGCTAACTTGAATTCGCGCGTTACCGAATCGAGTTTCTAGTGCCTGCCGGGTCGAAACTTAAAGATGTCCATAACTACAACGAGCGGTATCGAGACTTATAGACATCCATCATGGAGACTATACTCTGGAGGGACAGCTGAGCGCTGGCTGTGGCTGCCCGCCGCGTCCGGCGGTAGCGTTTCGCATAGGGGCCGCCAGGAGCGCGCCTGTTGACACGGCGACTGCGTTGGCCAGCCGGTGGGCCGGTTCAGATGGGGGCTACGCTGGTATCACCAGCATGAAACTGAATTTTACGGATATTCTGCTATGCCATCTCTTAGGAAGCCTCCAGCTTACATATCAAACGTTCCTGAATAGTTATAATTAGGTTTAAATCCATATAAATCCTCATAACCGCCTGAAAATCACGACCAACGAAGGCGCGGTGTATGGCCGGGTGTCAGGAAGTTCACGATTTTCGATTGATTTGTATAAAAAATGGTTCTGAAAGTCGGAAAAAGTCCTAAGTCGACACTAAGCGAGAACACATTTATCGTACACAAGTATTGCAATGAAAATGACTCATGATTTCTACCCGTTAATGAAGACTTACTACACGAAACTGTTACGCCTATCGTTTTGAAATTTTGTAATTCTGCTAGGTCAAACTGATCAAAAGACTGCAGTTTTCAGTAATGACTGAACCCACAATAAACCGTGGACCTCACCCCAGCCCTCGCCACTATTTTTAGTCAGACAAATGCATATAAAAAGAATAAAGGAATAGTAAAGCACACTAGAGACATGGAACTGCAGGCCTGGATAGTTGGATTTCATATTATTCATTAGTCACGTTGTTGAAAAAAAAATATTCAAAAAATGTTGTTTTCCGAAAATGATGGGGTTTGGCAGCAATCACAGGGTCATGGTGACCCTGGTGATGGGTTAATGCCGGATTTCCCTAACGATGATTAACTTTTTTTCATCAAATAAAATTCATTCGTCAGATTAGGATGGTAATTTTACATTCTGTTGTCATTTATTCTCGCCAGATAGATTTTATTCGACGAATTGAAAAATATTTATCGTTGGCGAAACCGGTCATAAGCGATGTAAGCCACTGTAAATAGATGTATGTACTGAACAAAGGCTTACTTTGGGAATCCGTAAATAACAGTATATCTGTAGAAACACATCTCTGGTAAAAATATGAAGATAGACTTAGGCCCAAGGATATGTTCTAAGCAATGTTCCCTCCCCTGTAATAAAATCGAGTGATTTGAGATATTGCGGTGGCACATAATATCCTTTCAGAGGACTTCGCAGGAAGCTTATGGGAACTGGCTCTCTCTCGAACTCTCCCAAACTTCGGGTTCTGGTAGTCTTTGACGGGCAGACAAAAAGTCTCAATAGGCACTACGTCCGCAAAACTCAAGTTTGGAAGGTATAGGCCTTCGAAGTTGGGTTTTTGCACTGATATACAGGGTGATTCAGAACTCCGGTGACAGCGGGAACTGGCGGGTTCCTTATCAAATTACGAATCGAAAGTTCCTTTACGAAATTTCTCTGAGACCAACGGTTCTTAAGTTATTAAGGATCGCGATTGACCAATCAGAGCACCTCTCCGCGACAGTAATTGTGCCGCCTGAAGCGAGACGGAGAGAAAAGAGGAAGACAGAAGAAGGGAGGGACGCTCTGATTGGTCAAGCGTGATCTTGAATAACTCGAGAACGGTTGGTCTCGGAGAATTTTCGTAAAGGAACTTCCGTTTCGTAATTTGATAAGGAACCCGCCAGTTCCCGCTGTCACCGGAGTTCTGAATCACCCTGTATAGACTTTTTCGGACGTTTTCTCTTTGAAGAAAACATCAAAACTTCTCTGAAGGCCATGGGTGCTCATGTTGATCTGAGGGAAACAATCGCCGTAGCGACAGTAACGCGCCCTGGGTGGTGGCCGTTTGTATCACTAGCCACCGCCGCTCACGGCAGCCAAAAGGCCGAGCGCCGTGGGCTCAGCCGTCCCTCCAGAGTATAGTCTCCGTGACATCCATAACTGCAACGATCGCTCGCTAGCGCTACCGATACGAGAGCGCCCGCCGTAATGATAGTCTATAACGAACATATTCCGTTTTTTCACTCGATAATGCCATTTGGAATATAAAAATATGACATATGAGAAATTCAACGTCAAATCGGCCGGATTGAGGTATTTTTACTCCGTATTTTTCAGCAGCTGCAACTTTTTTCGCGTGAGATACACGTCCAAAAAGTCAAGCAGTTATGGATGTCTATAAGTCTCGATACCGCTCGTTGTAGTTATGGACGTCTATAAGTTTCGACCCGGCAGGCGCTAGAAACTCGATTCGGTAACACGCGAATTCAAGTTAGCGCTATCACGGAGCCGGACTTTCCTTGGGTTCAATTGTTCCTTGTCCGAAAATTGATTGGCTAGCTCCGACGGTTGCTACCCGTAAACAAAGCGCATAGGCTGTTGCGGAGGTGGGCGGGTGCTAGCGGGGCGCACTGGCGTAGCCTCGGGGAAAAAACTTATAGACGTCCATAAGTTATGGACAGAGTTACAGAATCGCTCCCCTGGCCGGCAGATCATTTATTAAAGCTCTCAGAGATGAGATCGAAATCAGAGTAACTAGTGAAAAACCAAATTCGCTGCGCGAGGCAATAGACTTAGCAGTAAAAGTTGAAAAGTTTGTAAATGAAAGACAAACCTTGGGTTCATCTCACGATGACAGCTCGACGAGGCAACCGACAACTCACAATAGGTACGATGATCATGATAAGCCAGTCCATGCAGATAGGAACTATCCAAAATATAATTATGGACCCGAGTCCCAAAGTAGACGAAAGTGTAATTACTGTAGCAAACCAGGTCACGCGATTGAGAATTGCAGAACCCTAGAGCGCGAAAGTCAATATTGCACGTTTTGTCGGATAAACGGACATACATTTGATGAATGTCGTGAAAGAGACTCTCGAAATCCTCAGAACCACCGAAACTTCTCACATTACCGTCCTCACAATACTTCACAAAAACCCTCACACGACGAACAGGACGAGGTTCACGTAAATTATTGCGACTGTACGCCCGAGTCTAGCCAAGCGCCATACTATAATCGCGAACAATTTTATGATTACCGCAGTCGACTCAACTACAGTGAAAACGAATACAATGACGAAGGTAATCACATCTCGAATACTCAACGAAACGGAGCGCACGTGAACTACGCGATAAATTGTTACGTCCTGAGTAAAGAATTAAGTTTGCTTAACAATTTGTTGGTCGAGTTAGAATTGAGTACGACCTAAGCCAATACTCCTGGTGAGTCTTAATTAACCAACTCCTTGTAACGACGTAAAACTCTATAAGGTAGTTTACCCGTAGGTTCTTTTCCAGCCACCGCTAATAGCAGGTGAAATAATTAAACACTCTGTGATGTTATTTTCATAACATTAACGGTAATTTATTTAGCACAGTTTGTTGATGATAGTTTTACAGGTATTGTTTATATCGTAATTATTCACTATTGCACAGAATTTGTAATTAGAACTGAGTAGTTATTCACTATTGCATAATATTGGAAATTGGAATTGAGTAGAGAATGGAACTTGTTCCATTCACTATGAAATTATCACCAAACACTTTTAAATCTTGAGTTCGAAGTCTGAATATTATAACGATCTTAGTAGTCTGAGAGTTAGTAATGAAGTGAAAGATTTGAAGGGAGGAAGATCTCTTCTCCCGGCTTCGCGAGGGAGGAGTCTTCGATTTTTGGAGGGAAAGCGTGGTTTTTTCCCATTGGAAAAAAGGTCATTTCCGTAAAATGCTAAAACTATGGTTGGTCGGAAAAATCTATACACGAGACGATTGGGTCTAAAGTCCCAAGCGTCGAGATGCTGTAAGGGCGGGAAAAATCGCGCGCTTGCTGTCTGTCTTTTTCTAATAGGGTAGTTCTTCTCTCTCTGATTCTCAGTGTTTGGTTACAGCTTTTCAAGAGTCCTAAGATTTATGGTTTCCTCAATAAAGTTGTTTATTTTAACCTAAAGATTTCTAAATTCTAGTTTTGAGAATTGCCAGATGTGGTCGTGAGAAACTATAGAAATTGTTTGAAGTAAAAGATGTATGCTTCTAATAAGTAAAAATGAAAAAATTATATATGAAATTATAATGATAATGACGTTAACATTACTCCGGTGGTAATTGCACAATGGTAACTAATGTTACTAATGTTATCGACTGAATGAATGATAGGACGTAACACCTCCCCCCTTATTTTTCGAGCGTCCCCGCTCGGTACGGTAGGTTTCAGTGTTTTTCGATGTGAAATTACCATGTTTCATGTGTAACGTTTAAAATAGAATAAAAGTGTCTTAAAATTATTAAATTCTTATATAATATTTATGATTAAAACGTATAAAGTGATACAAAATTCTTAAATTCTAGAAAAAGTATAAATGGTATTCAAAAACATAAAATTTGAGTAATGATTCTATGATTAAAACAATAAAAATCAAGGTATATAATTGATGATTATCAATAATTATTTCTATGATTATCAATTCAAATTGTGGATATAATTGAGATAAAAGAAATGTATGATCTTAAAAGGTAAGTGCTTAATATCTAAAACATTGTTATATTTGTTTCAAAATTCTTATTCTAGGTAAGTATTACAAAGGTGATATAAAATGAACTTAATTCTAAAATTTATCAATATGAATGTTCAAAAGTAAAAGATTCCAATGATTTCTGATCATTTTCTAATTAATATTTTAAAATTGTTGAAATCGTTTCTAAAATTTTCCGATTTCTAAAACTTTAGGCTGAAGTGGAAGTGGAATTTTATTGTCTCTGAGGTACTACTTGTAATAAAGAAAAGGATCTGGCTGGACATTGGTAATAGGGTTTGTCCTTAAATTTCCTTATTTGTGACTGGTCAATTTCAGTTTGTGGGTGTGTCTTACTGTTTATAAAAGTTTCGAATTTGGCTAATTTGTCATTCTGCATTTTGAATTCGTTCAGTATTGTCATTGAATATTTTAAAACGAGAGAAAAACATGAGTTCTAAGCATGTAGAATACTTCTATACTATCCTCCACGGAGGATTTGGTGTAAGTGATTTTTCTCGAGATCGGTTTTTAATTAATTATTCCGATTGTTGGTTCATAATGTTGTTTATTATTATTTTGATTTCCGCATTTTCAATAGTGTTTTATTTGATTAGTGATTAATAAGTGTGTGTTTAACGTGTGTTTTTAATTTCATTTCAAATGATTTGTTATAGATAAACGTTCGGTCGGAAGTACATGGAAAATGTACGCTTAACGAGGATATGGCGAAAGTTACCGAGACTCGTCGGAGGGTCCGCGGTGATCTAGAAGATTTCTTCAATCATTTTGTAAAATTTTTTGGTAAAAATATATATGTCTCTTTATTTTTAATTCTTGTCCGATGTTTAATTTTCCTGTTATCTTACATAAATTGTCGTTGTTGGTTAGGTAGATTCGGCATTGTTGAGTATAGTAAATACGTGAGTGTTAGTAAGCTATCTTTGCTCTGTCACAATGAATTATTTTCCGTTTGTTTTTAGCTAGTTCGATTTCTATATCGTTTTTGTCTGGAAATATTTCAGTTATCTTATACGGTCCTTTGTAATTGTCGTCTAATTTTCCTGTTTTTTGATTTTTGATCAGATAGATTTCTTGTCCTACTTTAAATTCAACTGGGTTTAATTTTCTGTCGTAATATTCTTTTGATCTTTGTTTTGCTTTTTCTAAATTTTCTCTAGCGTTTCTTCTAGTTTCAATCAAACGTAATGCAAGATTTTTTACATGATCGTCGTAAGTAAGGATTTCATCTAGGTACGGAAATTCTGAGGGTATACGAGCATCTTTGCCGTAAATTAAGTGATACGGGCTATATTTTGTTCCTTCATGTACACTAGTATTATATGCGAAAGTTGCTTGTGGGAGCCATTCATCCCAATTTTTCTTGTTCGTATAATGCTTTAAATAGTCTGCTAGTACTTGATGACTTCTTTCTAAAGAACCATTCGATTGAGGGTGAAATGCTGTAGTTTTGATCTGAGTAATTTTAAAAACTTTAGCTAATCTTTTCATAACTTGACCAATGAAAGCTGCGCCTTGATCCGTCAAGATTACTTTTGGGCATCCGTATTTACAGATAAAATTAGTTACTAATGCGTCTGCTATATCGTTTGCTGTTGCGTTAACTAACGGAACTGCTAAACAGAATTTTGAGAGATCATCTTGCATTGTAAGGATGAATCTATAACCTTTATCTGAGGCATTATTAATTGGTCCTACGATGTCTAAGGCTAATTTATCAAACACGTCGGCTGAGGTGTCTGTAATTATCATGGGTTGTTTTGTTTTGACTCGTACTAATTTCTTTTTCTGACAGCTTGTACATTTTCTTACAAAGTCTTCTACCTGTTTCTTAATATTATCCCAAAAATACTTTTGTCTGATTCTATTGTATGTCTTAGTAACGCCTTTATGACCTGCGACTGGTGATTCGTGGTTTTCCCTAATTATACCTTGTCTCTGTTCTACGGGTGGTATAATAATTTTCTCTTTACAAATTGTGATTTGAATATCTGTTCCTTCAAAAGTTTTACGAATTATATCTTTAATTTTAATCCAAGCCAAATCATTTAGATTACTTTTTCCTTGGGATACTCTAGCAGTTTTAATATTTAATTTGTTCATTTCTGTCTTGAGGTTGTTAATTGCTTTGATAAAACTTGTTGCTCTTGGAATAGTTTGATCGTTTTCTTGCGTAACGAGTGCAAATACTTTTTTCTTCGAGGTACCTGATGTTAAAACTTGTCCTATTTCGAATCTATTCAAAGGATTTATTTTCAATAGACCTAATTCTAACAATCTTTTGCTTGTTTCGTTCGTTACGGTGCCGTCTGCACATATAAAGCATATATAGTTGTCTTTTTTCATCTCTAAGTTATCTCTTGTCTCGATGATATTATTTAAATTTCCTATGTCTTGATTTTCAATTATTATTTCGCTTTCTGGATCTGTATTTTCATGAGAACTATTTTGTTGTGATAGTGAGTTATTTTGTACCGTTACATTTTCATTTATAGCTTGATTTTCTTCTTGCGATTCGTGAGAATGGTATGAGTTTATTTCATGTAAGTCTGTATTAGTTTGATGTATTTGTGAGTTTACTTCACTAAGTGTCGGCAAAATTCTATTTCCTTTCGGAATTATTTTCGCGTAAGAGGGTTTAGGTACGTTTCGTGTCTTAATCCCTTCAGTATGTGTCCCTGAGTGAGTACAACATGGGCATTTAGCTTTTTCTTTCTTTTGTCTAGTAGACTTACGTACGAGTTGCTGAGGTTGAAAGGTACTTCTTTTTTGCAAGGGTTTGACCGTAGGGTTGGCTATTTGTATTCCACCTGGGGCTTTACTATGCTGTTGCGAACTTTCGATTCTTTTATTTTCTTGCACATGTGCGCTAACGGTTGCTTTAGGTAGTTCTTCAACGTTCGAACCATTGATCATGGATAGAGTTTCGTTTGGGTCTACAATTGATTTGTTTACTGCTAAATCTTCGTCTATTTCCATCACATTATCAAGATTCGCGTTAGTTGGTTGAATTATCTCATCTGAGGAACTATTATCCGTTAGATAAGTTTGTCGTGACATATCTACATTCATTGTTTCATTAATATCTGAGTCTGCTGCATTTTCTATTTCCGAATGATTTTCAGATATATCAACTCTAGGTATTTGAATTTTAGTGCGATCTAATTTACGTCTCGAACGTAATGCTGGAGAAGGGGTAAAATCAGTTAATTTTACTGTCCTTTTATTTACTACTTCTTTGGCTAAGTTGCGCTGGAAATTATTTTGTCTATCGAGTAAATTAGTTCTTTGAGCTATTGTTGGTGTTCCATCATTAGGAATTTCCAAAGGGATAGGGGTTAACCTTTTTTCTTCTCTTTGTTCCGATGTACCTGGTTTTGGGGTTGTCGGAAAAGGTTGATTAGACGTATTGTCTAAATCAATATGTTCTGTCAGTGAAGTTTGTATTTGTATTGGTGTTTGATTTTCTTTACCTGAATTTCTTTCTTGAGTATTCGAATTATTTTCTTCTACGTTGTCGCTATATTGAGTTTCAGTTTCGGATTTATAAGAAGATAAAACTGTAGATTCTAGTTTTTGAATGTTCTGAGATTTTCTTTCATTTGATTCCTTGATTATATTGGAAGTCATGATCTTCCCATATATTTCTGATTCATCATCGGATGATGTTAAGTTTTTATTTACTGGAATTCGGAAAGGAGTATACCTTCTGGTATCAGATTTCTTTTTCATGGCTGATTTAGACTTTTTTCTACGACTCAGGCAAAGATTAATTGGTTGATCAGACCTATTATCATCGCTTATAATTTGTTCTACGACATTGTCGTCTAAACACATTTGTGAGTCTCTCGGATTTATCACATTATTGGGTTCTAACGTTACAATGTTAGTTTTATCATCTTGTCTAGGAAATCCTCTAAAATCTTCTTCACTTGTTTTATTTTTGGTTTCATTGTCTTGTCTAGGAAAACCTTTAAAATCTTCTTCGCTTGATTCTGTTCTAGATTTGGTAACCTGTTTAGGAAAACCTCTAAAATCTTCTTCACTTGAACTCGAAGTTTTACAGAATTTAGCTTTTTTAATGATTAAGTCGGAAGTTGTGTCTGAGGATGATCTGAGTCTAGCTACACCTGGTTGACCTAATACCGGTCTTGGACTTTCTATATTGTGTGCTGTTCTCCATTTGAATTTAATTGGTAATACGACAGGATTTCTTGATAACGCATCCGCGTTTGTATTAGCTTTACCTGCCTTGTATTGGATTGTGTAATCGAATTCCTTCAGACGTTCTCTCCATCTCATTACACGCGATGTTGGATCATTCATAGAATTTACCCAAACAAGCGGTCTGTGATCGGTGATCAGAGTGAACTGTCTACCATAGAGATACGGTCTGAAAGTTTTCAACGCGAAGACTGTAGCTACCATTTCTTTTTCGGTCGTGGAGTAATTCTTTTCGTGTTTTCCAAGAACACGTGAAGCATATGCAACTGCAGTATCTTTCCCAATTTCGCCTTGAGAAAGAATAGCTCCGACTGCATAGCCTGATGCGTCCGTCGTGACAATAAAACGTTTTGAAAAATCCGGATATTGTAATATTGGTGCTGTACAAAGTTGATCGCGTAAAGTCTCGAAAGCTACTTGTTGTGCGGAAGTCCATTCGAACTTTACGTTTTTACTTGTAAGATCCGATAACGGTTTCGCGATTTTTGCAAAATCTTTTATAAAACGGCGGTAATATCCGGCGAGTCCTATAAACTCCTGGATATTCTTTCTAGTTTTCGGGATTGGAAAGGATTTTACTGCTTCAATTTTCTTTGGGTCTGGCTTAACTCCATCTGCTGAAATTAAGTGTCCTAAATATTTAACTTCTGTTCTAAGGAATTCGCATTTATCTGACTGTAAAGTTAAATTAGCTTTTCTTAACCGTTCGGCTAATTTTCTGAATTTAATCGCATGTTCTTCGAGTGAACGTGAATATATCACAATATCGTCTAAATAAACGAACATGTCAGCTCCTTGTAAACCTCTTAAGACTGTGTCCATTAATCGTTGGAAAGTTGCTGGTGCGTTTTTCAAACCAAATGGCATTCTGTTAAATTCATAATGACCGTGAGGAGTTGTAAAGGCTGTTTTATGTTTATCCTCTGGATGCATTTTAATTTGATGAAAACCCGATGCTAAGTCAAATATTGAAAAATATTTCGCTCCACCGAGTTGGTCAAGAATATCCGATATTAAAGGTAAAGGATAAGCATCTCCTATTGTTTTGTCATTTAATTTGCGATAGTCAATTACTAAACGCCATCTTTTATTGCCCTTAGAGTCTTCTTTTTTAGGTACGATCCAAAGAGGTGAGTTGAATGGAGAATTTGATGGTTCTATTGTATTCATTTTCAAAAGATCGTTAATTTGTTTTTCTATTTCTTCTTTTTGATGTGGCGGATGTCTATATTGTCTAGTATTTACGGGTATATTGTCATTAGTTAAAATCCGATGTGTCGAAGTATCTGTTGCACGCAAAGGTTCGCCTGGGATATGAAAAAGGTCAGAGTATTCCTCGATTAAAGAAATTACTGCTTTACGCTCTTCTGAGTTAAGATGATCTAGTCGCAAAAGGTTTATGACCTCACTAGCGCGGTTTCCTCGCGTCCGAGTACTATTTTCTCGCTCTAAGGTATCATCTTTTGCTAAACTAGTGTCCTCGTCTTCGCTCATATCGAAAGGATATAGAGGAATTACGGGCACTTCAATCCTAACATCATTATCCGTTGTGTTGATAGCATATAAATACGCTATTCCGTCTGTATTTGTGACTAATGCTTCACCTGCAAAGATACCGTCATGCATATCTAAACGTGGAACGTAACCCTTTTCGAAATCGTTACTAACTCGAATAAACATAAGAGATTTTTGTCTGGCCTGCAGAACAATACTCTCTTTATCTGAAAAAGGAATCTTATCGTTTTTAAGAGTAACGTGTTTCGTTTCGTAGTCAATTTTTCCTCCATTGACATGCATGAATTCTGAACCTATGATACCGACAAAGTTTATTGGAAAATCATCTGGAACTACGTTAAACTGTCCAATCATGTTGCTAATACGTAATTGTACCTGTCCTAGCGTAGTGGGTTTATCTTCTTTGGATATTCCATTTAATTCGTATGTTATTGATTTATTAATTGAATTTTTGTTTAACAATTCGCCTATTTTTATTAAATTTAATTGTGATCCAGTGTCAATTAAAAATTTTGCTTCTTTTGATTTGAGATCTTTTGAATGAATTATTACAGAAGGAGAATGATAAATTGTAGATACTGAAGTTAAGTTACATTCTGCTGAAAGGGTTTTATGGTTGGATTTAAATGTAGGTATAGGTTTGAGTGTAAGCGCTGGGTTTATGACTGCCCCGTCGCTGCGCCTTGTCGAGGGGACGACGATTCGTTTCCCGCGGGTGTTTCCGAATTTGCGTTCCCGTTATTACTTTGAGCTTGCTTTTTATTGTCATTATAGATTCTCTTTTTACAGTCGCGGATTATGTGACCCTGTTTCTTACAATAGTTGCACGTTAATTTTGCATGGGGATTTGATCCAGTTTGATTATTGCTTCCATTATTTTTCTTCTGCAAGATTTTACAGTCGCTAATTACGTGATTATTCTTTTTACAATAATTACAAAATTTTGCAGTTTGTTCACCCGGATTATTTCCCGTCTTAGGTTTATTTTGGTTATTCTGAAATGATCCCGAGTTATTTCCTTGATTTGTTTGAATTGGGAGACATTCTTTCGAATCTTTATCTTTTGGTTTGAAATAGTTTTGTACGCTTACTCTGACTTCTTGAACTTGCTCAAATTTAATAGCTTCTTCCGTTACTTCTAACAAGGTTTTGTAATTACGGATGGGTAAGAACATAGCAATGTGAGGTTTTAATCCGGCAATGAATTGTTCTACTGCTCTTTCGGTTGCTGAAATTATTTTTCCTTCTATATTGTCTTCACCGCTTACTTTAATTTCTAAAAGCGTTTGTGTTAGATGTCTGCCAATTCTGTAATTGAAGTCTATAACTCTTTCGTCTGGATTTTGAGTGAAATTTTGAAATTCTCTAAGCCATACGCCTATTAGTCTTCTTGGTCTAAAATGTAAGTTTAAGAATTTGATAAGTTCGTCTACTGTATTTACATTTGCGTCGCAAACACGTTTTAATGGTTCACCTATACATTTTGAACTAAGTAATTTTACAATGAAACGTTCTCCGAGACTAGGGATGTATTCTTTTGCAAATTCGCAATCGTTTATAAAGTGTGTTAGTGAGTAACCTTCAGATGTACCATTGAATTCTTTTACTGTTTTGAAAAATTCCTTATAGTCTAATCTAGAATTATTTGGAACGTTTGTACTTGAAGTATCCATGGGTGGATCCATTGTGATTAGAAATTATAAATTACTTTACCGAAATCTTGATGGATTCGTGTTCTTTGATGAAGATTTGCTGTTCTGATGAGTTAGTAGTAGAGATGTCTTCTGATGAGCGATATGATGGGGTCTTGAATTGATGATCTTGAAGTTCTGCTTTTCCGTCGCTTCCCGTCGCTTCCGTCGCTTCCGTTGGATGTCTTTCAATTGTAGGTAGTCTGGAGATTTGTTGTTTTTCGTCTTCAAATTGGTATTGATTCACGTTTTTCTTTAAATCTTTGATGTAGATGATACTAGATCGTTTTAAGTTGATGATTTATATAACGAAGTTTTTTGGTGATATTTATGATATTTATGAATTTCCAATGTTTTCTTTTCGTAGATCTTCTTTAATTTTCTGTTATCTTCGATGATTTTTAATTATTTCCGACTGGAAACGTCCGCTGCCACCAAATTTATTGTTAATAGAGCTGTTACGTCCTGAGTAAAGAATTAAGTTTGCTTAACAATTTGTTGGTCGAGTTAGAATTGAGTACGACCTAAGCCAATACTCCTGGTGAGTCTTAATTAACCAACTCCTTGTAACGACGTAAAACTCTATAAGGTAGTTTACCCGTAGGTTCTTTTCCAGCCACCGCTAATAGCAGGTGAAATAATTAAACACTCTGTGATGTTATTTTCATAACATTAACGGTAATTTATTTAGCACAGTTTGTTGATGATAGTTTTACAGGTATTGTTTATATCGTAATTATTCACTATTGCACAGAATTTGTAATTAGAACTGAGTAGTTATTCACTATTGCATAATATTGGAAATTGGAATTGAGTAGAGAATGGAACTTGTTCCATTCACTATGAAATTATCACCAAACACTTTTAAATCTTGAGTTCGAAGTCTGAATATTATAACGATCTTAGTAGTCCGAGAGTTAGTAATGAAGTGAAAGATTTGAAGGGAGGAAGATCTCTTCTCCCGGCTTCGCGAGGGAGGAGTCTTCGATTTTTGGAGGGAAAGCGTGGTTTTTTCCCATTGGAAAAAAGGTCATTTCCGTAAAATGCTAAAACTATGGTTGGTCGGAAAAATCTATACACGAGACGATTGGGTCTAAAGTCCCAAGCGTCGAGATGCTGTAAGGGCGGGAAAAATCGCGCGCTTGCTGTCTGTCTTTTTCTAATAGGGTAGTTCTTCTCTCTCTGATTCTCAGTGTTTGGTTACAGCTTTTCAAGAGTCCTAAGATTTATGGTTTCCTCAATAAAGTTGTTTATTTTAACCTAAAGATTTCTAAATTCTAGTTTTGAGAATTGCCAGATGTGGTCGTGAGAAACTATAGAAATTGTTTGAAGTAAAAGATGTATGCTTCTAATAAGTAAAAATGAAAAAATTATATATGAAATTATAATGATAATGACGTTAACATTACTCCGGTGGTAATTGCACAATGGTAACTAATGTTACTAATGTTATCGACTGAATGAATGATAGGACGTAACAAAATGACCAAAAAGAATAGACTGACGATTCAAAACATTTAAACGAGCCACGGGACGATTGAACGGACGTGTCAATTTCCCGCAACCTACCGAAGAACGTTCGCACTTTGTTGACGAATTACTCACACCTAAAAATCCTCAAGGCGATAACACACGAGCCACTCAACAACGCCCGAACACCATAAGCGAATTACTCACTTTTGCTAAAGCTCGTTATGAAAATCCGTTCCCAGTTTTCCCGATGTACTCCGAAAGTCCACAATCGAAAAAAGAAACACCATCTCATCACAGAAATACAGGTAGAACCGACTTACACCAGTTCCCGGCATGTTCTCACGAATTGACAGACGAATTCACGGCTTCATTGAAACAATGCGAACTGCCTGACAAATTCATGACCTCAAAAGCACCCAGCGCATCTATTTACTTTGGAACGGATGAGATAATCACTCCGAAACTTATTGGGAGCGTGCAAGGCATTAAAGTGGGGGGGGGGGGGGGGGGGGGGGGCGCTGACTGTCCACTTTCACACGTAACCTTATGGGATCTTCCGGATTTTTCGCCGACGGCCGCCGCTTTAACTAGTTTTACTCCATAAGATTTAACATGGAAAGTCCGGATTTTTGGGGGCAGCACCGAACTTGCACGGTCCCAATAGACCATCAGAAATTTTAGAAGAAAATATTCCTATTTTACCCAAAACCGCGGAAGTACAATATCCAGAAATAACTACCCAATCAACACATCTGTCTATAATAGCTCTCATAAGAACTCTTGTTCAAGATTCAAAAAAGAGTCCATCGAAAGAGCTCTTCTGGAAGTCTTTCAGAAGTTGATATTCTGATATCTGTTAAGAGAGTTCTGAAAGAGGTCTAGAGTGAGACTTCGAGGGAAAGAGTTCTAAACGAAGTCAGAATCTAAGAGTTCATATTCCATCATATTCCTAGCCATAAGAAGTTGCAATATCGTCAGGACGTTAACTGCTGCAGTTTTGCGATGCGCTTGTGTTTGAACATTCAGAGCAAGTATTGAATTAGCCTGATCGGTACTTTCATCTGACATAAAGGTAGATAATACCAACCTCATTTTTGAAATTGTTCGAAAACATCGTAATGATGTGAAGTTTAGCGTGCGTGATACAATCGATTGAACATAACCTCACTTCTACGTTACGTTTTGCATGTTTATTCCGGTGATAGGCACGTTCTAGATAATTTAGACGAATTATTTAACGTGGGATCAGGATCCAAATTTACTCAGCGCCTGAAGAGTCTAAGCTTGAGAAATCTATGAAAACGTGGCAAGAACGGCGTATGTAATAGGGTATCAAAGGCAACACACGCCTATTTTGTCTTGGTTAGCTAAGAAAGTCTTCTTTCGTTTCTGCTCCTGAAATACAACTCCAGCTAATATGCATTTAGCTGGCATAAGTAAGATGACAGAATGAGAGGTTTATGGAAATCTGTCATGATTTAATCTATTGTCATTACTATTCTTCAACCAGCTACGGTGAGTGCTATTTTGTCATTCAGCTATTTCCACATGAGACACCAATGTTATGCATAATTTAATCTATTTCACGTAATTATAGATATACACTAGATGATAATATTTCAAGCAAAAACTTAAGATAGGATTTCTCATGCTCATCAACGTTCTACGGATAGACACGTCTGAGGAAATCAAACGAGTTTATTCGAGGCACTATGATAGATCTGAAAAATTCTATTGCAAATATTTCCAAAAGTATTCCCAAAAATATTAAGGACCTCATAATAGTATCCTCTACAAAGCCTCGCGAGAGTCCTCTAAATGATTTCTGAAAATCTTCTTGCAATCGACGTCTAAGAGAACTCTGATTTCTGAGCTCTTAGTATTGTGTTCTTAAAGTACTCTTTCATACGCGTTTCAGAGCATCAGGAAAGAATCCCAAAAGATTGCATAAGAAGTCTTTTTGACTTGATTTAGAGTACTTATCGACACTCGACAGAGAGCTCTAACTCAATTTTGCGAGCTCCTCAAGATGTCCATCAGAGCACATTTGGTTGATTGGGTAGCTTTTCAGAAAACCTTTCAATCAAAGACAAGCAAAACTCAGGTAATAAATTCCTTTCGAGCGAAGACGTGGAGACAAACGCGAACGACCTTGCATATGCTGACGCGATAAGCTCTCGTGAATCAGCTGGGCAGATAAGGTAACCCCAGTAGTAACCTTAGAAGAGGCAGACGAACCGACGACGGACGCACACACACGTTCAACCAAGACGAAATCCACGAACGACGCACGGGCAGAGTCAACACTGACGATTTTAGCAATCGCATATCAAATATAAATCCTAAATTACAGAAAACAGCAACGAAATCTTCTCCGCGAAAGGCTATGACTGTAAATCCATCTTCACCAGCAAGCTCGAATATCGAAATGATTCGTGTGAAATCGAAACTCTCTACACACGACAAAACCGCGAAATCAACTGAACGTCCCCAAAACATACAATCCTCAAACAATTCTAAATCGTGACAGAAATTCGCACGATTAATAGATTTCCCCTACTCGAAAGACCATCATCTTTACTCAAAACTACGTGTACGATCTCGCGTTCGATGCAAAATTGGAAAATGTAAACGAAATACGGTGATGAGTCCACCGTTCTTGGTGAAATCGGAACCTCCGGCGACTCAACGTCCGCCTCACCGTCCTCCGCCTCATCCTCCTCCCGCTTCCTAATCGCGGCACGCCACCGACGTCTTCAATTACACGACTACACGCGACAAGTTACCGAAGATACAAAACCCCCAAAATTTTTCGGAACATTATTACACATGCACTTAGTGCGTTTAACTTCGTCGCGATAAAATTTTCACCGCATTTCCGACTTCACAATCACCTACTGAACACCAAAACCGCAATTCAATAAGGAACAAAAAAAAAAGAAATTTCCGTTTCGCTCTTGTATTCTGCAATACTCAATACTCAACACATCCGTTATATTAAGAAATAGAACTAATACCTGTAGGGATAATTATCGACACCTTTTCAAACGATTATATAAAACATCTCACAGTTCATATTGATTAAGAAGCTCGAGAGAAAAGTTTATATTCTTCTTTTTCTTTTTTCCTTTATGGTTATCGCTCCTGCCAGAGGCTGAACATGTACCAGTGTTAACTTGCTGTGTTATATTCTTCAGTAAAGCGTTGGGAATCACGGGTTACCGTGACCTTTTCTTGTATATGGCTCCGTTTGTGGTGAAATAAACCATGGGGTCGAGGATAACAGAGGAGATCTACGTACAACACAAGACGAACATGAGTGTTAGACAGATATATCATTATTGGTGTAAAAATCACATAAGACTGCCAGTATGTTGAGATTCTTTTTGTTAAATATAGTCTGAATATCCGAGCCGAATCTGATTTTTTTCCTGTTAAGAAATCTGGTCAATTTCTCCCGGGGACTCTGAAGCCTAGGGCACTCCCAAGTGATATGGCCAATGCTGGAGTCTGGAGCTCCGCACTCAAAGACTTTGTCGTCAATAATTGTCAGTCTGAAAAAATGGGACTTGGTGAGGTTATGGTTAGTTTTGATTCGATTTGTCATAGAGATCTTCCGTCGGCTTAGCATAAGGCCCTGAAACCAGGTTTGAAAAGAGAACTGCCTGTGTTCTCTGGCGAATTCTTTGCCTTTTTCGAGCGCTTCGACGTCCAAAAACTCTATTGCTTCGCTTTTCATCTCCTGTTTGAATATTGACGTGAGGTCAGCCCCATAAGTTTCTATATTAGAATTGCTGGACTCGGCTAGCCCGAGCTTAGCCCTGTTTTCCGCTTGTTCATTACCGTGTATGCCTTTATGGGAAGGGATCCATTCAAATGTAATTTGCTGTGGTTGGTCAACGAGCGATATGAGCTTAGTTTTTATTTGTAAGATCAGAGGATGAATTCTGGACGAGTAGGAAAAAGAGCCTACTGTCGGCGCAAAAAGTTTTGGCACCTTAATTCGAGTGACCATAACTTCTGTAAAAAAAAATGATAGAGCATAGAATCAAAAACTGTCCTCAGGGGCCGAGTTTTCTGCGTCTTATGGTATTAATAAATTTCCCTTGAAGAATCGCGTGTCGAGCCGCTATGATCTCCGCAGGGTTGAAAAACGTAGTTTTCAGGGAGTCAATTAGCGTACGTTGACTTCAACTCGTCACAGTTCGTCCAAAAAAAAGCGTTAAAAAACTGCAAAAATTCAGAGAGATTCCCGAACCATTCACAAACATATGTTACGTCCGCACTCCACCTCATTCCAATAGCCACCTTATCCGGCATTTCCGTCTCCCCAGGCATTTAGTCAGCAATCCCGCGACTCACCTGATCCACATCCTGTCCTTGAATTTTACCTACTTTCATAGCACACGAGTTGCACATGGTACGACCAAGTGCAACTCATCAAGAATCCCCTCCTACTCCCGAACTTACCTGATTTCCGAATCCCTCATCAACGACACTCGGAATCCGACCTTGCCAGCCATCGGCAACAACACCCTATCTATTTCCCCCCCCAGCTCAACTCCTACTGTTGTCAATATACATAAGTATCGCAGACATCTACGAGTGTTTCATTTTACAACCTCTTACATCACCAATCACGCTACTGACGTCACAATTGGTGGCAGCGGAAAAAGGAAAACGAAAATCTCGTTACCAGGACCGAAAGTGATAAATAGTGAGACACGTTAAAAGGAAACTGTTATAGCGCATTACGTATCAAGTGCAAGTGCGCGAGTGCGTCAGTACGTTGGTGACACCGACACTAAAATCAGAACACTCATCTACAAACGCTTCCGAAACACGAAAATCATCGAACGCACAGTTCATTATCGAACCTCCACGAACTAAGCCAAGAGCTTCCGACAAAGACAACTAATCGCCGAATCCTATCCGGATCTATCGCAAATCACCAACAGACCAATTCACGAATCAACAAACGCCAAAACCACTTCAAGATCATTTATCAAGTATCAAGCTACGGAAGCCAAACAACCACTCGGCCTACGAATATATCAGCACCGTCGCCCATAACACGGACCCTATAATTGGAACCTGAAGGAGAACAGCACGCGTCGAGCGACGAACAGCAATCGCCAGTGGAAGAATTGCCATCCAACGATATCTCTACCCTTCGAACCAGCATCTACGGAACAACGCCAACAGCGATAGATGTACAACCTCTCTATCTTCGTAGCCTGCGTCGTATTGTAAGTCTAGTAGATATATAGTCAGACACGTAACTCCATACATAAAAACATGCAGAATACGGATGATTCGAGCCTATCTTTTCTGCCGCTGCAAGCGACATCTGATATGATCCCGACCTTCGATGGTACGGTCGTCCCATTGAAACATTTTATCTCTAGTATCGAAAATGCGAAACGCCTTGTCAATCCGCGAGACATGCCGCACTTCACGGCATTAGTAAGGGCCAAAGTCCGAGGCAAAGCTATAAGATACCTCCCGCGAAATATCTCAGAACCTCTAAAGAATATCATAGACGACCTACAACGTGCGTACCAACCAAAGGAACGGTTATCAGATGTCCAAACAACACTAGCAAACGCATGCCAGAAACACGGTGAAACAGCGCTAGATTTCGGGCTTAGGGTACAAGACCTTGTCGACTTAGCCATAGAAATAATAGACAAAACTCTCCCGCCGCAACAAGCCGTAGTAATGTCAGAAAATATCAAAGAAACAGCAAAATATTGCTATATCAGGGGTCTGATCGGCGAAACGGAGATGAGAGTATTAGGCACAGACCCGGCAGATCTAGGCGACGCAATTGACGAGGCCGTCAAAGCCGAAAGAGTTGTAGCAGAAAGAAGTAAATTACAGGCCAATAATTCAACAGAACCCCAACGTCGCAATACACACTTGACTAATTACGACCCAACAGTAAGTTGCAGATACTGCAAAAGACAGGGCCATATTATCGAAAACTGTCGAACACGAGAACGTAATAATAATGCCGGCGCACACTTCCGTCGCCAAGGCCATACATACGTAGATTCTGGCACACGAACATCCCAACATAATCAAATCCAACCCTAATGCACAAATTGCAATAAATTAGGTCACAGAGTCGAAGAATGTTATACAAAAAGATACGAGACACAAAAACAGCAATACTCCACA
The DNA here is from genome assembly GCA_963989295.1 of Ametastegia equiseti. Lineage (NCBI taxonomy): Eukaryota > Metazoa > Arthropoda > Insecta > Hymenoptera > Tenthredinidae > Ametastegia > Ametastegia equiseti. The sequence goes on from OZ022390.1 coordinate 3,213,139, forward strand.
CGACGAACGCACGAAAACCATTTCCTCACTAATCAACCGAAAACCAGTAACCTGAACCGCCCGTTCGCGAAACAAGATCGGGCATATTACGTAGCTCATGACAACCGATCGGACACTGATGAGACAGATCACGAATCCGAAAAATTGAACAATTTCCAAGAGCATTTAAACTAATTCCGGGATTGTCAAGCGGACGCATGGACATCCCGAGGATGAGCAAGACGTCCACTCCAATTAAAGAAATAAAACTGTACCAGAAAAAATTGAATCTCAAACCACCGCGGATAAATATCAAGTCACATCAGTGTGCGAAGGGAGATACGACCTTAATAATAGATACAGGCACGAACTTGAACCTAATAAAAATCGGAGCACTTACAGAAGACATACACATCAACTGATAGACGAGATATTCTAGGAATCACCGACAAATCTATCAGAACCTTAGGAACTCTAGAACTAGAATTTGCTAATACAAAACAAACATTCCACATCATAAACAATTCTTTTCCGATAGTGGAAGACGGCATACTAGGGACAGATTTTTTGCGTTCGGAAGAAGCAACAATAGATTTGAAAAATAATTGCCTCACCTCCCGCAATACTGGAGCTGTACCATTTCTTTATAACCATTCCGCCGAAAAACACACCGCCGTGTTGACTACGTCAAAATACGCACCGAAAGTACGAATACAAATACCCGAGCTGGCTTCACCTTACACCATGCTGTTAGTTGACACAGGAGCTGCAGTAAATATAATCAAGTGCAGCGCCCTTGCCAAACACACACGCTACACACCTGCAAACGCTATAAAGATATCTGGGATAACTGACGAACACATAAAAACACTGGGCACTACTGAACTGACCATGGACAATAGAATACACGAGTTTCACTTAGTTAAAGATTCGTTTCCAATAAAAGAAGACGGTATTCTGGGCATGACATTCTTGCGCAACGAAAACAGTACAATCGCCTTTAACACTAACACTCTACTCACAGATGATAACAAACGATTAAAATTCGTAGACGACAACTTAATAACCATCCCTGCTCGAACTGTACAATTGATTAAATTGGAAGTATCGAACCCATCGGTGAAGTTGGGTGTGATTGATGAGATAAATCTAGGGCAGAACATATATTTCGGAAACGCTCTCGTTACCAACAGAAACGGTTCCGCATACGCTTACGTAATAAACACCAACGACTCGGCGATAGAGATAAAAACGCCACTGGTAACCTTAGAAGAGGTGGACGACCTCGCAAGTGCAGCCACCTTGCCTACAGAACACGGACCATATGATTCACGGCAAAGTGATACTCAACAAATTCTCAACCTACACGCCCTGCCAACAGCTCCAAACTTCGACGCCAAACGATTAGAAATCCTGAAACAGAACTTGAGGCTTGACCATCTGAACCATGAAGAGAGACAATCTGTAATAGACCTCACAACCGAGCATAACCACCTATTTTTCTTACCGGGCGACAGACTGAAACACACAAATATAACTAACCATACCATCCCTACAACTGACGACATACCAATTCACGCCAAACAATACCGCTTTCCCAAACAACATAAAGAAGAAATAGAGAAACAAGTAGCAAAACGACTTGAACAAGATATTATCAAAGAATCCTCCTCTCCCTACAACTCCCCGGTCTGGGTTGTACCCAAAAAGATGGACGCTAACGGCAATAAAAAATGGCGCATGGTGATAGATTTTAGGAAACTGAACGAAAAGACGACAGGAGACTCATATCAACTACCAAACATCGTAGATATCTTAGACCAGCTAGGATCAGCAAAGTACTCTCGATGTTCGACTTAGCTTTAAGGTTTCATCAGATACCCATGCACCCTGAGCATAGACTGAAAACAGCATTTTCGACCCCTCACGGACACTACGAATTTTCCCGTATGCCCTTCGGACTCAAAAACGCCCCCTCGACCTTCCAACGTCTTATGGACCAAGTTCTCCGCGGCCTACAAGGCAACGAAATGTTTGTATACTTGGACGACATAGTTATCTACGCGAGATCACTGGAAGAACATGAAACGAAATTCCGAAAACTAATGGACAGATTAGCAAAAGCAGGTCTTACACTACAACCCGATAAATGTGAATTCCTGCGTGAAGAAGTGGCATATCTGGGCCACGTAATCACACAGGATGGAGTGAAACCAGATCCAGCAAAGATAACGTTGTTAAAAAACTACCCTGTCCCAAATAACGCGAAACAAATCAAAGAATTCCTGGGACTTATTGGTTATTATCGTAAATTTATACGGAACTCGGCGAAAATCATGAAACCAATAAACAACTTATTGAAAAAAGACGTTCCTTTCATCTGGACCTCCGAGCACCAACACGCCTTTGAGACATTACGCGATTGCCTGTGTGAAGAACCTATACTCCAATACCCAAACTTCGAAAAGCCTTTCATCCTAACCACCGATGCTTCAAAATATGCAATCGGCGCAGTACTCAGTCAAGGCGAAATCGGTAACGACCTACCAATAGCCTATGCTTCCAGATCCCTACAAAAAGCTGAAATAAACTACTCGACCACCGACAAGGAACTACTAGCTATTATCTACGCCGTTAAACACTTTCGGCCATACCTTTACGGGAGAGAATTCACCTTAGTAACTGATCACAAACCACTCGTATGGCTCAATAATTCAAGAGACCCAACATCCCGACTACTAAGATGGAGACTGACACTCGACGAATACTCATACAACATTGTGTACAAGAAAGGACAGATCAACTCAAACGCTGATGCCCTATCTCGAAACCCTCCAACTGACCCGATTCAACTTCTACCGATCAATTCAAAACGCCCTCGATCCGAGACAGATTCTACACCTTATCACAGGGAGAAACAAATAAAAAAGGCACACCAGTACCCAACTAGGCGCCGAGATACGACAGACGAGAGCACAAACCTAACACCACCCAAACAAAACAAAAACCTGCAGAGTAGAGATGAAACATTAGTATAGAACGCCACAATCGCGCATGAACACGCTCAACCTAAACGATATCGTAACACAGAAACATCAGATAACCCAGCGCCAAGAAAGATACGCCATTTAACCGAATACACCTCGACCGAGTTCACCGACCAGTCAACCACGGAGTCCACCGCGACACACGAAGGCAGAAACGGACCCAAAACAAAACTAACGAACCAAACAAAAAAACGCAAGCCGGGAGCAATTAGGACAACTCACAATTCGCCAAACCTCTCTCACTCTACAGATGACTCCGACACTAGTTCGGATAAATTCGTAAAACCTCTCCCGGAACCAGTACGCAAAAAATCAAGACCTCCAGACAGCTCAAGAGACAGCAGCTACAGCACACATAGATCAGGAAATCACATCGTAGAATACACACTGATACCCTCGCAATTGCATCGCGAAATTATTCCCCGAGACAAAGCAGGTTGCTCAACCTCAACACCCGGCAATACACCCCCATACGAACAATTCCTAAGGGATGTAGACTTCCTACCATCGATCGGTAACAAATACCTTAAAGAAATAAATACGAATTTGCTTGAGAGGAAGGACAACATAGCTCACTGCATCTCAGCAGATTGCGCAGCATCGAGAGGCATAGCCGACCAAATGGTAGCAAGAGGCCTGATCCGTCGTAAATTATTAGCCGGACTAAACCCAAGAATAAGAGATGTTATAGTCGTGAAATATCCTCGCAGAACGATCTACAACCTAGTTACAAAGGAACGTTATGACGATAAGCCGACAAAGAAATCCATGTACGATACGTTAACGACACTGAAATCGATTATTTTAAAGGATAACGTAAAATCCATATCGATACCGAGGCTAGGATGTGGTCGGGATCGATTGAACTGGGACATAGTAAAACGTATGATCAACTATATTTTCAAAGACATGGACACAACGATTACGGTTTGTAATTTTCAAAACCCCCTCCACGACACAACAAGCGACCTAGACACACAATCAGACATACCTAACGAAACACAAGAGTTTAAAAAACCCACAATCCTACCGCGGCATCAGCCCAAGCGCGAATCCCCTGAACCCGCTATATCATCAACAAATTCACTGCCAAATTCCACAGACAGCCCCGACGAACACAGTGACCGACGACCCCAAAAACCAACACCAAGCAAAACAGAAACTCACAATGACCACGCAAGAGTAGACGAGAACATCGATAAGCCAACCTATAACTTCGAATATTTCATCGACAATATAAGCAATATCACACCCGCAGACAATATTACAGAAACAAATGATGGATTACTTATGATGAGCGACAATTATGCACACTTCGCAACAGCAGAAGCAACCTGGAAAGACGAAATAAGTGAACAATTGATAGAGAACAACCTTATAAACCCGAGTAAATTTACAGAAAACCAACCGCAAAAACATGAAATAATAGTTTGGAAGTCAAAGAAAGGCTCATATTCACCCTCATAGTGAAAAACCAGCAATCAGATCGAAGCAAGCTGCGTGACATATTTGAGACACTGATTAACCTGAAAAACCTACTCATTCAGAATAATAAGATCTCTGTCGCATTACCAGTCACGGGGGCCGGTATAAACGATTTCCACCAATCAATAATAAAAAAACTAATCCATTTTGTTTTCACGGATACGAAAATCAAGGTCACACCATGCCTAAATTCCACGATAATACCCGACAAACGATTACGCACGGATATCATACGAAACTACCACGAGTCACTCATAGGCGGTCATTAGGGAGTAACCAAAACGTACAACCGCGTTAGACAAAAATACTTCTGGCCCGATCTCAAGACGAATATCCAAAACTTTATCACAAGTTGTGATAGCTGCCAAAGAAAAAAGTTAGTGCGAATCAAATCAAGATTGCCCATGGTAATTACAGATACACCGAGCGAAGCTTTCGAAAAAATTGCGTTAGATATAGTTGGCCCACTCCCCGTAACAAAAAACAGCAACCAATATTTATTGACAATCCAGTGTAATCTAACAAAGTTCTTAGACGCAATACCAATTCCCGACTCTACAGCTCACACCATAGGCACTGTCTTCACGAAAGAATTCGTCACGAGATACGGCGCACCCCAGGCCATTCTCACTGACCAAGGACAGAATTTTATGAGCAAGGTAATGAAACAAATGTGCAGACTTTTCAAAATCAAACAAATAAGAACAACGCCATACCACCCACAGTCGAACGGATCATTAGAACGTAGCCATCACGTAATAACCGAGCATATCAGACACTACACAACCCGCGGAATAGATTGGGATGAATACATTAGATTTGCGGTTTTCTCATATAACACAGCAAAACACGAAGCCACAAACTTCACCCCTCACCAGTTGATCTTCGGTAAAGAGGCCCGATTACCAATAGATATTATGCCATCCGACGTAACTACAAAATCATACGATACATTTTTGATGGACCTAATCACCAACCTAAACGAAACCCGCAAAAGAGCAGCTCGAAATCTAGAAGAAGCTAAACAAAAGGCAAAAATATACTACGATCGAAAAATAAACACAGTTGTTCGAAACAGGCCAAAGCGTCTTCCTTCTAAATAAAGCAAGAAACAAATTCGATGACCACTATAAAGGGCCATACAAAATTAAACGAATATTAAACCATATAAATGCAGAAATTTATATGTATAAGCCCGAGCAAAAGGAAAATAGTACATTCAAACAAACTAAAACCAGCAGTCTATTAGGAAATAACCAAACACACCGAACAAGAAATCAGAACCTGTAGGAGATAATAATGCATTCGATAGTCGAAACAAGTATGTAAATAGAATAAGATTAGGATTAAGACAAAGAATATTATACTAAATAATTCTACTACACGAACAACATCCAACAACTGTACCGACGGACCTAATAAAGGATTGATCCCAATCGTACGGTCCACCCACTATACACATACACAAACACTCAACACATACCCTAAAGTAAGGAATTAGCAGTGAGGCTGGGAATTGTAATCGTAATGTAATTGTAATGTAATATCTATGTATAACCGACGTGAGGCAAACTAATTATAAAAACTACCCCTACGCTTCCTCTAACAGGGGGGGTGTTACGTCCGCACTCCACCTCATTCCAATAGCCACCTTATCCAGCATTTCCGTCTCCCCAGCCATTTAGTCAGCAATCCCGCGACTCACCTGATCCACATCCTGTCCTTGAATTTTACCTACTTTCATAGCACACGAGTTGCACATGGTACGACCAACAATAAGTCCAACCACCTAAATCAGGCATCAGCCGGGATATACTGCCCACAGGACGTCAGGGATGGAACATTCCCTCTTAATGGGTATTCAAACATATACACTGCGGAGCTAACGGCCATAAACATAGCTTCAGCGCAAATAATAGAATTCAGTTGGACTCCTGCTGTGATATTCATAGACTCACTCAGCGTAGTAAGTGCCCTACTGTCGGCGCAAAAAGTTTTGGCACCTTATTTCGAGTGACCATAACTTCTGTAACAAAAAAGATAGAGCATAGAATCAAAAACTGTCGTCAGGAGCCGAGTTTTCTGCGCCTGATGGTCATTAATACATTTCGATTGAAAAATCGCGTGGGCCGCTATGATCTCCGAAGGGTTGGAAAACGTAGTTTTCACGGAGTCAATCAGCGTACGTTGACTTCAACTCGTCACCGTTTGTCTGAAAAGAGGGTTAAGAATCTGCAAAAATCCAAAAAGATTCCCGAACCACTGACAAACATGACCGTGCTTTGGAATTTGAAAAATGTTCAAAAACCTGGACACCAGGTGGAAAAAAGTCCGATGATGTGATTCGGCGAACGGCTTGCTCTAGGCGAATCTGAGCTAGCTAAAAATTTTCGTTGAAATGTACACTATTTGATTCCGTAATTAGTTTCCGGCTCACAATAGCTTGCAGTCATCGACGTCGATAGATTTTTGAATAACGAGGGGGTCCGTGTGCATGAATCGCGATATTCGTCGCTGTATTTCCCCTCTTCCCTCCCGCCTGCCGACGCATTTGTTGCTCACGGTCTTCGGTATATTATGTATGTGTGTACACGGACTGCGAGCAACAATTGCGTCCTCGGTATACTGTATGCGTGTACGAGGACCGCGAGCAACAATTGCGTTGGCTGGCGGGAAGGAAGAGGGGAAAACAGCGACGAATATCGCAATTCAGGCACACGGAGCCCCTCGCTATTTAGAAAAATTATCGATGTCGAATACAGCAAGATTAGTATTGTGAGCCGGAAACTAATTACGGAATCGAATTGTGTATATTGCAACGAAAATTTTGAGCTAGCTCAGATTCGCCTAGACCAAGCTCTTTGCCGAATCACATCATCGAACTTTTTTCCACCTGGTGTCCAGGATTTTGAACATTTTTCAAATTCCAAAGCGCAGTTATGTGTGACGTCAGTAGCGTGATTGGTGATGTAAGGGGTTGTAAAATGAAACACTCGTAGATGTCTGCGATACTTATGTATATTGACAACAATAGAAATTGAGCTGGGGGGGAAATAGATGGGGTGTTGTTGCCGATGGCTGGCAAGGTCGGATTCCGAGTGTCGTTGATGAGGGATTCGGAAAGCAGGTAAGTTCGGGATTAGGAGGGGATTCTTGATGAGTTGCACTTGCAAGGAATGTCACTTAAGTGTCCCCCTCCGATTTTATTCTCCTTTTGGTATGTCATAGAACATCAAAAATCAAGCGACACGTATTGTTTTTAGCTGCTGTAACTCGCGTTTAAGGGGTGAAATCGGGGTTCGAAGTCAGCTATGTCAAGGGTCAGTTTCACGGGTTCACCCAGAAGCCGAATTCCAATTCAAATCGAACCAATTGTAAAATTATCGTTATGTTCAACCCTCAGATAGAAGCGTCAAGTTCAGCGCAGGGGTCTATTTCTAGCGGGTGAGCCAACCCTCGAAAATCAGATTTTCGATCTTACGGGAAGAGTAATCATCCGATTCGAATGCAACAAAAACTATTTTGACGAGGAGGGAAAATGAAGATATACGTGTCCGAGCTTTTTGTCGGAACATCCCCCTTTTAGGGGTGAACAACCCCTTTGTTACTTATATTTAAAAAATGGTAGAAAATTGGTTTGTTCTCAAGATTCTGTTATTTCAAGACTGATATCGGCATTGCGGTGGACCCCCCCCCCCCCCCCCCCTCCCCCGTGCCTTTCATTCTTTATTGTACGTGACTTAAGTAGAAAATGAAGTATTGGTTACGTCTAAAAAAAATGACTGCTGATTCCGAAGAAATCCATGATATTTCAGTTCAACTTTTGGCTAGATCAAAAGTGAAGCACTCTTGGTGCAAATGAAAATTCAATCATATTGAAAGTGATGGGTTAACTTCTCGATACGTGAAAGCACGCCCAAGACTTGTGAGCTTCGTCTCAAGTCTCTATCGGTACAGTTTCTTTGACCATTTAAATTCATCAATATCATCACTGAATTTGAAAAAAGCGATTCATAAAGGTGGCATGAGAAAAAAATTGATATCATGGGCTGTGATGCCAAGCTAAATCTGCTGTCTAATTATTTTGCTTCGGGTGTACGCTTTACTTGAATCTATACGTCACGTCGCTCACATATACGTCAATTTATTGACATGGTGAGTTCATGTTGATACACTTGCACACAACGGCAATTTTGCGGTCAGAATGACGACATATTCTTATTGTTCATGTGCAAACATTTGATACAATACAGACAGCTTTGCATTGCTTTTAAGGAGATGCTATACTCGATTTTTATCGACATTTATTATTTTGTCAAATATCTCCGAGATGGTGATACGAAATGAATTGTCCGTCTAGGATCCGATGATTTATAAAGAATGGGCTCGATCCGGTGTGCGAAAGTTATAAAAATCGAGTGAAATGTTTTTTTGGTGCGTCGATAAGACCCTTATTTCGACTGATATTTCACGATACATAGCCTAATCGCGAAAAACAGATGCGTCGCGGAATTCCACCTGCATTAACAAACACCGACGCGTCAAAACATCCATTTTTCGGGCAATAATTATTGAAAAAAACCGAAATCTGCCCGATATTTCTACAATTAGCAAAAGCCAAGCGCTGGGTATGATGGTAATCCGTCGTGAGTGTAGTTTGCGACGATGTTAGAAGATGGCGTATTTCGCGTTACCTATCCACGTGCCTACGTGCTACGGGATTCTCCTTAGACCATACAGAATGGACCGAGCATCGCCTATCCTGAAGCATTGGGAGGACTGCTGCCGAGTAATGGGAAAAGGACGGACAATACTCTAGCATTTGTAAGACAAGGAAACCGTGCTCCACTAGTGCAGTAAACGTAGCCAAGTCGTGCTGCTGTGTTGCCGCGTTGATGTGCCATAGCTTCTTCGGCAAAACTCTTTCGATCATAACAAAAGCAAGCATAAAATGCGGGAGTAACGATATTTGTTTGTTATGTGTCAATGAAGTGAAATATCATGAAATATTGCTGGGCTCCTAATTGTAAAGAATCAACTAGTAAAACCACAAATGCATCATTTCACTTGTATGTATACAGTTCCTCACGCCTTGATTTCAACGGGAATATATACATATATTTGAGGTTATCTTGATCCTCTACGGTTGTTGTAGTTTTCCAAAAGCTGCAGATGAGAGACAACTCTGGATTGAAGCAACCGGACGAGATGGTGTACCAGGGAAAACAGCCACAATATGTTCGAAACATTTCAAAATTGAGGATTTCGAGCCTGGTGCAAAAACAGCCCGTTTAAAACTCGGTGCGATTCCGTCGCTATTTCAGGACCCAGATAATGAACACCAGAAAGATTCGCCCGAAACTGAGGATTGCGAGCCTTGTCCATTTTCCACCAACGCAGAAACACATCACGATGTAGAAGTTCATTCTTCAACAGGTTATTAATAATATTGTTCTTCATTAAAAATAAATCAATAAAATTAGTTGGAATCATTACCAAAAATAAAACGATATGACTATTCACACGACGGAGTGACTAATAGAGTCACTCTGGAGACATGCAGCTTACAAACCCGTGTTACCACGCATCCGGCGACTGCCATAGATTAGAATAGGTTTGGTTTTTCGAGCTTACAACAGGGTTAGAATAGGTTTGGCTTGTCTGCGTTCGTCGTGCGAATAGTCGCAGCGAAAATAAAATTTAGTTTTCATTTTAGTTGTTTAATTGGTCGTTAAATTAGCCTATGTAATGGACGATGTTGATTCTAATTTTGCTTCTATTTAAAAAATGATGTATAATCTATTGTTTATAAAAATAATGTACAAACACAATTTTATTGAGAATGACTCTGTCATTCACTATCAATCTTGTAGTATGTCCTGTCGCACATATTATATTATTCAGTATTTGTATGAATTACAGACATACCTAACCCCGTGCTCCAAATTCCAACTTCTGATGCCGATGAAACTATCGATTCTGTGCCCAGCAACAACTCAATGTCACAAAGTCAGAACAGCCCACAAAATTCAAATCGAAGTTCAAAAAAACGTCGACCCACCCATTTAAAACAAGTGACGACAGAACATTTGTCGTCTCCCTCGAAGCGGGCTAAATATTGGACTAAAGCAATGGATGAAATTAATGAATTAAAGAAAAAAGTAAATGTTTTGCAAGATGATAAGCGTAGGATGGCCAGAAAAATACAAACTCTTAACGGCATGCTGGAGCACTTGGGAGATCAAAAATTGCTTTCCGAGAATGCGTCGGATACAATAATGGTACCATGAAATACCTATGCACTTAAATTTACCAAAAATCGGCTATGAAATCATGTAGATCAATAATTTTTGTTTATACATATATCAATCTTTTCTCTTCCAATTTTACAAAATAGAGAGCTCCAATTATATGTATGTATCAATTTGTAAATAATTCTATATACACTGATAGAAAGCATATACCGCATTTTACCACATATCGCCGAAAAATTGCTATTTTTGGGTAGTAGAATGACATGTGGTCACACAATAGAAAGAATTACAAATCCACCTTGTAAATTTTACTAATGTTAAAAATTACTCTTCAAAAAGGGTATGATTCGCAATTTTAATGCTGAATTTTACTGTACTCGATCGTATCAAGAACGACCTGTGTCGAAATTTTTACTATCTCAGATAGTAAAATGAAGTCTGTCAAAAAAAAGTTGGTTGACAGCGCCTCTGTCGCCAATCGTAAATGGCGAACTTACCTACTGTCACTCCCACCTTTCGGTTGAGCTAGCGTTTTAAATGGATGACCTGGAGTGAGGATACTGGAAGGGTAAAAACATATGACATTTTTTTACAAACAATGGTGTACATGTGTTTGACTTAAAATTATCGCACTCACAACTAGTTTCATACATTGACGCAGTCGGTAATAACGCATATACCCTAACGCTATCTAACGGACGCTTCGATTCGATTATAACTGAGAGAAAATTTTCGTGCTTATATGTTACGTTGGGTGAAAAGTTAGCACTTGCGAGAAAGTCAGGGCCATGATCGCCGTGTCCGCCATATTCCTATACGCGGTACTTGATTTTACTATTTCAGGTTGTAAAAATTACTATCTCGCATGCGACAGAGTATGTCTTCGCCTTTGACAGTGTATCACGAAGCGGTGCGAAACTAGTGCATTACAATCGTGGATAGTAAAAATAACACGCTTTGATCTGAAGACTTCTGAAATATGTTGCAATTTTTACAAATAGCGATAATTACAACGCCGGCTTGTAATTTTAGTTCCGAGTAGCGCGTAACGTATCTCAGTCCTGCTGCGAAATGTTGACTGTGTTACGTCTCAACTATAGTTTTTCCTAACGAATATAATTTTTATAAATTATAATTTGTTTTGTTTTCAACTTCATTATTTTTCTATACATTCCAAAATACAGTATCGCACAGTCTAAATAGATAATGCAATAAACTATAATTCATAACCAGAATATAAACATTTTCTCCCTTAAGAAGGCGCCAAGCTGTCGCGCCTGGGCCCATTCGGCATAGGCATAGTATTGGAAAGTTTAGGTAATAAACCTCAAGTGTCAAGTGAAACAGTGCAGGCCCCAGCAACACGTGTGCTGACCCTTAGAGTTTACCAAAACCCGTATAGTCAGTTCGTCGTAACTCCTCTCGTTATATTGAAAATTTTATAAGAACAAACAATAGCAATAACTAAAAGCATGACATATTCAATTATTGAATAGGGATTGAACAATACCAAAATTGATAGATATGAAAAATCAAGGCAATAGATTAGAAAGTAGATTATCAGAGTTACTAGCAATAGACTATAGGACGTGAAGGAAACCGAAGGACGCATTTCCGCGACTTAAGGCCTATTTTCTTTCATGGACCAATCATAGATCAGCGAGACGCCTGATTGGTTAACCGTCGAGCAGGGTAATACATGATTTTGTTCAAAATGCGCTTCTTCGCATTTTCCGAAATGGAAACAGCGTCTTTCTTCCGTCAAGTCGCGAGGTGCGTGGTTGTACTGGCCCGAGAGCTAATATTGTTGAGCCAGAGTTGGTGTTCCAAAATCTTTTATAGTGACGACCCAAAGACTCAAGTTCTCGTAAAACAAATCTAAATTCAGTTCAATTTAAAATCAAAGTTAATTAACAAAAGTTAGAGTTGGTGTCCCAAAATCTTTTATAGTGACGGCCCAAAAGATTTTAGTTATTAACAGAGATTTTAAATAGTAGCGTCAGTGCAGAGACACAAAAACAATACAAACAAATCCAAACTATAGTTTCATAAATAATAACCTAATAAATAAAAAAATTAAACGAATCTAAATAAGTGCATTACAAAGTGAGACCAACCGGTCAGGTGAGAATAATTATAAAAGCCATTTTATCCAAGTTCAAACATATTCCACTATAGCCAATTTAATCAGGATAGACCTAAATTCATTGTACGTGCCATATCATTTGCCATATATTATTGTTCTCCAAACTTCTATTATATGTATTCATACGTATAACATCATAATCTGTGTAATAGACCATAGACGTATTTAGATATTAAGAACATTTAGAGAGGGAGAGAGAGATTTGCATATACGAGGACACAAGATAATATCCCTCACTGTTTCAATTGATTTTACATTTAATCTTAACCAAATCAATGTTTTCTTTAATTGATAATTTTTCGAATTCTTTAATGATTGTTTAATCTTTGTGAACCGATCATACTTAAAATAATCGTTTTCAGAATATATTATGATCTTACCAGTTAATTTCAATATTCTTTTATTCCTTTACTGATTAATTATTTAACTCCATTCCCCGATCTAACTTCATTTCATAGTAAGATCTATTGGAGCGGTCCTGTACTGGGCTGTACAACTAACGATCCCATATACCGACTTATCGAAAGGTAGGTCTTTTATTATTGATACCCTTGATTACGTGAGACCATAATCTCAGACTGATTATTTAATAGTCACCGCTCGGACTCACCCTCACGTGACAGGAGTTCTGGTGGCAGCGGTGGGATACTATTCAATGTAATTGCATAGTTGTTTTATTTCAATAATCAGTAAAGTTTAAAAAAAAAAAAAAAAAAAAAAAAAAATTAAAATAAATTTCAATTTTAATTCATCATTCGAAACAGTTATATACAATTCTCTCCTTCTCAACAATAGATTATACACTCGTATATGTTTCCTATATATGTAATTAGTATAATTTAATTTGAAGGAAATTTCCAAAAAAATTTTCTTCTATTATCTGAACAAATTAAGAAAAATTCTTCCAACAAAATGTCTGTAAACGACAATGATAATTCAAACTCTAATTTATCAGCATCAAACGAGAGCAATATGATGTCGACTTCCATGGCGGAATATTTTGCATTACAACAAAGCACTTTTAACATTCCTTATTTCGATGGCAAGAATATTCCGTTGAAAGATTTCTTACAAGATGTACACAATGGGATTGCGTGTATGCCCGCGACAGCTGAAAGATTGTATGTAAAAACGATAATAGGGAAGTTGAAAGGAGCAGCGCGTGATAGTACCTATGGAAAAACATTTAATACCGTAGATGAATTGACAAAGCATTTAAAAAACAGATTCGCATCAGGAAAAACTTTTGCATATTATCAACACGAAATAGAAAGTGTAAGGATGAAGCGAAATGAAACAGTCAGTGATTTTTACGATAGGTTGAATATCTTACTGAGCGGAGCTAGAGTAGCGTTAGAAGATAAATACGGAAATCAAGCAGAACAAATGTTGATACCCGTGAAAGACTATGCGTTAGATGCATTTATAAGAGGATTACCCGACGAAAAGGCTAGATCGATAGATGCCAGAGATCCAAAAACCTTGGACGAAGCATTAAAAAACGCGTTACGTATAGAAAATAGAACAAAAGCAGGAATATTACCTGGAGGTGAAACATCTAAATCTGAGTTTACACGATCAATATCTCCAAATCACAGCAATACGCAATATAATCAACAGAGAGATTTTACCGATTTTCAAAATCCAGGACGAAATTACTCTAATTATTTTATTGCGGATGAAACTGAGTCGCGAGCGAGGAGTCCATCGCCAAATGGTCCGAGAAATCCAACGGGAATACTCCGTCGGCAAAGATCCCCGGAATCGCGTAACTATTCGTTCAATCCTAATATGCCAGTTCATACTGCATATCACCCTGGACAGCAACCCGACTTTCAGTCACAATATTCGCGTTTTCAATATCCACCTTTTTACCCTGCAGCTTTCTCGTATGGTTATCCACCTATACCATACCCTTGTTATCCACCTTTTGTATACCCAGGAAAATCAGCACATACAAATAATGCTCAAATATCTGGTAATAATCAACCAACTTCTACATCGTTCGTTTCAAATCAGAGATCAGCGTCACCAAGTGGTCGACTTTTCGAGATAAATAACTCAACAGGATACGGATTCTACGGACAAAATAACATAACAGGTAGATCTCCATCCCCATCTCCGAACAAAGCAGCTGAGCATTTAAACTCCTTCGCAGCCCGACGATCAGACGCAACGACGGGTCAAGCGACAGCAGAGCGTCAGACAATGGTGAAATTTGTGGAACCAACTCCCGAGTATTCACGTGCGGGACCAATAGAGAATCGCCATTAGTGAGAATAAAAATTCCTGAATTAAAATTGAAGTCCGGAATTTTTCTAGTTGATACAGGTGCAGACATAAGTCTAGTTAAAGTAGGTGTATTAGATCCTGATACCTTAGTAGCAATGCATGAAAAAGCAACAATCACCGGAATAACTACAGATCAAATAGAAACCTTAGGAACATCACAATTGACCTTACAGGGACAACCCAATACATTTCATGTAGTGAGATCAAATTTTCCTTTAACTTGTGACGGAATCCTTGGTAAAGATTATTTACGTAGAGAAAAAGCAGAAATTTCTTTTCACCACAACACACTTGTTACAAAAACTGAACCGATTAGACCCATACGATTTATCTGCGAAGAAACTGAATCCGAAATCGATTTTAAACCAGCTAAACGGATTTTACTTATAAAGGAAAGAAGCAGACAAGTTATACCGATAAATGTAACCAACACAGATCTGAAGCAAGGTTATCTACCTAAAATCTCAACTGTCGATGGATTGTACATAGGTGAAGCAGCTGTAACGATTAATAATGGTACTTGCCATGTATTAGCCATTAACACTTTGGAGAAAGATATAGAAATAGAAATACCTAATCAGGAATTAATTCCGTTCAAATACCATAATTTCCCTGAAGAATTTGAATTTGATACCGATGATTATGATGAAAATTTTAAACAACCGAAAGTGATCAATCGAAGCGAGGAAATAATATCAAAATTGCGTCTCGACCATTTAAATTCCGAAGAACGAAAACATACGTTGGAAATAATTGACGAATTTCCGGAAATCTTTCAATTACCTGGAGATGAAATAAAATTTACACCAGTCATGAAACATCGAATTCCTACTAAAGATGATATTCCAATAAATACACGTCAGTATCGTTTTCCTCCAATTCATGAAGCAGAAATTGAGCGTCAAGTTAAAATCAAGTTAGATAATGGAGTAATAGTACAATCGAATTCACCATACAATTCTCCACTATGGATCGTACCAAAGAAACCTGATTCGAAAGGAAACGTCAGATGGAGATTAGTTATGGATTATCGCGAATTAAACGAAAAAAACAGTTGGAGACGCGTACCCATTACCCAATATTTTGGAAACTCTAGACAATCTTGGGAAAGCGACATATTTTTCAACTTTTGACCTTGCCAGTGGTTTTCAACAAATTGAAATGGATCCACGAGATCGCGCAAAAACCGCTTTTTCAACTCCAAATGGTCATTATGAATATCTCAGAATGCCGGAGGGACTAAAAAATGCGCCCGCCACTTTTCAAAGATTAATGGACCAGGTATTAAGAGGAATGCAAGGCACAGAATGTTTTGTTTATCTAGACGATATAGTTATCTTTGCGAAAGATTTAGAGGAGCATGGTAGGAAAATACGTAGATTGTTTAAACGCCTAGCGGAAGCAAACTTAGCATTACAACCGGATAAGTGCGAATTTCTCAAAACTGAAGTAACTTATCTAGGCCATATTATTGGAAGAACAGGAGTAAGACCAGATCCAAAGAAGATCGTGGCAGTTAAACATTTTCCGCGACCCAAAACGCAAAAGAACATTAGACAATTTCTTGGATTAGTGGGTTATTACAGGAGGTTTATTAGAAATTTTTCTGAAAAAGCGAGAGCATTAACAAAGTTGCTGAAAAAGAACGCAAAATTTATTTGGGGTAAAGAACAACGTAAAAGCTTTAAATTGCTGAGAAAAGAACTTTGTAAAAGACCAATTTTGCAATATCCTGATTTTGATAAACCTTTCACAGTTACCACCGACGCATCTGATTATGCAATCGGAGCAGTCCTAAGCCAGGAAGTAAATGGTTTCGATATGCCAGTAGCATATCTGTCGCGAGCATTAACTAGCGCAGAACAAAATTACTTCACAACCGAAAAAGAATGTTTAGCAGTGTTAAGTGCAATTTTGCATTTTCGACCATATCTTTATCGGCGAAAGTTCAACTTAGTGAGCGATCATGAGCCTTTAGGTTGGATCAATTCAGTCATAGATCCTGGACAACGATTAGCACGCTGGAGATTGAAATTAGGAGATTACGATTATACTTTTACTTATAAACCAGGAAAAATGAACACTAATGCAGATGCGTTATCTCGTAATCCAATCGGTAGTCAACAATCATCATCAAACTCAAACTCAAGCGACTCAACAGATAGTTCTATTTCTGACAGTGAAGAGCAATATTATACACCATATAAAACATCGGTAGATCAATTACCTAAATTTGCGGAATATAAGGAATTATTAGAAAATGTAACTATTTATAATCCTGACATAGTAGAGATTCATGACGACCTTTTCAATCAGGATGACAATTACGCACATACCGTTTCAGTAGATTTGGTAATGAGTAAGGGAATAGCTGTAGAATTTCATAAGAGATATGGTATACCAGAAAAACTCAAACTACAGGCGAAATTACATCATACCGCAAAACTAGAGGTAGCAGGCCGAAACATTTATTACATCATGACGAAAACTCATCATGACAGCAAACCAACTTACGAGGATTTGTACATTAGTTTAGTTAATTTCAGGAAAACTTTGGAAATAGATAATATTAAATCAGTCAGTTTGCCAAAAGTTGGTTGCGGATTAGATAAATTGGCATGGAATAACGTGAGAATAATGTTGAGTTATATATTTAGGGGAACAGGCATAAAAATAAAGGTTTGTACAAATTTGAGGACTCGGAAAACAGTTGATAATCCAACTGAGGTCAAATTATATCCAATCACTAGGAGTGCGTCGAAACGATCAGAAATACCGACACCATCAACATCTAAGAATCCGGATGTTCCGACAAGAGGAATTCCCCAAAATTTAGCTTCTCAAGCAGGACAGAATCAAGAATTCACGAGTAAATTAAAAATTTCTCCTGATCCAAATAAAAATACTATTGCAACCAGAACGCGTTCAAAAACGAAATATAATGAAAATACACCCGAGAATGTATTACATCCAATAGAGGAGACGGTTCAAGTGGATTCATCTGACGACGAATCTTCTGAACCGCCGGCCTATCGAAAACGAAGAAGTGTTTTACCAAGTTTAGATTTTCAACCAAAAACAATAGCAAAACCTTCTAAGATCCTCACAAAAGTAGCAAAAGAATTTTCCGAAGAAGACTCAACATCACAAATAAATCTGGAAAACGAGAATATCGCGATAGAATTAGATCCAATGAATAGCGATAGTGATAGCGATGTAGACGATAACGTATTTACATCTAGGCCGCCAATAAATTTGGAAGATTTGCAACGTTCATTCAGTAAATTTGATAAATCATTAACTGAGAAAAATTTGATTCAACAAGACGAGGTTGCATCATCAGTCGAATTACCCGAAGCAATATCCGAGGGTGAAGAAGTTGATGAAACAATTAGGGAAGTACTATCAGCACGAGATCCCTTCGATGACGAAACAGAGGATGAGGAACTGAATCGTCGAATCAGTAAACTATTAGAAAGAGCTAAAGAGTCTTCTAAAAAAACCGATCCAGCTATAATAAATGATAAGACTCAGAAAAATTCGAATGAGTCAATAGTTAGTCAGGTAACAAGGAACGCAGTAGTACCAACACCCGTAGTTGTACCTCGACCGTTAGCACTTTCCACTCCGTATCCAATAGCAAGGGAAATGGAAAGAAATTTGGGCGATAAAGTAACTATTCCATCAAAAGCTATTGAATCAACGCGTTTGCAGCAACAAACAGAGTTTCAACCAGGCCCATCTGGCATACAGATTACGGAAGGAATATTACCCGATACAATTCCTACGTCACCATTAAATTTACCTGGATCACGAAATATCAGACCATGCAAAATAATAAATAGTAGAGAAAATTTAACTTATGTCAAAGGTAATTACGTACATTTTACATCAATAGATTCAGAATACACAACACAGATCAGTAAACTTTTAGTTGATCTAGAAATCATAAGTGCTGATAAACAACGAAATGTAAAACCAAAACTGGGTCAAATTCTAATTACTAAAAGAGGAAAATATAGAATATTCAGCGTAGTAATCAAAAACAAATATTATGATCAAATTTCAATAGACAACGTTAAAATTGGTTTAGAAAATTTGAGGGTAGTTCTTAACAAACTAGAAATAAAATCCTTCAGAATTTCCAAATCAGGTGATTTAACGGATGAATTATCAATCAATGTCTGGCCCAAACTATTATTTGAAATCTTTGAAGATGAAGATATACAAATCACTATTTGTTTTGGAATCACAGAGGTACCGCCACTTGAAATTCGCTCTGATATAATTGCTGAAATGCATGAAAGTGTAATAGGAGGACATAAAGGGGTGACGAAAACCTATCAAAGGATTCGAGAAAGATTTTATTGGTCAAGAATGAGGGAAGATATAAGCAATTTTATACGTAAGTGTAAAAGTTGTCAGGAACAAAAGCTGGTTCGCGTAAGAACTAGGGAACCAATGTTAATCACAGATACTCCATCTGAACCGTTCGAGAAAATATCCCTAGACACCGTAGGTCCTCTTCCCACAACACCGAATAATCACAAACATATACTGACCATGCAGGATAATTTAACCAAATATTGTATAGCAGTACCGATACCAGATATAAAGGCTGAGACCGTAGCTCATGCGTTAGTTGAACATTTGATTTTAAAGTATGGAGCACCACGAGTAATACTTACCGACAGAGGAACTAGTTTCGTTAATAAATTGTTTAATGAATTAGCCAAAACCTTTAAAATTAAACATATCACCACATCAAGTTATAGACCTCAATCTAATGGAGCCTTGGAACGAAGTCACATTGTTCTCGCAGATTACATCAAACCTTATTTCAGAGATTTTGACGACTGGGATGAAATAGTACCATTCGCCATGTTTTCATATAATACCGCAGTACACGAATCGACTAACTTTACACCATATGAATTAGTTTTCGGTAGAATAGCTCGTTGTCCAAGTTCTTTCCCAACTAATGACAAGCTAGTTACATATAATTCCTATCTTAGTGAGTTAATCACAAGACTGTCTGAAATGCAAAATTTAGCTATAAATAACTTGATTCAAGCTAAACAAAAATCCAAAAGGTACTACGATCGTGCTACTCATCCATTTGAAGGAAAAATAGAAGATATGGCATACGTATTGATTGATGTTAGAAAAGGAAAGTTTAGTAAGAGATACATAGGTCCATATAAAATTGTAAAAGTTCTGGAGAATAATAATGTAGTATTAGAAATGGAAGATGGAAAACGTTTTGTTAAACATACAGATAAAGTTAAATTGGCACATTATTAATATGTCTTAAAAGGAAAAACAAAGGAAGAATAAATAAATAAATAATAAGATAACAATAAACTAATATACAAGTTCACACTCAAGTTCGTCCGAAAATAAGTGGTTCATTAACAATTTTGCACTTACTACCAGGCCAGATCAAGAAAATGAAGAATCCTTTGCTATTTTGGATGGGACTATGGATGATATTAATAATATCGGAAGTACATGCAGAAGCGGATTACTCAATAACGCAAATAGATTCAAGCCCAGGATTGTACTATGAAAAACTGCATAATATCAGATTCAAGCGAGCAGAATGGCGTTTGATAATGCACGTTGATATACAACGTTTCGAACAACAATTGCCGGAGACGATAACGAACTTCGGAAATATCCTAGAACAATGCAAATCAGTGAACAATATGAGACTGAACTGCCCAACATTGCTGAAGAAGGATTACTTGGATAAGAAGATTGCGGAAGCATTGACATTACAAAATGGTATCAGAGAACTAGCCGAAGGAATATCTTCACCCGACATAGACCAAGAACCTCATTCCATTGTTCGTCGGGCACCACTAGAACTTGTAGGATCAATCAGTCGTTCATTATTTGGAACCTTATCAAAAGAGGATGGCGACTATTTCAATGCAGAAATTGATAAATTATATCAAGATCAACAGAGATTAACAAAAATTTTACGGAACCAGACTCATCTTATAGCAAGCAAATTACACGAAATGCATGATAAAATTGAAGAACATGGAGAGGTTATCAATCTGATGAAGAGAAAAATGAGTGATGTACTATCAAAGGTGAATAACTTAACAGAAAAATCGATTAGAGATGAATATTCCATGTCACTCTGGGATTATGGAATTACTATGGAACATTCTCTGGACGATTACATCAAAGCAGCCAATGAATTTATTCTGACAATAGAAAAAGCCCGTGAAGGAAAGGTACAATCATCATTATTATCTGAAGCTCAATTGAAATTAATAATAAGGGAAATCCATGAGTCGGTTAGAGAATACGAATTACCAATTGCGAAACACAGTTATCACTTGAAAGAAATTGCAAAAATAGCCATAACAGAAGTGGGATACCACTTGGGAAAAATATTAATTCTAGTACGAATTCCTTTAACTGATAGAACATCGTTTCACTTATATAAAATGCACTCATGGCCTACACCACAGAAGAACGGAAACAACACCATGTCAGCGCAGATTATTCCTCAAGCATCGTACATCGGACTCAGCGATGAACATCGAACATTTTTCTTATTTGACGAAACTTATTTAAAAGATTGCATCGTTACATGGTATTGTCATTTATGTCCATTACGAATTCCTCTAACTGAAGTAGCGTCATCAACGGCTTGTGAAATCTCGTTACTCATAAAACCAGAAACTAAAATGCTGAGGCAGTGTGACATAAGAATACAAGTAACGCATAAACCATTTTGGACTCGTTTGAATTCTATTGGAGCCTGGCTATTCTCATTGGAAGGTCCGGAACAAATTCGAATCATCTGTAAAAATTTAAAGGATCAATTAATCACGATAACTGGAACTGGAATACTTTATTTGAAAGATAAATGTGATGGAAGAACTCTTTACACAACATTACCGGGAATAGAAATTTTTACACAAAAACAGCAAAATATATACCAACCAAATTTGGCATTGAATTTAACTGAATTATCACCAAAACTTCAAGAAGTACAATTACTTGACTACATCAAGAGTGAAAAAACTCGGAGCAGTAAAACTTTCGATCTGGGAAAATCCTTATACGAAGTGGAGGAGCAGCTTGAAGAATTGGAAACTCATCGTAGGAATAGAATCTATCAAGATAAATGAATTTATGGAGGATACTCTCTGCAGGCACTGATAATCATTTTGATAATAATCATCTGCTATCGTAAACAGTTGTGGAGAAAAATTTGGCAGAAGACTAAAAACACCGACGACGTAGAACAATGTAAGGAAGGAGAAGACATCGATATAAATGAAATCCAAGCATCAGATCCGAACAACACAGAGCTCATAAAATCTAATGTCGTAAAGGAAGATCCGAAGCAACGTCGCATTTTACCAAGTCAGAAAGATCAGGTCAACTGATAAACAAAATTTTTCTTCCGAATTCATCTTTATATTTTTACTCAATATCATTTTCTTTGACTTGATAGTATAATAGCGCATAAGCTGGAATAAGCAAATTTTGTTTTTAAATATCTTTTGTTTTATACTATCATTATAATTCGCTACAACAATAGAATATTTCTGATTGAGCAATAACGTGCAAAGGTATATTAACAATTTTTTTTTTATATAAACATTACGTGTTTTTGTTTCATATATGCATGATAATTTTAGTTACTATATCAATATTAACCACATAAACATTAAGAGACCCTATTTGTGCTTATAAGTATATTATAATAAAATCAACGGGGACGTTGATGTCTCTTAAGGGGGGAAGGATGTTACGTCTCAACTATAGTTTTTCCTAACGAATATAATTTTTATAAATTATAATTTGTTTTGTTTTCAACTTCATTATTTTTCTATACATTCCAAAATACAGTATCGCACAGTCTAAATAGATAATGCAATAAACTATAATTCATAACCAGAATATAAACATTTTCTCCCTTAAGAAGGCGCCAAACTGTCGCGCCTGGGCCCATTCGGCATAGGCATAGTATTGGAAAGTTTAGGTAATAAACCTCAAGTGTCAAGTGAAACAGTGCAGGCCCCAGCAACACGTGTGCTGACCCTTAGAGTTTACCAAAACCCGTATAGTCAGTTCGTCGTAACTCCTCTCGTTATATTGAAAATTTTATAAGAACAAACAATAGCAATAACTAAAAGCATGACATATTCAATTATTGAATAGGGATTGAACAATACCAAAATTGATAGATATGAAAAATCAAGGCAATAGATTAGAAAGTAGATTATCAGAGTTACTAGCAATAGACTATAGGACGTGAAGGAAACCGAAGGACGCATTTCCGCATCTTAAGGCCTATTTTCTTTCATGGACCAATCATAGATCAGCGAGACGCCTGATTGGTTAACCGTCGAGCAGGGTAATACATGATTTTGTTCAAAATGCGCTTCTTCGCATTTTCCGAAATGGAAACAGCGTCTTTCTTCCGTCAAGTCGCGAGGTGCGTGGTTGTACTGGCCCGCGAGCTAATATTGTTGAGCCAGAGTTGGTGTTCCAAAATCTTTTATAGTGACGACCCAAAGACTCAAGTTCTCGTAAAACAAATCTAAATTCAGTTCAATTTAAAATCAAAGTTAATTAACAAAAGTTAGAGTTGGTGTCCCAAAATCTTTTATAGTGACGGCCCAAAAGATTTTAGTTATTAACAGAGATTTTAAATAGTAGCGTCAGTGCAGAGACACAAAAACAATACAAACAAATCCAAACTATAGTTTCATAAATAATAACCTGATAAATAAAAAAATTAAACGAATCTAAATAAGTGCATTACAAAGTGAGACCAACCGGTCAGGTGAGAATAATTATAAAAGCCATTTTATCCAAGTTCAAACATATTCCACTATAGCCAATTTAATCAGGATAGACCTAAATTCATTGTACGTGCCATATCATTTGCCATATATTATTGTTCTCCAAACTTCTATTATATGTATTCATACGTATAACATCATAATCTGTGTAATAGACCATAGACGTATTTAGATATTAAGAACATTTAGAGAGAGAGAGAGAGATTTGCATATACGAGGACACAAGATAATATCCCTCACTGTTTCAATTGATTTTACATTTAATCTTAACCAAATCAATGTTTTCTTTAATTGATAATTTTTCGAATTCTTTAATGATTGTTTAATCTTTGTGAACCGATCATACTTAAAATAATCGTTTTCAGAATATATTATGATTTTACCAGTTAATTTCAATATTCTTTTATTCCTTTACTGATTAATTATTTAACTCCATTCCCCGATCTAACTTCATTTCATAGTAAGATCTATTGGAGCGGTCCTGTACTGGGCTGTACAACTAACGATCCCATATACCGACTTATCGAAAGGTAGGTCTTTTATTATTGATACCCTTGATTACGTGAGACCATAATCTCAGACTGATTATTTATTAGTCACCGCTCGGACTCACCCTCACGTGACAATTGGAAAATTGCTACTTCTCCTGGTTTTTCGACTGCACGTCGACTTGCTATCAAAAATAGTAATTTGTCGGCGAAAAGTGGTAGAATGTGGTAGATGCTTTCTATCAGTGTAATAATCATTTATATACACATTCAATACCCAATACGTACCTAAATTTACCAAAAATCGGCTATGAAATCATGTAGATCAATAATTTTTGTTTATACATGTATCAATCTTTTCTCTTCCAATTTTACAAAATAAAGAGCTCCAATTATATGTATGTATTGTAACGTGGCAGGTTGCTGCCAGTTATGGCCTCCTCCAACGCCACGGAACGTACCCCGAATTCCCTTCCCCTCGCCCGCCCCTCCAAGTCTCAGCTGGCCGACCGGTGCCGCGAGACAGCAGACCACGTGGTCGACTCGGTCTTCGGACTCTGGTCAACCGCCCGGTTCCCCGCGACCCCTTCCCCGCCCGAACTATTTTTGCCGGTAAATCGCGCACCTGGCGACGATTTGCCTGACCTAATTACCGGAAAAGAAGAGCAATCCATCTTGTTCTTGACACGTTTACGCGAGAGACAAGTGCCTACGACCCGTGCGTTCGAAATTGCTTTTCGGAGACACCATAGCGTTGATATTTCCGCCGCATTTCACTCCGTGAAACCCCTAGACCCGTGTGTGCCTAATCGTAGCTTTTTGAGCAATCCAAAACCCCCGAGTGCGAGTGTGTGCCCCAAAGAACATTGCCACCTCCCTTGGATTATTGTTGCCCGGCCACGACAAGGTAGGAGATTTATATTTTCCATTCTTTCGCCTGGACCAGCCTTCCCGGTTCCTCGGGGAGGAAAACCGACGTCGAGGACGTATCAGGAAACGTATTCCAGGCTGAGAATTTTCCCCCTTTAGTAGTTAGAATTGCTTGTGCTCATTGCATGCCCGCTTGGCTTCCCCGCTGCCCCCTCGCCCTGCCTTCCTACCTCCCCTCGCCCCGCGCCCGTCTGGTCAGGGAGCTGCCGAACCGTGACGCACACGAGTACGAGACTTTAGATGTGCTCGCCTCAACCCTACTCTGGCCGCGCCTGACGGTGTGCGAGCTAGCGTTACCCCCACCCTCGCTCCGCGCGAGACTTGCCGTTCGCCCACTTCTAACGGGCTATCTCTTTCCTGCGTGTCCTCGCTCGCTCTCTCCCGAGACCGAGCCGCACCAGCTGATCGCGATACCCGCCGGAGAGTAACGCACTCGCCCCGCGACCCCTCCCTCTAGCCCCTTTCATATCGCCGGATTTCATAACCGATTGTCTGCTGTAATTATTGGGAAATACACTATTTATTATTACCAACACCCGTGTGTCTTCAATCTCCGCCCCCACGTTCCCCTCTACCATATCCTGAGCCCCGGCATCCCCTCAACCTTCCCCCTATCCCGATTTTCCCACCTTCCCTTCGCGGCAACGCGACGAGTGGTTCGCGTAACGAACCTGGCGCCCAACTTTCCCCTTTTCAGACCATCCTACCAGTGTGACGTTGGAAGAAGCGTCCAGGTTTGATAGCACTGCCGACTCGAGTCGACCAAGGACTCGGGAGAGCGTGTTACAAATTTGGCGCCCAACATGGGGCCCGATTGAAGACCACCCTTGGTTACCCGCGTTGGTGAACCCACCCCCTTTCCTCCTTCGCTTTAGCCCGCCTAGTTATAAGTTTCTTTTTTTCGCTTGGTGTTTGCATCCGTACTTTTTCCCTACTGGCTTCGCTTGACTGCTTGCGCCTGCTGGCCATACGCTACCGCCCGTAGTTGTATCTTTAGCCCGTTACTAATTCATCCCTTAAGCGCAGGTGCATCTCTCAACGAGAACCATGGGGAACCTGTCGTCCAGCGAACCCGACTTGCCAGTCCCTCCGCAGGGATTTAACCGCGACGACACGGACGCCGTGATCTCCTGGATCTGCGATCTCTCCGACCCGGCTCTCAACCGCCTGCTCACGCAGTTCCACCTCCGGGTGGATGACGATCCACATCTGAACTGGTGGCGGATAATCCGCTACCACCAGATGACCCGCTGTCGTAATGCCACCTGGAACCCGTCGGAGGACGAGGTCCCCAGATCCCCGCCGCCGACGCTAGCATCGGCTAGCGCGCCACCACCGGAACCTAGTCCGAACCCGACTGGTGTTTCCCGACCTTCCACGTCCGCTGGGACCTTTTCGTACGCGAGTACCCCCGTAGGCACCACGGTTGCTCCTACCCCGCGCTACGCTACGGACCTCCCCGCGGAGCCAGAAAGGACCCGCGTACGATTCCGGGACGCGTTAGAAGCCGGGGACTACCGCGAATCACCCAGTACGGCTCAGGGACAACCCCTGCCGATCGCGAACCCGGTACCCTCGCCCCGAGTCGCGTACGGCCGCCCCGTTGACCCCCTGACACCCGCTCCTCTCCCCCCGCGGACGGTAGATGACTACGCGGCGAGATATCCGCGACCTCCGTTCCTGGGGAACCCGGAAACGAACCCCCCGCGCTGGGACGCGGCAACCCACTCCGTAAACCCGGCCTATACTACCCCCCGCGTGAATACCCTACCCCCGGAGTGCATAGCTTCCCCCGCGCAACCCCCGACCTACTCCCAACCTGACCCTTCCCGTTCCGCTACCTCCCCACCCCGCACCCAAGACCTGCAAAACATAGTTCGCAAGTGGAACGTGAAGTCTGCCGGACAACGCGATAGCAGCGTCGAGGAGTTCCTCCTTCGCGTCGAAGAATGCCGCGCGGGAAGTAATTTGACCGATCGCGACATTCATCAGTCCCTACCTTTCCTCCTGACCGGTAAAGCGCTACAGTGGCATCGACTATACCACCTTCGGTGGCATAATTGGAGCCAGCTCGCGACTGCCTGCCGGGAACGCTTTGGAGGGATAAACTTCCAAGGACGCCTACGCGAGGAAGTACGCCGTCGTACCCAAGGTCCGGACGAACCTATCGCGGACTATTTGATGAGCTTGCGCCTATTGTTAGCGAAACTCACGACGCCTTTTCCCGAGGAAGAGCAGCTCGAGTTCGCGTACGCGAACCTACACCCTGCCTACCGCGTCGCGATCCCTCGCACCGACTTCGACACCCTGGACGACCTAGAACGCGCTGGGGAGTTGTTTGAAGCTTCGCGAGCGCTCGACCGCCACTATCAACCACCCCCAAAACCCGAAGACTCCGTCTTACCCGAATTCGCGTATCGAGGGTCGGAACCTACCCCTCCCCCGTCCGAGAGCGCCGCGCTCACCACAGACCCGCCAGCCGCGAACCCGCCAGCAGCGAACCCGCCAGTCGCGAACCCCTCTGCTAACCCCGTAGCAGCCGCGCGGCGAGGACGCCGATCCCGCGGAAGGCGAGGCCAAGCCACCGCGCCGGCGACCGCCATCCACCCGACCTCTACGCCGAACCCTCCACCCTTGATGGCCCTCCACATCCCTCCTCCTTCGCCCCTGATCTCGTCCAACCACCCTCCGCTGATCCAGTACCTGGTACAGCCTCCAGTCCAGTACCCAGGGTCCTACTACCCCCCGCAACCCTGCATGTACCCCCCTGGCTACCAGATACCATTCCTGCCTACAACAGCGACAAACGCCCGTTACCCGCCCGCGGTGGCTACTGCCAGTCCCGCGTACCATGGGCAGCAAGCCGGCTGTTTTCGCTGTGGCGACCCGTCACACTTTGCACGAGAGTGCCCCCACACCTCACCTGCTCCTTCCTACCCGACAGGTGACACCCCCGGAGTACCCCCCACGAGCTATGGCAGCGGTTCAGGACCCACTTCGGGAAACGCTCGCGGGAATTAGAGCCGAGGGTCCGCTCTATTCTCCCGCTGACGCGTGGACCTCCCCCCTCCCGAGACGTCTCAACTTTGAACCACCCTGTACCTCCTAGAAACCCCGATCCCCGATATTTTCTACCCATAAACATCGGAGGACGAGATCTCCGTGCCCTGTTCGATCCAGGCTCCAGCCGGACCTATATCGGACAACTTGCCATCCCGTTTTTCGCGGACGCGATAGCCCGATCCCCGCCCCGGTCTCGGGCGATGATCCAGTACCCGAATGGGACTGTAGACTCCATCGCCGGCGAAGCCAACCTCCGGATGCGATTCGCGAACCGTCACCGAGACCTCACCGTGCGTTTTGCCCCCGCGATTGCCACTCCGTGTATTTTAGGAATAGATGCCATTACCGCGTTAGGAATGGTAGTAGACTCTGCCCGAGCGAAATGGAGACTCCCCGACGGAGCCGAGGGTCACTTCGAGGTGTCCTGGCCTTCCGTGCCAGCCGACCGGTCGGAAACCTCGGCCTGTGCCGGTCTCCTAACGCTTTCCCCAGCCGAAGCAGCCCAAGTGGACGCACTCCTCCGCGCTAAAGTACCGCCCCCGTCCCCCAAACCCGGAATCACTGATCTGACGATGCACACGATCGACGTGCAAGGCCACCCGCCGATTAAACAGCGGTATTATCCAGTATCTCCCAAGGTACGGGAAGCCATGTACGAGGAGGTAGATACCATGTTGGCCGCCGGTATCATCGAACCTTCTCGCAGCGAGTGGTCCAGCCCGATTGTGATGATCAAGAAAGCGCCCGGGAAGTACCGTTTCTGTCTTGATTTTCGCGGAGTAAATAAAGTCGCGAAGAAGGACGCGTACCCCCTTCCCTACATGAGTAGTATCCTCGATAAACTACGCGAAGCGCGCTACCTCACCAAGATCGACTTAAGCCAGGCCTACTTCCAAGTCCCTTTAGACCCAGTCAGCCGCGAAATCACCGCGTTCACCGTCCCTGGTCGCGGACTATTCCAATTCCGACGTATGCCCTACGGTTTATCCGGCACTCCGGCCACCTTCCAGCGTCTCATGGACCGCCTCATCGGCCCAGAGATGGAACCTCACGTCTTTGTCTACCTGGACGACGTGATAGTCGTTAACCAAGATTTTGACGAGCACCTCCGGTGGCTGAGCCGGGTTCTCGACAAAATTAACGCCGCCGGTCTCACGGTAAATCGCGATAAATGTGAATTCTGCTGCGCTGAGGTCCGATACCTAGGCTTTCTTGTGAACAAGGACGGCCTCCAGGCCGACCCGGAGAAAATCCGCGCGATTACAGAGTACCCTGTCCCGCGAACCGTGAAACAGGTACGCCGCTTTCTCGGCATGACCTCCTGGTATCGCCGGTTCATCGACGACTTCGCGACGTTAGCTGATCCCCTGACGCGCCTTCTGAAAAAGAATCGACGCTGGAGCTGGGAAGCTGACCAGCAACGCGCGTTCGAAGCCCTCCAAGCCGCGTTAATATCCGCCCCGACCTTGACTTGCCCCGATTTTTCCCTTCCCTTCACCCTGCAGACCGACGCTAGCGACTCCGGTCTAGGTGCAGTCCTCACGCAAACCGCTGAGGACGGAGAGCACGTGATCGCGTACGTTAGCCGTACCCTGACGGATGCTGAACGGAAATACACAGTGACCGAACGCGAATGCCTCGCTGTCCTTTGGTCCATCCGAAAGCTTCGTCCCTACCTGGAAGGTTACCACTTCACCGTGATAACCGACCATAGCAGCCTTCGGTGGCTACACCACCTCCGTAACCCGACGGGCCGCCTCGCCAGGTGGGCCCTGGAACTACTCGAATACGATTTCGACATCGTCCACCGGAAAGGTGCGCTGCACCAGGTGCCTGATGCGTTATCCCGCGTACACGAACCCCTCCCTGAACCCACCGCCGCCCTGAACGATCCCCAGGATCCGTGGTACACCCGCCGCGTCGAAAACGTGAAGAAAATGCCGATCCAATTCCCTGACTGGAAAGTCGAGGACGGACGATTGTACTACCACCGCGTCGATCCTTTATCCGATCCACTGCTACCCGATCTAGACGCGTGGAAACTCGTCCTCCCTGCCGAAACTCGTCCCGCGGTACTAAACGAAGCGCATTCGACCCCGACGTCCGGTCACCTAGGAATCGAGAAGACGTACTCGCGTATCGCCCTTCTATACTACTGGCCGGGGATGTATCGCGACGTAGCTCAATTTGTTCGCGGTTGCGAGACCTGCCAACGTACGAAGGTCGAGCAATCCGGTCCGCGAGGCCTGATGGGACGCCGCGTTAGCGAACGACCTTGGGTCGCGATCGC
Organism: Ametastegia equiseti; assembly: GCA_963989295.1. Classification (NCBI taxonomy): domain Eukaryota; kingdom Metazoa; phylum Arthropoda; class Insecta; order Hymenoptera; family Tenthredinidae; genus Ametastegia; species Ametastegia equiseti. The sequence goes on from OZ022390.1 coordinate 3,243,953, forward strand.
CGCCGACATCATGGGTCCGTTTCCTCCGAGCCGCCAAGGCTTCGCCTACGTCCTTGTGATCCAGGACCTCTTCTCCAAATGGATAGAGTGCTGTCCGCTGCGGAAAGCCAACGCCGCGTCGATTCTCAAAGCGCTAGAAGAACTTGTGATATACCGCTGGGGCGTTCCAGAAGTGCTTCTGACCGACAATGGCACCGAATTCGCCAACCGCGTCATCGACCAAGCGTGTACCGAACTCGGCATCTACCACACGACCATCCCTCCCTACCATGCCCAAGCTAACCCCGTGGAACGCGTGAACCGCGTGATTAAGACGATGATCACGGCCTTCCTCGAAGGAGATCATCGACACTGGGACAAGCATCTCCCGGAATTCCGTTTCGCCATTAACTCCACGGTCCACAGCTCCACCAAAGTCACCCCAGCCTTCCTGAACTTCCGTCGCGAACTCCACCCCCCATCCACGGTACGCCGCGCCGAAGAAGGACCCCCCGTGATCGTTCCGCTTACTCCCGACGAGTGGGAAGTCCGCGTGAGGCGCCTGGACGCGCTCCGCGACCTAGTCGGCCAGCACCTGGAAGACGCTCATGTACGGCAGTCCAACTATTATAACAAGGGACGTCGAGACATTCAATTCGCTCCGGGCGACCTAGTCTTGAAACGACAACGAGTCCTGTCCTCTGCACCTAACTATTTCGCCGCGAAACTCGCCGCAAAATTCACCGGACCGTACAGGGTGAAACGCCGACGAAGCCCAACGGTGTACAGTCTCACCGACCTGGCCGGCAACCCCGTCGGGAAAAGCCATATCCAAGACCTAAAGCCCTATCAGACCCCCCTCGAGATCCCCGCCGACCTCGCCGAGGAGGACAGTAGTCCCTCGGAGAGTAAGGAAGACCATCCCGACCCTCCAGAATCCCAAATCCCTCCAGTACCCTCCACCCCAGCTCGAACGACCGTACTAAATCCCGTCAACTTACAGAGAGTGCAGAATGGCGACGCCCCGCAACGGCCAGGGACGAGCCAGCCGACCCCGCCGACCCCCAGCCGAGGAGCTGGACCCAGCCATCGGCCGGGAGCCGATCGACGTGACCGACCGGCCGAATCACCAGCCCCTGGGCCTAACCCCCGGCCTTCGACGTCGCAGTCCGACATCCACCGCGACCCGGCAGCAGCGAGAGCTGAACGCGATCCTGCAGAGGAGGCTGGCCGAGGAGGACGCGGCTATGGAAGCGGCCGACGAGGCCAGACTCCTGGCGACGCCACCCCCGTCTCCACCTCTGACGACGACGCCGACGAGCCACCCCGTGGACGAGGACGCGGCCGAAGAGGTCGCGGTCGCCCAGATGGCCGGATTGGCCATCACGACCGCTCCACCGGCTCCGACCCCCAGTCCCATGCGTCGTCCCCGAACCCCTCGCCCGATCATTCCCCTGCGCCCTCCCGTCCCCCTGGGGTCTATCCCGCCCTTGATGGGACAACCCCATCTCGCCCCACTCGGTACCTGTTACCCGCCCGGCCCTCCACTCCCCCGTCTCATGGAGATCGACCCCTTCCCGCGGTTTTACGCCCGCGGGGAAGAGGAAGACCTCGCGGTACCTCGCGGAACCGACCCCGCCATCGCCAACCCCGCCGTCGCACCACCCGCCCGATCTCCCCGTCCATCTCTGGAGCCGACGTGCCCCGAGAGTGGCACCCCGAGCCCCTTGCCAGCCTCATGGACCTTCCGTCGAACCCTCCCCAGGTCGAGGAATACCTCCCTCCCCCCCTTGTTGACCCAAGAGCCTTTCTGGCGACCCCCCAATTCCCCCGACCCGACCCCCCGTTTTGCCTGGCGTGCGAGCAGCCAACTCGCCGCCCGCCGTCCGGCTTCCCTGGACGACGACCGACCCCCTACGCTTTCCCCCCAGCCCCCAATCCGCAGGACTTGGAGCGGGACGCGAACGACCCGCTCGTCCGAGCCCTCCTCGCCACCCTGCGCTACGTGTTCCGTGACCCCCAGTAGCCAGCCACCACCCCTCCCTCTTAGAAGACCCCGCAACCCTCAATAACTAGCCCCGCCGCTTCCGGTGATAATGCCCCTGACCCGCGTAGTCGGAGGCTGCGGAAACGCACGCCTTCTGCGAACCCGTACGTTCCGTTCGGCGGAGGGGTGTTGTAACGTGGCAGGTTGCTGCCAGTTATGGCCTCCTCCAACGCCACGGAACGTACCCCGAATTCCCTTCCCCTCGCCCGCCCCTCCAAGTCTCAGCTGGCCGACCGGTGCCGCGAGACAGCAGACCACGTGGTCGACTCGGTCTTCGGACTCTGGTCAACCGCCCGGTTCCCCGCGACCCCTTCCCCGCCCGAACTATTTTTGCCGGTAAATCGCGCACCTGGCGACGATTTGCCTGACCTAATTACCGGAAAAGAAGAGCAATCCATCTTGTTCTTGACACGTTTACGCGAGAGACAAGTGCCTACGACCCGTGCGTTCGAAATTGCTTTTCGGAGACCCCATAGCGTTGATATTTCCGCCGCATTTCACTCCGTGAAACCCCTAGACCCGTGTGTGCCTAATCGTAGCTTTTTGAGCAATCCAAAACCCCCGAGTGCGAGTGTGTGCCCCAAAGAACATTGCCACCTCCCTTGGATTATTGTTGCCCGGCCACGACAAGGTAGGAGATTTATATTTTCCATTCTTTCGCCTGGACCAGCCTTCCCGGTTCCTCGGGGAGGAAAACCGACGTCGAGGACGTATCAGGAAACGTATTCCAGGCTGAGAATTTTCCCCCTTTAGTAGTTAGAATTGCTTGTGCTCATTGCATGCCCGCTTGGCTTCCCCGCTGCCCCCTCGCCCTGCCTTCCTACCTCCCCTCGCCCCGCGCCCGTCTGGTCAGGGAGCTGCCGAACCGTGACGCACACGAGTACGAGACTTTAGATGTGCTCGCCTCAACCCTACTCTGGCCGCGCCTGACGGTGTGCGAGCTAGCGTTACCCCCACCCTCGCTCCGCGCGAGACTTGCCGTTCGCCCACTTCTAACGGGCTATCTCTTTCCTGCGTGTCCTCGCTCGCTCTCTCCCGAGACCGAGCCGCACCAGCTGATCGCGCTACCCGGCCGATCACTCAGCCGGAGAGTAACGCACTCGCCCCGCGACCCCTCCCTCTAGCCCCTTTCATATCGCCGGATTTTATAACCGATTGTCTGCTGTAATTATTGGGAAATACACTATTTATTATTACCAACGCCCGTGTGTCTTCAATCTCCGCCCCCACGTTCCCCTCTACCATATCCTGAGCCCCGGCATCCCCTCAACCTTCCCCCTATCCCGATTTTCCCACCTTTCCTTTGCGGCAACGCGACAAGTGGTTCGCGTAACGAACCTGGCGCCCAACTTTCCCCTTTTCAGACCATCCTACCAGTGTGACGTTGGAAGAAGCGTCCAGGTTTGATAGCACTGCCGACTCGAGTCGACCAAGGACTCGGGAGAGCGTGTTACAGTATCAATTTGTAAATAATTCTATATAATAATCATTTATATACACATTCAATACCCAATACGTACTTAAATTCACCAAAAATCAGCTATGAAATCATGTAGATCAATAATTTTTGTTTATACATATATCAATCTTTTCTCTTCCAATTTTACAAAATAGAGAGCTCCAATTATATGTATGTATCAATTTGTAAATAATTCTATATAATAATCATTTATATACACATTCAATACCCGTACACACATATTATAGCAAAATGTACTATTATATTGTGTGTAATAATAATTTACATTGTACAAGAAATGAAAAGCCAATAAATGACTATTTTCCAACACAATTTCGATTGTCATTACAGCGTTCAATGTCTGGAGTTCATCGAGACATATTCACTAGAATGTTAGAATCCGATTCTAGAGAAAAATTCCCGCCACAGCTACGAAGTTTTGCTTTGACACTTCAGTTCTATTCTGCAAAGGCATATGATTATGTCAGGGGTATTTTTAATGATGCGTTACCACATCCTAGCACCTTGAGACGCTGGTATAAACATGTGGATGGTGCGCCTGGTTTCACAGCAGAAGCATTTGAAGTACTGAAAGTAACAGTTGCAGAAAACAATAAAAACAATAAGAAAACATACTGTTGCCTGATGGTGGATGAAATGGCTATACGTAAACATTTACACTGGGATGGAAGAAAAATGCATGGCTATGTCGACTATGGTACTGAGATGGAAGAAAGCGACTCATTACCAGAAGCCTCGGAAGCTATGGTATTTCTTCTAAATGCAGCTAACGGACACTGGAAGGTGCCTGTTGGTTATTTTTTAATTAATGGGCTCAGTGGTTCGGAACGAGCTAATTTAGTCACACAGTGCCTTGAACTACTGAATAACATTGGTGTAATTGTTATTTCACTAACATTTGATGGAGCACCGTCAAACATCGCAATGGCCAACAAGCTAGGTGCTTCGATCACATCAGACATCTCATCGCTAAAAGCAAGTTTCTAACATCCAAATTCAGAGTTGCCTATATCAGTATTCTTAGATCCTTGCCATAGGTTGAAATTGATCCGCAACGCGCTGGGAATATACCGCATTTTGTATTATGCTGGTGAGGCAATCAAATGGGAATTTCTGGAACGATTAGTGCTCTATGCCAAAAAGAATAAACTACATGCTGCGAACAAACTAAGACAGCGGCATTTGAATTGGGAGAACGAGAAAATGAATGTTCGTCTAGCTGCCCAGACATTCAGTAATAGTGTCGCTGATGCTCTAAATTGGCTAGAATTTGACATGAAAGATCCACAATTTCAAGGATCCGCAGCCACCGCCACTTTTTGCAGAAATATTAATAGCATATTTGACCTCTTGAACAGCAGAAATCAATTTGTCAAAGACCCCTCAAAAGCTCCAATCTCCAGAGAAAACATTGATGTGGTTAAAGAAAAGATTGCAGCCTACACAAAATATCTCTGCAGCCTGGAAGTTATGTTAGATATCAAAACTGGACTCCAGCCAGTAATATCAAGTGGAAGACGCACTGGCTTCATCGGCATGATTTTGTCAATGGCAGCTGCCATGAATGTGTACACGCATCTAATCGAAAAAGAAGGCTCAGGCATGAAATATCTTTTGACTTACAAAATATCGCAAGATCACCTCGAGACATTTTTCAGTGCAATTCGAAGACAAGGAGGATATAACAACAATCCATCCGCCTATCAATTTCAAACATCATACAAAAGACTTTTGGTGCACCACGAAATTACCGGGTCGCAATATGCAAACTGTATTGCAATGGATTCTACAAGAATTTTACACCTCGGGTCCAGTGCTATTTGTGCAGGTCGTACGGCTGAACTAAGTACGGATATCATTGATACCAATTTGGCACAGAATATCGGTGCAGTTACAGATCATGATTACATAGGAGACGTGAGATACTGCAAAAGTACACTTGGGGTCTTGGATTCTGAGACGGCTAGATTATTGGACAAGTCAGTTATGTTGGCAACACAAAATAGACCTACAGCGCCAGTCGGCCAAGCGCGAAGCAAACTCAATCTCACTAAACATAACACAACCCATGATCGTCGAATCTAACCTAAGAATACCGCGGGGGAAATAACTGGTCGGATTGACGTGTAAATCAGTTTTTACATAATTGTAATTCATAATAAATTAATTAATGAATACATACTTGAGTAGGGGTGATTATTGTAAAAATAAATTGGAGTTGACAAATGTCGAAAACTTTCTTGGAGTTTAACACATTATTGGATACAATAATAATTAATTTAAAGTGAAAGATTCCAACTGATTTAATCGAAAAAATGACTGTCACACAAGTAATCTCAATAGCTTAAGATTACTTGTTCCCTCTCGAAGAACAAAAACGAGCGAAAGTTTATTTCCAACGAAACGAACGAGTTTGGGTAGAACGTTCACGGAAAATGTGTGATTCTAAAAGTTAAAAAAAAAAAAAAACAGGAAGAAAGTCGGAAGGGATGAAGACAGAAATTGGAACCTGAAATATTACGGTAAGATTATTTTATTAATACAATTTAATTAGGTTCTGCAAATGACACTATGCCTGAAAAACGAGATTCTTTGTGGATTTTTTACTCCGTTTGCAGGGAAACAGCTAACGCAGATGCATCCACCGCAGCCTGTCGAGGATGATAAACATTGTAACTTTGGAGCGATGGGAACGCATGGATTCGATGGGAGGCGAGGCAGGAGGCGAGGCAGGATTCGATGCGAAGCAGGATTCGATGCAAGGCAGGCTTTGATGGAAAGTCTTTCTCGCCTCAAAGCCTGCGTCGCCTCCAGGCCTACGTCGCCTCAAAGTCTACGTCGCACCTAAAAGTCTTTCTCGCCTCGAAGCCTACCTCGCCTCAAAGTCTACGTCGCACCTAAAGTCTTTCTCGCCTTGAAGCCTGTGTCGCCTCGAAGCCTGCGTCACACTCAAAAGTCTTCCTCGCCTCCAAGTCTGCGTCGCCTCCAAGCCTGCCTCGCCTCCAAGCCTACGTCGCCTCAAAGCCTGCGTCGCCTCAAAGTCTACGTCGCACCTAAAGTCTGTCTCGCCTTGAAGCCTGCGTCGCCTCGAAGCCTGCGTCGCACCCAAAAGTCTTCCTCGCCTTCAAGTCTGTGTCGCCTCCAAGCCTGCCTCGCCTCCAAGCCTACGTCGCCTGGAAGCCTGCGTCGTCTCTAAGTCTACGTAGCACCTAAAAGTCTTTCTCGCCTCGAAGCTTGCGTCGCCTCGAAGCCTGCGTTGCACCCAAAAGTCTTCCTCGCCTCGAAGCCTACGTCGCCTCAAAGTCTACGTCGCACCTAAAGTCTTTCTCGCCTTGAAGCCTGCGTCGCCTCAAAGCCTGCGTCGCACCCAAAAGTCTTTCTCGCCTCCAAGTCTGCGTCGCCTCCAAGTCTTTCTCGCCTCCAAGTCTGCGTCGCCTCCAAGTCTGCGTCGCCTCCGAGCCTGCCTAGCCTCCAAGCCTACGTCGCCTGGAAGCCTGCGTCGTCTCTAAGTCTACGTAGCACCTAAAAGTCTTTCTCGCCTCGAAGCTTGCGTCGCCTCAAAGCCTGCGACGCACCCAAAAGTCTTTCTCTTTCGAGGCGACGCAGGCTTTGAGGCGAGAAAGACTTTCCATCAAAGCCTGCCTTGCATCGAATCCTGCTTCGCATCGAATCCTGCCTCGCCTCCTGCCTCGCCTCCCATCGAATCCATGCGTTCCCATCGCTCCAAAGTTACAATGTTTATCATCCTCGACAGGCTGCGGTGGATGCATCTGCGTTAGCTGTTTCCCTGCAAACGGAGTAAAAAATCCACAAAGAATCTCGTTTTTCAGGCATAGTGTCACTTGCAGAACCTAATTAAATTGTATTAATAAAATAATCTTACCGTAATATTTCAGGTTCCAATTTCTGTCTTCATCCCTTCCGACTTTCTTCCTGTTTTTTTTTTTTTTAACTTTTAGAATCACACATTTTCCGTGAACGTTCTACCCAAACTCGTTCGTTTCGTTGGAAATAAACTTTCGCTCGTTTTTGTTCTTCGAGAGGGAACAAGTAATCTTAAGCTATTGAGATTACTTGTGTGACAGTCATTTTTTCGATTAAATCAGTTGGAATCTTTCACTTTAAATTAATTATTATTGTATCCAATAATGTGTTAAACTCCAAGAAAGTTTTCGACATTTGTCAACTCCAATTTATTTTTACAATAATCACCCCTACTCAAGTATGTATTCATTAATTAATTTATTATGAATTACAATTATGTAAAAACTGATTTACACGTCAATCCGACCAGTTATTTCCCCCGCGGTATTCTTAGGTTAGATTCGACGATCATGGGTTGTGTTATGTTTAGTGAGATTGAGTTTGCTTCGCGCTTGGCCGACTGGCGCTGTAGGTCTATTTTGTGTTGCCAACATAACTGACTTGTCCAATAATCTAGCCGTCTCAGAATCCAAGACCCCAAGTGTACCTACGTAAACGACATTGTAGCGTATATTGCTGGGTTTGTGGTCCGAAAAGTGAAGAAACTCATTCAATGTGGCGATTGTAGTACAGTCTTAGCAATAGATAGTCCTGACGAGAGTACATCATCGTTGCTGGAAAGGAAGACTCGTGGAAATCTGATAAAACCTTTAGCTGATATTGTAGACCTTTGCCAAATAGCTGAGCAAGTCTTCCGATGCACGGTCGCTCCTTATAAAAATCCAAACAGCAATCTCATGCAGCGCTTAATCATTGGAGCATTGCGCCGATTGCCAAGCAATATTTTATCTACACTGGACGATCATGTAAAAGAGCAAGCGCCACTTAATGATCATGAATATCAACTCATCAAGCTCGTAATAGCAACTTACTTTAAGATCCGCATACACCATGACACAACTACCACACAAGATACTGTAAAGCGTATCCGTAAGCAACGACTCAAGGATACCTTGTTCAGGCATCAATAAGATTATCGATAATTTTTTGTGATGTTTATTGTTGATATGTATCATGAAAAAAAATATAGCAAGAAATTATATATTCGAGTATACATTCATGTGTACATGTATTTTTGTACTACTGTATTAAATTTTTGTGTTCTTATAATGACTCAAAGGCATCTGTGATACATAGAAATACATCAAATTCATATTTATTTGGTTTGTTATTCAATTCTTAAATTCTCCACTGGCAATTCACCAATGCTCTGTGTGAAAGCTGATACTCTGTGTCTGATACTCTGTGTAAAAGCTGAAAATGGAGTGCATATCACCTTCAATAGAGCGTTTAAAAGACGCGCTCTACGCCGCTCACTCGATTTCTAGAGTTAGCACGAACGAGATATATTCATGAGTCTATATATATTGCTGATGCTATCCTTGTCTCTTTATTCGGCAGTACCCCCACCACTCCAATGCTCGGTCCATTCTGTATGGTCTAAGGGGTTCTCATAAAGATCATGGGTACGCGCGCTACGCCATCTTTGGATATCGACGCAAACTACACTTCTGACCGATTACCATCATGTCCAGCGCTTGGCTTTCGCTAATTATATAAATATCGGGCAGATTTCGGTTTTTTTTCAATAGTTACTGCCCGAAAAATTGATGTTTTGACGCTTCGGTGTTTGTTCATGCAGTTTTTCGCGATGCATGTTTTTCGCGATTAGGCTATGTATCGTGAAATATCAGTCGAAATAAGGGGCTTATCGACGCACCAAAAAAACATTTCACTCGATTTTTATAACTTTCGCGCACCGGATCGAGCCCATTCTTTATAAATCTTCGGATCCTAGACGGACAATTCATTTCGTATCACCATCTCGGAGATATTCGACAAAATGATAAATGTCGATCAAAATCGAGTATAGCATCCCCTTAAGATTTGAGAATGTTGAAGGTTGTGTTTGGCTATAAATACGCAGTAAGATGCAATGTTTTGCACAGTTCCACAGTAAACATCAATGTGAAATGATCTTTCAAATCATTCACGTCTAGTTCAGAATAATCGTTCATAATGAGTGTGGATCCGATAAATGTTTCAAGATTGCTCCTCGTTGCGTTTGAAGCTTTGAATTTACCTGACCAGCCAGTGAATAGTGATGATGTGGCATTAGCAAATGGTTTGAAAATCACTCTGTTCGACGCAATGCATGACTACAATGGGCTCTCGAAATTTGAATCAGTGGAAATTCACTGATTGCAGTTATAAGTCTACCACTGAGACCAACAGTGGCATACTTATAACTGTAAACCATTGACTATTTACTGTTATCAGTGAAGTTTTACTGATTCAAATTTAGAGAGCACAAATTTGTTAATTTTCCGCGATGTTATACGATGTGCTTTTTTGAACTTCCATACCCAATTTCGAGATGTTTTAAATCGTAAGTCTTACATTCCTATTTCTTTTTTAGATTGTAAAGCCCATCTTTGGAGATCGACGTCATGTACAATGAATCCGGCATGAATGGCTGTCTTTAAATTCTGTAGCGTAAATTCTGTAATACGTGCTAATTTTTCTCTGTAAGTTCCCCCTTGATTTATATGATGTGCCCAGCGTCTCAATTGTCGTATAGAAGCGACTTCTCTGAATCTGTTCTGAACCGTTTCTAGTTTAAGGTTTTTTTGCTTCCCACTTCTCCAATATTCAACAGCCCGTTGTTTGTACTCATAACTTACTTCTTCATCGTCAACTGCACATACTTCAGAATTGACATTACTAACACTAGGGCTCCATGCGATGTCATCGTCTTCAATAATATTCGTATCCCAGTCTTTGAACGGTTCTTGGAAATCAAGGGTACTTTCTTCAGTGAATTCGACATGACAAAAAAAACATTGGAGAGAGGAGAAGACTTACAAAGAGCAGCTGTTCAGTTCGTAAACCAGGTCCGACCACATATTGAACAATATGGCTCACACAATGTGTATAATTCGGATCAGAGTGGGTTTCAGCTAGAGATACATTCTGGAAGAACATTAGCCATTGAGGGCACGAAACAAGTGGAATGTCTAGTGCAGGCTGTTTCTGCAACCACGCATAGTTACACAATACAACCAACGATATCTGCAGATGGGAAATTGCTGTCGCCACTATTTATAGTGCTGAAAAAATCGAGTGGAAAATTCGGACCCGTAGTTGAACGGAATCTATTCCAACCGGCAAACGTCTTACTTGCAGCTTCAAAATCGGGCAAACTAACTTCAGGTATGGCGATACTTCCAATAATATATGTATATGATACATACATACACCAGTAATATACCTTTGAAATGTATAATGATTAAACAGAATCTTATATCTATTTTCAGACCACTTTAAATTGTGGCTAGAAAAAGCTTTTGTTCCGAATACTGGTCAAAACAGTATACTCTTGCTGGATTCATGGAGCGAACACTGTCCTGAAACTGTGCGCCAGAAGACCCCAGTGAATAAAAATATCATACCCATGATGAAACCATAAGGCACAACTGGAAAAATACAACCCCTCGATGTTTTTGGATTCCGATTGTGGAAAAATTATGTCAGGCATTTTTCAGATAGCGTTTTATTGCTAAATCAGAACATAGATCTGCATTTGCGGAACAATATTATCAAATTGCAATCTCTAACGCACAATCAATTATCTTCCCCAAGATACGTCAATCTTTTCCAGTATTCTTGGTTTAAGAGCGGATATGTCGATAGGAGAGAGGGAGAATTTGAAAATCCTATGACGTTTGGCTTCGGAGATTTATCAAAGCCAAATTGTGAGATCGAGGGTTGTCACGAAGTAGCAGTAGTCAGATGTTCATGGTGTAAGAAATCTTTGTGTCTGAAGCATTTGTTCCATGAATATCATTATTGTACAATCTACAATCCATAACTTTGCCTTCTGGTGCCAAAGAGCCAAGAGAGAAAACGTGCGGTTTATCCATATATCAATAATCGTGTGACCGATGTATGAGTTCAACATAATGAAAACTTTCCACGGAGTTATTTACTTTCAACGTAAAAGGAGGGACGGCGTGGGGGCGGGGAGGGGGGGGGGGGGGGGGGGGGTCCACCGCAATGCCGATATCTGCAGTCTTGAAATAACAAAATCTTGAGAACAAACCAATTTTCTGCCCTTTTTTGAATATAAGTAACAAAGGGGTTGCTCACCCCTAAAAGGGGGTTGTTCCGACGAAAAGTTCGGACACGTATATCATCATTTTCCCGCCTCGTCAAAATAGTTTTTGTTGCATTCGAATCGGATGAATACTCTTCCCGTAAGATCGAAAATCTGATTTTCGAGGGGTAGCTCACCCCTTAGAAATGGACCCCTGCGCTGAACTTGACGCTTCTATCCGAGGGTTGAACATAACGACAATTTTACAATTGGTTCGATTTGAATTGGAATTCGGCTTCTGGGTGAACCCGTGAAACTGACCCTTGACATAGCTGACTTCGAACCCCGATTTCACCCCTTAAACGCAAGTTACAGCAGCTAAAAAAAAATACGTGTCGCTTAATTTTCGATGTTCTATGACATACCAAAAGGAGAACAAAATCGGAGGGGGACACTTAAATGACGTTCCTTGTGAGTCTGTCTCACTTAGATTAGATGCAGCTTTGATGATTAACGAGATCACTGAGTCTATAGGCAGAACTTTAAGATTCACTATCACCTTTGCTCGTCTGCTGAACCTCGGTCAGACGTTCACGCTCTATGCGACTTGACGAACGAAAGCCACAAGGAATGCATCCTACCTTGCGAGGTGTTGGATGTTCAAATTGCTGATCTTGCACGCGCCTTTAGCTCAGTTCGCGCGCAGTGATTCGGATCCAGTGGAACTGGCCACTTGAGAAACTAATTACTCTAATGCTACTCTGCCATTTGGTAGACCGTTCGTCATAAGACGCTTATTCTCCCGTGACAGTTCTGCGGTTGCTACTTATGGTCGCCTCACTTATGCGAATAACGTGAATCTCGGCCAATGGGTCGGCGCAACTCTTGTTGAAGAGAGGCTAAACTCAAAATTCAGCCTCAGCAAAACTCTAGTCGCTGGCCGTACGTGACTTGTACGCTCTTTTGGCTGGATATGTGGATATGTGTATGTCTGAATATCAAGTTGCATTGCGACTCACAAACTGAGATTCCGTCATAGCTATGGCGTGTCATCCTGGTATTGGTATCGGTTCTTTCGCCTAACCCGATAACTAATCTATAACTAAAAGCCTTGTTGCCGGACCATCGATATAATTCTAAGTAGGTTTTAGAATGGTTGAAATTTGGTAAGACAACACGTTACATGACGTGGGATGTATAACATACGCCCTGAAATCGAACGGATCGGAAGTTATTCGCTTTTCAAAATATGAAAAAATCGTTTTTCGAGCGCATCTGACGATCTTTAGGTGCCTGTACCTTCGGTTTCCGTCACCAGAAAAATATTTCCCAATAGTGCGTCAGAATCAGAAAACTTTTCAGAATCAATTCAGAAAAACAGGGCCAAACGCCCTCCTGAAAATTTCAGGGTTTCTGCGGCACATGGAAATCTACTTGCAGTGAAATTTTCGTCAAAAAAAATTATGCCCTCTGGCCGCAGGGCAAAAAACAAAAATCAAACGCCAAATTCGGGGGCAAAAATTTTTTTTCCAAAATTATTTTATATTTTGACTTGAAAGGTAAAGGTTTTCTGATTCTGGAGCACTATTGGGAAATATTTTTCCGATGACGGAAACCGGAGATACAGGCACCTAAAGATCGTCAGATGCGCTCGACAGACGGGTTTTCATATTTTGACAAGCGAATAACTTCCGAACCGTTCGATTTCAGGGCGTATGACTCTGAATTTGTTGTCTGGCGTTAGCTAAGAACCAAAATCTCGCATGGCACCAAAATCGTTGATCTATGCACAGAAAAGTGTCCCGGATGAGCGAGAATACCTCATATGAGGAACAATGTATATTTCGTCGGAGAGTAATTTTGGAACATGATGACCGCCAGCCTGCATGATTTGAATGGATTCGGTTTGGAACAAAATCACGTAGACGATGTAATTATGTTAGTTCTCCTTCTTGTTCTCCTTTGATTTGACTATAGGACGCTAACTATGTAAGTTTTGTTTCGTCACGGATGGAATGCAATATTGTGGATGGAATAGATCCTACGCAACGAACCCTGCGCTCTCTGTCTCCGAAACCGTTGACTTTAATAGACCATAGGTCGCAGTAGCGTACCACGTTTTTCTAGTTTCATAATTATGAGATACTTGTAAATTTGCTGCAGAAATTAATGTCGAGTGGCAATTCTGAGCAACTCTCGACACACTGAGTGTCCAGTCAATGGCAAAAAGAAATGAGGGTATGTATAATCGTGAAACATGTTGAGATCTGTAACTTCATCATACTTGTTCGACTAAAATCCATTTCAATTTCTTGGGAACCGTTTTAAAAACTTGGAACTTCCATCCTATAGCTTCTAATGGTGGTTCGAACGAATAAGGGGATGTGTATTTTGACACTTTACTTCCAATATGAAAGAAAATCAAGATATTCAAACCCGTTGAAAAATTCCACCCTCGGCTTGGCGGTCCTCTGCGTTGCATTAGGTGTCAAAGATCACTGCCCAAGCAAAAAAAAAAATAAAACGTGAGCCCCGTATAATTTATTCATTACTTACCTGAATTGACGGGTGTATTCAACCCCCAACAGAATGGTAACTACCGGACAAACTAGTTCGTTCCAATGTGTATTGTAACGTTCCGGGCTGTAAGGACCCGAAGATCTGCGAAGGAGCACGAGAGCCACCGACAATCAGACAACCGTTAAGGTGCGCAGAACCAGCACACTACTAGCATGAGCACGCCAGGGTTACGGATGATGATGAAAGGCGCTGGTTCTCAGCCATGGAGTAGAAGGAGACTTATCTTCCTACATATCCCGTTGTCGAAAAGTGGTCCCGAATTGCCACGTCATAGGTGGCGCTGTTAGCAGCCAGGAACCGCTGAGCTGTGTTGTGCGATGTGTCGATCATCATCAATAATAAAAGTCGCAAAGGCGTATTATGAATTAGTGGCACTTGGATAATCTTGGATGCTGGAAAACATCCGATACGCAGTAAAAAAGTCATATCACCCGGATATTTGCGGTTCCGCACCAACTACAGCGCCATCTATACCGTGAACCACATTTCGTTTTGAAGATTTGTCTCCTTCTACTCGATGTTCTCAACGATTCATGGTAGAGCACCTGCACCCGAGCGTATCACTGATAATCTTTGCGTAGGCTAGTGCTCGGCGTTGTGGTAGAACTAAATTTGAAGCCCAATTATTGAACTTAGAAAACATTCAGCCGGTGGAGCAAAGGAGCCTGTACGAGCTATCACATGAAATTCCACTGTAAAATCGCGGGGAAGAAGCGAAAATTTCAAAACGTACTGTAAAATACTAGAATTAGGGGTTCATAAATTTACCATTGACTGAATTTAATCGAGAATAATACCGCTTATTTAGAAACTAGGCGAATACGATATTCAGTACAATCGAATTGAAAACCACGGGATAAGCTTGCGTTTGTCAATAGTATAATAGTCTATGATACCATTAGGAGTAGCACGGCCGTGAGGTTAAGAGCGTGCTATACCCTCACTGCCATACCGACCAAGAAAAAAATATTTTCGCAACACTGAGTGTGAATAGTACATTACGCAACTAGTGTGGAAAGTAGGTGATTCTCGCACGAGTGTGAGGGTTGTCGCCCGAGCGAAGCGAGGGTGACAATCACATGAGTGCGAGATATACCTATTCCACACGTGTTGCGTATACTATTTTTCCTAACAGCGTGGTGCGGAAGACACTATTTTCGTGGACGCATTTCCATGTGGAACACACTACTGTTCCAGGCGCTTCATTTCCGTGCGCGAAAGTAACTTTCGCACACGGAAAGTTACTTTCGCGCACGGAAATGAAGCGTGCGGGAAAGTGGTGTTTTCCGCACGGAAATGCGTGCGCGAAAGTAGTGTTTTCCGCACGCTGTTAGGAAAATTCAATTTTACGACTCGATTTTCAGGGCGTAAAATACTACTTTTCTCAACACTGTGCGTAAAAATCAATTTTACACCTAGTAGGCGTAAAATATGAAATCAGTTTTTTAACGTTGAAATGTTCTACTGATGCAAAGGAAAACAAATGGAGGGCCCCGAAATACGGGCGTAAAATATGTATTAATTGAAAATCTTTACGCTCGCATTTTTAAATTTGATTTATAATCGATTGGACGCCTCGAATCCTACCTTCCCAATCAACCAAATGTGCTCTTATGGACATCTTGAGGAGCTCGCAAAATTGAGTTAGAGCTCTCTGTCGAGTGTCGATAAGTACTCTAAACTAAGTCAAAAAGACTTCTTATGCAATCTTTTGGGATTCTTTTCTGATCCTCTGAAACGCGTATGAAAGAGTACTTTAAGAACACAATACTAAGAGCTCAGAAATCAGAGTTCTCTTAGACGTCGATTGCAAGAAGATTTTTAGAAATCATTTAGAGGACTCTCGCGAGGCTTTGTAGAGGGTAAGGTCCTTAATATTTTGGGAATACTTTTGGAAATATTTGCAATAGAATTTTTCAGATTTATCATAGTGCCTCGAATAAACTCGTTTGATTCCCCCAAATGCGTCTATCCGTAAAACGTTGACGAGCATGAGAAATCCTATCTCAAGTTTTTGCTTGAAATATTATCATCTAGTGTATATCTATAATTACGTGAAATAGATTAAATTCTGCATAACATTGGTGTCTCATGTGGAAATAGCAGTATGACAAAATAGCACTCACCGTAGCTGGTTGCAGAATAGTAATGACAATAGATTAAATCATGACAGATTTTCATAAACCTCTCATTCTGTCATCTTACTTATTCCAGCTAAATGCATATCATTCGTGGGTTCTACGAAACAGAGCGAAAGAAGTTGTATTTCAGGAGCAAAAACAAAAAAACCCTTTCTCAGCTAACCAAGACAAAATAGGCGTGTGTTGCCTTTGATACCCTATGACATACGCCGTTCTTGCCACGTTTTCATAGATTTCTCATGCTTAGACTCTTCAGGCGCTGAGTAAATTTGGATCCTGATCCCACGTTAAATAATCCGTCTAAATTATCTGGAACGTGCCTATCACCGGAATAAACATGTATAACGTAACGTAAAAGTGAGGTTATGTTCAATCGATTGATCACGCACGCTAAACTTCACATCATTACGATGTTTTCGAACAATTTCAAAAATGACGTTGGTATTATCTACCTTTATGTCAGATGAAAGTACCGATTAGGCTAATTCAATACTTGCTCTATGAATGTTCAAACACAAGCACATCACAAAACTGCAACAGTTAACCTCCTGACGATATTGCAACTTCTTATGGCTAGGAATATGATGGAATATGAACTCTTAGATTCTGACTTCGTTTAGAACTCTTTCACTCGAAATCTCAGTCTAGACCTCTTTCAGAACTCTCTTAACAGATATCAGAATATCAACTTCTGAAAGACTTCCAGAAGAGCTCTTTCGATGGACTCTCTTTTGAATCTTAAACAAGAGTTCTTATGCGTGAATGTTTTTCTTTTCACTTTTTACTACAAGTGCACATGATACTGAGCTTGCAAATGAAACTGTCTTTGACGTACTCCCCAAAAATGAACCTGGAAGATCAGAATTCAACCCCTGGAAAACCTGGAAAAGTCAGGGAATTTGGTGCTGACACAAACGTAACAACCCTGAATTTAAGTTTTTTGTTGCAATTGTGACGTGGGGGTGTGTGGTAGTGTGAATTCCCTGAGCAGATGATAGTGCAATTGAGAGGATGAATCCCTCGTCACAACTGAATAATAAAATTGCCTGATGTTTAGGCTGGACCTATCTCGCGATGCTAAATAGATCGGTAAATGGGATCGTTGCCAAATGGTCCTATACAGGACTCGATACTAAAGGAATGAGGAGGTTATAACTCAGAAATAAAATGAATAAATTAATAGGCAAAAGGAGGTTATATTCTGAAAGCGATTAAGTAAATGAAATAACGATTACCCAAGAGCTTACAATGAATGCCACAAGAGTATGGGTGAATATGAATATGATTAATCTAAAACTATGAAAGGAACAACCACCTGGACGTGGGTTCGTGGAAATTGATCTCCGCTACAGATACTGTTACCGCGCTTCCCAAAGCAATAATGAAGGAAACAATATAGAATCGAAGAGATGGCTAATGTATACAGGGAGAATTCGTGCCGTCCGAACAGATCGAACCGCGTTGAGGCGGCCGCGCGTCAAATTCGGCAATTGTTTCAACAGTTTTCTGATCCTTGATTGGCTATTTCTTGAAAACAATTGCCGTTTCTCGACTCGTGGCCGCCTCAACGCGGTTCGATCTGTTCGGACGGCACGAATTCACCCTGTATATAGCTATAACGTAATTCTAGGTCGGAACTCTCTCTTTCTCTTAAATGCGGATAAATACATATGGGCAATTCCACCAATTATCAACGAATGTTTGGGCCCTAAAAAATCGATTTGCCTCAATTTTTTTCCCCCAATCTGTGAACCAAGATTGGTAAATTCACCAAGTTTTACCCCAATAGGACATACCGTTCACGAGGAATACGATATTCAATTTTTGGGTGAAAATTTTTATGCGCGTTTTTAACGTATTTCTATCGTCTCAATAAAAATTCGGAAAAATACGTTTTCTTTGTGAAAAACTCTCAGCTTTCTGAATCCGTTTTTTTATTTTTTGTCAACGTTGCTGAAACCCCTTCAAAAACACGGTTTTTGGCAAAAAACAGCGATTTCTCAAAGTGCTCAATGTTTTATCAGTTTTTTGAATTTTCATTCGGAAAGCTGAGAATTTTTCAGTGAGGAACCCCAATTTTCAGAGTGGGACGGCTACGGGGTCGCGCGTGAGCTACGATTGATTGATACAAAGCGGTAAATCAAATTCACTTTTGAGGCTCAACGGAATATCTTTATCCCCCCAAAAAGCACCTCTGGTGCAGAAACTTTTCACCAAGTACATTAACGTGACAGACAGCAACAAAAATATCACCAAATCAGATACTATTGCCAAGTACAATTCATTTTGTTATACTACAAACAACGTTCTGCTCGATTTGGTTTATGATTATCTGTTGAAAAAAACAATTCAAATGAATAAAGTGGAGACGATCACGTTTATAAAAAAATATTCGTAACGAAAAGTTTATTCCAAAAGATCCGCAGAAAAAAAATTGGAGGTAGTGGTACTTGGCGGGCGTTGTATCGAAAAAGTACTGTGAAATATAAATTGAACGGTGTTAAGATCATGCACTGCCCCGCCAAGTACCACGTACTCCAATTTTTCTTGACAGATTTATTTAAATAAACTTTCCATTACGAATATTTTTTGATGAACGTGATCATCTCCGCTTTATTCATTTGAATTGTTTTTTTAACAGATAATCATAAACCAAATCGAGCAGAACGTTGTTTGTAGTATAACAAAATGAATTGTACTCGGCAATAGTATCTGATTTGGTGATATTTTTGTAGGTGTCTGTCACGTTGATGTACTTGGTGAAAAGTTTTTGCACCAGAGGTGCTTTTTGGGGGGATAAAGATATTCCGTTAAGCCTCAAAAGTGAATTTGATTTACCGCTTTGTATCAATCAATCGTAGCTCACGCGCGACCCCGTAGCCGTCCCACTCTGAAAATTTGGGTTCCTTACTGAAAAATTCTCAGCTTTCCGAATAAAAATTCAAAAAACTGATAAAACATTGAGCACTTTGAGAAATCGCTGTTTTTTGCCAAAAACCGTGTTTTTGAGGGGGTTTCAGCAAAGTTGACAAAAAATAAAAAACGGATTCAGGAAGCTGAGAGTTTTTCACAAAGAAAACGTATTTTTCCGAATTTTTATTGAGACGATAGAAGTACGTTAAAAACGCGCATAAAAATTTTCACCCAAAAATTGAATATCGTATTCCTCGTGAATGGTACGTCCTATTGGGCTAAAACTTGGTGAATTTACCAATCTTGGTTCACAGATTGCGAGGAAAAAAATTGAGGCAAATCGATTTTTTAGGGCCCAAACATTCGTTGATAATTGGTGAAATTGCCCATATATATTGTAACGTTTGGGTATTTTACAGCCTTTGGCTGGTGAAATACCTTCGTTATTTCGTAGTACTTTGTCCTAGGATGTTAATTTTTAAGAATGATTGGTTATGAAAATTTAGGAACTCCTCAATTTTGGGTAGGAAAATCTAGGTCTGCTAGAAAAAAACCTCCTCTCTCAACTCCTATTTATTTGCTTCACGGACTCAGACGTTTTACCGCCAGAGCCGCCTTTTTCTCCACAGAGCTGGGCGAATGCCGAGCCTGTCGTGCTTAGCGTCTTTTGGAAATTTGACAAGTAGAAAATCCTATGCTACGGATCTGGGAAATCTTCCGAGACCGTCCACCAGACTTGGGATAGCTAGTACTGGCCCTCGGACACGGAGTATAATCAGTGCCGTCCGCTCTGTACAAGCGCTCCGAAGCTGTCTCTACACTAATTAGCAGACTTAGATGGAGTTTAGGTATTTGTGACGATATGCCAATTAGAGAGTCAAGTATAATTTATGATCACACTCGTGTAACTGAAACAAAAACGAATCTTTCATTTGAACAATGCGTTTGACATAAGTAATATCTTACAACCTAAACCTAACTAATCGGCTTTGGATCACCCTACTTGAGTCTAGTCACCTCTTTGAATCTCTCTATCGCTTACATTTATTTCTTCAAGTGCTGAGATCAACACTTGGATCTTTTTGAATTGAATTGAATCGTCGCTTTGACGAAGCTAGGTATGTTTGTTTATATTTTTAATATTGCGACCTGTTGCTTTAACTAAGTCCAATGAAGTCAATAGAATCTAAGTTCAGTCAGACGGATCAAGACGATCCGCTGCTATTATTAATATGTGAGTCGCAAGGGACGCTTTGCCGCAATACGCTGCTCGGCACGCGTTCGGCTGTCCTTTCATAGTCATTAAGCCCCACTCCTTTTGTTTGGACTTTGAACTACCTGTGTCGGTTGATCTTCGTCCGATGTAGGTGTTTCGGGATTTGATGTGTGTGCGTGCGTCAGCTGTGTGTCTAAGCTGACACGTGACAATACATACAGTGAGAATGTGGTCAAACTTTCCACTCAGTCACAGCCTCCTCGGCACACTCCGAGATTTGCGTCTGTTTTCGCAGGCTGGGCATCCCCGGTTTTTGGTTTGAGCTACAGCTGATGATAGGTAGCCATCAAACACGGACGCCCATGCTATCAAATAACCGCGTCAACGGTGACAGTTTAGGTTAGGCTAGACTGGAAATTCGGAATTCCGAATAATTATCAGGATTTCACGCTTTTTGATTAACTTTCAACGCGCAGAAAATCCTTAAGAAGCTATCAGAAAACGTTAATTGATGAATTTTTCCAACGAAGTAAGAATCAACGGGCTTTTTACTGAAGAAACAATCATAACCTAGACTGTCATGGGTGGGCGCGTGAAAAATTGGGGAAGAGAAGCAATCATAACCTAAACTGTCACCGTTGACGCGGTTATTTGATAGCATGGGCGTCCGTGTTTGATGGCTATCTATCATCAGCTGTAGCTCAAACCAAAAACCGGGGATGGCCAGCCTGCGAAAACAGACGAAAATCTCGGAGTGTACCGAGGAGGCTGTGACTGAGTGGAAAGTTTGACCAGATTCTCACTGTATATACGTATATGAATATATGTAGTAGATATGAAAATGCTCATCTCTAGTGTAATATGGCTAAATTAGTATGAGCGATTAAGAATACAAATGTTGCACTAGTAACATTACTAACGTTATGGATCCACGATCTATAGGGCAAGGGATTTACCCGAGATACGCGACTATCACCCTAATCGGTCCGGTCTTAAAAAGGACAATGATTAGGCCGTTAATCGAGCTGAGTTCACAATAACGATATAAGGTGGACTTGCCTCGACTAACCTCTTCCTGGAAATCTTGTGGAGGACTACTAGTGCAGCCAATGCAAAGAGGGTTAAGCCCGATATAACATGTATTAGCAATACTAAATGTACTGGATCATAATTAGGGGCCAGATTGGCGTCCTATCAATAAAAGGGTATATAAATATATACGTACGATGGTATATATCCATAAATGTATATTACAGAAGGGATAGAACGAAGAAAGAAAACACAGTAATTAAATATAGTTAAAATGAGAACTGGAGAACAACAAGGTATGCAACTTTGAAATTTGAGCTACTGTTGAGGACTAAGCTTTGTTGAGGTTGCGTAAACGGGTGTGGAGTGCGTCTGTAATTTTATGTTGAAGATCCTGCTCACCTTCGTAGTAACCGATGCCGAACGTTTAGATTTTGAAGTAAGGTTCACGGATTAATCGTCTTTTATTCACTATCTATTGTCTTATGCACTGATTATAAAGCAAAGTTCAAGAAAGTCAAAGTATTCATAGGATAGAAAATGTATGGATTGTATAACTGAATTGAAGGTAATTCAACTACACGGGACCGGGTCACGGTTCCGTGGCACAAAGCGGATGAATCTATAGAAGGAATATATTTATGTAGGTTTATAATGTGTCTCTTGCACTGATTTTAATATTCAATCAACGAACACTGAGTCGTTTGTCCTTTGTAACGTCACTGGCAAAGATTGGTTACAACTCGTGGCTCTATTAATGTACGGATCCAAGCTTCCACGCACCTCGCGATTCAACAGAAGAAAGACGCTTCTTTTGGGCCCGGACGTGGCAAGACCCCCGCGTTTTGAATTGTTCGCACCCCTACGCCCGCGTCTCGGCCAATTAGCAGCTTACGTAGTTGCAAGCAACCGTTTCGATTGGCCGAGGCCTTCGGAAATTTCCTTACGCAAACTCAGACCTCATTACTTGAAGTGTGTAGGTTACAAACTTGCATGCCCTAGAAAGAGAGCGTTCCAACACCTACATACTAGGCTATACCAAGGTTCAAGTAGGAGGGGGTGTCAATGCTGGAAATCCCTACATCGCCTGACCCTACTCCCCGTGGAGAGGCTGACGACAGCAGGAACGCTGGGTGGGCCGCTATCGGTCCCTACGTGACTGACAAATACAATATTGCAGCTCTATTTACGAATTTTAAGTTACAGACTCACTATTTGTTGCATACATTCCTTCTCAGAAAGCCCGGGGCTGGTCCGGAAGGGAAAGAGGCGACATAATAACTAGTAGGTAATGAAAGAAACGTTAGCACAAAGAAAAGAATTTGAAGAATCAAATGAAATTGAAGAAAAATCAAAAGTGAAATTATATGGCTGCAATAGAGTTATACGGAACGGCAATCTGCATGTGACACAATAAAAACTTGCCTCTTACGTTTTGGGTCGGGGGGCCTTCGGTTTATCCAAGATTTTTGGACTCACCCGAGTTTTTTTATTAGTCATATGATTGCATTACATTCCTACTGGGACTACATTACTAATACATATATGCAACCGAATTTTACACACACTGTTGCGAAAAATAGCGTATGCACCACGGGCGTACGATTTACCCCCTCGTGTGATCGGCGCGACCCTCAGCCGCAGCGATCAACACTCGGGGTTAAAACCGTGTCTACGCCCTGGGTACATAATATACTATATTAAAAATTCGCGAATAACTCCGAAATACGACGTGAAATGGGTTCGCGATTTATAATTACAGAAGTGATAACAAATGCAGCGAAAATAGTACACGAAATTCGTAAAAATCGACGAAAACGTATTTTTCGTATTTTGTTCGCAATATTATTGAAGCCCACGCATCATTTACGCGAAAAAGCCGTCTGTGCGGCTGTTCTACAAAAAATACTGAACCCAGATATTCAAGAACTTTTTCGGTTCACGCAACAATAATGGTCAATTATTTGAAGCTGTAATTATGGTGACAAATAGTATTTATGAACTGTCAACGGCTAGCAGAAGTGATTTTAGGTCGAAAAATATCCGACCGATGGTGCTGCGCTAGGGATTTATTGTCAACAGCGAGGATTATTAGGTAGAAAATATCCGACAGATGGTTCTGTGCACCAATTATTGACAATAATCCTCGCTTCTGTCAGCCGTTGACAGTTCATAATTACTATTGATTACCGTAATTACAGCTTCAAATAATTAACCGTTATTATTGCGTGTACCAAAAAAAGTTCTTATATATCTGTGTTCCGTATTTTTTGTAGAACAGCCGCACAGACGGCTTTTTCGCGTAAATGATGTGTAGACTTTGACCATATCGCGAACGAAATACGAAAAATACGTTTTCATCGATTTTCACGAATTTCATGTACTATTTTGGCTGCATTTGTTATCACTTCTGTAATTATACATTACGAACCCATTTCACATCGTATGTCGGAGTTATTCGCGATTTTTTAAATATTTTTTTTGGTCGGTATGGCAGTGAGGGTAAAGCACGCTCTTAAGGCCCGGCTACACTCAATTTTTACTGACATTTGTATTTTGTGAAATATCTCCGAAACGGTAACACCAAACGGATTTTCCTTCGAGGATTCGATGATTTGCGAGGAATAAGTTCAATCCATCATGCGAGAGTCAATTTTCATCGATAAAAATTTATTAATTGTTCATCGCGATGTGTAGGCGTGCGACATGTTTTGACTAATATTGAAGTCTACGCATTGCTGAGGCCAAAAAAAGTTTAACCGCGGTGGCCTTTATGTAACGTCGAAGACATCGATCGTGAAACATTAGGGTTTTAGGCATCAATAGGGTTGTATTTTGCAAAACAGGGACCGGTGACAATTCGCAATCGTGAATCGTTCAGACGCCATAGAAACCCGATGGTAATCTTCAGTTCTGGACGGGATTCGGGCGGCGCCCGGGAGATGGCGTTTGGAATCATCGCGTAGAGCTGACGAATCGGGCCGATTCCAGTCGCGCACTTACCTCCATCTCGCGGACACTGCCCGAACCCCGCCCAGAACTGAAGATGACCATCCGATTTCCATGGCTTCTAGACGATTGACGATTGCAAATTGTCACCCGTCCCTGTTTTGCAAAATACAACCCTATTAACGCCTGAAACGATAATGTTTCACGATCGATGTCTTCGACGTTACATAAAGGCCACCGCGGTTGAAATTTATTTGGCCTCAGTGATGCGTAGAATTCAATATTAGTCAAAATATGTGGCACGCCTACAAATCGCGATGAACAATAAATAAATTTTTATCGATGAAAATTGACTCTCGCGTGATGGATCGAAACTATTTCTCACAAAGCAACGAATCCCCAAAAGAAAATTCGTTTGGTCTTACCGTTTCGGAGGTGTTTGACAAAATACAAATGCATGTCCGTAAAAATTGAGCAAAGCCGGGCCTCAAGGTGGTGCAACAGTCGATTGGCGTAAAGTGTGGACATGGCTCACTATTTTGACTGTTATCAAAGCCTAGGCTTCACTAACAGGAATATGATTAAATCCCCGCCGCACAATATGAAATACAGAACACATCCATGCGAAAACGTGTTCATTTTAGGCAACGATGGAGTCGTAATTTGTCATGGCGTAAACCGTTGACACTAGCGATATAAACTGTTCACACCAAGACAAATTACGACTCCATCGTTGCCTAAAATAAACATGTTTTCGCATGGATGTGTTCTGTATTTCATATTGTGCGGCGGGAACTAAATCATATTTGCTTCACAAGGGAAGGCCATGACGTTTGGATCACGGATTTTCCTCAAACTTAGTACACTTTTAGGAGTTCATTAGGAGAACATAATGTGCAAGTAGTAAAGCGCAATACTCACACGTTTTCGAGAAGTCGTAAGGGAAGTTTGACGCATTGAATATGTACCGGTGCGTTGTAACTATGAACACGAGATGGCGGCGGTCTAGTGGTTATTAGCGTTCGTGCTCCGTAATCGCTGGATCACAGGATCGAGTCCCGTTTGTCTTTTTTTTTTACTATTTTATATTGCATGCAACACTGGTCATATTGTTTCACATATGTGACAATTCCAACGTAATATAATGGAAAAACACGTTTATTCGCGTGACCTTTCATTGAATTTTCAATGTTATGTGTTATGTGGCTAATGATTTTTGCTATTACAACAGATATTATATTCATATTTATCGACAGGTAAACAACCCGCCGCACGAAGTTTTTCTGGAAATGAATACCTGTCGTCATTTGCGAAATTCATTATACCTGCATTCGATAAATATGAGTATAATATTTGTTGTAATAATAAAAATTAGTAAGCAGCCAAATAATATTGGAAATTCAATAAAAGTTCACGCGAATACACGTATTTTTTCATTATATTACCTATGAATTGTCATATGTAAAACATTCTTCATCAACTGGGTCACTTTTTCTTTCAACTTCTCCGATTTTCCTCAAAATTTGCCAGACTGAAACATTAGTCAAAAGGAACGTCTGTGATTTTTCAGATTTTTCTAGGCGTCCATTGAGGATTTTCGATTTTTCATGACGAACACTGTATCTCCAAAAATATTCATTGAACAAAAAAAAAAAAAACATTGCAATGAACACTTTTTAACCTCTTCCCGGCCAAATTTCGCAGCTACGTGAAAAAAAAATCGTTTCTAACAAATTTCTTCGGAAATCTGTGAACAACCTTAAAGAATAGTGATCAAATTTTTTTCAGATTTTTTGGACGAAAAAAAAAATTGTTCCAGATTTGGAACAACGGCCGATAAGGATTATAAAATTAAAAAAAAATCAATGTTATTTTTAATCATCTAAAAATGTTTATTCTCGCTTATTTCAACTTTGTTGGACATGTGAAACAATAATTGATATTTATAAAATAGACTATACAGAGAGAAAACAAGTTTTAAATAAAATATCTGCCTCAGATTACAGATTACCTGGTGAAGGCAAGAAAAATCAACAAGATTTCCATACTGCCTAATAATTTATTAAAGTTGGACTGGGGTATGAAATTCCACGAAGCAATTTCTGTTTTGATTTGGGCATAAATATACTTGACATTTCTGGCAGTAAACTTGTGCTTTATTCGCACAAAACTTACACCTTTGCCTATGATCTTTAATTTCTGGCCAATGAGCTAGTGCGTCAAAACGCGCAGACGTCTCTGAAGCTGGAGTTGTCGGACGTCTTCTCTTTTTATTTACTTCGGCTTCACTTGCTTTAGGCCTTCCCCTTTTCCTCGAGACATTCTTATTTTGTAAGCACAACGCTTGTGCCACTGCCATCCGAAATTGGATGAGAGTCAACTGATATTTTTTATTTATTTGTTTTGTGACACAAAAATTCCGGTACAACAGCCAAGCGTTCACGACACCATGTCAATGAAATGGAAAACAAAACGCAAGTAATATTTACTTGACTTGATGCGAATTCGATAATATGCGATAAGCCTGTCCAAGAGGTCCACGCCTCCCATATACTGGTTATAAGTTCTGACTAATCTGGGACAAGCAATGGTTATGTTCTCCTTTTTTTCGCGATCGAATCGTCCTACGTTGTTGACAGGCTGCCCTGCTAAAAAAAATCAATACGAAATGATTGGAACCTATTATATCCCAAATAGTTTTAATTATTCTGAATTAGTCCAATCGGTCAGAAAGTTTGTTGCCCATTGCAACTGAAACGTAATGTATGAGTTTCAATAGGGAATAGCGTTTAATGGCGAATTCTGTATTAATGTTCAATTAGTTCTAATGGTCATTAATCAGAAGACTCCCGGGAAAAAGATATAATTGTATGAATACATTTTTTGCTGGATAAGTTCTAATTAGTCACAATTATCCGAAAATACCAAAGTCACTGAATTGGAAAATATAAATCGCATCCCAATGGTTTTTAATGTGTCCCGATTCCGTGTAGAAATTCTATCGATTCGAGTCGGAAAATAGCTATGTAAGGTACCAATTCGATCGAATGTGTGTAACCTTAGGCTTAACTGTATATTGCAACTTTCCGGGCGTTCTAAAGCAGAACTTTTGACGAACGGTCGAGCTGTTGTGGGTTTTTTGCATTAAATTTATATTTAAGGCTCCTAGTTGAATTTAAATAAACTTGTGATTCAATTTTGTAAATATTGGTAGGTCACGGACTCGGGCTACGTGGGTAGTCAGAGCCGTCTTTTGGAAATCAGAACCGGATACAAAATTAATTATGTCAGGCCTGTCTAGGTGAAGGTTTTTTATTTGAGGATAGGTTTCGGTACTCGGGCTACGTGAGTAGTCAGAGACGTCTTTTTGGAATCAGAACCGGATACAAAATTAATTATATCAGGCCTGTCTAGGTAAAGGTTTTTCGTTTCAGGAAAGAATAGGTTTCGGAACTCGGATAAAACGTTTAAGCTCTATCAGAGTCGTCTCACCTCCTTCAGAACAGGGAGATCTTTCGATCACCGTGCCTGTCAATCAGACTCGTGTGTTATAAGGTAGTTAACAATGTCAGATATGGATTGCAATGATAGCTCAATCGATACTGCCAATTGTGCGCCTTAACCGACCAGAGCTGTCTCTAAGGGATTAATAGGATTTAATTAAAATCAATGAGACTTGAAACCCGATGATTTAGTATAAGTAATAATTAACAAAAATAAAGTTTATTCAAAAAAAGAAATGGTATTTCGTCAGTGACGCAGTCTTTTACAAAATAATGTCGCTAAGTAGCGTAATTCCCTGAGGGCGAAAACAATAATAAAGAAAATAATGACTTAAGATAAATTATATCCTAGCTTTTTGTTTCTTTAAACAAAATGTTATATTAAACTGGAATCAGCGATCTTAAATCTAAGTTTTCTATAATAGAAGGATTTTACTCCTGAAGTATTTTATTTTGCACAAGGCTATGTTTTGTTTTGAGGTTATGTCTGAGTTTTAGTCAACTGCCGCTTTGGCTACATGCTTACTTTTTCGATTTGAAGTTTAGAACAATTACTGCTTTAGCTAATTGCCTGATGTTTGATTTTTGTGAGTTGAAATAGTACAAATGCTGCTTTAGCTAATTGCCTGATGTTTGATTTTTTATGAGTTGAAATAGTACAAATGCTGCTTTAGCTAATTGCCTGAGGTTTGATTTTTGTGAATTGGAATACAGTAGAACCCCGATTAACCGGGGTGCTCGGGACCGGAGGATTCACGGATAATCGAAACCACGGGTTATCCAAATTATACGTAGATCTTGATTTGATATGTAGATATTTACAATGTGAATGCATTTTTACATGTGTATAGTTTCCGGCTCAGAATCAATTGCGTTTGGTATATATACTTTACTCCTGTTTCTTGGAATGTCAAGTTAATTTCGTTTGTTCATGACTTTTTTTTCGATTCTCTACTATCATTTTAGCTCTGGAAGCGCCACGGTTAATCCGCTCCCCGGATAACCCGACCCCGGTTAATCGGGGTTCTACTGTAGTACAAATGCTGCTTTAGCTAATTGCCTGAGGTTGAGATATTTTTCAAAGGATAAATCTAATGCTGCTATAGCTAAGAGAATTTAGAGGTTAAGAGTCAGTCAGTTGCCCCACAGCTGCTAGCTGGTTGAGGTCTGTATCTGCTAGCGCACGCCGTTGCGCTCTCCCTTTTATAGTTAGCCGTAGCGCGCGTTTAAGTTGCGCTCTAGCGAGAGCGCAGCTTCCTCTTGGTGAAGTAGCCTCGAACCGTCACGTGATCGGTTCAGATCTGGCGGGACCGGAATTCACGTGACTCCATGTTGCGTTGATCACGTGCGAGTAGTCAGACGCTTCAATATGTCCGCTCTGACGTCATACGAGTCATTGTGACACGTTACAATATATGTGATCGGAATCAATATGAAACGGAAATTCATGTTTGTATTCCATCTAATTTCCAATCGGTTCTAATGTAAAGCCAATTATTGAGTTCTATAGTACGTGTAATCCGAAACTTAATCGGAATCGGAATCGGAATCATGAAAAATTGAAATATCCAGGTATCAGGTTCATACACTTTTCAGTTAGTTCCAATGTCGAGCCATTTCTAAAAAGTATTCTAAAACACGTTTTGATATAAAAAATGAGGTTCTTCGTCAATTTTCCGTTAGCTATCTTGATTGATTGTTATGGAATAGGAAGTTTATCTCAATGATCAAATGTATACGATTGAGTTTGAATCAGCGAATTCTGATAAATTTTCTGAATTTCTGAATTTTTAACTGAAATTTTATGAGATTCAATAGGATTTATGCATCGAGGAGTAATCAAATGAAAACGATACACTTCTGATTAGTTTGGAATTAGTTTCAATTGGGATTTTGGAAATATGTTCTTATATTCGAACCAATTAGAAATATTGGCAATTGGAATCAATTGCAATCAAGCCTGAGTTAGTATAGTACCATGCCATGCCGATAGATGCTTGACAGCCTGTTTTTCTCTCGCAATTATTCGTATACGCTGAGTTACCTAGGCCTGAGGCATCTTCAGCCCATCTATGACACATAACTCGCACATTAGAATTGCGTGGCGAAACTTTGACATGAAAGAAATGGATATCCCATCTTATGTTTTGAAAACATTTTGCAATTTGGCAAATATTAAGAAATTCGTAACTATGCATAATTTGAAAATTTTCGAATATACATGACCACCATCCATTTTTATTGTTGAACTTTCATATGGATTATTTCGGAACTCCATAGGTTTATAAAAATGGAATTGAATTTTTTGAGTAGGAAAATCTCGATAGATTTTGATCCGGCAGCCCCTTCTGTACTTTTGGGTTCCGATAAGGAACTGACGATTGATTGCGATTGGCTTCATTTTTTACGTATTAGAAACAATTAAATTTGAATGACGAATTCACAATAAGGAGCAATTGAACGAAAGTAATAATTGTATTTTATTTGAAATTTCGAAACAAGAAACGCGATTGATCACAATTGACTTTTTTCTAATCGTTCTCAATCGATTTTTTTTAGCAGGGTGCGCACTTTCAAATGTAGACGCGAGTGAAACCCCTTTATTGTCGAACCATTGCATTGCTCTGACTGTCACACCGTTCACAGTACATTTTTTCTCTTCGTGAGAACCTCTACCACGTTTTTTCAATTCTTTATCAGCAGAGAACACCAGGCCTGAAAAACGATTTGTCCTGATAGTTCCAAGAGCACCGATACCTAACTCTTCCAGTTTTACAAACAATCCTATCGATCCAAACCAGTTATCAAAGTACAATAAACGATTATCGTCTCGCGGTATAACTTCACCTAATCGCATGACAACACTGGAACTTGCTCCTAGACCAGGAACGTCTACAGCTGTTGCGGATTTCCCACAGTATATTTCGAAGTTGTGTGCAATCCCTTCCGCATCGCACAAGACGAATATTTTGAATCCCCATTTGTGAGGTTTTTGTGGATTGTATCGTTTGAGTATTGATCTTGCTTTAGTTGGAACGATCTGTTCGTCAACACATAACATCTGTGGCTTCGAGAGATTTTGAAAGATTAGAAGTACATCGATGAACGGCCTTATTTTGAATAAACGATCGCGATTCGGGTCTGTCAGCCGTGGCATCCCGCTGTTATCGTTGAAGTGAAGGTTACTTTTCAGTTCTCTCCATCGGTTACGCGAAAATACATTGGCTACTTGATCAACGCGCGTATTATTGTTCCAAAACATATCAGTTTGGGGCAAATGATACACCGACATGAACATACAAGTACCAATAAATTGTTCTATTTCATTCACATTCGTGTTCAATGAATGTGTTGGATTCTTTTGCGTCGCGTATAGATTCAATTGATTTACAATATTCTGGAGTAACTCTTTGTCAAAAAAGTGTCTGAAGTAGTCGACTGGTTCCTCGACATCACGCAGCAAAGCTCTGTCTGGTATCGGAGCGGGAACCTGTATTTCACTGTCTTCTGGAGGTACTACTACCCTGCACTTGGGTATGGCTGCTTTAGACCTCTTACTAGTCTTTTGGGAATTGTTGTTACAATCGTCACCTTCGGGTTCGTCGTCTTGACTATTCCAGTCATCAGAATCTTCCTCGCCTAGAAAAAAAAAAAAAAAAATGGGAATTCTTTCGTGATATACAGCTTCTTTTTTGTGGAAAAAACGTATGTTAGAATCTTGACGATAAGCTGATACTTGATAAAAATTTCCGATAAGACCGCACAGACGGAAAAACCTGAGGCGAAGTGGGTCTTCAGCTCAGAATTGACCAGCAATATTTTTCTCCTCAGAAGTGATTTTTTCTAGACTGTAACGTGGCAGATTTTTAATCCGCCACAGACCATCGTCTCCTCCCAACAACGTGAGCGACCTAATTTATCGCGGGGCGATCTGTTCGCGATCTCCCGTTTTCCTTCCCTTTCCTGCCGTCCTTTCCCGTACCGGTGGCGTCTCCCCAAGGCAACTAGTTTGTAAATTTTATAGAATATTTGTCTGCCGTAAGCGTTTTTGTATTTTTCTCTAGCAGGTTTTCACATCGAGATTCGTCGAGGGACGTCGTGGGATGATGCGGCGATCTACTCCAGGGGAAGTACCGAAAACCTGGTGTTAGTAGTCGTGTCTCGGCTGTGCTACGCCTGCCGCGTGCCTCGCTTGCGTAACGCCTCAACATACGCAACCCGCTCCACCGGCCTGGTCCACAGGTGTCCTGCCATGACAACTGCCAAATAGGCTAATTACCAGCCCCATCCAGCGAGACACGGCGAAACCACCAGGCTAGTAGCGAAACCCCTGGAAACACACGTGACCCGCCGTCTTCCGCCTTCTCCCTCACTCTTCTCTGGATCTCGCAAGGAGTCGCTACGCTTCGCGCTGGTCTTCAACGCTAGTTTAATATTGTATCGCATTTGTTGAGTAACGTTTTATTTAAGTATCTTTTACGCTTATTGTTTAGCTTTTTTTTTGCTTTGGTCTCGCTTGTTTAAGTGCCTCATTAATTGATGTGGAGCCGTAATTATTAATAAGGTAGGCTCTCCGATTTTCAACCTCGACCCTCCGTCACCAAGACCGCCATTTCAGCCGATTCGCCTTCCGCGAGTTTATGGGCTGTTTTGCTGCCTTAAATATCTTGCGACGGGTTGTCGACGGTCACTATTTTACTCATTTCTTGTAGTTTGGATACTTTGCCTTATCTTTTATAATTTTGCGACTCTGCTATTTTATCTTGCCTTGGGTTGAGACCCCCGCTCCCATTTACCTTGCCTATTTTGCCTATTAGTTTGCCCTGTGTGTGAGAGTGTGAGTATGCGCGCCGCGCTTTTGTAATCGCCACGCCAGAGTGTGTGTGTGCGTCGGGTAACGGCTACGCTGCGTCGTAGGCCACCCGTGAGCGTGTGTGTGCGTGCGAACTCCTCCCGTCTTTCCCTGCCGTCAATGCCGTCTATATAGTTTGCGCCGATTTACCTATTTCTCTCTTTCACTAGCAATTTCTATCTTTATAAGAGTATCTCTTTCGCACTTTTGCCTTCTGCATTGGTTTTTTTTGAATATGTCGGTCAACCCCGACCTGTGGGGCTAACTTTAGCTTCTTTTGCTGGATTGTGAAGCTTTCTCGTTTTGTTGATGCGCTTTTCTCTATTTCTGCTTTTTGATTATTTTCGCTCTTCCTTTTTTTTTTTTTTTGCATCTTTCTCTGGCTTTCTTTCACTGTTATTTTGCCTTATAATAAATTATCTTTCTGCTTGTTAACCCTATCTTTCGCAGGTGTTTCCTTTTTCTCGCCGCCCCCACATTCCCCTCTATCAAATACTAGCTAGTCGAGTCTTTTCTTTTTGTCAAATTTCTCTATTCTTGCTCTCTTTTTTTTCTATCTTTTCTCTATTTCTAGTTTTTCTTGCTTTTAGAGTCTTTTTCGTACCGCGGCACGCTTCACGTGCCTAGCGCCCAATTTAGTATCTTTTGCTATCGAGTCATTTGTTGTCATTTAACTTTCCGCATTTTTATTGAGTTTTTATATGTTGGGTTTTTGTAGTCGAGTCCTCTTTCGCCGGTACGAATTTCCTCGCGGCCGGTGAAAAGCTCGTCACAACTTTTTCTCTTTTTTTTCTAATACTTCGTTTTTACCAATGTTATGGAATGTGAGTTCGTCCTTGTATTACACCTATGAGGTAACCTGGATGAGGGTTCTTAATAATTGTGAACGCACATATATTTATAATTCGTAGAACAGAGTTTGTTTATTGGTAGGTGCGAGTAACAACAGAGTTAATGTAAAGGAGTTGAAGGAAAGCGATTGAAAAGGAATGATGGAAGGAAAGCGATTGAAAAGGAGTGGTTGAAGGAAAGCGATACGTATCTGAAGAAGGTTGGAAGAATAGTAGTGAAGAGTGACTTCGGAATGAGCGTACGCAGGGGTGGTGGAGAGGTGTAGGACCTGTAGGTAGGGATGTGCGAAGATCACAGGTCAGCACATCCTCTGATAAGGAACCGTGCGACTGCAGCTGCAGGCGCACGGCTTGGATTGTTATGACTGGGATGAAATGATAGGTGGGCGAGTGCGAAGGTCCAAGCACGTAACACCAAATCAATTTTTTCCGACATTTTTCAGAAGATTTTTAGTTGGACAAAATTTATTGGAATTATTTATGGAGAAATATAATTTTCGACAAAACATAAAATTTTCAGCCGATTTCAAAAAATCAACTTTGCTCCCTTTGCTCTATTTCGCGGATCGAAATAGGTAATTACGGAATACAGCACTCACGTGCTGTGGGTTGTTTGTCATACCTGAGGCGAAACAGTCATTTTTTCGCTGAGTCTCATCTGACAATGAGTGATCATCGTCACTGTCTTCAGAATCACTGTTTTCCGAATCTTCAGGTGGAATTTGAACAGCCTTGGTACTCGCTCGAGTAAACCTTCGAGTTCATTGCATAATCTGCATAAATGCAACAAAAACACTGAAGTATATCTCATGTGATAATTTTTATTCATACGTATCATCGTAAATGAGTGCAAACATATTTTATGTAGCTATTATTCAACATTTTTCAAACTAAAACTATCATAATTCGAATATGTATTATACTAACCTTAATCTGCCGTTGTTCCAAATTTAGAACAATTCTTCTTTGACCTAATTATCACTGAAAAAGTCGGGTTTCTATGGGATTGATAATTTTTCCCTACTTTTAGGGGTCACATATACACGCACGAATTATGCTGTAGTGATACAATTTGAATCGGCGAAGGTCAGAGCGCTCAAACAGTGTTCAAAATACCAATCCGTTGTTTCCCGCGAAATCGTAGTGAGTATCGACAGAACGCAGTAGCAAATATGCATCCACAGATGGCGCCACATTTTTACCTCACCATGCGAGCCCCAAAGAAGTGGAAATGCCGGTACAGTAGTTTTATAGTACACATACTGAGCCATAGAATTTTTCGAAATCCTTGTTCCAAATATGGAACAATGGCCGGGAAGAGGTTAAAAACTTTTTTTGCTTTATCGAAAAAAATTTGAATCATAATTTTTTTGCTTCGGAAAAGTTGAAATTTGGCAAAAAAAATTGAAGAAAATTTTTTTTTTTAGCCAATAATGCACCTTTAATTTCGGCAAAAATTTTACAGGATGTCTGCCATTGGGTCAAGCGTCTGCCGAAAAACCTTCAGAATGGGACTTGCAATGGTTATGATGAAAAAAAAATAAAAACCCTGCGAAATCACATAAATCCGGCCCGCGGTCATTCGACTAATATGTTTCAAACTGGCAAATTTTGAATAAAAATGGAGAGGTTGAAGAACGAAAGTGGCCCAGTTGATGATGAATGCTTCATATGTGAAACAATATGACCAGTGTTGCAAAAAATATAAAATAGTCAAAAAAAATAAGAAAATAAAAAAATAGACGAGCGGGACTCGATCCAGCGATCCAGCGATTACGGAGCTTGAACGCTAACCACTTGACCGCCGCGATCTCGTGTTCGTAGTTACAATGCACCGGTAGATATTCGACGCGTCGAACTTCTCTTGCGATTTTCTCGAAAACGCGTGAGTATTGCGCCTTACTACTTGCACATTATGTTGTCCTAATGGACTACTCAAAGTATACTTAGTTTGAAGGAAATCCGTGATCCGAACGTCGTGGCCTCCCCTTGTCAGTGAATTGCGTAGCCTTTGATAATAGTGGAAATAGTGAGCCATGTCCACACTTTACGCCAATCGACTGTTGCATCGCCTTAAGCAGGTATACTTTGTGTTCAAACATGTCCTCTTGGCTTTCGCCAACACGGTTGGAATAATAATTCATATACTATTCGTTGAATTGAACGATATCTAAAAACTTGCATTGGCTGACGGCCTGATAATCTTGTAACCCTATAATCCAGACTAGTGAAACCCGAAATAGCTAAAGCACAGCTCTGGTCACTCCGGTCACTTCTTTCCGTGTCGCTGAAAGAATAGATGTGTGCAGCCTCGGAGGTGTAGAACCCTACTCATGTCAGTCAGGTAATGCGGCTCCGACAGCCTGTGAACTGCTCCGAGTCTGTGAAGTCATCCAAAGAATCAAAAGGGTCCCCAAAATTTATCCCGACAGAAAATCAAATCCTTTCATCATATTCACAAAACGCGGGAAGTAAAGACACTCACAATATGTTTCGTGCGTTCCAATTTTTTATTCAAACCGGAAGCACGTCAGAAGTGAGACTTATGGCTGCTGCCACATGGTGCCCGGATCGACGGAACGGAGGCCCGGAACGAAAATATTCACTAGAATCAATCACTAGATCTCACCAAATTTAGTGGATCTAGTGATTTATCAAGTTAGATATAGTGAATTTCTCCGTTCCGGGCGCCATGTGACAGCAGCCTTATGAGTTCGGTAGTTGCTGCCACTGATCACCGACTCCGGTAAGTTAAGTTGGCAACATGAAAACCCCAACCCCACCGAGGCGAAGAGAGTGGAGTTTGCAGGTAGCGTGCGGTGTGGCCGGGTAGGCTCCCCTCAGAGCAGGTAGCTCAAATACAGACTTAAAAATGAAGAAAAAAGAACTTTGAGTAAGATGAAACTAGTCGTTAGTCAACAGTGTATTGCAGTGTATTTTTTAATCGAATGAACCATTGAATACAATAATTCGGGTTTAAAAGAAAAGGCCGGAAGGCATGTGTTGGACATATTTCTTTGCGCATCTTCATGCCATTCTTCCCCCCACAAATAAATCCTGACTGACCAGGATGCATTTCTAATAAAGGGGCGCTAACAAGTACGTGAATTTTTTTTTCACTGATGATTTTCTCTCGTTTTTGTGTTCTAGTACACAAACAGTTCTGAAGAAGACAGAGAAATGTTGTTGAAACGTTAACTCGTATAGCCTATCATGTTGACTCGATTCATTATTCAATATTGTCAGACCGATGGACCGATGGACCGACGGACCGAATACTACATTTCGATACTTTGCGATTGCGAAGTGAGCACCAAAAGACCGAATTTTTTGGAGCTTGAATTTGATGTATTACACGCGGTAGGGTGTTATTTAAGATTTCTATATTGGGGTGGCTGGGGTTGGAGCAATAAATCGCTCACCGTCTACAAATACTAAGAAACGGTATCCCCTTGATACTTTTAAACCTCCCTCAAACGCATTCGAATATCTCTCCTCGTTCTCGAGATATTAGTTCAAGAAATTTTCAAATAAACACCCTATATACCATGATATTTTGTCATTGAGGTTTTCAATGATAGGTAGAAAGCGAAATTCGGTATTTCTTTGATGGCAATGGTTCAAGGTAATTTACAGAGATCATTTCGAATCCTGTTCACTCTTACACCAAACAGTTTTGTTTATTTTTTTCAATTGATTTAATCATTTGTTTTCTTGAAATACTCCTTAGTAAGTAGGACACGGTTGATATGTATATCGCCTGACTGAAAGCAAAAGGGCTTAAGGGGGTACATACACCTTCAAATTGGTAGATGATCGATTTTTTTTTATTCCATTTTTTGAATGCTAGGGACCTAATCTACCTATAGAAAAATCAGCGTGAGAAAATTCGAAAAACTCGGAAAGTTACGAGCGACTTTTGAATTAAAAAAAATAAAAAATTATTTTTTTCTGATTTTTTGAACGCCAGGGACCTAAGCTGCTTGCAAAAAATTGGCGTGAATGAATTTGAAGGAGTCAGTAGGTTGAGACGGTCCGAATTTGACTCGCCCAGTTCAAACGGCCGATTCAAATTCCGTCTCCGCGCGCCGCATGTAGTCTGACAGTTCTAGATTTTTCGATGTAATTCTATTGAAGCTCATGCAACCTTCAATTGCATTAAACAATCCGGGATAAGCGGCAATCGACGCCTACACGTAGACTTGTTCATAGGTTATGACTTAAATTAACTACACGCATTGCTGAACATAGATTTCGCCAATATTATAAAAAGAACTTGATCCACGAGAGCATGCTCTTTGAACTTCGATGCTCGTTAGCTCATTAGGCAAACATACGATCTGTACGGGTATCATTTCCCGAGAACGGGAAAG
This sequence comes from Ametastegia equiseti, assembly GCA_963989295.1. Lineage (NCBI taxonomy): Eukaryota > Metazoa > Arthropoda > Insecta > Hymenoptera > Tenthredinidae > Ametastegia > Ametastegia equiseti. The sequence continues at coordinate 3,281,946 of OZ022390.1, forward strand.
AAATCTCGAACACGTAGATACGTCAAAATCATAATTTACTTCAAAATTAACATTATAATCATCGATACAAGGATACCAATCCACGTAGACGAAGGCGACGCCCCCCACCACCCGGAGAACGCTATAAAAGGACCAAAGCACCGGAGGCAAGCAGGCAGTCTGGCTCTTCACGGCGAACGTTAAATTTCATATTGTCAAAACGAAAAACTTATCACTCATTAATAAATTTTTGTTAAATATTCATATTAATGAAAATTTCCCACCTCTAACCTTTTTCAACTTCCTGATAAGCCGGCTGTCTCACACCGGGTTCAATCTCGGCTAGTCACCGTTATTAAAACGTTGTCGGTTTGCGATTGACCACACACACACACAAATATACACTACACGCACTTATTGCAAGTGCGTGAGTGATTATATTCCACATACACACACACAAATATACACTACACGTACTTATTGAAAGTGCGTGAGTGATTATATTGCACACACACAAATATACACTACACGCACTTATTGCAAGTGCGTGAGTGATTATATTACACACACACAAATATACACTACACGCACTTATTGCAAGTGCGTGGGTGATTATATTTTACACAAACACAAATATACGTTACGCACGCTTATTGCAAGCGTGTGGACGATTATATTACCACACACACGCACACACACGTACACATACACACACTACACAACATCATAAGGTATATCCTACATGTCCTTAATACAAGTACATGGGGATTATACCAGTACCATTTAAGATAAATAGAATTAAGTTAAGTAATAAGAAATCTCGGTCGAACATCGCGGGTCTGAAATTGATTTAGAAATCGAACCCGACGATTTACGCTTTAAAAAAACGTAACCGTCACAAGGTCAACCGTAATATTGCCGCTGAATTTTAAAAATGCATCTAACTTTTCCAACGATTTCATTTCCAAATTACGGAAACTTCGAAAATCATGCTTTATACAGTGATTTTGGTGAAGAAACAGGGCATTATAGTAATGTAAATGTAATTCTTAGTCAGAGTTGCATTCTGATTTTGATATTTGACTCCCATGATCCATCTGCGTCTAACTTGTGAGCTACGGTACATTTCGAACAGCTCATGTTTCTTTCTAACAGTCCAATCACACTATGCCCTATGGTGAGCTTTGGCGCGAAGTGTATGTCAACAGTGGTTCGAGTTCATTCGAAGTACATTGTTCATTTTTGTGGTCGATTTTCGATTTTCCCACGAATTTCACTCAAAAGTTATTTCAATATTTAGCGTAAACGTGGAATTTGTGTTATTTATTTTGTATCAAATATTGAACAAGTGGATATCGCAATGCGGCCACCTAACCTAAAAAGTGTCAGAAAACGCTCCACGTGACCGCCTCGGAAACGAGTGTATCTTGTATAGCTTTGAGGGAGGATATGAAAACACGCAGTGCAGCGAAAAGGAAAATGTCAGGTTCCGGCTGCTCAAAAGATAAGTATTTTCCATGAATTTGTCTCTGAAAAACGGATAAATTCGTCACTAAAGATGTATGAGAAAAGCTGCACAATTTTTTACAATTTTTTACATCTTTGAAATCTCGAAACATAAAAATCTTATGAATTTTCGTGGTTTGAAGAACTTTGATTAGACTTTTTTAACCGATATTTTTTCTCTTCGACAGCATCTCTGTGTACTGCTGACGGGCATGCGTCCAAAACTCACTACAAACCGCCACATCGTACACAAATCTAGACTCAACCTATGTCACCGAAGTACAGAAGCAGATTTGGACCCAGCATCTCAAACCGTTTTCCAAATCTTCAGATTTAGTCTTCCGCAAACTACGTTTTCTGACTGTTGTCGTAGGGTACAGACCGCATCGTTCATAATGACTTTGCAATTTGGAGGTAATATTCTACGTTGATGTAATTTCGGATCATACCAACGATATAAGGACATAAGAACCAGCTTCCATCATTGCCATCCTCTTTTCATCGACATTTATGGAAAAAAAACTAAAAGTGAAAAATTGTCATACTCGAAACTGAAATTTTCCTAATATCGTTGGTTTGGTCCGAAATTACATCAATGTAGAGTATTCCCTCCAAATTTCAAAAAGATTCAATGAACGATGCAACCTGTACGCTACGACTACTGCTTTTTCATCGGTAGCTATGGACTACTTACAGCGAAGTCCAAATATTCTGTAATAATCATGAATTATAGTTAAAGATACTAGTAATCTGCTGTAAAGAAACTGAGTTAATAAAGTATTCCATTGCAGCGTACCAATGATTTGAAAAGAATTAATTTCAAGGTGTATGTACCCCTTTAACTTCGCCAGTGCCGGTCCACAGCCCGGATCGAAAAGAAGGATGAAAAACTTTGCAAAATAATTCCGACTCGACGGTCCAACTAAGCTCTCAATCATGGGAGATGTACCAGTAGTGTAGCCCTTGTCCAAAACCTTTATCCTACCCAGAAGTTTGGAAGTCGATTTCTGAAGAATGAATATTTTGATCGCTTCTCGTAAGGAATCAAGAGTACCGTTGGACCGATTCAAGCTATTTTGGTCTTCGATTGTTCGTAATCGATGCCTCTATCAGATGAACGGAGGAATTTTTGATACTTTCATTTTCGGTGGAGATATTGGAAAAATAGAAGGTAAAACTTTGAAAATTCAGAAAAAAGTTGGAAAAAAATTAATATCTCGGGTTATTCTTGCAATATTGAAAATTCCTCTGTTCATCTGATAATGGCATCTCTTGTGAACAATTTGGGACCAAGATATCCAGAATCAGTTCAGCGGTGCTCATCATTCCTTACGAGGATCGAGCAAATCTGTAGTTTCCTGTATTAAGCGTGGCTCCTGTATGACTGAAAGTAATACATGTAAAATATGGATATTGAGGGTAAAACTATCCTCAATCATCATGATTTTTTTACATTTTATCCAACCCCCCAATTTGCCGGAAAAAAATAATTTGTTCACAAGAATTTTTACCCATTTAAAGGTGTATATACCCCCTTAATGTAAATTTAAACTTAGCGTCACTTTTTCCACAAACTTAGCATCACTTTAATAACTTAGCGTCAATAAATAACCAAATTAGAATCAAGTAGAATCACCAGTGTCACGATAAAAAAAGGAAGGAAAGTCTCCTGCTAGCTGTGAGGAACTTAACCACAACACACACACACACACACACACACACACACACACACACACACACACACACACACACACACACACACACACACACACACGCACGCACCTTGTCACTCTCACTCGCACTCATTCGCTCATCTCTCTCACCATTACAGGTATCCGATGATGATCAAAGGTTGCCTCGTTGACTACGAACGCACTAGTGTCTGAGGAGATCCAGTATAAACAAATTCGTCTAGGGTCCAGTACATGAATCACACAACACTCAGTACATGAATCACACAACACTAATCCGTAGGTAGTAGAAAAACGTTTCAATATCGAATATACTCCGCATCAAAGTTCTGAAATAAAATTACGACTGAGGGTCTTCTGGATATCTGGAAAAAAACTGAGGTGATCACTGAACAATTCAAATATACCTATATACACTTCTGCTCATTACGTCGGAGGGAGGAGACGGAAACCGCGAATTGCATCCAACGATATCGCCGAGTCTTCAAAGGATGACATCTAAAAAAGAGAATTTAATTCCACTGTCTCAGAAACCTTCGACAATTTCTTAATTAGATTTTTTTGCTGTCTCTAACTTATAATCCGCATCAACGATCCGTCGACTATCTCCAGCTGTAATTTTGTGCATTTTGTTATACCTTGGCAATATTCGTTATAACGTTCACTTGCATCGCTTTTTTTTTACAATTCACGCCACTCATCTTCCTCTTCCTGGTTTTGATTCATCGCGTCATCATCTCATCTCATTTTCACTCATATCGAATTTAGTTAATTTTAATGTTACTTCGTTAAGCTCTTTCCGCTAAACGTGCGATGTCCAGCATTTCTCTAATTCTCTATTCATTCGTGTCCAAAATAAAACATTATACACATCGAATCTATCTTTATTGCTATTGCTAAATTAAAATTTCCGTAAAAAATAAACGGATCACAGTTCATCTAAACCTTCTTAAGTTTCATGTTCACATTATTCGAATACCCATCCATCGACAGTCATTTGGTTCGTAGTATAACCCTAATTGCGAAGGGAGGCAGAACAAAAAAATAAAACGTCACACACCTTTCTGGATTTAATAAGTTACATACAAATCCTGACGCTCTGATAGAGTATTACTCCTCATCACTGGAATATTGTTACCTATTACATAAATTATTACAATAATTGTCGTATTTCACTAATATACAGTAATTTCACTCATTTTAACAATATATATAGTTTATTTACAAATTCGCACTTCCCACACACAACGGTTTATATTACGACAGTTCTTGTCTATCATAATATTGACATTTAGACTGAAAATTGAACGGTGAGTTATCATATAGAATAAATAATCAAAATCATATTACATTACAGTCCTCTCATTGTCAGAGTGCCCATCGCCTATGCAATAGGCAATAAGGCACTTCACGTAGGAGAGCAATCCATAGTTACGTAGACATTATCAGAATTATCACAGTCTGTGTATTTACAACTTAACTTCTAGTAAATGATCGTTACTGATTTCTCTTACATCCGAAATTATTGCCTCTCATCATGTAGCCGATTAAAAAGTAAGAGTACAAAATTATATTAATTACATTTGATGTATAATCAAGGTCTCAATGTCGATTAAAAATTAATTTCATCACTCTGAATTACAAGCAAACGATTTACATAAGGTATATCACACAGGAACGTGTATTATCAATTGTATTGCAGTCAAAGTACAAAACAGTGATCTGAAATGAGATCTTCCGAAGATAAATACTTATCGGCAGGCGCAACAGAATAAAATCCATACCTATATTGGATGATCCAGGTTAATCTCATATATACATTCAACACATGCATTCTGTGATTTTTCATTCATTTAGGTCGGAGCTTGCGTGTGTCCACCACTATTAATTGTGGTCATCCCAATGTAATCTGTATCCACAAAAAGAGATGTACATTTTTCGTGAGGCACTCGCGCTAGGCTTTTAAATTTATTGACATCGTCCGATCAATAGGAAGGTCAAGTATGTGCAAGATTCTCTGCGGGATATGCTGGAGTTGATTTCAACACCTACAGAGATATTATGGTTTCCGTAACACGTGCACGGAAAATGTGGTTTTTTTGTCCTCATTCGGGAGCGGAAAATAAGTCTTTTTGAGTCAGCGTTCAATTCGTTAATTTTTCTGGTCCTGAGACCAAAAATGCTGGTCAAAAATGATAATAATTATCCTGTAGTTCCGGACGCCACTACAGCTGGTCAATAATGAAAATAATCGTCCTCTAGTTCCAAACATGGCCACGCGGTGACACTCGGATAATCGATTGCAAGATCGAGTGAAGAAAATGCGGGAACGCGACATTCTTCCATTTCCAGAGTAATATCAACCTAGTTGGAAGAGTGAAAGACTTATTTTCCGCCGTGAATGAGGACAAAACCGAATTTTCCTTGCACTTTTACGGAAAATATCGTATGCAGCAAGGACGCAACGACGTGATTATCAACTTAGGTGAAGTTGGCTGCACTCAACTGCAGCTCGGGCTTCGCCCTCGCTTTCGTCTCGTGCAGCCAACTTCACCCTCGTCGAAAATCACTGTCGTTCCGTCCTAGCAGCATAATAGACTATTTCATCACTCTCATCTCAACTTACCGCAACTTCGTCGCGATTTTGCGGCTCTCGTGATGAAAAACTATGTCCGTCACTTGTACGGAAAGGCTTTTTGACGAATCTCGTTACAGCCCTCGCCTTCGGCTCAGGCCGTCAACCTCGCGTTTCGTAAAAAAAGCCTATCCGTAGTCGTAACGAAATGTACTAATTTCGAAATCCGAGGTTGTAAATGAGAAAACTCCAGTGCGTCTAATTATACGTGATTGGAACTATAGGATATTGACTCTTTTAAGGTGAAAACGGCTTTCAGGTCGCGCGTTCAGCAATTTAAGCACCACTTAATCCGACGTATTATACGTATCTGGGTGGCGTGATGTACTGTGGCCCATAAGATGGTGGTCAGAGGCTATTACCCTGTGCACTTATCCATCGTATTTTTCAAGTATATTCTCTAATTTCGAATACGTACGTATTACTGCAACTGTGGACGAGCTGCGAGTTTTTCGAGAGTGATCAAAGTGGCCCATTTGAAATCAAATCCGAAGTCGGACAGAATTTGGACGGAATAGTACATTGTACAACAAGGGGGGGAAGAAAATGGGCAATTTCTAGCTATGGTTAGATAATGGTGCACAAGTCGAAGTCGAGTGCATCATCATTACACCCGAGCTGAAAATTGCCCTCCTCCCTTGTTGTACACCGTGCCTTTTTCAACAAGTGCGGGTACCGGCCCTTTTTCGAGCATTCAAAGCGGAAAGAATAAGAAATCGATTAATTTTCCTAATCTGGAAAATTTTTGAAATTTGGAAAATTTTGAAAAATTTTGGAAATATTGAAAAATTTTCGAAAAATCTTTGCCCGAATGGACCCAAAGAAATGGATCGATTACCTCCCTAGGGGGGTAATGTAGTCCATGCTAGAAACGCGTAACTTCCCATCCACTTTAGATGCGAGAAAAAGGGCCTATTTCATGCACGTGTTGAAAAAAATAGGTTGTTCTGCGTTTCTACGGTCTTATTCCACGAGATGCTTATAGTATGTTATTATTGACGAACTGGAGACTTCAGAGTGCGGTGAGTCAATCGGACATACGTGAGTCACGAATCGTGAGCTTCGTTTATTCCGTACTGACATAATTGAAAATAATAATTTTATCTCCGTATTATTAGTTCTATACTTGTTTTCAGAACATGATGATGATCTTTTTACTGCTAATATATCTATTACTTTTGGTCGTGTGATCATTCCACTTGGCTGATTTTGTTAGCTTTGAGATAAAGAGAATGTAAACGAGATGGTGATACAATACAAATAAAATTCCATGTCTTTACTTCTTATTGCTCTATTAGCAGCGATGCAATCGCCGTAGTCTTGATCAGCGCTGAAATGTTTTACGAAACACCAGGACACGCATAAAATTGAACGATTAACGTGTAACAATATCTCACACGTGAAATATTACTTGGTGATTGACCCCTCGCTACCATTGTCTCGCTACGTCGCAATTGAATTGAAAACATATTCAGAGCTTGTACGCGTTTTGGATTCACAGATTCCCTAATTTCTGCAGGTATTCTAGCCGAGAAATAGGCCATTCTCAGATACTGACCAAAATATGTGCACGTGAGGATTCGCAATTTTCAAAAATAATAATACGTTTATCATTCGTGTAATTATAGTCTGAATCCTCCATAACCAATTATCTGAACATTCGAATAAACGCATATATTGCCTTCTCGGCAACTGCTTTGAAATTCGAATGAAAATGCGCCATTTGATTCCGAAAAAATATGAATTCAGTCATTTTTTCTGTATACCCTGACTTTCCCTTGTCACACGAAATACCCTGTTTCTCAGGTTTCTCAAGTTATCGAGGTGCGTAGCAGCCATGAAATCAAAAAGCGTACCAATTATATCAAGAGTCATGAACAGAACGCGAAGGAACGAGACAATGATATTCGTCGTTTGACAATTATCTCGTTTCAGGTTTCCTTCATTCAGCCTTAGTCTAGATTCGTCCACATTGACCCGGTCTTCGTTTTTGCTCTCATTCACCGTGCAAAACCCAGGAAATCCGTAAGTCTGTCGTTCCAATCGTGTAGCCAATGAGAAGCTCCGGGCATATGTTGTCTGTGCTTGTAAGGGTTTATCTCCTTTTCGGGCGGCATGTATTCTTCCCCGCGTATACAAAAGTAGCTCTTGATTGGGCTACGGCACATCGGGCATCTTTCGAGCTTACCGAAACAAGAGGCGCAAATACACGTGTGTCTGCAAGGCAGGAGCGCACGTGACAACGGGAAAAATTGACACACAACGCACAGTTGCTCGCCGGCTGAATTCCAGAGAGATCCATCTGCGGTGTCTCCTGGTCCAGAAGCGACCAGAGTACCTCTACCATTGGCGGCGGTGTTGTTGCAGGGTTCGGCTAAAGCCAACGCCGGCCCGAGACCCGTCGAGGATACATCCTCCTCGTAAGTTGTTGGGTTGCCCGTCGCCAAGTAGAGTTGCTGAAACGAATTGAAAAAATGCACAATTGATTATATTTGTCATTCACTCTGAGTGATGAGCTACATTAGGTCTTGAATGCATTCAGAATTTGCTTTCAGGTCGAAAAACGTATTTTCATATAAGCTAAGTCGGGGGAAAATTAGTGATGCCGTCAAGACGAGACGAGACGAGGAATGGCAAATTCTCGTCTCGTCTTGTCTCGAACGAGAAATTTCTTGTCTTGTCTTGAAAAAATTTCGAGATTCATTCCTCGCTTTGCGTCGATAGATTCTTGAATGAATGTCGAGACAAGATGAGATTCTTCTCTTGTCTCGTCTTGTCTCGAAAAATCTTGATCTTGCGGGTAAGAGCTGTGTTTGCGTTTTAATTGTACTTTGAGTTTGATCAACACGCCTATGACTCGGCCATCGTTTTGCCGAAATACCACGAGAATTCGCCTAAAATCAGAGTCGTCTTCCGTATACTAGAGCTGTCTGGAATTCGAATTGTGTGTCGGACCCGCCCCGAGGGTTAGTTCTTAACACAGTGCTCATGAATTATAAATAAATAATAACATTACAAGTGTATAAATTTAAGTTCACTTTTATAATATTATTGAAGAAACATGATTTGTTCCAACTTCCACAAGTTCCCACCATGTCTCTTATCATCTCGTTCTCGATTGATGTGAAGGAAAAATCGGGTGATCAAACCTCAAGATTTCTCGATTTCTCGCACGAGAATCTCGTCGATCGAGACCAAATTCTTGTCTCGTCTCGACTTGTCAAAATGTTTCCAGACGAAAAATGGTGATATTCAAGAGAGAACCTTCTTGTCTTGTCTCATTTCAACAAGAAATTTCTCGTCTTGACGGCATCACTAGGGAAAATGGACATCCAGGGCATATGTTCCGAGACACATTATTCTACAATAGTTACACAAACTATTCACTATGAAATAGTACCTGTCATGATTCGTCATTGCAGTGGCTGATGGTATGAGATCCTTTGGCTATTTCAAAATTTTCATAGAGCGGAATATCTTTACGACAGTTGCAGTCCTATGATCAACTGGTTATATTCCCGGGTGTCAATCCCAATTCATTTAATTTGGTTCGTAATTTTTTTTCTAACGTATTGTATGTCATACTCGCGCGACTGGTATATTTTGTATGTCATCCTTCCGCTCGTCGGGTGTATTTCATATAGGGCGGATCGAAAAAAACAAATTTTCTCGGCTACCCTCAAAAATCAAAGATATCGCTGAAATAAAGGCCTCTGTGGAAGGATTAGATTTTTTGAATTTTTTAGGGGGCGCGTGGGACGTTCAAAAGTGCCATTTTTAGCGTCACAATTACGTTATCGCTGATGAACGGAAACAGATTTATCCGAAAATTCTGATTTTTTATATAAAGTGCCCAGGTATGTACTCTTTCAAACCCATATTCACGGACCACTACCAATTGTTTCATATCTTCTGAGATTTTTTTTGAAAATCAATATATTTTCACTATTTTTCGAGTAATTATCGTTGAATTTTGATTCTTCTCCTTCTGAAACATTTTTGTACTTCTTCCATCGTTTTTTTCTTGTAAAAATTTCTATCAGTATCGCTTAGATAGCAGAAATTGCTGAAAAATAAATTTTTATTCCGAAAATTTTTATTTCTTATTGATTCATGAATCAGCAATTTTCGCATTGTAAGCGATACTGATGGAAAGTTTTACAAGAAAAAAACGATATAAGAAATACAAAAACGTTTTAGAAGGAGAAAAATCAAAATTCAACAATAATTACTTGAAAAATAGTAAAAATATTGATTTTCAAAATTTTTTCTCGAAGATATGAAACAATTGGTTGTGGTCCGTGAATATGGGTTTGAAAGAGTGGATACCTGGACACCTTATATAAAAAAATCAGAATTTTCGGATGAATCTGTTTCCGTTAATCAGAGATAACGTAAATTTGACGCTAAAAATGGCACTTTTGACCGTCCCGCGGGCTCCCTAAAAAAGTTCGAAAAATCGAATCCTTCCACGGAGACCTTCATTTCAGCGATAGCTTTGATTTTTGAGGGTAGCCGGAAGGTACCACTTGTTCCAGTTTCATCCTCAACAGCAAGTGGATACGCGGATTACGGAATCTTGATCAATAAGTAAAATTATTCTATGTATGGGGAACTGGGGCAAAAAAAATGGGGACGCGAGGCAAGATGGATGGCTGAATTTCATTGCATTAACGAGTGGCACGAATCACTGACGCTGCTGGCATGGAGTATGCGAGTGACCAGTACATGTCAGTTAGTGGAAATAAAGTGAATGATTGCATCCCGTGACATTGTAAGGACGAAAATGTGTATTTCATATCTGAAAGTACATCTTGACTCTGCTGTGATGATGTGTTGTCACGACTGCAACTAACGTACTACATGAACCTGTTTATGGGGCATTCCACGTCAAACCAACGGGTCATTGGCCTGACCTCCTGGGATTTTGATGTCCGATGAGTTTTGGGTTCGTTTGGGTCAAAAATGACACCTCTAATTTTTCGAAAATTTTCCGCCGTTTTGCAAGGTTGTGGCGAACGCAAATATCATTTACTTGGAGATGGACATTTTTCAAATCGCTGAATTTTTTTTGTAAAATCAGGAACTCGGAAACACATCTTTTCGTCGTGATTCGAAAACGGGATAAAAATGCTAAATTTTTTGTTTTTTGAATTTTCGATTTTGAAAAAAGAAATATTTTTTCAAGGGGTTTTTTTTAGTCAAAATGAAATAAAAAGAGAGTCTGTGTTATGGAATGTGAGTCTGTCCTTGTATTACACCTATGAGGTAACCTGGATGAGGGTTCTTAATAATTGTGAACGCACAGATATATATATAATTCGTAGAACAGAGTTTGTTTATTGGTAGGTGCGAGTAACAACAGAGTTAATGTAAAGGAGTTGAAGGGTGACGATTAAAGAGAAGTGATTGAAGGAAAGCGATTGAAAAGGAATGATTAAAGGAAAGCGATTGAAAAGGAGTGGTTGGAGGGAAGCGATACGTATCTGAAGAACCCAGATAACAACGTGCGTGCAAATTTGGCGACAAAAGGGCAACAATGTGTGCAGAGCATTGCTATCAATATCAGAGCAAGGTGTGTCCTCAATTGCTATCAAAATAAGAGCAAACCATCTCAGTAAAAACTGTCGGCAATACATCAGCAAAATGCAAACAAGCTTTGGGATGGTACGACATGCTTTCACTGAATAAGAACCAAATGAAAAAACTGTTTTCGAGATTGTCATAGAGTCAAATTTTCTCGCCATCGAACACACCCGACGGAAGACATGATTTTGATATTCATTGCGTTCCAATTCAGTTCTGAAAAAATCCTCCACCTCGGTTCTGGGCGCGAACCTGGTTTGTAGAAGTGTTCTGGTTACGAGTCCGGCACGCTATCCACTCATCCACGACGTCATTATTGAAAGGCAGACACTGAATACGGTTCATATGATACGGCTTAGGAAATTTTTATACCAATAACGAATAACGAAATTTGAAGGCGAATGATATACATCAACGATCATCGGTTCCAAATATGATCCTATGGATTCGAGCAGAGACCTATAATAATTTTAGAGCAGTGACTTTTCTAAAAATGCACTTCATTGGGAATCCTTTGTTTTGGGGATTGCGATAAACACATGAATTGCTAACAATGTATGTTATCAATTTGCTGTTGTTCGAAAATATTTTCGGTCGCTAGCATATTTTCAACAAAAGTACTAAAATTAGGTCGTCCGTCACTTGCTGCTCAGTGACGGCAATGATTGTTGTACGTTTGCTGCAAATTCTAATACATGAAAAACATTCAAGCAAATACTCGGCAAGAAGCCAACAAAAATTGCAGCAAGTCAAATAGACGTTTTGCAAAGACACACTTGGTTATCTGGGAAGGTTGAAAGAATAGTAGTGAGTGACTTCGGAATGAGCGTACTCAGGGGTAGTGAGGAGGTGTAGGACCTGTAGGTAGCGATGTGCGATGATCACAGGTCAGCACATCCTCTGATAAGGAACCGTGCGACTGCAGCTGCAGGCGCACGGCCTGGATTGATATGACTGGGATGAAATGATAGGTGGGCGAGTGCGAGGGTCCGAGCACGTAACATCTGTCTTAGTGGAATTCGATTTTCTTATAAGTTCAAGAGTAAAACGAAGAAAACGATGCTGAATTCGAAAAATTTTCCAAAGTTTTCCTCGTTTACTCTTCAACTTATGAGAAAATCGAGTTTTACGAAGACCGACTTACTTTTTATTTCATTTTTTACTACAAAAAACCATATTTCATGAAAATTTTTTTTTTCAAAATCGAAAATTCAAAAAACAAAAAATTTAGTATTTTTATCCCGTTTTCACATCACGACGAAAAGATGTGTTTCTGAGTCCCTGATTTTACCCAAAAAATTCAGCGATTTGAAAAATGTCCATCCTCGAGTAAGTGATATTTGAGATCCCCATGACCTTGCAAAATGGCGGAAAATTTTCGAAAAATTAGAGGTGTCATTTTTGACCCAAACGAACCTCAAAATCCATTGGATATCAAAATCCCAGGGGGGTCAGGCCGATGACCCGTTGGTTTGACGTGGAATGCCCAATATGTATCTCTAAATTTGAATCAGTGAAAATTCACTGATTGCAGTTATAAGTCTACCACTGAGACCAATCAGCGGCATACTTATAACTGCAAACTAATGGCTATTCACTGTTATCAGTGAATTTTCACTGATTCAAATTTAGAGAGTAGCAGATAGCTGTATCTCTTATGTACGCTGGCGGTGAATCTAATGCGCAGATTCTTTGAGTCGGTCATTAGATTACGAATATAGACTAGTGACGCGTTCCGGAAAGGATAAGAAGAGGCAAGATGGGGATATTCATGTCTTGTGATTCATTCAATCCGGTCTACTAACAAATAGACGGAAGAACTTGCAGTATTTCTATCGCTATGTTCTCATCGTTCTCGTCGGCCACTGGTGTCCCGCGGTTAGCCCAAGTAGCTCCCTGCGTGGGACTGACTATTAAAACCCATGCAAAAAGTCAATGAAGAAAAAATTCATGTGGACAGAGGTCACCAGGGGTGATTTTTCCACCATCATTACAACGTTACATATGCAATATTGATGAAGTTAAAAATTATTTCTCCACGTTACCGTGGATGAACCACTTTTTTGAAAATACACGTTGTACACCTTCGAAGATAGTTGCAGGAAAAATAACACTAGGTACACGTGATGGGTGCAACGATGTTCTTTTTTTTTCCTCCTTAATGGTTGTAATTCCTCAACCCGGTAGTTTGGGACCATTTACCAGTATTTGCAACGATGTTCAAATTTGAAGAAAACGACTTTCTCCGCTGCTAGCAGTCGTACCATTTTACCGCCCACCCCATTGGGCTCATTATGGCCGAAGGGACCTCTCAACATTGGCGGATCAAAATCGTATGTTGACTTCGAAAGTTACAGCCGATTTTCGAATTTTTCATTTTTTTCACTTGTTTTGATTACGTTGTAGTTAGTTTTGTTGAAGTTGTACCACTTTCTCGCTCAATTTGTTTTACTCTAAAAGTGTCGCAAAGTACCTATGAATTTTGCTGAAAATGTGCTATGTTGACTGAATAATCCCTATTGACTTAAACCCCAAAAAACACGATAATTCGCGTTTTTCAAATGAATATTGTCTTATAGCTGAACAAAAAAATATTGTACCACTTTCTCGCTCAATTTTTCTCACGATAAAAGTGTCCCAAAGTATCTATGAATTTTTCTAAAAATATGCTATGTTGACTGAATAATCCCTATTGACTTAAACCCAAAAAAATTCAGTACGTGAAGTTCGGGACCCGAGTTTTCATTATGAAGATACGATTTTCGTCGGAGAAGGTCATGAGAGAAAACAAGTTCGTTTACCTCGTATTGCAACGTTTCGGCTGGCCCGGCCAGCCATCTTCAGGCTATAATTTTATTACAGTTGCGATTTAAGTTACAATAATGGTGATTATTAATATCTATGTTGTACAGAAATATTGACTATTATTCAACTTACGCTATGTTTAACTATTCTATGGCGACTTTCATGTTGCCAGTTTGACAACTGTTGCGGAAGTGATCTACATTAGTGAGAATCAATGTGGTCGCTGTGCATGGTTTGTAGATTTGGATTGGAACAGGTGTAACCACTGGACTAGTTAGTCGATGTTGGACTAGTGAGTTACTCTGTATTTGGACTGTTTTGCTTAGACCATGGTAGTTAGAATGTTAGACTAAGAACATATGGAAAAGGTTGCACTGCATCAGTCAGGCTTGGCCTTGATAACGTCGGAGTAGAGATGGACACCCTGATCATCAACCAAAACGGTAGATTAATTACCAACTGGCATCGCAAAAACACATGGTCGGGCAGGTACATCCATTTCAAATCGCACCATCCTCTGCAATATAAAAAGGGGGTAGCCATAGGACTATTTGACAGGAGCATCATGATAGCAGATGCTAAATTCAGGAAAACAAACTTAATATTGGTAAGGGACACGTTAAGACTCAATGGTTTTCCAGATAAACTTATCCGTGACATACAGGCACAAAGGATAGAACGTTGTTATAACACAATTAATTGGAAGATGCCAGGTGATGATAATAACAACATCACAGCTTCAATTCCGTTTGTCAATGGTTTATCACAAAATATTAAGCACATCTTAAAGAATGAAAACATTAACGTCACTTATAAAATAACTAACACGTTAAATTGCCTTTTTACCCCACTCAAATCGAAAATTGATAACATAAATCAAACGAATGTGGTCTACAAGATTGACTGCAACAATTGTTCCAAATGCTATGTCGGACAAACCTCGCAACATCCTTAAAAAAGGGTGTCCAATCATAAACATGACGTGAAATCGAGAAATCCTGAAAAATCGGCGCTGGTTTTTCACACATTAACAAATGGACACACGTTTGACTTTGATAACGTCACAATAGTTGACAGAGAAAACAACTGGCATAAAAGACTGATAAAAGAGATGATACACATAGTCAACAATGCCACAGTCAACAAACGGACTGACATTCAAAATCTGAACCATTTCTACTCCGACGTTATCAAGGCCAAGCCTGACTGATGCAGTGCAACCTTTTCCATATGCTCTTAGTCTAACATTCTAACTACCATGGTCTAAGCAAAACAGTCCAAATACAGAGTAACTCACTAGTCCAACATCGACTAACTAGTCCAGTGGTTACACCTGTTCCAATCCAAATCTACAAACCATGCACACAGCGACCACATTGATTCTCACTAATGTAGATCACTTCCGCAACAGTTGTCAAACTGGCAACATGAAAGTCGCCATAGGATAGTTAAACATAGCGTAAGTTAAATAATAGTCAATATTTCTGTACAATATAGATATTATTAATCACCATTATTGTAACTTGAATCGCAACTGTAATAAAATTATAGCCTGAAGATGGCTGGCCGGGCCAGCCGAAACGTTGCAATACGAAGTAAACAAACTTGTTTTCTCTCATGACCTTCTCCGACGAAAATCCTATCTTCATACTGAAAAAATTCAAAAAATCGAATCCTTTTACGGAGACCTTTATTTCAGCGATATCTTCGATTTTTGAGGGTAGCCGAGAAATTTTTTTTTTTCGATCCACCCTAGAGTACATACATATATGAATTATTCAAGTATATTCCGGTAGGTACTAGTGTGTACCTGGGCATGATCCGGAGAGCCCATTATACATACCGGGATATACTTGTAGAAAATCATTTATACTTGGATATACTCCGAATACCCTATATATATACATTTTCGCTAACTTAGCGAATTCGCTAACTTTTTTCCCCGGTGCTACACCAGTGAGCTTCCCCGCTAACACCCGCGCACCCCCGCTACCGCCTACATACTTCGTTTTGGGGCGCCAACTGGCGGAGGCCAAAATGTTTATTAGCGAAAAGCAACAATTGAACCCACGGAAAACGATCATGACCCGCGTTAGAAACGCGATTCGGTAGTACGCGATCCGCAGTTAGCGTTATCACGGAGTCAGGTTTACCGTGGGTTCAATTTTTGCTTTTCGCTAATGAACATATCGGCCTCCGCGAGTTGGCGCCCCAAAACGAAGTATGTAGGCGGTAGCGGGGGTGCGCGGGTGTTAGCGGGGAAGCTCATTGGCGTAGCGCCGGGGAAAAAAGTTACCGAATTCGCTAAGTTAGCGAAAACGTTACAGAATCGCTGTGCTGATGTATCAAGTATATACTTGGATGAACTCATATGTACCCGAATTCACTCGAATAACTTGTATATACTCGTATGTATACCTAGATACACTTGGGAGAACTGTATACCGGAATACACTCGAATAACCTGGTACGTACTTGTATGTACCCAGTATACTCAGAGGAACCCGTACATACCCGAATATACTCGAATAACCCGAGGAATAACCTGTGTTACTCGAAAGACTTTACGAAAATTCGGAAAGAAAAATAATTGAATTATTGAATAATTTTTTTTTTTTCACGAGATCGTAATGGCTGTAACTCTGAAACGCGATATCGGCCCAACTCACGCAATGTCTTAAAATCTTCGTATTCACATGCAGAATTTTGTGTGTGAATTGCACAAAAATCGAGACTGGCCACTTGTGAAAATTTTCGATTTTGCGTTTCCAAGCCACCAATTCGCTATTTACGGTGTAAAAAAAAAACACAAAAAAAATTTGCAATCGGAAGTAGGTATATGACTGATCAATTCTTTGATCGCGTGTAGCGTTAGCGAAATCAAACTCGTGAAATCGTGCAAATGCTTGTTCGATTTTAAAGATTTTCACATCTCAGCCCCGTACCGATTGCATTGATTGTGGTCTGATTCTTTAGGCACGATCGTATAGCGGAGTGCTTATCTATTACATTCGTCATCGCAAAAATCGTCGGATCGGAAGAAAAAATTCTTTTAACGTACAAATTCGTTTCATCACTCACGAAATCTGTTTTTAGCATTTTCAGAAAGTATGTGTGTGTGTGTGTGTGTGTGTGTGTGTGTGTGTGTGTGTGTGCATTTTGTATTCTGAATTTCGGGACGAAGACTTGACCGATTCGGATGAAATTTGGAGGGAGAATCAATTGTTTGGTGAAGATGTTCAATTAACCTTTTGAAGATTCTCTCACTTCCGGTTACAAAATAGCGCGCGTTTTTTCAAAAATTATTACGAATATTTCGAATTCCGGAAGAACGACTTCAGCGATCCGGATGAAATTTGGAGGGGAAATCAACTGTTTGGTGAAGATGTTTCATTGGCCGTTTAAAGACTTTTCTACTTCCGGTTACGGAATTGCGAGTGTTTGAACATTTGAATGAGTATTGCGCCTATCTTCAAGTTTAGGATAATAACAGTTCGACCGATTTCAACTAAATTTTACTGAAGTATCACTTACAGTGTGAATATCAAGAACCTACGATCGTACTTGTTGCAAAAAAGCGAAGCTTTTTTGTTCATACTGCTAGTTATTCTTAAAATGAATCGCTGACCCCGTAATACATGAAATAGCGACACATGTAAAAGTAACATCATCCCCCCAACTCTGCCGGACCTTAGTCAGCGCGGTAAATATACTCGGTCGAGCACGCGGTTAAAAAATTTCTTTTTAATGTACTTGGCGCGAAACTCTACCGAGTTTCTTGATAAGCCGGGGGCGCAACGGTAGTTAGGATAAACAAACAAACTAAGATTGAAAAAAAGAGCATGGATATACAAGAGGTATACATATCGCGTGACTAAATTCCGAAGGGCGTAAGCGCCAAATAATTTCAATTTTCTAACTATTTTTTTTCATCTTTTCATTTTCTCAACACGGTTGTCTTTCTTTTTCGCTCCAAGACTCGAACTTTGAATTTACTCCTCATAATACACCATGCAAAAGGAAAGCACGGACGAACCATCCATAGGTCCGAAATGAACTATAGAGTTCCGCACTTTTCTGAACTTCATGATCTTTTTTCGCAAAGAGCTTGCAAAAAATGACGGATACATTCTGATAAAAACTGATAGTTAACAGATAACAGTTCCGTATAAGCTGCAAGTCGACTTCAGTCTGTTCATACCCCCACTTTATGCGGACAGCAAGTTCTATGCGGAGACCACTCGGACCTATCCGGTTTTCACTTGGATTCATCGACGCTGTCTTGCCCGCGGTAACCATGGTACGTTGCTATCCACATTTCGTCGTTGACGATAACGACAATGGTAATTTATGGCGGCCTATTTTGATATCTATCCGGTGCCACATACGACGCCTAACCGTAAGCTATACGTCTCTACATGGAGCTCATCGTTCAGCAAAATCAAAACGCATCTTATACGGAACCGTTCGGCTTTGTATTTGAGAGCATTGACGTCTCGACAGCGGCAGCTGTCCACCTTCGTCCGGTCATTCGTACAGAAAAGTACCTCATACGGCTCCGTCCAGATTTTTATTCGTGCAGATTGTCGTGACAGCGGTGACTATCCGCCTCCGGCTGGTCGTCCATACGGGAAAGTATCCTATCCAGCCCTATCCCGTGTCTCAACATCTCGACCGAGGTATATTCCAAGTCCGGAGAGCGGAGTCTACTCGGACTTGTGCGGTTTTCGTCCTCGCTTTTCTCGACCACGGTATATTCGAAGTCCCGAGAGTGGTGTCTATCCGGGTAAAGTCGGTACTCCTCGATCAATCGAAATATCATACTGTTCAACCGACAATTAACCGTTAGTGGTGTACTGATACTACGAATGGAATAATAATTTTCAATAGGATTCCTATCCGTGCAAAAATGGTCAGATAGGCTCTGATAGACTCAGATTGTTACCGGATAAGATTCCCACATCGTTTTCGACGCCAATTGTTTCCGACCTCTTGCGTTTCCTGTGTGGAATAATTCCATCCAATCTTCAATTTGGCCTCTCTGAATCTAATTCTGCATCGTTTACTATCAAGCTTCAAATTTTATCTGCTTTCATCCGGATCGTATCGCGGACGAAAACGCTTATGAATCGTATGCATATCCCTGGCAGATATCTTGTGGAAATGTCTGAGACGTCAGCACGAAATCTATTTCCCTGTTTCCGGTTGCCATCGTGGCCGAGTCCCAAGTGACTCCTATGCGGTGGACCGTATCCGGATTTCATCTTCGAAATATGTCATATACGACAGCATGTAACGGATTCGCTTCTATCCGGCATCTGTCGTGAGCAAACTCCGAACGAACAGGGTGTGTCTGGGTTTCATCCCGAGGACATCGCGCACAACAGGACAAAACCAATTCGTTTTTATCCAGCAGATATCGTTGAGAAGTTCTGAACAAATCTATCCGGGCGTATCCGGGTTTCAATGCGTGACAACCCTTCACAGTCGGCCACTAGGTGGCGACTTACCTAAAGTAGATACTCGCTTATGAAGCAACACGGCGTAAGGATACGATCGTGTCTTCTGGCTCCTTCGTGACAATTTTTGTCTGTAATTGTAGCAATTATTGTCTGATAAAGAATATAATTTAGAGCAGTCCTATTGGCTGAGTTCTCTCAAGCCTTCAGGTTTTGTGGCTCTATTGATAAATGATTGAAAGATCCTGAAAAAAATTAATAGTCACAATTAATTGAATAATAAAATTACTCAAAGACTATGATTGAATTTTTCTTTCTCATTTGAAACCCTGTAAATTCGTGTGAATTGTTTCAATTGATAATTATTCATATTAAGTTGTCGGATTTCGTTCCTGAACAGAACCGTATATAAAAAAACGTTACAATTCCGAATGAAACCGGATAAGGAACATGAAAAGCAATTTATTCGGAAATCAATTCCGCATGGATCCTAATGAAAACCGTATGGGAATCCAATACAAATTTCGCATACGACCAGAGACAACAGATAACAAAAATGTATTGACTCTCGGATACAAACGCATGGTTTCCATACGCTATTCGAAACCTATCTGACATTTCAGGCAGGGCCAGGCATCGTTCTGTATTGAACCGCATAAAGAACTGATCGAAATAGAAGCAAAATAACGCGACCTTTCCGTATTGGGCCGCGTTAAAGGCGGAATCAAATACCTTATAAGATTCCCGACTAGATCGGAATGGTTTGATATCTATGCGCAACCTATCTGACATTTTTTGCAGGGCTAGGTTCCATCTGTGACCCATGGTCTTATTGACACTGTTTTCCCGCCTGATGAGAAGATTTTTTTCAACCAATAATGAAAATTTCCGATAAGTCTCAACAAGACCAAAATTGATTCTGCGGAGGAATTGCAACACGGGAATAAAGCAGATCATTCCCTCAGGCTTACTGCCGTCGCAGAAATTTCGGGAGGGAAACACGGGAATAATCTTCCACTTAATTCCCTTGTAGCATAATGTACTGTATATTCGTATTCTATTCAGATTATTGTCGGAGCTTACGCATCATTCACGCAAAAATGCCGCCTGGGCGGCAGTTCAACAGAAAATATAGAACACAGACATATTGATCGTCACTTATATATACGTAAAGTCTTTGTGACGAGACTCGTTACAGTACTTGCCTTCGGCTTGGGCCTTAAACCTCCCTAGTTGTACTAAAATGTACTATTTTCCGACGAAAATTCTTTAAAGTAGTGTGCCATGCAGCGCGTGTGCAAATCTCACCTTGAGGCATGATAGTTGCCCGTTGGCCTGCTTTAAGTACTGTGCCAGGATGGAAGTAGGCAGGGTACACACGCTGTCCTTAATATGGACTACGTTGACGAGAGCCACCTGGAATAAAAGTTGTATCTTGTAAATTTTGAAATTGATAAAATTCCATAATCATAGTGTAAAATAAAGACATATATACGATGGTTTCTTCGTCAAATGGGCTACCCATTTAATCCGATGTCTCCGAAGGTTCTGTAAATATTTGTACACATTATTGGTGATAAGAAAAAAATTTTGAAATTTTTTCAGATTGTTCGCCATTGCCCTCCGGAAATCATTTGATTCAATCATTTTCACGTAGCGTGATGAATAAGCGTAGAAGACAAAAATTGTTGCGACGAAAATTGCATGTCCTTTTCTCAGCTTTTCGGTAGAATATTAAAAATCGAAGTTCCGTCGTATTTGAATCTCCTTTTTCTAACAAACGTTTGGAAAGGTGCTTTTTCCGAATTTGGACAGTTGTTTTGTTTTTGGAAAAATGTTGAACTGTTACATACGGCCCTAAACTCGCGTTGCTCGTGCCTCGCACCACCCGCTTAGCTAAGCGCATTCCCTCTCGGTCATTCACTCGGACACAAGAACAGCTGAGCCTAGGAGCGCAATAACCCTACGAAGGAGTGCAAGTTAGCAATTTAAAAACATCACGCCACCGAAAAACCGAGCCATAATGAAAGACCAAACGCCGCCGCCAAACCAGTCGATTTCCAAATTTGAGGAGCGAAAGAACAACGTGCTCTTTGCCGGGGAGAACGTGTGTGGTGTACCCTAGCCGTATCTACCAGCTCACGGAAGACCTTTCGCCCTAGTTCGGAGGATACCCCAACGGCGAGCACCTCTACAGAGCCTTTGTTGGCCCAGCTTCGGCCTAGTAGCGGATCTTTCTGACAACGAGGCGGGGACTCAGGTCAACAGCAGCTCAGTGGTTCGGTGGTAGGTTCCAAAAGCCACCCGCACTCCTTCCCCGGTGGCCCGCTCCTCGGCTCACCTCCTTCCATCTATCACCACTCCTATATGTAATCGCATTAACTCAATTTTTCTTTAGACGTGTCATACTTGTAGCCTTCTTTAATTAAACTCTCCTTATCACATGTAATTGAGTTCTATCGTTCCTTTACTATATCAATACCACCCTCAATCCCTGGGATAGTATTGTTCTAGCATTGCAGGTGTGCTTTTGCACTTCGACAAGGACAGCCCACCGAGAGACCGATCTTCAGCCGCTCGGAGATCGGTTATATGTCAGATCAGTAAACACGTTACCTCCGACTGGATTTTGCAATCCGCCTCGGTATGTGACAGAACAAGGGTATTCATGACAGAGTTTTGGAACAACAAAATTTGGAGTGCAAGAGATTTCAATGCTCTCCCAGAAAAAAATAATTGAACAGATGTTATAATTTTTTGGAATTAAATGAAATTTGTTCAATAATTTTTTTCTGGGAGAGCATTGAAGTTTCCGCTCCAAATTTTTTCTCCAAAACTCTGTTATGAATACCCTACTGAGACATTTTTTACAGGAAAACAAACTGCCCAAATTTGGAAAGAGCACATTGGCAAAACGTTTTTTTTTTTTTTACAGAAGGGGCTTCAAATAGGTCGGAATTTTGATTTTTTCAAATTCTACCGAAAAGCTGAGAAAAAGACGTAGAAATTTCGTCCCAACCATTTTTCTCTCCTGCCCTCATTTATCACGCTACGTGAAATGATTGGATAATAGTATATTATGTACCTAAGGCGTAAAACACGGTCTTACACCCGACTGTTGATCGCCGCGCCCGAGGGTCGCGCCGATCACACGAGGGGGTAAATCGTACGTAATTATATAAAAGTAATCTAGTCCCAGTAGGAATGTAATGCAATCATGTCACAAATTAAAAAAACTCGGGTGAGTCCAAAAATCTTGGAAAAACCGACTTTTGACAAATCACTGTGCGTGACGGCGGGGTCCAGGGGCGAAGCCCCTGGTGGGGTCAAGGGGCGAAGCCCCTGGTGGGGTCAAGGGGCGAAGCCCCCGCGGGGGTTCGGGGGGCCAGAGGCCTCCCGACCCAAAACACGAGAGGCAAGTTTTTATTGCAAAAAAAACGTGAATAAATGATTCATTTTCATTCTAAATATTTTTCGAATCGATACAATTATGATCTGTGATGATCTTGCCACAATTTCATCATTTTCACAAATAACGGTTCGGATTGTTTACACATGAAAACTCTAAAAATTAACAAATTCATATCGAATGATGTTTGGTTATAAAATTGATACGGGAATATGAAATTGATTCAAAAACCATATGTCTTCAGTGCAAAATATAAATGTAATAAATATTCAAGTCGGTAAGGTAGGATTCGAGGCGTCCAATCGATTATTAATCAAATTCTGAAATGCGGGCGTAAAAATGTTCAATGAATATTTTACGCTCGCATTTCGGGGCCCTCTATTTTCTTTCCTTCGTATCAGTAGAACATTTAAACGTTGAAAAACTAATTTCATATTTTACGCCTACTAGGTGTAGAATTGATTTTTACGCACAGTGTTGAGAAAAGTAGTATTTTACACCCTGAAAATCGAGTCGTAAAATTGAATTTTACACTCACTGTTGCGAAAAGTTATTTTTGGAATACTATGACATTTAATTGAAGTTTCTTGATCGTAGAGTGTAATGAAGAAGAAAGAAAGACTCTTGGGTTTGTCGATCAGACTTTATTAAGAGAATGCCGACGTTTGTCAAACATACCATTCTTTGTCTCTGTAAAAAATGACATCGAACTACTTGATTTTTATTTGGTACTTTGCTTCAAATGCTAACTTAACGTTAATCTCACACCACCTAACCTAAAAATTAGCACATGTCTTCTAGCTATAACGAATTTTCATTGTCACCTACAATACCAATATCTCAATAAAATAAAAATTAAATTAAACGAGAGGAAGTAAACCTAGCATAATGAAAATAGAATTATTACGTAAATTATAATGTAACTTAATTGTAAAATAGAATTGTCCAATAATTACAGCCCTGAAGATGGCCAATCACGGTTTGGCCGAAACGTCGGCATTCTCTTGATAAAGTCTGATCGACAAACCCTAGAGTCTTTCTTTCTACTAGAATACTATGACCAAAAAATCTGAAAAGATTCTCAAAATTTTTTGTCATCCCCAATACCGTGTACAAATTTTTACGGAATTTTCGGAGACATCGAATTAAATGGGTGGCCCGTTTGACTAAGAAACCCTACTCATATAACAAAGTGGTACTGTAACGCGATGGCAGCGATGAACGATGAGCAATAGATCTTTTCGTTTTACATAAATTGTGCTGCACCGAACAGCACTGGAACTTTTCTATTGGTAGATACTTGTCTAAGCTTCAACGTGATTGGTTCAAGGTAATCCAGGCCAGCCCTAGTGCACCCCAGTTCGTGTAAAACGAAAACACCTAATGACTAGGGAGTCATGACTCACATGACTTGTTCAATTGTCTTACGATTCGTGGTCGATCAATAAAAATTCGATCATCTATCGCCGGCTATTATCTTTCTTTACCCAAAGATAGACATCAAGTCCACAATAGAAGTCACTTCACAAAATGAATATCAATCCTTCCGATTTATACCTCGGTGTGCGCCATACACCATTACACTTGCATATGATGCTGGTCTACTCGGCAACGTGGATAGTACTTCGGTCCTTCTGCTTGTCCGAATTCTCAAATCATTTTCTTAGTATTGGGTTTAGATTACTAGGCAACGTGTATCGTACTTCGGTCTTTCTGCATGTCCGATCTTTTAAGGGAGTCGTACAGCTTGAAATTAAAAAAAAAATCTTTTTTGTATTTTTTTTTTACACTAAACGCTGCGTCAGAGTCATATCTAGCTCTAAAAAAATCGTCGTTGACTAATTCGGAAATATGACAGAGTTGTCACGTCCGGCCTACAGCCGACTTCACCTCCACCACTATCTGTAATCTTACGCTGTCTATCCTATATAGGAGCGGGTCCATGTCATCTCACTCAAAAAAAAAACACTCAAATCGCGGATCTTTGCGCCCTTCGAGGAATCTTTAGTACTATGGAAAAAAAAAATAGAAGTTCACGGATTTCGAAAAATTTTCAAAAATGGCGGAGTTACGGGTGTTTGAATTTTTTTGCACTGCTTGGTTTGAAAATTCATATTTCCGAAACCATTAATCGCAGCCGAATGATCTTGGACTCATTTCATTCAAAAAAGAACGAGCTACTGTTAAAAAAATATGTTTGAAAAAAAAAATGAATTTCTTCAAGTTTTTTTCGTCATTTTTTTCCGAAATTCGGCCGCCATTCCCAAAGGGTACGGTGAATTTCATGGAGACAATTTTTTTTAGATAGCTGGATCCTTCCCCTTTAAATTCATAGAAAAAAATTTATGGAGACCATACTAGGTCCGGAGAAAAAAATTAAAACGTCCGGACGTGTGTCGCCGCGCGTGCCGTTCCACGGTGGCGCTGCTCCGGTAGGCTCGCTGTTTCACGTAGCCGTTGAATTTCATTCAATGTTTCGCTATTTTCTAAGGCTATCCTCTCTTGGAAAATAGTTATTTAACTACTTTAGACTTCCAGATTACGTCTACTGGTTATTTTCGCTTGAAATTATACTTGTTCCGAAAATTCCAGCACGGTTATTAATTTCCAGCACATGATTTCATTGCAAAGCAGCAAGTCAGTTATTGGCAGGAGATAAAAAAAACCGTGAAAGTTGGTGAATTTCTAGTCGTGTGCGATTTCGCTGACAATCATGCGTTTATTGTACAAGATTCTACTCAAGGGTTCAACCAGAGATCCATCCAATCGTAATTTATTATGAAAGTCACAGCGAGGGAGAATTGAACCATTTTAGTTTTGTAATAATTCCATAGTGTCTGAAACATAATACGATCGCAGTTGATTTAATACAAACGAAAAATTGATCGACTTTATGAAGGAGAAGTTTTAAGGTTCAATTACAATTAAAAAAGAAGTTTTTCTCAGATGGAGCAGCTTCCCAGTATAAAAATGAAAAGAATTTCATTAACATAACGCATTATTTCTAACCGTTCGGATGTCAAGCTGAGAGGCATTTTTTTGGCTACATCACATGCAAAGGGCCATGCGATGGGGTACATGAAACTGTCTGGCGAGTTTACAATTGATTGGCAATTCAGATCCTATTTAAACACCGCTGGATTTGTATAATCGGGCATGCTCTTATTTCAGGAGCATATCTTTTGCCTGCTGCAGAACATACAGCAGAAGAAGCTATTTCCGACAGTAGTAGCGTAGTGCTAGCACTCGAGACTATGGAGCAGGAGGACCTGAGTTCAAATCCCCAAGCGAGTCTAGGAATGCCTGAGCGGCAGCCTGCAAAAATGTAAGACGGGTCACGCCGTTCAGGCGCCGACTTAACTCACGGTGGTTTGAGCTTGGATCCGGCTACACCTGGACAAGGTTTTTCGGCGGTTTCCCTTGTCTCTTGTGCGAATGCGGGTGTTTCTATATATGTAGGTATATTTATATACCTATATATACAACCTGTCTGCTTGCTCCGTACAATGTACCCTCTCTCTCTCTCTCTACCTAGTATTAAGTATTAGGTTAAGCTTTCTCTCCGCCTACCCTGTATACTGAATTGTAAATACAGGGTAGGCTTGTCCAATATCGCTATGGATAAATAAACACATTCTATTCTATTCTATTCTATTCTATTTCACAAAATCGATTCGATGAAGCTTTGACGGTTCGTAGCATTCTGGAATTACATGTAGTC
Source organism: Ametastegia equiseti (assembly GCA_963989295.1). Taxonomy (NCBI): domain Eukaryota; kingdom Metazoa; phylum Arthropoda; class Insecta; order Hymenoptera; family Tenthredinidae; genus Ametastegia; species Ametastegia equiseti. The sequence continues at coordinate 3,308,737 of OZ022390.1, forward strand.
ATTCCGATTTCTGATGGATTTATAAAAACGAAATTATTTTCCGCATCAGAAAATTTTGATCATGTAAAAGTTAGGAATTAATATTCAACTTGCGTGTCCAACTAAGCGCTATCGAGCGCAATTTCACTCAAAACATTGGCCCTTTTCAGAGTCACCAAAATTTTGCAGGAATCGATGATTTCCATTCCACGAAGCATAACTACTAGCTCTTTTCTGCAAAGTTACGAGAGAATCACAAAAGAGCCACAGTCATTAAATTGTACAAACCTATTGCAATTGAACCAGAACGTTGATTGCAGCACAGGTGTGTTCAACTTAACAATAACCGTGCTGGGATTTTCGGAACAAGTATATTTCCAAGCGAAAATAACCAGTAGACGTATTCTGGAAGTCTAAAGTAGTTAAATAACTATTTTCCAAGAGAGGATAGCCCTAGAAAATAGCGAAACATTGAATGAAATACAACGGCTACGTGAAACAGCGAGCCTACCGGAGCAGCGCCACCGTGGAACGGCACGCGCGGCGACACACGTCCGGACGTTTTAATTTTTTTCTCCGGACCTAGTATGGTCTCCATAAATTTTGTTCTACGAATTTAAACGGGAAGGATCCAGCTATCTCAAAAAAATTGTCTCCATGAAATTTACCGTACCCTTTGGAAATGGCGGCCGAATTTCGGAAAAAAATGACGAAAAAAACTTGAAGAAATTCATTTTTTTTTCGAACATATTTTTTTAACAGTAGCTCTTTCTTTTGTGAATGAAATGAGTCCAAGATCATTCGGCTGCGATCAATGGTTCCGGAGATATGAATTTTCAAACCAAGCAGTGCAAAAAAATTCAAACACCCGTAACTCCGCCATTTTTGAAAATTTTTCGAAATCCGTGAACTTCTATTTTTTTTCCATAGTACTAAAGATTCCTTGAAGGGCGCAAAGATCCGCGATTTGAGTGTTTTTTTTCGAGTGAAATGACATGGACCCGCTCATATGCTCCTATTTCGCTACCTTTTCTCACGCTGACCCGTTGCACACGGCTCTAGCAAGTGCAACGAGTCAGCAATCCTTGAACCCCCACCTTTCACCAATCTCCACATTTTGAGAGACTACTTACTCATTACTCACTCCTCTGTCTTCTGTCCCCCCATGAGCACTTATTATCCGTCTCTACGACACTTCACTTCTGGCTCAACTCCTATACCTTCCGACACTCTATACTTGCGACTATATGGAATACATTACTGAAGTTTACCTATATCAGTGTCATTTTCATTCGCACGAACATCCTTACCACCATCCCTTAGTAGGGTTATACCCACTTGTCGGGGGCCTGAACCCAAGTAGATATTATACGGAAGAACTACGGACGCCGAGCTAGCACGTACACCCAGGGGTATAGTCCCGACATAACAGAGTTATTGCTCGAGAATCATAATTCTGAATTTATCAAAAAATTGAGTTTTTTTGTCACATTAAACGCTACAACTGGATCATGTCTATCTATAAAAAAATTGTCCTTGACGAATTAGGTATAATAACACTGTTATCGATCCAAAATTATCACTAAGAAAATCGATTTTTCGTTTTTTGCGTGAAACGCCACGTCGGGGTCATCTGTATCTTTGAACGCTCGAAAATCGTCACTGAATTTCAGTGACCAGGCGCAAGTGGCGCTGCTGCTTTGTTTTCATCATGCTCACATGTTGTACGAACCGCTAGTCGTCAACGTTCCGGCAATTTAAAGTTTGTCTGAATGTAATCAATCCGAATAGTACTTTTCAGTACTGAAAAATTGGCAATTTATTGTGCTGAATCTGTGTAACTGTCATTTGCTGGTGTCCACATTCAGAGATAGTGTCTCAGGATATTCGCGGAATTTCCCTACGTAACCTCAAAGTAAGTATACAAATTGTATAAGTGATAGACGAAATTAGCATTTTATTCGCTCATCATTGATAAGCTTTCAATATGCTTTTTGTTCATAGATTTTATGTAGAAAGAACCGGTGTGCAAATAATATAAATTATGGAACGGAGGGAGCAGAGATCCAGGGGCGGCGTACAAGGGCCAGTTGGCTGTTCAGAAAAAAGGGCAAAGATCTCTCACTGCCCTCAACCAAATGAGAAAGAAGCTTTCAATATTCCAACGGTCTTCGAACAAAAAGATTACTGGAGAGTACAGAGCTGACCATTCTGAGGGCTATTGATTATTTCACATCGAAACGTTCTGCGATCTCTTGGGGTGAATCTGCGCTGCAAAGAATGTGGTGAGTCGATACTTATGACCGAAGTGAGCTTGAAAGGTCTGGGAGGCACGTACCCTAACGTAGTCTAACTGAAAACTTTGAAGAGTGCCTGACAATCAACAATACACGTAGTGCGTTTGGAATAAATAGCCGTGCCATATTAGCACTGCGTTGTATCGGTCAAGGCTTGAAGAGTTTGAGACATCACCGTATGGTATAACGCACTTCAAACAAGCTCAACAACAGGCAGCGGACATTATAGTCGCGAAGCTCGAATCGCTGTCAGAAGACTGCGACTTGCTTACAGTCCATAGTATGCAATATATACTATACAGTACTCAGAACTCCGGTGACAGCGGGAACTGGCGGGTTCCTTATCGAATTACGGAACGAAAGTTCCTTTACGAAAATTCTCCAAGACCAACGGTTCTCAAGTTATTCAAGATCGCGCTTGACCAATCAGAGCGTCTCTCCGTTCTTCCGTCTTCCTCTTCTCTCTCCGTCTCGCTCCAGCCGGCACTATTACTGTCGCGGAGAAATGCTCTGATTGGTCAATCGAGATCCCTAATAAATTGAGAACCGTTGGTCTCAGAGAATTTCCGTAAAGGAACTTTCGATTCGTAATTTGATAAGGAACTCCCCAGTTCCCGCTGTCACCGGAGTTCTGAATCACCCTGTATATTAGGGTGGTCCTTATTTGGGGTGTTGACGAATTTCGACGAGTGCGCCCCCTAGACACGTTTCAAATAAATAAATAAAAATGTGTGCAAAACTGGAGCGCTGTAGTCTAATGAGAAGACGTGCCTGTAAGCTCGTTTTGTTTCTCATATTTTGAATAACATGGGATTTTCAGACTAATCAGTCATTATTTTTTTGAGTTGTCCCTAAGCCCGCGAAAAATTCTTTTTTTCTCATAAATTTATTGTTCATGGGTACAACTACGCGTACATTTTTTCACAAGGCGTTATCACAACTTTTACGCCCCCATCCTCTTGATATTATACACGGCGGCAAATTAATCAACTTGACTACCTGTTTTGAGCCGCTTGGTGCTTTGCAGTATTTCACCAATTAACAGGCAGTCTTATCTACGTCATAAGTTTGTAAAAAAAGTAATTGTACATGTAGGAAAAAATATGTATTTCGATTAGTGTATTTCAAAACACGTCGTTTACACGTTATATATTTTTTGAAATAATAATTAAAATTATAATGTTCTCATCGCCGTCTGTTTTTTTTGGATCGGGAAAGCTTTTACGATATTCCAAGACTATCTGAACAATATACTCAGTATACAGGGAGAATTCGTGCCGTCCGAACAGATCGAACCGCGTTGAAACGGCCGCACGTCAAATTCGGCAATTGTTTCAACGGTTTTCTGATCCTTGATTGGCTGTTTCTTGAAAACAATTGCCGATTCTGGACTCGCGGCCGCCTGAACGCGGTTCGATCTGTTCGGACGGCACGAATTCACCCTGTATATGACTTCCTTTTAATTGGTGAAATACTGTAAAGCACAAAGCGGCTGAAAACAGGTAGTCAAGTTGATTAATTTGCCGTCGTATATAATATCAAAAGGATGGGAGGCGTAAAAGTTGTGATAACGCCTTGTCAAAAAATGTACGCGTAGTTGTACCCATGAACAATAGATTCATGCAAAAAAATAATTCTTCGCAGGCTGAGGGACAACTCAAAAAAATAATGACTGATTAGTCTGAAAATCCCATGTTATTCAAATGAGAAACAAAACGAGCTTACAGGCACGTCTTTTCATTAGACTATAGCGCTCCAGTTTTGCACACATTTTTATTTATTTATTTGGAACGTGTCTAGGGGGCGCACTTGATGAAATTCGTCAACACCCCGAATAAGGACCACCCTAATATATATGCGTAGCGTATGTGTGTTGACCCGTCAATAACTAATGATAAATAAAACAAATCGGTCTGCAAGCAACAATTGAGTCGGAAGCGGAGTCGAAGGGGGGAAAATGCAGCCACGAATATCGCGACTCAGGCGCACGTCGCCCAGTGCATATTAAGAAAATTGTCGACGTCAATATCTGCAAGTTTAGTATTGCGAATTGAAAACTGATAATGGAATCAAATGATGTATATTTCAATGTAAAATTCAAGCCATCTCAGGGTCACCGGTACCGAGCCGTTCTGCAAATCGCACGATTGGACTTTTTTGAACCTGGCGTCGAGGCCTTTCAAGATTTTTAAAAATTCCAAAAGCCATCATGTTTGTGAATGTTCGGGGGATACTTCTGATTTTTTTCAGATTTTTAACGCTTTTTTTGGACGAACGCTGACGAGTTAAACTTCACGAACGGCAATGGACCCCCAGAAAACTACGTTTTTCGACCCTTCGGAGGTCACTGCGGGTGGCATGATTTTCGCGCCGAAATTTTTCAATGATCAATGAACGCAGAAAACTCGGCGCCCTACGATCGTTTTTCATTTTTTTCTCTGTCATTTTTCCCTCAGAAGTTATGACAACTGAAACTCAGGGCTCTAATCTTTTTGCGCCGACAGTTAGAAATCTTCACTATTATCAGGTCCTGTGTCGACTTTCTCGTAGATCATTGGATCTTCTCGATCACTTCACTAGGTATATATATATATAAGAAGTCATCAACTAGTAATGAAAATATCAATGGAACCTCACGTGCCAGTTTCCACATCTTCATATTCTGTAGCTTTTGCGAGGGTACGCCGTGGTTCGAGAATAGTAGTTTATGTGGCATGCTCGCAAACAAACTGTTTTTAGACGAGGATGATATTTTCAGTACGAGCCAGAGGCGAGCCGACGGCAAGTACTGAAAAATCATTTCAGCCGGAAAGCTGTTTACGAGTATGCCACATACAGTATTTTTTACGGTATTTGTATGGAAGAGCACAAAATTCATAAGTTTGTAGGTTAGAATTACTGCGCATGCGGTGACAGTGTCGACTGAATTATTACATGAAAGCCACCTATTGCTGACCACGTGTTGGCAAGGGAACGGATCCCAATGGAAGACAGCCGGATTCTCATAATCGAACGGAAGAAAATCTACCACCCAGACAACTCGATTGAAATCATCGATAATGCTCAACATTACACCGCATCGAGAAATCTTATCCGAGCTCAAGGTGCGTAAAGAGAAAGAAGAGAGGAAAAAGTCTGAAGCTCGAATAATTGGATTTGGAATAGAGTGCAGAGAGAAATTTGAAGAATTCTGAACCGGTAGAAAAAAGATTTTGAAGATCAGAAACGGTAGTGTATTTGTTATTTATTATTGTATGACACTCATTTTAGCCTGATCCATATGCCATAAACTTGAATAAATGATGAGGAAAGTATTTCATAGGGTAAGTTCAAGCTGTTGGAACCCATCGAACCACGTTGATGTGGTTGCACCCCAGATTTCATAATTGTTTCAACGGTTCTCTGATCGCTGATCGGTTGTTTCTTGAAAACAATTGCCCATGCTGAACCCGCCCGCCGCCTCCAAGCAGGTCGACACGTTTGGACGGTACGAACTCCCCTTGTATATACTCAACTTCTCTACATTCATATAATATCGACTGGCCTTGAAATGAAACGAGATTAGCTCCGTACTGCAATTCAATCTATCTCATTACATGACTTCTATTTTCATTTTTTCAGTTCCGCAACCGTAATCCCAGCAGCCGATTCCAAAAATATATGATTGAGCTCTGAGTAAAAATGACTCGATTTCACGGAACACTCCATTTTCTCAAACTACAAACATTTCTCGTCACAAGTACGGAGTGCAGGTATGTTAACTACTGCGTTACGCAACCATTGCGACGAACTGATTCTACGATATAAATGTTTCTATTTATCAGGAGCAAGTCTGAAATTTGTCATTAAGATGAATCTCGTGATCAATGGACCGATATACTCACAATTGAAATGCATCAATATTTTATTGTCATATTTTCTTTCTTCCTTTTGCAGTGAGACTATAAACTGTCACATCATTTGGACTATTGGGACGGACAAACGAAAAATTCAACTTTTCACAGGAACTATTTGAAATCAGGCGAGGCATCGACCATACCTACTGCAAGTCGCACTCGACACAATCCTTTACCTAGCGAACTGACGAAAATTTTGTCGCGGATTTTGAGAAGATTCTCTAATAACTGTAACAAACATAATATAATCAATAAAACCGGCCTTGAACTAACCCTTAACCTTCACTTTGTACTGTGACGTTGCATCTCAGTTGCGAGTCCCAGTAGAGTCTGTCTTACTTCTGCACATGCAATATCTCAGTAAATACGCCACCTCGAGAGCGCGTCGGTCAAGCCCGGGAGAATAGTGATACATTTAGGTAGGGAAAATTAGGAATAAACTAATGCTTCTTTGTTTTCTTTTGTATAACTTCGATCCGAGAGAGTACGTCTGACTTCGAGAAGACTTCAGGATGACTTCGAGGACTTCGAGAACATCAAGGCTAGGGAAGGAACCAATGACCAGAAATTGCCGCCGAAAGAATTGCCGCTCCGAACGTGTGCTCGAACTACCGCCACCTTAACCTCATGGGTGTGCAATCCGGGATTTGCGCCTTGGAAAGTGCCGAGGATAGCACCTACGCAGAAGAGGGGAGGATGCTTACTCTGGATAGAAGTTGGATGGATGGAGTATAGAATCCACAGAAGATTTCCCGCCCGAAGACTACTTCGCCTATCGCTCGGATACCGAGGAAGCGGCGTATAGGACGATACGCCAAGTATCACACGTCTCCCGCTCCAAGGTTCATCGGTGAAACCGAAGAAATTCCCGCCACCGAACCGACTACGCCAACTATCGCTCCGGCGTTATCATCGACATTTTACCGCTCGTAAAATAGGATCGTTATTGGGAGGACGAGGACCGTGCGAGAGTGAACGAGGATGGCGTTCCGCATTGTCCCCGACCGACGAAGATGCAGATCCGGGACAGGGGCATCCCAAATCGGCTCAGGGAGCTGCAGCGAGGCCGAATCCGTGTGATTCTGCCGCCGTGGTGTTCAAATCCAACCGATTAACGCTCGGACGATACCGGACCGCGAAGATCCAGAGTAACGCCTCCCCCGGACAACTAAGAAGCTGGCAACCCTCCTTACCGCTCGGTAAAGAAGAGCTCAGGCTGATCCTGGCGCCACGCCGGCTGACGAGCCGTCGTGACAGACGGATTTCCCGACTACAATTCAAAAATTGGACCAATCCACTAATGAGTCACACGGCATTGGTTCCCCACCTCACCCCCCGGCAGAGAATTGGACAAACTACCCAAGACGACGATTCCGCTCCTTCTTCTTCGTTCAGCATTGCTACATATCAGACGTGCTCTCGAAGTCTCACTGTATTTTTCCGCTATTGTGCTATCGCTATAGTATTTTTCCGCTAAATAGTTTTCCGCCAAGTTTATTTGAAATAGTGATAAATAAGTAATAAGCGCTGAGATCTTTGATCAAGGTAAAGTCTCTGGTTTCGTTTATGTAAAGCCACGAAGTTTCTTGGGAGAAGCTAGTCGTACATTTTGTGTAGCGCGAGCCACGTGCCGCGTGATTATTCTCTCTTACAGCTAATCCCACGATTGACTTCGCGACTAAGAGTCGTTCTTTCTTTTATCTGATTTGTTAGATTCTCTGATTATTATCGCTCTGATTTTCTGCGCATGATTGATTAACTATAAATCGTCGTTACCGCGTGATAAAGTCGATGGAATAGCATAGCCATTTGCTTGGTCGAGTCTCGGCTCGTATCTTTGATCTTTTAGTAGTTTGCATTTTTATATTATATTATTTGGTATTATCGTGTGTCACTATTCCTTCCACCCTCCCGCGGGCTAGCTGAACGAAGTTGCGATAGGTTAGGATAATTAGATTAAGTACTTCGAGTCACATAAAGCGAATGCGAGGCTCGTCGCCACGTGTTTCGTTATTCGTAAAATAATCCTTCTTTCCGTCTCTGCGTAATTCTGAATAATTCTGCGAATTAAATTCTGTATATCTTTCCGCGAATTTATTGTAATCTAAGTGTCGAATGAATTATTACCGCTAAGTGTGCGATTGCTTGCATAGTTTGTTTTTGGGGTATCGTATCGCCCAGTGATACATTAATTCGAATTTAGCTTGCTTTGTTTTATATCGCTCTCTATACAGCGCACTTAGCCGGCTCGCCGCGTTTGTTTACATTCTCGCTCGCTAAGGATTAAGTATTTTAATAATCGTAAATTCTGAATTTGATTGTATTTTGATTCTATTGTTTCTCTCTTCTCATTTTGATAATCATTAATGTGACTCATCGATTGTAATTCTGCTTATTATATTCTCTCTTGTCTTGCATTATATAATTTCGCTCATATAAAATTGATTTGATTATTGTTAAGATTCTTTGACCATTTTTCCGCTCTTGTAATGACATGATTATAATATAAGGAATTTCGATTCCATCGAAGGATTTAAATCTGAGGTTCGACTATTTATTTTATTATCAAAATTTCATGTGAAAGGTAAATCCACGCACTCTACCCTTTTCCTTATAATTTAGCTGAATTAGCCGTGCTTCAAGGCCGTCGCTTCTAGTATAGCTCGTTGTACCTTTTTGTTCAAGTTGACTAATTTTTGATTAATTTTGAGTAATTGTGAATAGATTTGTTGAGTCGATTTTTAGTATTTTTGTGAAACGTATCTTTGACTGGTATAAATTAGTTATACCTGGCGCCCAAATAAATAAACGATCATCTTTTATTGAACATTCATCGGGTTTATAACTAGAAGGGACGTAGGGTGTCGACAGTAGCTGACCTCGCACCTTATCTTTGTTTATTGTCGTCACAAAATGGCGGCAATACGTTAAGTATTGAAAATTGTCGTCACAGTACATAAACTTCAAATTACTAATGTTAGGTACATACTCGTATGATCGATGAACTACAATTTCAGACTGCGATATTCGAAGCAACGCTCAGTTACATTATGCAACAATCATAAGAATATAAAAATGAGAGGCCGTATACATTTTCGAATTACACTAGAAATAAAAAGAAGTGAATCACGCGTCAAAAACATTGGAAATGTAAAAAAACACCGCCAAGTACAAAGACCATTTGCCTACGGCGGAATGGCAAAAATGTACTGCTAGTCCAAGTTGTGAAATCAAGAGATGGTACCAAGTACAACGACCGACCAGCAAGTATATGTCATCAAATCGGAGCTCGCTTTTTCGTGTAGTACTGATATCGAAACATCATTCCAAGAGCTACGTACTTGGCGGGCACATTTTTTTCAAGCATCTTTTTCCTCGCTTCATATCTTTCGTTTTCACAAATAATACAATTAACAAACAACCTTTTGTGGAACGAATCTACATTTTGTTACACTGCTTATGTGAACAATTGATTGTAATCATATTGGCACGTCAATAATTCGGAATTCCGAAGACAGTTGATTGCGCCAACTGGTGATCAATTTTCCCTGATCCATTATTCAATAATCTGGCATTCTATTGCCCCAAAGTTACATGCCCCAAAATCAACAATGATTTTGCTGCCAAGAGGTAATATTGGCATTGCGCAGCTGGTAAGTTCGGAAGAGACAAATAAAATCAATCGGTGTCAATCCCGCTGCGCATTATTCATTTATAACCAATTTTGATTCCTATTGATCATGTACAAACTTATTAAGTGTGCGCAAAAATGCTCATAGTTGGAACACCGTTGCGTGCGGGTGTACGGGAGTGCTAGGGCGCGAGCGCCTGAAGGGCGCCCGCGTGCTAGCGCGTACATACACCCGCACGCAACGATGTTCCAACTATGAAACTTATACATGTGTACCTTGGGACCTCTGCTATTAAAAATATCTTATATGCAACTCGATACATGATTTAAAAATCATAACGCTGGATTCACCTTTGGTCCCGGTTTATCGTGTTCAGGCGGACATCAAGACCTACTATACTCCAAAATAATTCAGGACATTTGTCAGAAAACAATTACTTTACTCGCAATCAGTGAATACAAACGAACTCGCAACAGATTATCATCGTACCTACTGATAATTGAATTTCATCTCATCAAGCACTTCATAACAAAAACATAGCGAATGTGTCTGTGAAAGAAATATCAGCTGACAGAGATCGCTTCATTTTTCAGTTCCAGTACATGGGTTTCTCGATTGTATGATCCTATAACACAGAAAAATTACGCAGAACGTATGTATGTACACAAGAGGAATAGCCATAATGAGCGCTGCAGAGTAAGCAAAAATGTGCCCGCCAAATACGTAGCTCTTGGAATGATGTTTCGATATCAGTACACGAAACAGCGAGCTCCGATTTGATGCCATCTCTTGATTTCACAACAAGGACTAGCAATAGATTATTGTCATTCCGTCGTAGGCAAATGGTCTTTGTACTTGGCGGTGTTTTTTTACATTTCCAATGTTTTTGACGCGTATTCATTATACTGAAAAAAAGTAACAAGCTTCAGCCGTGTCATTAGAAGTGATCAAATTGGGTTACTGCGACATGTGTTTGAAGTACGCTTTCTTTAGCTCAAACCACGTACTTCTCTCATATTAAACAATCTTGACCCAAAATTTTTATTCTTGGTCACTCATACAAAGGAAGGGTATAATAATAAAACATGAGGAGTAGGAAGCAGAACGATTCGGCGCCGCGCCGGGACCTTTAGGCTTTTACAACAGGGTTAGAATAGGTTCGATCTCCAGTGATCGGTCGCATTTCCAAAATCACGCAACACCCAATCCCCTGATAATTACGCGTCTGGTGTCTGTGGCGAGTTGGAATAGGTTAGGGCATATAGGCTTCTCGAGTTTACAACAGGGTTCCAATAGGTTAGGTCTCGGCGCCAAGACGGTAGCACCAAGACGGCGGCGCCGAAACAGCCGCGCCGAATCGTAATGGATCCTAAGGCGTAAGAGGTTTTTAAAACTCACCGTCTCGTCCGGGTGTAGATCTCTGGTATCTCGCCGCGTTAGGAATATGACTAGCGGGTAGCACAGGCGAGGTGGCGTTCCGAGTTCAAGTTCCGGTGCCGGAAGAGATAATCTCAGGGTTTGCTCCCCGTGAGGATGTTCACTGTGTTATAGGGTTAAGAAAGCAAATTATTTTTGCAATAGTTTTAACCAGTATCGATTTTTCTGATGCCAGAATATCAAGTTCACAACCCAATTCAAGAACAGTGCACACACAACAGTTTCTCTCAAACTAAGACACGAATTTGGCAAAAATAATTGTTCTTTTAATGGACGTTCGAATAGATACGTGTCATCCTGGCTGCGCCATTATCCACGCTAGCGCTAGCTCATCCACGATATTATGTTACGAAGGTTGAAGTTTGTAACGAGAGGAGAAAATAAGTAGGTCGTGAATTCCCGAGAAAACTATAGTGAACAATTAGCGTAAAATTAAATGAGCGAAGGATATGTCTGGATTGAATAAATGCGTGATTTTGGTTTGAAGTCTGAAACAGGACTGTTATTACAATAATATTGGTTGACGCAGCAACCGCAACTAATTTTGTACATACATAATGGATGTGTCTTTCATCTCGTGAGCCTATGAGCCCGATTGTATGAAATGTGAAAAGCGGAATTCGCTCATTGTAACAATATTTATCACACAGAGATGAAACAAAAATTTCGAAGGAATGAACAAATTCTCAATAAGTTTTCAGAAGATAACTCTGAACAAAATTCCGAAGAAAATTGGTGTCCGAGGAAATTCATTAATTTCCGATGTAATTTCTCACTACCCCTGCCCACCTCTTTGTACTGCAGCGTGGCAACACGTTGCACCAAAATCTAGAACCCTTACTATTTGATTTTGGGTTAGATGTTTTCGATCTGTTTGAAAAATCAACAACTGGTTTCTGTCGAGTTTTGTAGGGTTTTCCCCTCAAGTAGATTGAGTTAATTTCCAATTCCAGTTCTCCATCCATTCTGTTTGTCAACACATATTCTGTTTGAAAAATGCATGACCGCATCGACGCGTCGAGTGATAACCACCACCTATCCTTGACAACCCAGGTAAATTCTTTCGAAGCCCTAGAACCAATAGTATGCGAGAATACATACTTCTGCTGCCACCTACAGACGGCCTGGTGAGAACTAAAGCCTAGAGGTTCAGCCGAGCATCGTCATTGTTCACGCAGGAGGTCATCTCCCACGCACTTATACGTCACTCTACCACCCCCCAAAATCATCTCACACAGGACGATACTTGATCCACTATCACTTCTCGTTTGAACTTGTTGGAAGTGGTTTCGTTCCCGTTACCTTTATATCGTTTGGTTTTTTGTGTTTGACCGCTTGCGGAAATTTTAGTTATCATCTTGTATATGTTGCGTATGTTTCGATTGTAGCTTATTCGAAGGTAAGCTTTCAAACCATCCACTTCTGCTTTCCGTTGTGAATAAAGAAATTGCAGCCTCGTTCAATTTTGCGTCGTTACATTCACCCATCAAATAGCATCGCAAGCACAACATCAGCGCGTCGCAATCCGAATACCTAGGTATTTCAATACAGATGTTCAAGCGACACCTTGAGCAATACCCTGGAATGTGCAGCTACAGGACATTAAGGCAATCAGCAACAATAGCAGACGCAGCGCGACCTCCTTAATGTATTAAATAGGAGAACACCGTAATACTCATGGTCAGAACATCGAGAACGATATCAGAGCGTGTAACAAGTGATCAAGAACCATCTGTTGTATACTTTTATTCCTGCAATCAATAAACTTCACTCAACTTGTACATTCGACGGAATTCCAATTCCTAATTCAGCAAAGAATCCTGAATATATTATTAGTTGTTAGAAGGATTTCAGGATCCCGATTACAACAAGCGGGTTTTCGTGGCTTGATTCCTTGATTTAGTCATAATAATTCAATCCTTTGTTTACTTGATATAGCTTGGTGTCATTTTGATTGATTCATTGATTCCGGAAAACATGTTCCTCGAACCGATTAAAGGTTTTTGAAGAACATGTAGCATACGTATACGCTGAGATGACACAAGAAAGAAGCACGAACGCGACAACTTACATAGCAAGTTCTTCCACGAATACGCAAATTGGAAATATGGGTAGCTTCACGTGACGTGAGTGTTTAGAAACGAGGTGACCTTGACAAACTACTCACCATGCCTCAAGTCGAAGCGAGTGAGTAATTAATGCTGTTGTCGTACCAAACAAGTCATGAACGAACCAATATTAATAACTCTCATTGAATACTTAGGGCATTTACGCGACTAACTAAGTTCTCACACAGTGAAAGTACTAAACGGTATCGACGAGATGGATTCAGTTGATTTTTCAAAATTTGCAATACAATCACTGAAGAAAGCACAATTAGTCAACATAATTTCAGAATTTCCAAAAGACGTAATTTCAAAAAGACAAAAGAAATCGCCACCACAAGTTGTAGATTTTTGAAAAAAATTTTACGAGAAATATGGCGTTGGTAATTATTCAGAAAAATATTTTCAACTCCATACATTGCAGCGATCCGTGAACGAAAACATGACTTGTCATAATGCATTTTACTCGCAAAAACGAGCACTTTCCAACCATGTAACAATCAAATTGCATCTGAAATTTTCCAGAATCAAAAACTCAAAAAACGTGTATTTCCACCAGAAGGGTCTAATGGATTTTCTTGAAATTTTCACAGAAATTACTTCAAACCAAAACAAAATTATCGCGAAAGTTTCAGCTTGCCCTTATTTTCGTTTTTTTTTTAATCGAATTTACTGAATGAAATTAATTTAAAAAAAAAGGAATCAAAATCTCGAAACACCTGTATTTCTACCACAAGGGGCTGATGGATTTTCTTGAAATTTTCACAGAAATTACTTCAAACCAAAACAAAATTACCGCGAAAGTTTCAGCTTGCCCTTTTTCATTTTATTAGAATGTACAGGTTTTTCGAAATTTTAACTCTTTTTTTTTAAATAATTTCAGTTAGTACATTCGATTTAAAAAAAAAAATAAATAAGGGCAAGCTGAAACTTCCGCGGTAATTTTGTTTTGGTCTGAAGTAATTTCTGTGAAAATTTCAAGAAAATCCATCAGCCCCTTGTGGTAGAAATACAGGTTTTTCGAGATTTTAATTCTTTTTTTTTTTAATTAATTTCATTCAGTAAATTCGATTAAAAAAAAAAAGAAAAATAAGGGTAAGCTGAAACTTTCGCGATAATTTTATTCGCGTAGCACAAAAATACCATCTTTATTGCCCGAGGGGACAAAAAATATAGTATGCACCTTCGGCTAAACTCGGCCGGAAAAGTACGGCTTTACGCCCTAGGTGCATAATATACTATTTCTTCATACCTCGGTCGAAAGTACGTAGTTTCGGCCCTGATTTCACGGCAGAAAGTCTCACTTTTGTGCCGTGCTAAAACTACAGATGCGCCTTCGCCTCGGGCCCCCGGCGCGCAGTGCAGGAAATTCATACTTTCGGCCCTAGTAGTGTAATATACTATTTCTTCATACCTCGGTCGAAAGTACGTAGTTTCGGCCCTGATTTCACGGCAGAAAGTCTCACTTTTGTGCCGTGCTAAAACTACAGATGCGCCCTCTACAACAGCGGGAGTAAATTTTTTTCTCGTGCGCGCCGGTACGCGAGACTGCCACAACTGCCGTGATAGCCGACTACTTTCGCATCGTTAACCTATAAATGTATTATTGTTTTTTCGTGATATCGAGAGAGTTCTTCAATTTATTATCAATTAGATCTTTATTAGAGACTACACAATAAAATACAATGAGTGAAATTACATCGAGTGACGAATCTATGGTTATTTGTTCAAATTTATATTTTTCTTCTAGTGTAATTGTATTTTATGCCTGCCCCCGACCAGCAGCACTCGCTTCGCTCGTGCAGCAAATGTCGGGCAGGCATCTGAACAAGTATATGCATAATTAGCTATCGTACTTTCGACCGGCTATGAAGAAAAGAAGTATACACCACACGGGCCGAAAGTATGAAAGCCCTGAACTGCGCGCCGGGGGCCAGTGCAGGAAATTCATACTTTCGGCCCTAGTAGTGTAATATACTATTGAGCCCAGTGACGACTTTTATCGCCCACTGGTTTGAAATCATTCAAAATTGACAAAAAAAAATTAATAAATACAAATCGCGTCAATAACCGATATCTTTTTTGTGACCATGTATTGTAACGATTCGGGCTGACCCCCACCCCGTACGATTCAAACGGTCAACCCAACGTCCGAGCGCATGACGTCACTGCGCGCTGCGCTATTGTGATTCGCGCGCACCAGGATCCAGCCTTAGAATAATTGTAAGATTGAATATTTGTTACGTCCGGCCTACAGCCGACTTCACCTCTACCACTATCTGTAATCGCACTCTACTCATCCTATCCTCCAGTTTCGCCACTTTTTCTCACGCTGACCCGTTGCACACGGACCGTGTGACACGGTACTAGCAAGTGCAACGAGTCAGCAATCTTTGGATCCCCACCTTATACCGGCCGCCTCAAGCTCTCACCTCTCTTCCACATTTCGGACGCACTTCTAATCCAACTCTCCACCATTCCACATCTTTTCCTATTCGTAACGACTCTCTCTACAGTCATCCCTCATCCCTATCATACACAATTATCCTAACGCTACTTTCATACTGACATTTCATCCAGGCTCTTGTTTACTTTTGACCATCAATATACTATTTGAGTTTATACGCATACAATTCATATCTGTGTCATTTCATTCGCACGAACATCCTCACCACCGTCCCTGAGTAGGGTTATACCCACTTGTCGGAGGCTCGAATCCAGTATTATACGCATGGAGAGTAGAGACCAGGAGCATAAACTGCTGTATCAAATGTACGGCTGACTGAGGCTCATCAGACGTCACCGCTAGTGGCGCTGGTAGTCTCAGGCGTCCGCAGTCTGATCCGTATATACAATCGGTGGCGTGACGTCAGATAGCGTCGGTCAGCGTTTCTGGTAGGGTTATTATACTGCGAAACTGCGGACGCCTTGAGGAACCAGCGCCATCCTGCGGGGACGTCTCGCGAGTCGCGTTCCGTACGGCAGTTTATGCTCCTGGTCTCTACTCTCCATGATTATACGCAACAACTACGGATGCCAGGCTAGCATCGACAACTAGGGTTGGCCCGACATTACATATTTACCCTCGAATTGAATTACTGAACCGGTTAAATCCATCGAGCAATCGATTTAAATGATTGAGTATTTCATAACTGGGTCACTAGGTAAATTTGAATTCCATATTTAAAATGCTACTGTAAAGGGACTAGCCCGCGGTGACAACAAGCACGCGAAACTAGTTTAGGGTAGCACGGCCGTTTAAGTAAAGATTATCATCTTGTTGAACACCTGTTTTTGTCCATTTTCTTTTATTAGAATCCGATTTTCAGAATATAATTCATGTTTGAATTATTTATTGAGTCTTAATCTCGAGTCGTGCACTTTAACTATCCTAATTGTTTCCTTCATTGTGAATCTAGCGTTTGAACTTGGATATGAACTAAATCAATAAAGTCGAGCCATATTGTTGATATGACGCCTGACTTTTCGGCAGTTATGTTCTACCCTCATCAGAGGCTGTTTATTAATTGCGAACATACGATTTTGTGTACTTTTTTTATGTTCGTCCGAGTTTCCAAGACAAAACCCTTAAGCCGTTGGCCTGCAAATTAAGATTTTCAGAAAATCTGAATTTTTTAAATTGCTAATTTCAGAATTCCGACGGTGTGTATCGCCTGAACGGCTCTAGATTGGAACAATTCGAAGCGGGAAATCTATTTCCTTTCAAGCCCTTTGATTGCACATATTAAGAAAAACTCACTTTCTTTCCAATTTTAGAACTGCAGTGTACAAATTTATCAATTCCAATTTTTAAAAACGGTCATATTATTCGACTCAATTTCAAATTCTGAAAAAGAGCTGAATATGGTGTATCAGATATCCAAAATTTTAAGCTTACAGCCGGACGGCAGAGATTTTTCCTTTCTGTTTTCAATCTTTTTCCATAAGAAAAAGTATTAAAAAAAATTTGAAGCGGAAATTATTTTACTATAGATGGTTGCTGGAACATTTTCATCCTTTACACTGAATTTTCGGGTAGAAACATGAATAAATTTCACAAAAAAAAACCGCTTGCGAAAAATTAAAAAAAATGTTCAAAAAATCCGATGTGACGTATGAAAATATTACAGCAACCATCCATGGTAAAATGACTCCCGCTTCTGAATCTTTTCACGTTTTTTATAATCAAAAAAAGGCTTGACAAACAAGGAAGCAGAAAAAATCTCCTCACTCTGGCTATAAGCTTGAAAATTTTGATATCTGACATACGACTTTTCAAAATCGCTGCTTCTCAAAGCGAATACCACCTGTATAAAATAAGATAGGAAATAGGAAGATAAAATAATCGGTATATTGTATGTTCAATATACGATCACAGGATGCCATTTTACATTTTGTAATTCATTTAATAAATAACTGTTTTGTATTTTATATTTTAAATGCGTTGGGTCAAATCATTTACATTTTGCTATTTAAATCATATTTTGGAAAGCATTTGCTATTTTCTATTTTAAATGCCATCATTTTACCCAGCCCTGTTAAAATGAGAATCGTATGGCTCGAAAGGGGACACGAATTAAGAAGATTTGTCCCTATCACTGCTTCGGAGAAACTGACGCGAATTTGATTCTTTTAAATAGTCACCAATTCTTCCCCCGGAGGAAAAAACTCACCCTTTTGTCGAGAAGAAGGCAACCATGTGTGGGAGATTCCCTTCACGCTCCGTGACTTATGATTACACGGAATCGAAAATTCTCAAATGCCTGCGATTGTCGGGATAGGTATTACAGAGATCCGTGTGACATGGACTGATGATTCGCGACGTTAGATTATTGTATTAAATTACTTAATAAGTATTCAATACATTTCTCGGTTTATTCGGTTGATGTTGCAGTTAAAAATGCTTGTCGCTTAGCACACTCCAACGATTCTATATCGTCGTTTGTAACTCGGCGCTCAGACAGGCGGCAATGTGTGTGTACATTTGATAAACTCGTGAAGTGCAGCATCATTCACTTATTTTTCACTCTAACATCAACAGAATACAACGAGAAATGTATCAAACATTAAGTGAGTATTTGAACACATTAATCTAAGGCATTTTTAGCGAGCTCGGGTATCCCAACCCAAAAATACCTGAACCTACCCACAGCGTTTTGGCGACTTTGTTGTACCCGGGTATAGCCGTGACCTTAAACTTGGGTACGTACCTGATGCAACTCTAGTCAGAGGCAGGGTTCCTTTGGGTAGGTATATTACGGGTTCCAAGACACGCGAAATTTTTCATTTAGAATTCTGTAATATTCCTTCTACCATGAAACCTTCCAAAATGCCTTATTGCCTCATGGGCTGTGCTCGTGTATGCATGTATGTGTAACAAATTCGGCAAATCACGTGAAAAAGGAAGGCTACACAGAGTGTGTGGATGAAAGCGGATGTGCGCTCAGTGATAAAGCAGGCAAATTCGTATTTTACGAAATATCGAGTAAGTTGTGAAGATAAATCTCCAAAAATTATTGATACATGGCAGGAGGCATGGATACTCCTCACTATTTCCAGCAGTGTTTCAAATATACCGCTTTACCGAGGACTTTCAGACTGCACGCATTGTGGCGAGAGTCAACTAAGGTCGACCTCGAATATTTAGGTATAGTACCCAAATTAAGCTCCGCCCCTACCTGGAACCACCCGGGTATGTAATACCCGCTTGTCGCCAAAAATGCCTCTCATGTCGCTATTGGTCAATTTATATCAAACAAATCTCTGAAATACTTATCCCGATAATCACAGGTATTTGAGAATTTCCGATTTCGTGTAGTCTCAAGTCACGGGGCATGAAGGACATGCACTTTTCCCACACATGGTTGCATTCTTCGCGACAATAATAGCACACTGTGTGAGAAAGAGCTTTGTTTGTTTTCGGGGCCGGCGATTAATTGACGTCCGATCTTGTCCGTTGGCGGACGCACCAGGGATAGTATGTAAGTAATGTTCATCCATGCACTCCCCGTGGCTAACTTTATTTTATTAAGTTTTGCTTCCTTTTTACTTATATTTGATGTGCTCATGGCCGTCGAAGCAGTTGACAGGAAAAATCTCAAAAGCTCTGACATCAGATTCCCGCCGCTGATTCGCGAAGGATAAATAGATTCTACCTCAAAATGCATAATTCGTCTTAACCTACATGAATATTTGACATCCATCGAGTCGTAGATTGACTGCCGACGTATTCTGCGGCAGAAATCACTCGTTCTTTTGCGAAATTCGAGGTTAACGGATGACAGCGGCGAGAGATTACAGAAAGTATATTACACCACAAGGGCCGAAAGTTTAAATTCCTGCACTGCGCGTGATATGATGCCCTCGGCTTGGCCTCGGGCAATCCAGGGCCTTCAAACTTCTGCCCGCGTGGTAGATACTATTCTTCTTCATAGCCGTTCGAAAGTACGCGATTAATTGTAGCAATTGAATCGTTATTATTTATCCCAAAAGTTGAGATTATGAGTTCAAGTTCCTTGTCAATACCCGCGGCATTTGCAGCATGAGCGTCAGCAAGAGCTGCTGGCCGACGGCGGGCATTGACGACCAATATTTATCAATTGAATAAATTCGATTTCGTGAAAATTAACTGAAACAACCTGAATATTTTGCGACGTTTTTTTTTAAATTATATTCACAGTAACTGAGACAACTCGAATATGTTATGACTATAATTAACTAAGACAGCTTGAATGTCCCGAGTCAAAATTTAGCACCGATTTTAATACTCTCAGCATCCAGTACAACCTTTTTCAACCCTGCCTGAACCTCGAACTCCTATTTTAAACCTCCCAGCTCCCCATAATCGAAATTTAGCGCCGACTCTGGTACTCATAGCGTCCTGTCTGAACCTCGAACTCCTATTTCGAACTCCCAGCACACCACAATAGGAATTCAGCGCTCACTCCGGTACTCACAGCGTCCCTATGAACCTCTTTTAAGGGTGTTGCAGGGGTCCACATGGTGGGGGTATCGGCACAAACACATGTACACACCTACGAGTAAATTTCGCCCTCTAAATTCTCGTGAATAAAAGAATATTTCGAAAACCTGATACGTGGAAATGATTCCTTTTGTATAACTGTAGCGAATGATTGTTTGAGGTTAGTCACAAATGCGCCTGCGGTAATAATAAACTGTTAGTAAAATATGATGACACACGGATACACACACTGACACAAAAAACATGGCTGCCGGGCAGAACGACTGCGAACACATGTCGGTGTTATAGGGATTCCTGGCGCTCGAGGGTCATCGAAAATTATGTTATTCGCTGCAATATCACGGTAGAAATAGGTTAATTATCATCTCAAGTCTTGAAGCATTCTGAATTAGGAGAATTTAGGAGGCGAAAATTTCGAACCCGATAGATGGCACCACTATTGCCTCGCCGATGCAACTGCCAGAACCCATAGCCGACGACAAATTCTCGAGGGCCCCAGCCATTTCACTCACACAGTCACACATATTCACATCGACACGACGTACGCCTCGCGGATTTGAGGCTTGTGCGACAGCGTTATACGAACGTGCTCCGGATTGAAATATTTTGGTATCCGAGCAGATCCCGTTTGGAATTCATAATCATTATTAATTTGTTATAATAAATACTCGAAGACAACATTATGTGACGTTCCAAGTAAAATATTAACAACTAATTATGTCTAAAATGAATTACACCCAACATTGAATTTCCACATTATATGTGGCAAACTCCGATTGAAAATTCCATTTTATGTTCTGGCTCACTGCATGGTTTATGTAGGGATGGTTAAAGATAAAGATAAAATTAATTAAATTGGTTGAAAATTATAAAACAGTAAATCAGAGCAGTCCCATTGAAACCTCTGGATATAATATTATTTCTACAAGATCGTTATACTAGTTTCAGGTACGTCCACCAGATTCGAGCCTGCCGAGCCCAGAAATGGTTCTCCGCCACTGTGAAATAGCCTTCGTTACCCATGTCGTTGGATTCAACAGACTCCTTGCGTTGACTATAGATCTTCAAACTGGCAGAGCTTATTTCAAATGAGGCGACATTAGTAGTGAGGGAATGACATTTGAAGAATGGCTCTCAACTCCAAAAAACGTTTCGTTTGTTTCTTTGTTAAATGATTTGATGTAATCTTTTGCTCTTCAATATTGGAAAAATCTATGTTCAGAGACAAATCAGAGAATAAATCAAAGAAATAAAATTGAGATTTCACTTCCTCAATACTTTTGTTGCTTCATTTGAAATGAGCTTTGCCACTTTGAAGATCTATGGTCAACGCAAGGAGTCTGTTGAATTCAACGACATGGGTAACGAAGGCTATTTCACAGTGGTGGAGCACCATTTCTGGGCTCGGCAGGCTCGAATCTGGTGGACGTCCCTGAAGCTAGTACAACGATCTTGATTTTAGAGTAAGATTATATCCAGAGGTTTCAATGGGACTGCTCTGATTTGCTGTTTTATAATTCTCAACCAATTTAATTAATTTTTCTAGTGCGTACCCAAAAATTATGTATTCTGAGCTGTCTGTACTTGTGTAATATATATTCTTCAGCCGGCTTACTCACATATCTGTACTACTATATCGTATTCTAGCAAAGCAAAGTCAATCTGACGAAGAAAAACAAAATATTGTCACCCCCGTAGAATATTCATCTGCCGCTGGATATTACTATTGGGTGGGGCTCGCCAAGAGAATGTGGGCCTATGCGATGAAACTACGTATCAGGGGCTCTATATTTTGGGCCAAGGAAACACCTCTGCAAGTTTGAGTAAAATCTGTGATCTATTCATGTAAATTCGAAATAATAGAAGTCGCTTACATAATTATGTTTCACATAATTTCACAAAACGACAAGGAAAGCGAAGCTGGAAACTAAGAACTCCGATATGCGATAGTCTTCCAGAGACCAAGACTTTAGCTATTAAATGTTCCATGTGTCTCAAAAGTCGTCCAAAGAGCCCCACATTCACAGACCTCATTCTAAATGGCTTGAAATTTTGGATATCATTTCTTGTTTGTTACTGATTATATTCTTTGTGATATTAGGCAGAAAGAATCTCTCGTACCCATAATTATGGTCTGCGGAGGCATATTGTATCAGTTTGTAGTTTTGTCGAATGCCCAAAAGCTGACTGAAACAGTTTGAACTAGATTGCACAATTAACTCGATCGAATATTCGAGTTCGATTGGGTTTCTCCAACTATTAGCCAAATTATGAGAGAAGAGGAGAGAATGTTGAAGGGTAGTAAGAAAATAGATTCACTCCAATTTGGCATAACATAATATATTTTACAAAAATTTGTATTTTATTTTTAGACGGGGCTGCGAGGCTTACTACGACAGCCCGTCATCTACCAGTAATAGAACTTATTTGTAGTACTGGTAGATGACGGGTGCCTTCCCCCCTCTGTTCCTGCGGCGACGGCGGCCACGTCCAGCCCGAACACCACCCCGCCCACCACCATCCTGTTGTTGTTGTTGTTGTTGTTGTTGTTGTTGTTGCTGCTGCGCCTGTGGTGGCCACTCTTGTTGGTGGTCCAGCTGCGGCGGCTGTTGCTGTTGCAGAAACTGTTGCTGCAGCAGTTGCTGCTGGAACAATTGATGCTGCTGCTGCTGCGGTACCTGCAGCAGCTGTTGCTGCAATTGTTGCTGCAGCAAGTGCTGCTGCTGTTGCTGCACAGCAACAGTCGCCTGCAGGCTGGCCACCTCCGCTTGCAGCAGCGCTATCTTTTCCTCCTGTAAATAACCATATGAGTTAATATGACTGAGAAGAGTTGAAGCAGAGTAAGAAATGAAATGAGTGACTTGGAGACTACTTACATTTTCAGGTGGTGGTGGTGGTGGTGGTGGTGGGGGCGGTGGTGGTACCAGCGGTGGCACTGCCGCAGGATTATGTGTGGCCACCGTCGCCACCCTCGCAGCATCCCGTATTAGGGGCCTACGCCTTCCGTTTTTTTCTGGAACAAAAGACTACTTTGTTAATTGACCCTGTCTGATAGATTTCAATCGGCATTCTGTGCTACGGATGCAACTTCGACACAAACCACACTCCAGCAAACGACAATTTGTTTGCTGCACTTTCGAATAGTACAATTATTCAAGTCTTATTTTCGAAACCTGCCAACTAGCTTTACAAAATTCCAGCATTATGTGAAGTATAAAGTGAATACGAAATCTTATCATGGTTCAGAGACTTGTAGGATTTCAGGTCGAATACTAACCCTGAATTCCTATCCGAGAATCGCACATTATAAATAATGCACGCGAACACTGACGAAATTGTCAGTAATTTGAGGTTGGATTTTAAAAACCAGATGAAATAGAGGCGAGGTCGTTTGAAAATGTGAGAATGTAACGCCATACCCGGGAAATTCGAATCATTTATCTCCAGAAAGGCAATAGACGTCGTGGTTTCACTCGTGGTTTCATGAAAATAATTTGTGAAAATATTACGAGTACTTACCCGACATGTTGCCTCGGCGCGTGCGGAAATTCAAATGGCATCGGTTGACTGTTCCCGCCGCTTCGACAACGTGCGCTGAGCGTAGTTGCAGCGGCTGTCAACTCAATTTTCACACCGGATGTGGACCCCGGGTCAGCCGGCGTAAAAAGTTCAGCTGAGAGTCACTGTCAACTTCAGTTCCGCTTTCTGATTCCCACGTGTTCACACTTTACACTCGCGATTTCTGTTCGAAAGTACTTGTCGGGTCGTAGCTCGCAGTATATTGACGGAATCGTTTTATCCTAAACTTGTTAGTTGAACGTTTCAAGTGTAAATTGTACCCGAGCGAAAATGAAAAAAGGTACGGATAAAAAAAGTCGTAAGTATTGGGTGTCTTCAAAACCTCCGAGCAGGAAGAAAAAGTACGCTAAACTCAGGGCAAAAAAAACGCGAATCGGAATCGCAGATGAGCTGCTCCCTGCAGACCCCGAGATAACGGCTACTTTGGATGGTGTGGATCTACCTACTGCAACATCTGCTACAGGGAATGCTGAGGCAGCCAAAGCTCCGGTGACAGCGGATTACCAACACGAACATACCACCATTGCTGAACGAATAACTATGGATTTTATGGACGGTATCGAAAGCGAATTCTCTGACGACGAAGCAGAAAGTTACCCAGCAGGCAAAGAGACATTAGATATACCCGATACTAACGTAGAAATGTCAGATGCTGTGAGTTCGGCTAGCAGTTTACCGGATCTTATCGTTGAACGAGTACCTCAAGCGAAGGAAGGGGAGGTCGAACATCCAGGAACTCGTCACGTAGTGGATTTTGGACATGTGTTTGCTGAGTTACATCGTAGATTTGATCACCATGATGTTGTCTACCGATGCTCGCTCGACTCCGTACAAATAGTGTCATCTATGCGCTTCGGATTGAAAACCAAATTTATCTTCAAGTGTGGCGTATGTTCAAAAGAAGAGCATATTATGTCCGAACCTGACGAATCCAGTATGCTGTCAGTAAATGAGAGTGCAGTAGCTGGAGCCGTTTCCATAGGTATCGGTTACTCGCAAGCACAGGAAATGTTCAACGCGATCAACGTACCGTTCATGACGCAGGACACTTATCAACGATACCACGATAGGGTCACCTCCGGATTCGAGAAAGCTGCTGAGGAAGAAATGAGAGCAGCCGGCGAAGAAGAAAAAAGGCTTGCGATAGAGCGTGGCGATGTGAAAAACGGGGTGCCACACATCCCGGTAGTGGCAGATGGAAGCTGGATGAAAAGGTCATATAGATCTGGAACATATAACTCCCCATCTGGCCTCGGCATCATCGTGGGCTACCATACGAACAAGGTATTGTTCGCTGCAGTGCGCAATAGATACTGCACAATTTGTTCCCTGGCAGAACAGAAAAAAGAATCTCCCAAAGAGCATACCTGCTTCAAAAACTGGGGGAGTAATCAAAGTTCTTCGAGCATGGAAAGTAGTGCCATAGCCGAAGGCTTCCAGAATAGTGTCAAAATTCACGGGCTAGTCTACTCGTCACTCATAGCAGATGGTGACAGCAGTGTCTACAAACGAATCCTTGATTGTAACCCATACGTCGATACGTACGTCAAAAAGCTCGAATGCACAAACCACCTGTTGCGAAACCTCTGCACAAAAATCAAGGACGTGGCAAAAACTAAACTAAAAGCTGATTCGAAATCCAAAATCAAAGAGCTTTCAACGTCAAAGAAAACCATCGGAGAATGGAGAAAAGTCGTCGAAGGCAGTACTTTGAGGATTCGAATAGCTGTTGTCAAAGCAAGTAGTTACCGCAAGGCAGAAGAAGTTCCTCAGTCTGATAAAGTAGACCGTCTTCGAAAGGATTTGGTTAATATTCCTAGTCACATTTTCGGCGAGCACAAAAAGTGTGCCGAATTGGGCTACTTCTGCGATGGCACTCCAAAAGATGGCGAAGAAAATGCTGTACCGATTCTGACAGAGCTAGACCTCTATGGCAGAATTTGCGAAGCTATTACTCAACTGAGTTGGCACGCCGAGAGTCTGTTGTACAACGTCACAAGTAACATCGCTGAAAACTACAACGCCATTGTCAGCAAGTTCGTCGGTGGAAAGCGCGTTCACTTCGGGAAAAGGAACTCCTATAATGCTCGAGTAGCTGGCTCCGTCGTGCAGTTCAACTCACAGGCGTCATACGCAAAGTTGAGTGCTGCAATGGGCAAGTCGCCAACTGTACTGGTGCAACAGATGCAGGCAAAGCGAAAGGGATATAACCTGAAACGGCTGGCGAGGGCTCGAGACAAGAAGAAAGAACCTCGACAAAGATCGTCGACTCCAGGTCCCTCTGGAAAGTCGAAGCCCAATTCTAACCTGGACTACGGTCAGAATTGCAACGCGCCTGACATCTCTGAGGCGGAGTTCGAAGCGCAAAGCGAGTTGCACTTTCGATTGCTAGCTGAACAGCAGGAAAATCGAGATCTCATCGAAGCGCGCACGAGACGTCAAGCTCATGACGGAGAATGGAGGCTTCTGCGAAAGAAGTTGCTTACGGCTTCAAATTTTGGAAAAGTTTGTCGCATGAGGCCTACTACACCTTCGGCGAACACAGTGAAGGCCATTGTGTATCCGCAAGAGCTCGGTCTTCCTGCCCTGGAGTACGGCAAGCAGAGTGAAGCAAAAGCTCGTCAGCAATTCGAAGCAGAAAATAGGCTGCAGGTTGTCGAGTGTGGTCTCTTTATAGATTCCGAACATTCCTACTTAGCAGCGACCCCGGATGGCTTGATAGACGACGATGGCATTGTTGAAATCAAATGCCCGTTCAGTGCGAGAGACGTCACTCCAGAACAAGCGATGGAGCAGGGGCTTGGAGGTGTCAACAGGATCTACAACAAAAGCAACCTGGATCGGATGAATGAAAACCATCCGTACTTCTACCAGGTCCAAGGGCAACTGCATATCTCACAAAGAGAATATTGCGCCTTCGTCCTATGGACGCCAGAAGGTATGAAAACAGTCAAAGTCCTCAGAGACGATATCTTCTGGCGAAACAAAATGTTGCCTCACCTTGCTAGATTTTATGAGTTTTGCATGCTGCCAGAAATAATTAACAGTAGAAAAAACAGAAATATGCCACTCCGAGAACCGCAGTACATAGTCGATGCACTAAACAAAAAGAAAAAAAATTAAAATCATGTTTGTACAGACAAACCTTAAGATGAATGTGTCTGAAAAAGTATTGTGAGGTCGTCGTTTTTTGTATCATATTAGAAAAATGTATACAAAAAGAGAACGTCGAATTCATAGCTCTCCTAATCCTACTGAGAGTTCAGGGTGGACTATCCTAGCTATTGTAGTATTGCAGGGATAGCCATGATACATAAGAACTTGGAGCTGTGGGTTTGGCTGAAGTTCTTGTACGACCTCACAATATGAAAAAAGTCAGTTGAGTTTAACTTTCTCGAAAGCAAATAATTAGAATTGTAATGTCAAACACATTTGACAGATGGCGATCCATTTGAGCTCACTCAAATGCGACGCTATCTCCCTGTAATACGACCGTTCAGCTAGGAATGGTTCTCCCTGTACTCTCAGGTAGGATTAGGATGATCAACTGACGCACATTCATTCTATACTTTATCCGTTTTTTTATCAGATCAGAAATTATGTCATACATCGTGGTATCTTTCATCTTCATTAATTTGCATCCTGCCAGTTGATTGCATCTTTGAAACGGCATGCGAGGCATGATTATTTTATCTAGTTTTTCAGTACGACTTCGAGCTTGAAGTTTGTACAAAGATAGTCCGTGCAATCGATTCACATTTACTTGTGGTCAGGCGACACATTTGAGGTGTCTGACAAAAGTAAGTTTGCTTCGATTGATACGTATGCACTAGCAACTACCTGATTGGGCATCATGTTCACAGTTTTCTATACGTATGTATATGCATGCTAGAATGGAAATTTCGTGTGAAGACCTATATTCAAAGTGAAGATATGTAAATTAAATAACTTATGAGCTATGCTTTCATTACAGAAACAGTTAACGATGCTGCGACTCACAATCAACTAGATGATGAAAGAGATTACAACAAATCTGGTCTAGCCGAAGAGAACCATGACAAGTTACAGAACTACTACACACGGAGCATCCAAAGAAAAAATACCAGTTTCCAACTGCCTTGAAGTAATCGAACTGTCCTTCATAACAAACAGATACAGAGGGATCTGATATAATTTCAAACTACGTATTTTCGATAGGTTAGTATAAAAGACTCATATTACAGCCATACGTATGCGTTTTCATCAGACTGTTGAGATTTTATCAAACAATTGTGAAAACTATTTTCACAGTGATTGTCTCAGTTTGAAAATAACTGGTTCGATGCTTTCAAAATTGATTTAGAAATAAAAATCTCTTCAATCTACACCGATATGAATTGATCGTATCTTAGGTAATGCAAAGTCAAGTTGCTAAAAATAATGTATGTATCATTCCTATTTTACAGATGTACCTACAATTGTCACTGGACGATCGGAATCATGCTGCCTGGATTATGAACTCAAAATTCGAGCAACAATTTATTCTTGTAGCTAGTGGAAGTTAGTCGAAGAACCATATCACTAAAGAATGTTGTGCTCCATAATGCCAGTATCCATAACAGTGTTGTCCATCATTCACGTAATTTTATACACGTCAGTCATCTCAGATATCTCTATTCGGAATGCATCCTGCGGTGCTTGATCTTTCAGGAATTGTGATTCTCACAATCTTTCAGCTATTATGGATTTGACGTTATTTTATTTGTCGCTCGCATACTGAAGGCGAATAATCTTACATCCCATAAAGATAATTCCGAAGTCGAAGTTCTGGATAAGTCATCTAATGTGAGAGAGTTTCTGTCAAAATTATCTCATCCCCAGCTAACAATAAGTTATGGAACTAGTTATCGTGAACAACTGTAATGAACAATATTCACGAAAAATCTTGGTATCCCACACATAAATAATTAAGTAAAATTCGTGTCTGTTATGATTTATGATTATGTTAGTTAAGAACAGTGTTGGGCGTTTTTTTATTTAATTACTTTCTAATTACAAAATACAAATGTATTTAGTATCGAAAAAAGTCCTAAATACAAAATACATGTGTAATTTGTATTTAGAAGATTTTTCGATACTAAATACAATTGTATTTTGTATTTAGAAAGTAATTAATTACCAAAAGTATTTAATTACGCCCAACACTGGTTAAGAAAATCTCATGCATTATAGAGTGTATCCTTTCAGTCAATCGGATAATGTAAATTATCCAGAAACAAATATGTTCAGGTGGATAAACTTACGAAATTATATTAGCGTATTAATTCAATCAGTACCTACAAACATTGCAACCATTTTAATACCTTCAATATTTATCGATATGATAAAACATTCGAACCGAGCATTATACCATAATAACTCACCGCCCACAATTCTGCCGTTTACTGTACTTCCTAAATAAATTCAATAAAAATATGTTGATAACGAAAAATACGTGATTTTAGTATTGTGAAATACATGAGAGTTGAACTTTATCAATCATTCATAATTTGTGAGAAATTGAACAAAATGCTGGGGCCCACTCAATAGCACCCGTGTTACGTATGAATTCGTCCCTGGCGGCGTAGTTCGAAAAACTGACACGCTGACCGCGCTGGGGTCGATTCGAAAAATGGCCGCTGCCCTGCAACACCCTTAACACTGTTGAACCTCGAGCTTCCATTGAGGACCTCCCAAGTCTTCCACAGTCATAATTTAGGGCTTATTTTGATACTCGTAGAGTCCGGCCAAGAATCAGAATTTTGCGCTGACTCTCATAATTCACCAGTGTT
Organism: Ametastegia equiseti; assembly: GCA_963989295.1. Taxonomy (NCBI): domain Eukaryota; kingdom Metazoa; phylum Arthropoda; class Insecta; order Hymenoptera; family Tenthredinidae; genus Ametastegia; species Ametastegia equiseti. The sequence goes on from OZ022390.1 coordinate 3,338,454, forward strand.
GTTTGCTGAATTTTCAACCCGGAACAAAATGGTAATAGTCATTTAAAACTCCAACCTGGTGAAATTATATCTAATTATACATATGGGAAATTCCATGCCGTTTCAACCTGGGTTTGACCCTTCACCCCACGGATTTCGCTAGTGATTTTTTACATGATTGTTCCTACTTCGAAAAGCACTAATTTTTTTTCCAGATTTTTGCGACTTCATTCGAAATTTCTAGAATTTTTGAAAACCGTCAGATTGATCGACACAATTTCAAATTCTGAAAAAATTCTCAAAAATCAAGTGTCAAATATCAAAATTTTTGAGCGTATAGCTGAAGTGGGCAGATGTTTCCTTCTTACTGTTTTCAAGCTTTTTTCGAAAAAAAAACGTGGAAAAACCTAGAAGCGGGAGTTATTTTACTATGGATGGTTGCTGAAACATTTTCATATGTCACACTGGATTTTTTAGACCCGAAAAAAAATATCTTTCAAAAAACAAAAAATTTTTGAAAATTACAAAAAAAAAAAAAAATTAAAAATCAAACAACTCGCGAAAATTCTGAAAATTCTTTCAAAAAATCCGGTTTGACATTTGAAAATATTCCAGTAGCCATCCGCAGTAAAATGACTCCCGGTGCTGATTTTTCGAATGTTTTTTTCCGGAAAAAGCTTAAAAACAGTAAGAAGGAAACATCTGCCCACTTCGGCTGTACGCTTGAAAATTTCGTCATTTGACACTTGATTTTTGAGAATTTTTTCAGAGTTTAAATTGTGTCGATCAATATGACGGTTTTCAAAAATTCTAGAAATTTTAAATTGAGTCGCAAAAATCTGAACAAAAAAAATTAGTGCTTTTCGAAGTATGAACAATCATATAAAAAATCACGAACGAAATCCGTGAGGTGAAGGGTCAAACCCAGGTTGAAACGGCATGGAATTCCCCATGTACAACATAATTCTGACGAATTAACAATATTTGTAAATATTGTTGTATATATTCATTTCACGTCTTGTATAATGATTCGATAAAATGTTGTCCATAGATGAAGATGTATCGAATCGCATAGATGAAATTGTATCGAATTAAAACCGCATCATTCGATAGAATTTTTTTGATTATACGAAACATTTTTTACCGGGATTACAATGATGAAGAGAGAGGTTTGCGAGGTTCTCGCGGAATCCTTTTTTAACCCTCACATGCACCAGATGCGTAACCATGCGGTGAGGTGTGGCGAGGGTTTCGTGAGGTTCTCACGAGAACTTTATTTGACCCTAGAATACTGCATTTATTTCGGTATCTACGAGTTTTAGGCGCTAAAGAGGGTTTCAATTTCTATCCAAAATGAACCTCTTTAGGTCCTCAAAGAACCGCCCAACGGTAACAATTTGAGGCTCTAATGAGGCGCTAAATTTCGACTCGGGGTGTCTCAGTTAATTTTAATGACAAACTAATTTATTGAGATAATGATGAATTATTGACTGGCGATACCCGCGGCATTTGCAGCACGAGCGCCAGCGAGGAGGATATGTTCATATTGTTACATCCCACGTCATGTAACGTGTTGTCTTACCACATTTCAACTATTCTGAAACCTCCTCAGAATTATATCGGTGGCCTGACAACAAGGCTTATAGTTATAGATTAGTTATCGGGTTAGGCAAAAGAACCGATACCAATACCAGGATGATACGCCATAGCTATAATGGAATCTCAGTCTGTGAGTCGCAATGCAACTTGATATTCAGACATACACCTATTCACATATCCGGCCAAAAGAGCGTACAAGTCACGTACGGCCAGCGACTAGAGTTTTGCTGAGGCTGAATTTTGAGTTTAGCCTCTGTTCAACAAGAGTTACGCCGACCCATAGGCCGAGATTCACGTTATTAGCATAAGTGAGGCGACCATAGGTAGCAACCGCAGAACTGTCACGGGAGAATAAGCGTCTTATGACGAACGGTCTATCCAATGGCAGAGTAGCATTAGAGTAATTAGTTTCTCAAGTCGCCAGTTCCACTGGATCCGAATCACTGCGCGCGAACTGAGCTAAAGGCGCGTGCAAGATCAGCAATTTGAACATCCAACACCTCACAGGATAGGATGCATTCCTCATGGCATTCGTTCGTCAAGTCGCATAGAGCGTGAACGTGTGACCGAGGTTCAGCAGACGAGCAAAGGTGATAGTGAATCGTAAAGTTCTGCCTATAGACTCAGTGATCTCGTTAATCATCAAAGCTGCACCTAATTTGAGTGAGACAAACTCAGTTGTGCTCGTAATCGCGCGGAGTGATTTAGAGACGCATTATCAGTTCCAACTCAAACCCAAAATTAATTGTATTCGACTAGTGTAATCTCAATTTAAATCAATCCATAATCTAAGTAATAGAAATCGATGTGCATCCTGTAGTGTATAATTACGTCATTGGATATACTACCCAGGGCTGAGTAAAGTACCATCTATCATATGATTCGCCATTCTGCAGCATCTGGTTATTCCTCCAGATCTTTAGCGATATTTAATTGTTCCTTTTATGTCTTCCGACTATCTGAAGCGTTAACAGGATCGAAGGATTATATTCCTACAGACTCATGAGGAGTATTCTATTATTTGGTATCGGTTCCTTTTCATTTGTCATTTGGGTTAGTTTGTAGTCATATTCACATACATATCGTTCATCCGACGTTCAAGCCAATCTGGATCTTAAGGTCGTGCGTCAGTCGATTTGGCCCCGCCCCCCTTCTTGCTGATTATCAAGTGTGGACATGGCTCACTATTTCGACTATTATCAAAGCCTACGCTTCACTGACACAAATATGATAGGGCATGCACCCTGTAATATGGAATACCGAACATATGTATGCGAAAATATGTTGATTTTAGACAACGATGAGGTCTCAATTTGTATTCCCGTAAAGCTTTGACAACTAGCGATTTCGAGAATAGCGCGAGGCCATTATTATTTCTCTTAGTTCGTCATTCTCCGCGAGACGGAGCTCAGCTCGCGAAACTCACGTCGTGATTGATGGAATGGTTCATACAATTCCGTCATTTTCCGAGAGATGGAGCTCAGCGCACGAAACTGAAGTCGGGATCGGTGGCGATGAACTATTCCACCAATCACGACGTGAGTTTCGCGAGCTAAGGTCCGTCTCGCGGAGAATGACGAACTAAGAGAAATAATAATGGCCTCGCGCTATTCTCGAAATCGCTAGTTGTCAAAGCTTTACGGGAATACAAATTGAGACTTCATCGTTCCGTAAAATCAACATATTTTCGCATACATATGTCCGGTATCCCATATTACACGGTGCATGCCCTATCATATTTGTGTCAGTGAAGCGTAGGCTTTGATAATAGTCGAAATAGTGAGCCATGTCCACACTTGATAATCAGCAAGAAGGGGGGGGGGGGGGGGGGGGGGGGGGCCAAATCGACTGAGGCACCGGCTTAACCATCCGCTTGTCAAAATATACGTTAGTTTTACCAGATATTTATTCCAGAGTCATTCATTTCGATTTCCCTTTTGTCCATCCCACTTTTTCGCTAATCACTTATTAGTTTTCTTAGTCCAGTCCGGGCAAGGCAATGTAGAACTCATTCCTTCCGAATTTTAGGGTCTACATTATCATTAGTATTATTATTTATCATGTATATGGCGTGAACCATACAGTAGCGCCGCTCGGCTACAACCTCACGTCACAATATTCAGAGACTTATACGGAGTAACCTCCGTCACTCACTAACTTCCCTCCCTCATTGCTTGACTTTTGTCCCGGAACACAGATGGCGCGCGGTACGTTTCAGCAGGGAGTGAAAGACCGACTTTCCTTTGCCAAATCAGGGACGGAAATGCGTACTTTCGACCGAGGTATAAAGAAATAGTACATTTCGTCACAACTACGGAATAGTACATTACGCAACTAGTGTGGAAAGTAGGTGATTCTCGCACGAGTGTGAGGGTTGTCGCCCGAGCGAAGCGAGGGTGACAATCACATGAGTGCGAGATATACCTATTCCACACGTGTTGCGTATACTATTTTTCCTAACAGCGTGGTGCGGAAGACACTATTTTCGTGGACGCATTTCCATGTGGAACACACTACTGTTCCAGGCGCTTCATTTCCGTGCGCGAAAGTAACTTTCGCACACGGAAAGTTACTTTCGCGCACGGAAATGAAGCGTGCGGGAAAGTGGTGTTTTCCGCACGGAAATGCGTGCGCGAAAGTAGTGTTTTCCGCACGCTGTTAGGAAAAGGCTTTTTTGGCGAAACGAGAGGTTTATGGCACGAGCCGAAGGCGAGTGCTGTAACGAGTTGAGCCAAAAAGCCTTTACGCATGAGTAACGATCAATATTTTTCATCACGAAAGCCGGAAAATCGCGACGAAGTTGCGATTTTGAGGTTAGAGTGATGAAAACATGTTTGTCGATCTTCTTTTGTCAACTGCATCGCGCCCCATAGGCACATGACAGACGCGTAGAAAGGAGACAAAACTTGAAAAAAAAAAGAATTTAGCCATGGGGTTGGACCTTCACATATCGATGGACTAATATTCATCAAATGGGCGTCAGCGCTAATACAATTTTTGTTCTGCGGATATATGCCCACAAGGTTTCACATTACATGAATAAGATTTTGCCACAAGAAAAACGGAATTTTTTCGTGGCGCTTACGCCCCTATATTATTAGTCTATCGGTATATATATATTGCAACTTTGCGTTAATCCTTGATCATAGATCGTCAGGATTTTGCCAAGCTGTGAGTTCAAGTTCTCTGGTATTCGATTTTATTTTGATTTAGTCGAAATATGTAGAAACAATGATGAACTGCGCTTGGTCCAATTTTGATGCTAGCCTGTGGAAAAGAAAGAGGGTGTGGCAGATCTGGGTGTCTGGTACACCAATACTGCACTTGCGGAGAGAAAAATTGAGGGGCTGCGTGGAATAAGGGCCTAACTTGAGTTGGGCCCTTATTTCGCCAAACAGTGGAAATTTAATAGTAAGTCATAAGCTACCTATAGTCAAAGTATGAGAAGCTTTCAACTTTCTTTTCCTTTTGAAATCGGCGTGTTTCTCAAAAGAAGGGCCTAATTCGCATTAGGCCCTTTTTATATGAATCGAAGTATTTCATTGCGTGGTTCGCTTGTAATTTTCTATCTTTGAATAAATTTTTCCTACGGAGTCTGCGGAAAGCGATCAAGGAGCCGAAGCCCGTTGCTTCTACAGGTATAAAAGGTGAAGAAGTGAAGGATATAAAACCGTTAATGAAGTTTTCACCAAACAATGTGCAAAAATGGTTTGATGAGTATGTTTTTTTTTTTTTTTTTTCCAAAAATAGACGCAGAAGATGAAGGGTCAGTGTTCAGATTCTATGTCCAGCGATTGATCTGAAGTGTATCTACCAGCTTTTTGTTACAAAATATAAAACATATTGTTACAAACGATGAAATTAGCCGTGTAATCAAACCACCACTCGACCCAGAAGCCAGATTAGACATAGGACTGATAAACTATCAGATATGAAATAATAAAAGAATGCTTATAGTAACTCAACCTATGTTTGATAAACAGTCCTGCTCCAGACGTAAAACTGAGCACTTTCCCATTTGAAAATACAACCAATTCATTGATCCAATTTATTCGTACCTTTCATTTGGCCTTATTCCGCTCAGGGACTTACTGCCTTCCCTTTTCCTGTTGTCAATCCGGCAACAATATATAATAATGATCGATAATTTTACCTTCTATCTTCTTATACCTTTCTATTCTACTACATTCTGAAATTTATTATGCTAATATCAACATATGTACAAGAATGACCCAATTTTAATTATATTTGTAAGAAGGGCCTAACTTTGTCTGATATTTGGAAAAAGGACCTAACTCCGTATGATATTTGCAAAAAAGGCCTAACTTCGTATGATATATCCAAAAAGGGCTCAAGTTCGGGTGATATTTGCAAAAAGAACTTAACTTCAGAATCATGAAGAGCCTAACTAAATATTACCGTTGAAACTCGTTATTAAAATATAATGGTTTTTGTGCGTCAATATGCATGTAAAGAAAGGACATAAATGTCTTTCTTCAGAGAGATAAGTAGAGATCTACCTGTACGGTAGGCACCCCGCCATGAAAAGCCCGACGAAAGGAGACCTACCTAGACGATAGAGAAAATAAACATTACCTAGAAAAACCTAGAGAGAGTAACCACGTGGGAGATAATTAAAGATTAAAAATAATAATTCGTTATAGAAGAATAAACTTTAATGTTGTTTCTTATGTTACAGGTAGGAATGATAGATGAGAAAGAGACTGTATAGAAAACAATACTCTAAGGAAATAAATTATCTTATGTTACAGAAACCCAATACTGTTTATTCGGCTGTAACAACCCCTTTTACAGAAAGATTAACATTATATGCAAATAGTAATGAAATGTAATTTGTGTATTAAATGTACAACTATATATTATATAGGTGTATAATTGATATAACTAATATAATATGCAGGTTTTTATAATTTTTCTTCTTGACTCAATGCAGAGTACAATATTTACATCATGCAAGTGGATGAGAGTTATTTCTTTTGACATCGCGATTGTTTTCATGTATTATTCAGGTCAATATTTCCGTATCAAGATGTTCGATTTTGGAAGTAGGGCCTAACTAATTTTTTTGATGAAGCTATGAATTTTTTGGTACTTGATGTAATTGCAAAAATTGGTTATGTCTGAGTGAGGATTATCTATTTCTTGCTATCTCAGAGATTGGTTGTATTCGATCACTCACTCGTCACATACGATACCGTTTTTTTTTTGGTTTTTCTTGAAATCATCATTTTCGCATTAGGCCCTTATTCCACGCAGCCCCTCATATTCATATCCGAGTGGATAAATCACTAGTACTGCAATTTTGTTAGGAAGTCACAGATACGAGTGAATAGACCACCAGTACTGCATTTATCATAGGACGTCACAGATCCGAGTATGGATAGACCAGTAGTACTGCATTTATGATAGGGAAGAGCAGATCCGAGCGGATAATCCAACTAGTACTGCATCTAGAGGTTAGGTGGTGAGGTTTTGACGTTCATCTAATTACGACTTTTTCTAACTACTGAAATGATGTTCAGATGAGGAAACAGAATTTCTTTTAAACTTAACTTTTAATGTGTTAAATGTGAAAATAACAAAATTACAAAATCATAATGCGAAAACAATAATAATTGAGGGGCTGCGTGGAATAAGGGCCTAATTCGAAAATGATGATTTCAAGAAAAACAAAAAAAAACGGTATCGTATGTGACGAGTGAGTGATCGAATATAACCAATCTCTGGGATAGCAAGAAATAGATAATCCTCACTCAGACATAACCAATTTTTGCAATTACATCAAACAACAAAAAATTTATAGCTTTTTCAAAAAAATTAGTTAGGCCCTTTTTCCAAAATCGAACATCTTGATACGAAAATATTGACCTAAATAATACATGAAAAAAACCGCGATGTCAAAAGAAATAACTCTCATCCACTTGCATGATGTAAATATTGTACTCTGCATTGAGTCAAGAAGAAAAATTATAAAAATCTGCACATTATATTAGTTATATCAATTATACACCTATATAATATATAGTTGTACATTTAATACACAAATTACATTATTATTCATTACTATTTGCATATTGACGCACAAAAACCATTAAATTTTAATAACGAGTTTCAACGGTAATATTTAGTTAGGCTCTTCATGATTCTGAAGTTAAGCCCTTTTTGCAAATGTCACCCGAACTTGAGCCCTTTTTGGATATATCATACGAAGTTCGGCCTTTTTTGCAAATATCATACGGAGTTAGGTCCTTTTTCCAAATATCAGACAAAGTTAGGCCCTTCTTACAAATATAATAGAAATTAGGTCATTCTTGTACACTTCCTTTAATTGATTCTGAGCCGGAAGTGTTCTTTCGACAAACGATTTAGGTTGGTACCAAATGTCGGCAGCGCCCCTACAGGCCAGCCGTGAAGCAAGTTCTAGCTGTCATCGGTATAACCATAACACACGACGATCATACAGAACCTCGAAATGCGAACGCGGAAGAAGCATAGACTTCCCTTAGTGCAATTATACACTTGCAGAATCAGTCTTCAAGTAAAACTTCAGATATTATTCTCGTTTTTCGCCGCCTCGTATTTGAAATACAATGTTTTGTGGCTAATTTGCAGAATCATTTTCAAGTAACCTCACGTTTACTATCATTTCACTCCGCGTTCGCATCTCGAGGTTACGTATCATCGTCGTGTGTTATGGTTATGCCGATGACAGCTAGAACTTGCTTCACAGCTGGCCTGTAGGGGCGCTGCCGACATTTGGTACCAACCTAAATCGTTTGTCGAACGAACACTTCCGGCTCAGAATCAATTAAAGGAAGTGTACATATGTTGATATTAGCATAATAAATTTCAGAATGTAGTAGAATAGAAAGGTATAAGAAGATAGAGGGTAAAATTATCGATCATTATTATATATTGTTGCCGGATTGACAACAGGAAAAGAGAAGGCAGTAAGTCCCTGAGCGAAATAAGGCCAAATGAAAGATACGAATAAATTGGATCAATGAATTGGTTGTATTTTCAAATGGGAAAGTGCTCAGTTTTACGTCTGGAGCAGGACTGTTTATCAAACAGAGGTTGAGTTACTATAAGCATTCTTTTATTATTTCATATCTGATAGTTTATCAGTCCTATGTCTAATCTGGCTTCTGGGTCGAGTGGTGGTTTGATTACACGGCTAATTTCATCGTTTGTGACAATATGTTTTATATTTTGTAACAAAAAGCTGGTAGATACACTTCAGATCAATCGCTGGACATAGAATCTGAACACTGAACCTTCATCTTCTGCGTCTATTTTTGAAAAAAAAAAAATATACTCATCAAACCATTTTTGCACATTGTTTGGTGAAAACTTCATTAACGGTTTTATATCCTTCACTTCTTCACCTTTTATACCTGTAGAAGCAACGAGCTTCGGCTCCTTTATCGCTTTCCGCAGCCTCCGTAGGAAAAATTTATTCAAAGATAGAAAATTACAAGCGAACCACGCAATGAAATACTTCGATTCATATAAAAAGGGCCTAATGCGAATTAAGCCCTTCTTTTGAGAAACACGCCGATTTCAAAAGGAAAAGAAAGTTGAAAGCTTCTCATACTTTGACTATAGGTAGCTTATGACTTACTATTAAATTTCCACTGTTTGGCGGAATAAGGGCCTAACTCAAGTTAGGCCTAACTTGAGTTAGGCCCTTATTCCACGCAGCCCCTCAATTCAAGGAAAAATGATGAATTATGAATAAATTTTAGTTCCAAGAAAAGATCTTTTCGTTTTCATTGAATCTAAATGACTATCCTAATTCTAACCTAATTCTGGCTTCGTTTTTTATTTGGCTTTTTCGTTTCTCTTTCTTTATTTTGTCAATTTTCGAAATCTGACTATCTAGCGAGGGTAGTGAGCTACCGTTTTGGTCAGCTGCCAATTCTTTAATTTCGTATTAAGTAGCGATATGCTAGTGAATTATTGATTGTAAATTTTTGACTCTAAGTTACCCGGTCATAGCTAGGCGCTAAGCCGACCTATCAGTGAATTTAAACTTCAAGTTTTATGTGAGCTGTGCTTGCCGCTTTGGCTAAGAAATTTACTAAGTTCATGAATTTTGACTCTAAATTCGGTTAGGTGAAACAAGGCGTCTCACCGCCGTACAAAGGTTTTTTGACTCTAATAATGGGGATATGTGAGCCAGCGAGCTCTTTGCTACGACTGCTGCCGAGCGGTGATTTCGGCTCGCTTTTCGTCCTTCTGGCGACTTTGCCCCGATCCAATGGGCTGCCTTGTCCTGGCCCGACCCAATCACGTCTCGCGTCGTAGTCTCGGCTGGTGGGTTCGGCGATTGGTGCGAGCGCAGCTCGGGTGACAATCAGCTGGCCAGCGGAATACGTTACATTATTGTAACGTTTGGGCTATTTCCTGGATATAAAGGAAGGGAAATACCGTCGTTATTGTGGGTGTCTTTGCTCGCAAGACAGGTTAGTTCGTCGTTTCAGGGAAATGAACCTTCTTCGGGAAAAAAGAGTAAAACCCTGTTCGATGTTCGTTGGATCACAGACTCGGACAGTTTTGCCTGGCTGTCAGAGCTGCATTTTCTAACCACAGACCGGGGTCAGTTTATAAGCTGCCGCGGCTGCATACACCCTAAATCCAGCGCCAGTTGATAAGAATCAACCGCCTGGGATAGACTCGGGCTCGCTATTCAGTAACTCAACTGACACGGGAAGGTTCTAATCCCACCAGCGCAGCACAGAGAATACTGAACCTGACCAGAGCTGCATAAAGCTAGTCGGGCTGTGATGATTCTGGAAAGTAGGTGGAACAATTCAGATAGCAAAAGTGATTTAGAAGGTGTCGATCCAAGATTAAGACTCGTTGATCAATCCAAACATAAATTATATTCTGACAATTCAGATTTAAATGAAAGAAAATTAAACAAAAACAGAATTTTAACAAGATTATAGTTTTAACCTAAACGGCCGTGCCACCTGAACTATTTCTGCGTGCTTGTTGACAGCGCAGGCTAATCCCTTTTGAATAGAAAGTGAATTGCGGAATATAAATTCACCTATATTGACCTACTTATGAAGTATACAATCGTTTAAATCAATTATTTGATGGATTAAACGGTTTAATAGTTCTCAAGCTAGGTGAATGTTTGATTTACAATTATTTTAGAACCTATCTAAAAGACTTTTCGCAATCTAATAATATCTCTTGAAATAGACGCTTTGCTACTCGGAATGTATGTGTAACGCTAATGAGTTCAACAAAATTAGTCTAATTTTGAGACTGCAAATTTTATTCTGATATTTGATGGTGCTCGTACTGGCTGCTTTAGCACAGTCGGCGGATTGACTCTATTCGCAAATTTTGAATCCAAGTTCAGTAATAGCCACTAGGCGTGACTATCCTGTGAAAGTAACTCTCATAACAGATGAGTCGACCGGGTGCTCCACCCCGAGTCGCTCTTTTGAGACTAGTACCTAACGGTTGAGTCGACCGGGTGCTCTACCTCGAGTCGCTCTAATCGAAGGTGGTCACCTGCCACTTTGGCTAGGTGCCGAAAAAGTGACTGCTGTAAGTCGATCGGTTGGTTTACCACGAATCGCTGCTTTCGGTGTAAAAGCAGCGCCTTATATCGCGTGCTGGATCCTTGTGCGCGCGAATCGCAGTCACGCAGCGCTTGATGACGTCGTCCGTTCGAACGTTGGGTTGACCGTTGAACCGTGCGTGGTGGGGGTCAGCCCGAAACGTTAACAATCAGATTACTGGGCGACACCAGTCAAGCCCTCGGATACCGCAACTTGAATCAATGTTTTCACGACAAACGAGATCGATTCTTGATTTCTGATTACAGTAGACTCTCACGTATTTGATGGTGTCGGGACCGGTGCTTACCACCTATTTTGCGGCAAGAGGGGCTCCCGACTACCAGAACACTTGACTCATGGAGTGGGGAGCCTTCTCTGCCAGCGCCCAAAAAAAAATACTATTTACCCGTTGTAGACAAGGTTACAGTATTGGAGCTACGTGGGAGGCGCTCGAGAGTGGGGGTACCGTTGCCCTCCATTTCGTCAATTACGTGAGAGAACTTTCGTCAAATACCTGAGAGTCGTCAAATAAGTGGCGGTAAAATAGGTGAGAGTCTACTGTAGTGATAACCTATAATATTCTGATGAAGCCATATTCACATAACATATCCGGTCGTTATATTGGTTTGTACGGCGATGAAAAGTATTGAGAAAAAAACTGCTCTTCCGCCTTGTGTTCCTTGAATAGCCCTTGGCGGAATTTTTTTATTCCATACTAGGGGCGTTGCCCTTGCGCTTTCTCGCAACGATCCAGCATATGATCCAGTGTAATATTGAATCATAGGCACCGAGGATATCTTATATTTATAGGCGCTTTTGTTATAACTCAATTCAGTGTCAAAATGTATAGAACAGGAACAGCAAAGTATTTTTGACAAGTGACAGAACCCCATGTAGGTATTCTCGAAGATCAAAAAGGATACATTTGTGGTGGTGTGAGGTACTGTGCGTGACCTTGTAGGAGAGTTCCGTTCAACGATGCATCCCTTAGGGCACTCCAAGGTCTCCAAAGTGCGAGGTGTAATTCTCGTATACTAACCCCCCATATAGCTTGTAGCGAATAGTCCACTTGACTGGATACTTCACACTCTACTTCTGGAACAAATGAAAACAAAAGATGATTCATCAGTAGGGATCGAGTGTGCAGGCTACATCGTGATTCATGTATGTAACGAAGAAAAAACACCATTCGGCAATTTTGTAATGGCGAGTCAACACTAATTTGGAAGCGCTTGCTCAATATCCATAGAATAACTGAGTAATCTTAGGTTAAAATATGTGCTGAACATGCCTTGATCTCATTACAATATGTTGGAATACCCGTGTGGTTCTTCTTATGCCTAGAGGGGTACTATGGGGTGCAAATGTACCCCGACACCATGTGAATCTGATTGCAGCAAACGTAACAGTACCGTTTTAGGATTGGTTACGCAGAATTCGCTGTATTTGAATTTGAGAGTCCGATCCAACGCATGCTATAGGGTGAGCCAGAAATCGATTTTTTCCCTGAGTTTGGCTTGCGGGACCCATGAAATTTGCTAAATCTGCTGAAACTTGAGCTCCCTCAGAAAACCTGCGATCAGAATCATCAAAGATGATTTCAGTCGAATTTATGTTTATTGCCAGTAAAAAAAAGTTTGCGCTCCAAGTTGAAAAATCCCAAGTTGACCTTGAAAGAAGAAGATCTTCAAAGTTTCAATGCTGGATCTCACTGAAGGATGTATTAACTACCATCCCGACCAAAGGTGACTTTCACCAACAATATTGCATACTTTATGATAAGATAAGCATCTGAAAAAACTCAACCACCATAAAGACGATGAGAAAGTTGCTTTTGAATGTAATAATAATGCCCAAAAATGATCAATCTTGAAATTTTCAGAAATTAGTTGACAAGCATGTTGCGACATGGGAAAAATTTCCCAAACCCCTACCATCAAAATATTGTGTAACATGACCATATTAATAAAAAAAATTTTTTTTTCTTAGAATTTTCTATTTTATTTTATTTTTTTGCTACTTTTCAATGAATGTGACCAGTGTTCACCGATTGTGTAATAAAATACTCACACGAAACGAACAACAAAAATAGTTCATTTTACAAATTGTAAGTGAATATCGAAGTAATAATCCAAACGCAAAAAAGGAGAGAATATACTTAAGAATTTGTAACTCGTTCAGAAAATTATTTTGGTGTAAGTACATTAAGTAAAAAACGGGGAAGAAAATGAAAAAAATTCTAAAAAAAAAAAAAAAAAAAAATAATTCCAATGGACTAATAATATCGGGGCGTAAGCGCCGAAAAAAAAAAAATTTCCCTTTTTTAGTGGCAAAATCTTTTTCATGCGATATAAAACGTTTTGGGCATATCCGCAAAAAAATTGTTTTCCATCGATTTAATTATTATGGTCATGTTACACAACATTTCAAGGGTAGGGGTTTGGGAAATTTTTTCCATGTAGCAACATGCTTGTCAACTAATTTCTGAAAATTCCAAGATTTTACAAACATATTTAGGCCTACAGTAAAATAGTGACTGCAAACGCGGAAAGACCCCGTGTATTTCAAATGGGAAACTTCAACCCCCGTGGTCAAGGGTCAAGCAATTTTTAAAAAATCCGAAAAAATTACAGCATTACTTTTTACGTATTTCGAACCAATTTGGGAGGCGGAAGGGGTAAAATTCATTTTGACCCTAAATAACGACCACCCTAGTGGGCATATAGTGAGATTATCGTGAAAATTAGCAGTCAGTTACAGCCAACTGATGACACTCCATTTTTTCTGTCTGTTTTCCGTAGGTTGGCCATCCCACGTTTTCGGTTTCAATGACAGCTGATAATAGCCGTCAAATAACCGCTGTTTTTGTTTATACCAAGGATGAAAGACGATTATACGTGTGTCAATAATTGATTAAATAACAGTACTTGTTGGGTAAAGTAAAGTCCTCGAGACTTCTCAAATGTTTGGAACTGTTCTCGCAATCAGCTTGTGTTAGAACTGTATCTGATGCATTGACGCGGATATTTGAGCGCTATTGTCAGTTGTCATTGAAAGCGAAAACATGGAATGGCCAACCTGCGGAAAACAGACAAGAAAAAATTGAAGTGTCTTCAGTTGCTTGTGACTGACTGCAAACTTCCACGATAATCTCAATGTATACAAGGTAATTCTCTGCAGGGGTTGCAGAATAAACTAGAAATTGTTTCTCTGTGAACAAAGAAAGGTTTTTGTTTCTTTATTCATCATATTATGTTATCCCCCAGGTTATCTCATGTAGCTGTTTTTATCATTAATTCTGAAGATTTTGACAAGTATTTTAAAAAATGTATAACCAGCGGTAGGGTCTCTTGAATACGCTCAGATCTGGAAGCTATTGTCCTCGGACCTACATTTCTACGCACGATTGGGTACGTAACTCTTGAAGGCACGCATATTTTCAGCAGCAAATTTTACCATAGATGTAAAATTCATGGTGAGTGATTTGTCCAAAAAAATTAAATTGACGGATGTTAGGAAAATCATAAACTGGGATATATTCAGGTGAACATTTGAAATTATGAATGATTTGTAAGCTACTTTCATAATTCTTGTTCAAATTCCACTTTAAATCACACTTAGCGTGGCTTTGGTAGTGTTCATCACTCACCTCAAACAATTTTGCTTTCAGATGACCAGGGATGGGATTCTACAACTTTCCGCTAACTCCGCAAAGTCCGCTAACTCCGCTAACTTAGCGGAGACCGTTGGTTGGCTGAGAAGCCAACCGACCGTCCAATCGGAGACCGCTTCGGGCCTCGGTGGTGCCTATTTCTTAGAGCTTATTTCCCTTCACCTTCTTCCTATAGTCATATTTCCTGTAGTCCACAGTCCGATATTTTGGTTGATTTATTCGTTTTCTTTCCAAATTTTCGTCTCCTCCCTTTATTCTCTTGAAATTCATGCATATTGTATCGAGTGACAGTGGGTGTTACGTTTGTTTATTCGTTGTAAATAGCGGCCGGGCAAAGCCCACGGCGCCACCGTACACAGCGCCACCGTATAGGCACCACTGAGGCCCGAAGCGGTCTCTGATTGGACGGTCGGTTGGCTTCTCAGCCAACCAACGGCCTCCGCTGGGTTAGCGGAGTTAGCGGAGAGTTGTAGAATCCCATCCTAGATCAGATCAGGGTGCAAAGCGCGCTATTGAACCTAATTTTCTAATGACGGACTATTTTTGTTTCGTTTGAGCAATAAATTTCTGTCGCTTTCCATTGCCAGTGAAGTTCACAGCTCGTTCAAGGAGCATAAATTTTAACCCTCCGTGTGTACACTGGGTCTTTGAAGGAACAGTCGAAATGTCAAACGCAAATTTCCCCGCAATGAATGAAGTGCGGGCTTCAACTACTCCCCCTGAAAAATCTATGTAGTTGTGGGGACTACAGGCCCAGGGCACCCCTGGGTCTGGTAGTTTATCTGCAAAAGCCAGCCAATGCAAGTACCGTCCGTTCCCTGAAAGGGTCATCGTACACACGGCGTCAGTATTTTCAAAGATAAGTGAATGCAGTTTTTTTTGTTTTTTCCGTAGTTTTTTGGGCTATTCATGGCTAAAATGATTGTTTCATGTAATTTGATGTTTTTCTTGATCATTGTACTGCTGTATATCGTGCCATATGCCGGTTTGCGGGAATCACAGAATGCACTATTCGTAGGTACAACCACGCTTCGTAAATTCCTTTCTTGATTGTTGATCGTTATTTATATGCTATAATTTTTTCTTTTTATACAATGAACACTCATTAGGCACGATCGTTGAAAACGGAGTGCCTCATACATTCGCCATCGCAAAAAACGTCGGATCGAGTAAAAGTTCTAAAATAATATAGGGAGCACGTTTTGGCATCTGGGTAGTCGTTTTCGAGCATTTTCGAGAGTGATGTATGTGACCCCCCCCCCCCCCCCCCCCCCCCCCATTTCTTGTAAACACGGTCTCAGCCACACCGCTGAACCGATTTTGTTGAAATTTGCAGAGGATACTTCTATTACCTCGCAAATGTGCAAATTTCATTGTAGAGTAGATCCGACTTCTGGTTTGGAAATGGCGTTTGCTAGCTTCGTCAATTTTGAAGACACAACATCGAGCTTTGGAGTACAGTTTTGTGATCGCAAATAAAAATTTTGGGAACTTTCGAGAATCTTTTCGGCACCTGCGTCCTAGTGCCAAATCGTCCAAGTTTCTTGTAAACACAGTTTCAGCCACACCGCTGAACCGATTTTATTTAAAATCGAAGAGGATACTTCTTTTGTCCCGCAGATGTACAAATTTCATTATGGACTCGATCCCACTTCCGGTTTGAAAAATGGCGTCAGCTATCTACGTCAATTTTCGAGATACAACATCGAGCGCTAAGATGCAGTCTAATGCTTGTCAAATGGAATTTTGTGAATTTTTGACGATTTTTCCGGTACCTGCGTGACGCCGCAAAATCGTCCACGATTCTCGTAAACACGGTTTCAGCCGAACCGCTCGATTGAGTTTGATTGAATTTGCAAAGGATACTGTTTTGACCTCAAAGATGTGAAAATGTCTTTGCATATACCCGATCCAAATGCTGGTTCTTTTATAGAAAAAAATAAAAACAATCGGTGATCGTGCCTCAAGCAAAAAAGCGATGAGCTTTTTGGCTAAACCGGGCTAGTTTTGCACTGAATATTTACCGTTTCGTATACTTATGACCTGCCTGAATCCTTAGAATATTCCCTATTTTCAGGCGCTGAAATAATTCACCTTTTCGGAGTCTACGCTAATGATACTATTTTCTCTCGAAAGCTCGTAGTCTGAACTGAAAAACCCTAAACTGTTTGTCCGAATACTTGTGTATTGAAGAGTTACGAATTTCAAAACGAAATCCCGTGTATTTCGCATTTTTGACTACACTTCAATTTTTCATAACAACGGTTTCAGACTTCCCACTCCGGCAACTTCTGGGTCATATCGTAGACTTTACGAGAAGTCTCCCTGAATTTTTCCAGATTTTTTGAAAATTTAGAAAACTTCAAAAACCGTACTGTTCCCTAAAAGACCCAGTGTACACACCGTGTCTCGAAAAATATAGTGTACACGGAGGGTTAATAATGAATATCCCATTTTCATTGAAAAATTAATTTTTCCGTTTGTTCACAATCGTACTATGCCAAACATGGCAGTGGATCCGACAAAATTCTCTCCGCGGGATAGCACTGGAATTCATGGAAGTTGAGTATTCATGAAAGCTTGTGAAAAAACAGATTGTATTCATTTTCAATCAGTACACTACAAAAATTGAAAAAAAAAGGTTATTTTGCCAGGCAGGTTCGAAAAGTGCCTTCTCCCCAAAATCTGTACAGTTTTTCATTAGTCCGGTCAAATAGCGCTTTTCTATCCTTTTCCAACCCTTGAGCCGATTATTCGAGATTTTTGTTCGACACCTCTGATAGCAGCTTGGCCTGTGTGTAAGCTGCTAGTGCCCGCGAGAATATTATCAAGGCTTGAAACTATTAGCAAGAATATGAAGCTACAAATGAATCGGAAATAATGTTTCAAAAGTAATACCATTTATCAAACCGCGATGTCTTTGATTTCTCCTGAATTTTTCACGCACCAGGACCCCTATTCTGTAGAGATCAGCGAGTAACTCCGAATACGATCGTTTCGATTGTTTTACGATCGGGTTCTACGTCGGATCGATTCGACCGGATGATATTAGATAGCCCACGGCTTTCCGATCTTCGTTCGTTTCGATCGCACGTATTCGATCGTTTCGTTACGAAAAGTTACTGAATAGGGGTCTTGGTTATTTTGTTTCCAACCGTAAACGGTCACCTGTCAAACTCGCAGAAAACACAGCAACCCGAAAGATGCAAGCAGCACGAATTTCACCTTCATTGCGATTTAGGCTATTTTGCTTCTAATCGTGACGGCCGGCTGTCAAGTTTTCCGCAAGCCTCGAGAACATTTCCGGCAAACAGCTTCAAACTGTGCGAAGTCAGATGCGAGCGACGTCACCGCTGTCGAATCGCCATCGTGGAAAGGAGGCAACGAAAATGCGATAGATAAGCGTGACAAGCTACTTTTTCATATTGGATTGGTTCACCTGGAATTTACTCACTATACTTTCGACTGCGCGATGTACGGGCTTATTTTTCGCAGCTCGCAATTCTGATTGTATCGTAGTCTCGGAGATCAAATCGACGGCGCCGTAGAAAAACTGGCTATCTCGAGTTGTGAATTTTTTCGCTGCAGATTCGGTGCATTTGCTGTCGCGTCGGGCTGAATGCAGAGCGTCTCAGTATCCGAATTGTTCGGAAGACGCACCGTCATGAATTGAACGAGGGATATTGAATTAGAAAAATCATCATAGAAGATATGGCGAATTTTCCGAAAATCGAACATTTCTTTTCCACTTATTTGCAAATAACTCAGCCTAAAAATGAGATTTCCCAATTTCCCTCGTTCAATTCGTGACGGCCTGTATCCCTTCGAATCTTGGTCATAGATAAGTCCAATCGGATCTACCGTGTGCCTGAATTCGTGCAGCAGTGAGTTGATTATAATGATGCAAAATGAACTTTGGTGATGAAACAAATTGATTTTGGACTATAATTAATTTTTTCAACCGCGACATACTGCTCCCCTTAAATAATTATCTACATAAGTATGATACAGAAATTAAGGAAGAAAAGAATCGGCCGTATGTTGTCATAGAAATAAAGATCATCATTCTGGACCTAATGAGATTAGTACATTCTGTCATGTGACAGGTGATAAATTGCACGTCAGAATTTTTTGAAGCAATTCCAAGCTTACTTAATTTTGTGAACAGTGAAATATTGTCTCAGCAAAAAGCAGTAAGAATCGAGAGATTACATCTGCAGAAGATCCTCGAAATATGCAGTTTTGTAAATCTAAAGACAGTAGAGGGTTTCGATAGTTCGCGATTGTGGGAAAAATGAAATAAAAATTTACCAGATAAAGAGATCGAGAACTATCGAAACCTTTCGTCAATTATTATCATTACATCTAAGAAGCTGCAAATTTTGTGACTCTTCTGACGGAACCTGCATGAACTTTGTGAGGCGCTGATGAATTTTCCATCCAGCCCGACAGTGCGACCAACATGCGGTGAAAAAATGTCCAACGCAAGATATCGGGGTTTTCAAACTCACTTCAGATAGCAGGTTATTCAAGCTTCCCTCGAAATAACCACTTTTTCAAGCGAAATTCGAGATAACCGATTTTTCAAGCCCTACCCCAGATAACCAGTTTTTCCTTAGAGCCACCGAATATTATCTCGAATTGTATCTGCGAAAAATGCTATTTTAAAATACTGCCTGAAGTCACACGGCAAAGATGTAGGATATACGGTGTATCGTAAAAAGATCTGGAGGTAGTCCACTGCTGCACAATGGTCCTAGGTATATCCCTTAATACTATACTACTGTTTTGTTCCCAGACGACAGTAGTAGCCCAGGTGGGGTTTTACGAATGGCCCAGCGTTGGCCCAGCATTGGGGTCCGTTGTTGGAGGGCTGGGCCGAATTTGGCTGCCATCGCTGGACCAGAACTGGTAAAACTTCGGAATGATAAGGACGGTCCATTGCTCGTTTTCTAATGTTGGCCCAGTATTGGGTACAAACGCTGGGCCAGCATTGGGGCAACGACGGCAAGCTAGAATTAATTTCTGGTGTATTGGATATTTGCTACTAGATTGATGAGGCGATTACAGCTTGAGATATGATAAGCGAAGATAATTTTTTATAGGCACGTTAAACATCGAGACATAGGTAGAATAACAGTCGAGCATTACTGAAAAATTTATTTTCTGGATCAGTATAAAAAAAAAGTTACAGGCAGAGCTTAATTTTTCTCAATCTCTGATGAGATAACCCATTTTATTTCTCTTCTCAATCTGATGCAAATTTTTGTTTACAATCAACTACGATATAATAATGTGTTTTGTTTCTGTTGTGCATTTGTGCTATTGAGAAATAACCGATTAAACATGTGCTTAAATGATATTGGATAGTAAATTCCAATGTTTCTCAGAATTAATATTCTTTCAAAGTTCGCTATCATGGTTCTTTGGCACCGGGTTTTTCCACTTTGAGTTATTTCATGCCTGATTTTTCGTGTTTCCTCTCATTAAACTTGGTGTGCTTTATTTGGTTGCAAGTAAAAATTTCACTCGCCCTGACTGATACTCGGCGAGCTGTGTGCAGACAAGTCTCCAGTCACTAGCCTGGCCCAGCACCGGGCCAACTTCAGCAACCAAGCCTTGGCCTGAAAGATGAGTGCCGAGGCTACGCCAATGTCATGCCGAGGTCAAGCCAGTATTGGGCCAGTCATGGCGACCAAGGCTTGGCTTTCGAGACTGGCCCAATGTTGGGCCGTATTTCCAGTATTGGCAAACCCCACCTGGGAGATCGTACAACAAGGGGAGGAAATTGGCAATTCCTAAAATCGAAAATTGCCCTCCCCCCCTTGTTGGACACCGTACTTTTTTCAACAAGTGCAGGTACAGGGCCGTTTTCAAGCATGCAGGACGAAAGAAAGAAGGAACTGATCAATTATCTTATTGTTAATCTGGGAAATTCAAAAAATTTTAAAAATATTTCGAATTGTCTGGAAAACCTTTGCCCGAATAGACCCGAAGTAATGGATCCATTGTCTATGCTAGAACCGCATAATTTTCCATCGACTTTACATGCAAGAAAAAGGGCGTATTTCATGCACTTGTTGGAAAAACATATTTCACTCGAGAGAAGAAACAAAAGTGAAAATCTGAAGTACAAGTAGCATTTTTCCGCGTAGAAGCAAGCATTTGAATTAAACGAGTTATGGCAATTTCTTGACACCCATGATCATAGGCGTGCGAATCCATGTGAATTCCAGGTTTTCTCATTGCATCGTTTCTGAGATGATTCGGCCAAAACAGACGGAGGAACATTCTTCTGAAACCCTGTTTTTTGGTTACGAGAGGGCCGAAAACGTGACGATTCGTCGAAATGGCCGGAAGTCACTTTTCCAACTAAACCAATAATTTTTGTGTATTACCAATGGTGATGAAAAGTAATCATCAAAAACCAGTATTACGAACGGAAAACTTCTGCTTTTTTGCAATATTCGGAACCACAGGCTTAATCGAATGATTGAGCACTCGCCATTTTTTATCCAGAAATGTTCGGATCTTCAAAAGTTTGGTGGATGATTCTTATCGAATACTTGATAGTCCCGACATTCAGAATACAACATTCTTAGCGCGCGCACGCATTCACACGCACACATAGATACAGGGTCACATAGGCTTTGGAAAATGAGTGATAAAACGGATTTATGAGTTGATTTTTCGTTTCTCGCGATGACGAATGCAACAAGCCCTCCACTTCCCTGAAATCCCAAAGGCGTTTGTCTTCACAATATCAAAGGAGGCAACAAATCTGAATATTTTCAAAATATTTTCAAGGTTGGATATGTAGGATTTCCTGGATCGCTGGGCACGCCTACTTATTGCAGATAATTCCAACATAAAAAAGTTAGCGAATCCACTGATGAAATCAACAACAACCTGTTTGCCTTACTCATCTGTCTAGAGTGATGTATACATACACATACAAGAAGTAACTAATTCAATATTCAGAGAAACAAAATATTATTGCAAATTTCAATGAGAAAAATAATCACGTGACACGGTAATGGAAACGGGGTCTATGGAAGCCTATCTGGGGACTAACACTGCTAGATCACGCAGGTCGCTCACAAATAGTCGACATTCTTCTATCGCACGAGTAATATTAAAATATTGAGTTCCGCTCGGATTATCTGTACGTCATATCATACCTTTAAAATCATACTTTCAACAGAATATTATCCAATTAGAAGCTACCAACTCTACATCTACTCGTGTCATTGCAATCTATTTACGAGATCAACCATCTGGCAATTGGGAAATAAATTACGGCTTTCTTCAGACCTGACAGGCCAAGGAGAACCAATAACAACGCAAAGTATTTTGCCGTAACCAAGCTATTTTATGCAAATTGTGTTGTACTATTTCACTCATGATCTGCGATTGACCGACATCCCCCCTAGACTTTCTTTCGAATAGCATAACGCGATTGATGGACGCCCTCAATATGGTAACTATTGCTGGTAGTTGTTTCTTCTGATACTGGGCAACGCAATCTTCCATCCCAGTTGTACAGACGGAAATCGTAAGGTGGGGAGATTTCTAGACTCTTAGTCTGACGTATATCAGGTTCTGATAATGCGCGTGAATAGAAATGGAGACTTAGGCGGTTCGCAAACCTGCTTAACTTACGATTAGCTGTACGAATATGACTAATCATACGGTGAGAGAGAGTTGAAAGGCCTCTGAGGTGTACGCTCAGTCAGCGCCGAAGCGGAGATAGCATAGGTATATAGGGTGTCCCACTACAATCTGACTATACAGATATCAGTTATTGGACCGATCAAGGACCACAATTGTTGACTCGCACAACACTACACAATATAGAATAGGGCGATGGAGTGTGTAGAACGGATGTTCGTTACGACTGTCGTTGGCATAACGGTGCCTTCTTCATTTGTCAAAAGGGTCCGATGTCACGAAAAATGGACGTGGGTGTTTGAATGTAGCTAAATCAGAGTTCAAGCTGTCCCACTTCTTTCCGCGGAACTAGAAGCTCAATATCTTTTTACAATCGTGTACCTGCATAGCTACATATGTAGTTGTCGAAAAAGATCCCCCCAAAATGGAACAATAACTCAAAGGACTGATTATCGTCTAGGCTCCAACTGGTAGGAAAACTTTCGAGTACCTGTACGCTGTATTGAAGCTTGAAAAAAACAAAATAGAAAAAAAACACCATTGGATATCAAAGAAAATCATTTTACTTATATTGCGGTAGTGGAAGAGATCCAAATGGGAAAAATCCAAATTCGTCTCATAATTAGTAGCCAGGTCTGTAACGAGTCTGCGACAATTTCCTCAAATAGTAATTACATTACCCAATGAACTATGGCATCTTGTCAATGCGAAACAATCTCGAAAATATTGCTTGTTCGGCGGACTTTTTTTCAACAAAAAAAGTTACGAAGATACGGAACCGAAAATTATATTCTCATTTTTTTCCCACCTGATATAGGCTGTACGTAGATTATATCGTATGTGACATACATGCCTGTGCCTGTGTACAGATTACTTGGTGAATCCACTCTTTTGCTTGCCCGAGGCCAGAGAATTTTAGAGAAGAAAATAAAACAACTTAGGACGTTTATTTTCTTAAAAGCGAAAGGTGAAATTTCTCTACACTCGTTTTTTTTACTCGGCCTAATCGCTCGATTCTGTTGGAGGATGTAGATTTAATCGAACGAATGATGACGTTGCAAATTCACAAGACGGGGAGTTGAATCCTCGATCTCGACTTTCAATAATTATATTGAGAACACCGTATGTTATTGTGTAAGCCGGACTAAATACAACTACTTCTGCCAGCATACCGAATCCATTCGAATTAACATCTCTCTAAAATAGTTATCCTTCATTTGACAAATTGGAGAAAAAGCGAATATAGCGCGTGACTAAAAGCAAAAGGGCCTAAGCGCCAGCAAAAATTGGTTTCGCGACTATGCCCAAAAGGTCTTATGTTGCATGAAAAAGATTTTGGCACTAAAAAACGAAAATTTTTTTTGGCGTTCAGGCCCTTTTGCTTTTAGTCACGCGATAGTGCTTTGCGATACGAGTGCCAAAAAGGGGACTTCTGACGCAAGCTGTAAAGTTTGCCGTACGAACTGAAGGCGAGTGCTGCCAACGTCACGCACTTCGTTAAGCTTCCGCTTCTGTGGACGAATGTCACGCAGTACTTTTTGTAGATAATTCACGAAAAGTAGTTCGAGCGAATAAAGCAAGTTGACGCATACGCGGTATAACCTCTTGCTACCTTACTCAAGACCGCCACTCTTAAGGCCTTATCTACGCGATTCCGCCGTTTTTCGAAGGTGCCTACTTTTCTAGACGCGATTAAAAGAAAATTGACGCATATATACCTAATATTTTTTCACAGATCATTTATGCACATAGTTGAGTAATTTGAGTATATGTAAAAAAATGATACCGCGCGGTGCGCCCAACCGCCAACTTCAAAGCCGTTTTTCCGCGATTCGTTTTTTTGCACCTTGTGAAAATCCTAACTCTTGACCGAAGGTTCAGATCGCTGTAAAATCTTAACAACATATTTTTAATGTAATCATCTATCGCGTGAACTACAGAAAGAAATTTCAGTTACACAAAAAATTTTTTAAAAATAAAATACCGACAAAAAATCAAGTAGACAGATTTTAAGTTTCGAATTTTTATTATAATAATTTTTATTTAATAATATTGTCGATTCACACGGAAGATACAGTTATTATGCAATTGTAAATATGTTCATTTTTTTCCGACACCCACATCGATGCCGAGAACTTTCACCATCAACGCGCGCGCAAAACAAGTACATTGCTTCATTATGTTATATCGCCGCCATTTGTTAATACTTATAATTTTTTTTTTTTTACATATACTTAAAACGGGAGTCTCTTCAGATAACAATTGGACAATAATGCGGATAATCATTGTTATCTGAAGAGACTCCCGTTGCACCTTAACACGCTTTAGAGGCACTTAAACAGGCTCTTTTCGTGCATGCACATATTACAAAAAATATATTGGATATTCAGCACTATGTGATGCGTAGGTAGGTATACATAGCATTCTTAGTATAGAAAAAATTTGTCACCTGTCCTACTCAACAGCATCAATTCAGCGTCATGACATTTCATTCTGAAGCGGACGGTTTTCGCAATAAGGCAAGGTAAATGGTCAAAATTTTTCGGAAACGTGAGTTGTTCAAATTCCTTAGATGTGCCGGCTTATTCCACATAATAGGATCAATTTCGTATTATGCTTCATTTGGAGCCTTTACAATGTACTCCGTAGCAGTTTCCAAATGCAGTCGTTCTTCCACTTCTGCGAAAGTTTTTTTCCTTCTGAATCGCATCTATCACCAATGTATTCTCACTAAATTTCACTACTTCAATAACGAAGAGCAATTGGTACACACGGTGTCCCAGAACCTGGAGATGAAATGACAAGAAAATTATTCTTGTGAATTTGCTTTTAAACCAAACGTACTCAAGTTGAGGCTGATTCAAATCGTCCAATACCGGTGATTAAGATAACATCTTCTAATTGCACTTGCTGAATACTTTTGTCACCTCATTTTGAACAAGTTTTGAGAGTTTGGGATGTAGGGATTCTTTGAAAGCCAACGATCACATGAGCAACGAAGACTATTTCACTGTGTCGAAAGACCATTTGCAGGCTCGTCAGAAGCCTAAAAGCTGGTTCAACTAGTTCAAACTAGTACATTGATCATGATTTAACATTATATTCGAGCCAGGCCCCATTTGGACTGCTCCGATGCTATCTTCTGCTATCTGCTATCTCTTTACCATTCTAATAGAATATCATCAATTTTACTAGCGCGTACCCACTAATAGTGTATTTCGAGCTCGCTATACCTGTGTTGTAGACATATGTTTTCCAGTATGCAACTCACATTCCTGTCGTGACATATCAGATTGCAGTTGAAAAGACCTAATGCGATGAAGAAGAAGAAAGGATTGTCTGCGCCTGCGTTCAAATATTCATCTGTCGCTGGTTAAGCAGGGCTCGCCAAGAGAACGGAGGCCCATTCCGGAGAGTTATACGTCAGTTGCTTCATCTTTCGGTACAAGGAAATATCCCTAAAAGTTTGGGCCTGATCCGTGATCCGAAAGGTTGATCGGCTCCTTGTTAGTTGGAACAAACTCACTGTTTGTATTTGTTGTAAGTCTCGTTACCGACTGAGTAATCTTTTACTAATAGTGAAATGTAGTACCTCTCTCATATAATATACTCTATGGTCTTCTTCATATTCAAAAACTCCTAAGCGTCCTTTTTACCGGTGTACTCTCCCTCTCCAAAAGTGGAAGCCACTGCAGACTGTAATAAGTTTACATCTAACAATAAATACTTATTTTGAGACAGAAAAGTCTAATTTGTAACTGTTCACACCTGACCTCTAACAGTAGGTATTCAATTTCAAAGATTCCGCAACCAGCAGCTCAACGCACCGAGTGAAGTAGAAGTGAGATTTTAAATTGATGATCGTACGGTCGAGACGCCAGTCTTCGTGTTGGCTACCTCCGATGACGGGATAAGCCCATAATGGAAGAAAAAGACGCAGAGTGTTCACTGGAAGAAATTTTGTTACGTAATTTGCTATATCGCATACCCACAAGTACAATAAAATATAGGATTTAAGGGATAATCGAGGTACGGTTACAAAAAGTCGGTGCCGTACGCAGCGTTGATATCTTCCATTGCAAAAACTCCTAGGAATCGTTGGACTTTTACCTCAAATAAATAACAGTATTATTTTCTAAGCCCGAATATTATAATTGCCATACTCGACCACCGAAAATTACAGTGCACGGTGCTTTACAAATAGCGTAGTCGTAACTCATGACCATGTTTCCGAGCTCGAAGAGTGAGAATTACAATAGTGCTTTGCGATGAGTAGTATGGGATCTTGCGACCTATAAGTTTATTCCGAAAGTCTCCGTTTGTGTTCGTTAATGGCGATACTTATCTGAGACCCCTGCTCCGTCAGGTTCCATCGGGACATCGAACATTGTCTACAGATTAATAACACTTTAACGCTCAAAGCACCAATGTGACAATACTTTCAATAATTTTTTTCTCAGTATACAACAATGTGATAATATTGTTATATTTGAGGTTTTTATTCCTATTTCACCCTGTATTTTAGATTAACTTTACACATAGGTCTAGTAGCCCGTTAAAATCAAAAGACTAGTAATACCTTCAAATGTTAATTAATAATTGAATTCATTGACTACGAATACTCTTGTTTTATACACAGTCTCGTTCAGGACGTTAAAGTGAACACAAGTGCTTTGAATAAACACTCATTTTGTGTTGATCAATATATTTGCGTCTCTAGATCATTTTATTTCCCTCGGGAATCCGCCCTTTTTAACGCTAAATACGTTTGCGTTTCAATATATTAGTCCCGACTCACAATCAACTATAATGGCCACCTTATATTGACCAGAAAAGCCGGACTAACGTAGCATAGTGTACCCGAATACTCATGTTGCAGGAAATGAAGTACTTTATTAAGGGTCAGGAATAAACAAAAATTGTCCTGTATTCAATGCGTG
The DNA here is from genome assembly GCA_963989295.1 of Ametastegia equiseti. Lineage (NCBI taxonomy): Eukaryota > Metazoa > Arthropoda > Insecta > Hymenoptera > Tenthredinidae > Ametastegia > Ametastegia equiseti. The sequence goes on from OZ022390.1 coordinate 3,365,921, forward strand.
GGATATTCAATCTGATGTTCTTAACCTTGAAAACTACACACGTGGTTGAATATTTTTTGAATCGGTTGAATTTCATGTTTAAAATCGTTTTTTTATTTATTTCACATCCGGGGTACATACCTTTTTCATCACTCTAACCTAAAAATCGCAACTTCGTCGCGATTTCTCGGCTTTTGTGATGAAAAATAATGATCGTTGCTCGTACGTAAAGACTTTTTGACTAAACTCGTTACAGCCCTCGCCTTCGGCTCGGGCCGTAAACCTCTCGTTGCGCCAAAAAAGCCTTTTCGAACTCGAACTGTAATGTACTATTTCTAAACACTTTCAAACTTTTTTCTGTAAAACCACTCGTTCTTCTTCTTTTCTCCTTCTAATCCCTGCTGGCAAAGCCACTCGTGAGACGTAAACGGGAGAGAAGTACACGGGAGAGAATGCAATGGCAGCTGCCGGTCGATATTTGTTCCTCGGTCGAACTCCCGTCAGCTTGAGAAAATTCGGCAATTTTTACAATAGTGTTTTAGAATTCTCCTTAAAACTGAGTTGTAGAAGGTACAAGTATTTCTCATTACAATGCGCGTTCTTATTGAGAATAGAATAAATTTTCGTATATGTATTGTAACTGATGTTGTTTCAAATAGCAAATTCTAATATTCTCTTATAGGTAAACTTCTAAAGAATCAATATCAATATTCACAAATTTGCATTCTCTAACAGCAGAATAGCAATATATCCAAAGGAAATATAGTAATTCTTGCTTCTCAAGATGATATTCATACATACTGGAATAGTATAATCTCCTATAATTATGGGAATGTTTATGATTGTACCGCGATTGTCCCTCAAATCCAATATCTATTGTACTTTTGGGCATGCAATAAAGCAAAGAATGTGACGAAATTTCTTTCGGTGTTGGCGGTTATATTTGAATTACCCCTTACAAGAGTTTGGTGTGCAGAAATGGCTTCAAGTCTGTATGCCTGTGCGTTTGTTGGTTGTATTACTTCAGAAAATGCAAATCATGTCTGTGATGAGTCTATAATGTCGAAACATCATCATCTTTTTCTTCCAGATGTAAATAATGAAACCCTATAACCAACCATTACAATGTGTCTTACACGACGAACCCCATGGTTCCAAAAATTAAAACATACGGGCATATCCACAGAATTTTCACATTGGCTATTGGAAAGCAACAATTTCTTTTCGAAAGCACACTCTTCAAATTCAGTACACACATTTACACCCTCAAGACCTAACAAAAACTGTAGGTATGCGTGATCGATTTTCACTAAATGACGGCGTGGATGTCAGGAGCTAAAATTCAAGAACAGATCTTGGATCATAATATTGGAAGTGAAACATTTGAAGAAAAAAACACAAAAGAATGAAGAAAAATGAGGAAAAAATGAATTGAAGCGCTCTCATTGGCCGAGTTAAAACGTCCGGAATGTTTTTGCTCCGAACGTCTTCACGCTAACTAAGTTAAAAATGCGAACATACTGGACTTACAGAGGTTTTCGAGTCTCAAAAATTACTAAAAACATTTCAAAACAACTTCATAGCATGTTTTTTCCTTTTTTTGAATCATTTTTTCATAGGTCGATTTTTTTTATGATACAGAATACGCATTTATTAGCTTTGAATATCAATATCTTTTGACGTGAAAATGGTGCCTTATTTTTTTTCATGAAAGTTACCCTTTATAGCTTGCTTCACAGCTGCGAGACTGGATATACAGTGTTGATTTTGAATGTGCTCCATGGAAAACTGGAATTTTCATATCGATCACGTTTTCGGACAGAATTGTTAAATGACTCCAACTCACTGAAAAAAAGGGGCACATTAATCTGGGTCGTGAGGATTGGTTCCTCTTCATATGATAAACCATTTTCAAGAATTGGAAATGAAAAAAATTAGACGGCATGCATTTCGTTGAGCAAAATAGTGCGAAATTGAAAAATTGATGAAAGTTGGTCACATATTTTCATGGTCGTGTAACTATTCACAGAATGACAGCACACATACGAAATTTGAAGGTTCATTTCAATACCTGCTATCTTTTCCAATTATTGCCACATCAAAGTATTTGGCGGTGCTCCGACGACTATCCTAGAATATTTAAAAATTAACCAAGTCACAAGGCGATTTTCAGCATTTTTATTTTTTGACGACTTCCTGGCTTCTCAGATAGCTCACAAATTCTACAAAACCCATGGAAAACTCTTCTTCTATCATACTTCCGATTAAAAACGTCCATATGATAGTTAAAATATTGATACATCAGAAGATAACATTGAATAAAGGCGCGAAACTGTAAATGTGAAAATTCTGTGGATATGCCCATATCAGCTAATATATTCGGAAATGACCATTAATTGAAGTGTAAATATGATCCGTATATTTAATTACATTATATGAATATTCATCATTATATGTATAGTGAATAAAAATTGTTATAACGGTTCCGAAGATGCTCAGTCGCAGCCTGACCAAAACGCTGAATGAATAGAAGCTGATCGACACCCGACATTCTTGTTCCACTGTTATCAATTGTGATATAGCTGCTACGTTGTTTACTATTTCCTGGCGAATATGAAGTGCTTTACAACTCGTATAACAACCAGCTCACGATGTGACATTGCAGATCTGGCTGTCTGTTGGTCTATTACTCGGAAACGAATGGAATTTACACCAAATTACTTTCTCAAGGCTGTTCCGCATTTTTCAGGCTAGGAAGCCTGGACAGAAATGATTCTCGCAATGTCCTTCATACGTGCTAAAATAGTGAAACCTCAGTAAAATAGTTTTATGAGTGGGTGTCAGTTCAGCAAAAAGTAGTGACATTCGATATTCAATCCGTAAAAAAGAATGACATTGCCTCATCGTCAGTCACGCATGTGCTTCGTTATGCGCATGTTGACTATGGTTAATCTGTTTTTTACTTCGACATGTGTGCTACTGGAGGTGACCTATCAATCTGCATTTTACTATTATCATTGTACACGGGCTATTCCATGTCAAATCGACCAGAAAAGTCCAAAAATTAATCTCATCTTCGATTTCGCTAGACTGTATAAGGGTGTGTTGAAATCCGCCATTAACGCGTTAGTGTAATTCGCGAAAAAAAACTATGCTTTGGAAAAAGTGATGCTCGCCTGAAATCTCGGACCTTGATTGATCTGAAAGGTTCCCTATGAGCGGGTCCATGTCATCTCACTGAAAAAAAAAAAAAACTCAAATCGCGGATCTTCGCGCCCTTCGAGGAATCTTTAGTACTATAGAAAAAAAAATAGAAGTTCACGGATTTCGAAAAAGTTTCAAAAATGGCGGAGTTACGGGTGTTTGAATTTTTTTGCACTGCTTAGTTTGAAAATTCATATCTCCGAAACCATAAATCGCAGCCGGATGATCTTGAACTCATTTCATTCACAAAAGAAAGAGCTTCTGTTAAAAAAACATGTTCGAAAAAAAAATGAATTTCTTCAAGTTTTTTTCGTCGTTTTTTTCCAAATTTCGGCCGCCATTTCCAAAGGGCTAGGTAGATTTCATGGAGACAATTTTTTTTAGATAGCTGGATCCTTCCCCTTGAAATTCGTAAAAAAAAATTTATGGAGACCATATTAGGTCCGGAGAAAAAAATTAAAACGTCCGGACGTGCGTCGCCGCGCGTGCCGCTCCACGGTGGCGCTGCTCCGTTACGCTCGCTGTTTCGCGCAACCGTTGAATTTCATTCAATGTTTTGCTATTTTCCAGGGCTATTCTCTCTCGAAAAATAGTTATTCAACTACTTGAGACTCCCAGAATATGTCTGCTGGTTATTTTCGATTGGAATTATACCTGTTCCGAAAATTCCAGCACGGATATTAATTTCCAGCACATGATTTCATTGCAAAACAGTTATTGGCAGGAGATGAAAGAAACCGCGAAAGTTGGTGAATTTCTAGTTGTGTTCGATTTCGCTGACAATCATGCGTTTGTTGTACAAGATTCTACTCAAGGGTTCAACTAGAGTAATAACTAGGCAACTATCCATCCAATCGTTGAACCATTTTAGTTTTGTAATAATTTCAAAGTGTCTGAAACATAATACGATCGCAGTTGATTTATTCAAAAAAAAAAAAAAAAAATTAATTGACTTTATGAAAGAGGAGTTTCAAGGTTCAATTACTATTAAAAAAAAGTTTTTCTCAGATGGAGTAGCTTCCCAGTATGAAAATCAGAAGAATTTCATTAACATCACGCATCATTTTGAAGCCTTTGGATGTCAAGCTGAGTTGCATTTTTCGGCTACATCACATCGCAAAGGGCCATGTGATGGGGTAGATGGAACTGTCTGGCGAGTTTACAATTGATTGGCAATTCAGATCCTATTCAAACACCGCTGGATTTGTATGATTGCATGCTCTTATTTCAGGAGCATATCTTTTGCCTGCCGCAGAACATACACCAGAAGAAGCTGAAGCTATTTCACAAAATCGATTCGATGAAGCTTTAATGGTTCGTGGCACTCTGAAATTAAATGCAGTCATTCCAATTTCTGATAAATTTATCAAAACGAAATCATTTTCCGTATCAGAAAATTTTGATCATGTAAGTCAAGAATTAATATTCAACTTGCGTGTCCAACTAAGCGTTATCGAGCGCAATTTCACTCAAAACATTGGCCCTTTTCAGAGTCTCTGCAAAGTTACGAGAGAATTACAAAAGAGCCACAGTCATTATATGGCACAAACCTATTGCAATGGAACCAGAACGTTAATTGCAGCCCAGGGATGGGATTCTGTAACTCTCCGCTAACTCCGCTAACTCCGCAAAGTCCGCTAACTCCGCTAACTCAGCGGAGACCGTTGGTTGGCTAAGAAGCCAACCGACCGACCAATCAGAGACCGCTTCGGGCCTCGGTGGTGCCTCTATGGTGGCGCTGTGTACGGTGGTACCCTGTACGGTGGTGCCGTGGGCTTTGTCCGGCCGCCAATTGCAACAAATAAACAAACGCAAGAGCTCCTGTCACTTGATACATATGCATGAATTTCATAAGAATAAAGTGAGGAGATAAAAAGGTGGAAAGAAAACGAATAAATGAATCAAAATATTAGACTGTGGGCTACAGGAAATAGGACTATAGGAAAAAGGTAATGGGAAATAAGCGATAAGAAATAGGCACCACCGAAATCCGAAGCGGTCTCTGATTGGACGGACCGTTGGCTTCTCAGCCAACCAACGGTCTCCGCTGAGTTAGCGGAGTTAGCGGACTTTGCGGAGTTAGCGGAGTTAGCGGAGAGTTACAGAATCCCATCCCAGGTGTGGTCAACAAACAATACCCGTGCTGGAATTTTCGGAACAGGTATAATTCCAATCGAAAATAACCAGTAGACATATTCTGGGAGTCTAAAGTAGTTGAATAACTATTTTCCGAGAGAGGATAGCCCTGGAAAATAGCAAAACATTGAATGAAATTCAACGGCTACGTGAAACAGCGAGCCTGCCGGAGCAGCGCCACCGTGGAACGGCACGCGCGGCGACGCACGGCCGGACGTTTTAATTTTTTTCTCCGGACCTAGTATGGTCTCCATACATTTTTTTTTACGAATTTGAAGGGGAAGGATCCAGCTATCTAAAAAAAATTGTCTCCATGAAATCTACTTAGCTCTTTGGAAATGGCGGCCGAAGTTTGGAAAAAAACGACGAAAAAAACTTGAGGAAATTTATTTTTTTCTGAAACATATTTTTTCAACAGAAGCTCTTTCTTTTGTGAATAAAATGAGTCCGAGATCATCCGGCTGCGATTTATGGTTTCGGAGATATGAATTTTCAAACTAAGCAGTGCAAAAAAATTCAAACACCCGTGACTCCGCCATTTTTGAAAATTTTTCGAAATCCGTGAACTTCCATTTTTTTTTTTCTATAGGAAAACTAAACTAAAGATTCCTCGAAGGGCGCGAAGATCCGCGATTTGAGTGTTTTTTTTATTTGAGTGAGATGACATGGACCCGCTCCTATGTGTTCATTTTAAGCGCAATTAATTAGAACTATTATATCGCAGGACGAACAATAAAAATACAGTAATGTTCGTACATATGAGTCATTCTATTTATTATCACGCTACATGCTTTCTGGGAAACTCCCCACTTTCGATTCATCGATTATATCATACTATACGCGGGGTATTGTCATATGCCTAAATTAAAAACTTTGGAAAAGGTATTGTTTGTTTGCGGGCTAAGAAAATGTTGGAATTTCTTAGTTTGTTCAGAAAGCACTTTCTCCGGTGAGTGCAGGATCAGCTAGAAGTTTGTTGTACAGGGCGTAACAAAATTCGTGGACCATCTCTACATGGTTTGATCCCTTGGTGAAAATAAAAAATACGTTTTTTTACGAGGATTTTCTCCGACGCTCAGTTTAGACACTAGAGCCGATAAAGACGCGCCAATCGGAGCTCAGCTTTAGAAAGTATAGCACAATAGCTATAGCTATTATCAGCTTTTTCCAACTCGGTTCGGCGAATTTTGTTATTTGTTTCCGAAGCTGATCTCCGATTGGCGCGTCCTTATCGGCTCTATCGTCCACACTGAGCGTTGGAGGAGATCTGTAGAAAAACGTATTTTTTATTTTCAACGAGGAATCCGACCATGTGGAGATGGTCCGCGAATTTTGTTATACCCTATATATTGATGATCATGTTAGGTCTTGTGATTATGGTTTACCTTTTTATGCCGAAATCAAGTATTTTTCACGTTGTTGTATGGAAAACATTTAAGCCATTTGCAGCGATTCGTTCGAATAGGACGTACGATTGAACAATGAACGGGCAAGGAAGAAATATGAATAAATTTGAACCTACATTTTCGGTTTCAGGAGAAAACGATGGCATAGCTTAGAGCAAAATTTTTGTTCTCCGATGATTCACGGGAGAATAATCCATTATCCAAGTGCGCGGCGGACCGCGTGGCCAGAGAGGCCGTCGTGATCTCCCTCCTCTCCGTTCGGGCGACCTTGCCCGACATATCGAGCGCTCCGGGTTTTGCCGATTTATAAAGTAAAGCTTGTATTGTGAAAAAATTCATTCGCTATTCTCGAGTTAAGTCAAAATAAACTTAGCTTGAACAGGGTATGGCCGGACGCGAGCCCACCCGTCGTGGAAAGTTTTGCGTCGCTCATTGGTAGGTCTGCAAAACTGGACAAGTCGTGTCTACAAAGTTGGTAGCACTGCTGGACCGCAAGAGCGAAAAAGCACGGATTAACTAACAATAGCTAACGTTCTCAAGGGGGTGCTACAGTCGATATTCACCGACTTCATTGTTGTGCGTCATATACAGTTTGGACATGGCGAAAAAGATTGAGCACCCACCGTACAATATGGAATACCGAACACCTCTATTGGACAACATCTTGATTTCATGCATCGATAAAGTCGTAATTCGTCGGAGCGCAAACCTTTGACAACTAGCGATTTCTAAACGGAGCTGATCAGCTCGCGAACCTTCACGTCTTAATTGGTGGCGATGAGCTAGACCTTTTTAGTTCGTATCACAAAAATAAATGTCTCTGCGTTATGCAGAATGCTTATATTTCCTGTCAAATTATGTCCACGACAAAAAAAAATTTTTACAACATACTGAACCAATTTTTCCGCATTAAAAGGCAGGGTGCCATTTTTAAATTTGTTTTCACAGCATATAGCAAGGAAACATAAAATGATTAGGGGGTTGGGTTGTAAAAAAAAAAAAAGAACAGTTCGAAATCTCTTCACCTATTGTTAGAGTTATTGTGAAAATATTGTCTGTGTATAATATTTCAAGTTTAGTTCAGCCGGCAAACGTTTTAGCTGAATCTTGCAGTCTCGAGATATTAAGAATCACCCGTGTCCAAATTGCTTCGTTGTTTCATCTTTGCTTGCAGCTTCTACATAGCCCCCCACGTAGCCATATGCCCACATAAGAAATCTACCTTGATTTGGTTTACCCCAAAAACAGTCCGAGGAATGGAATTTGGTTTTCAAATCTACAGGGTGAAACAGAATCCGCGCACGAATATATCTCACAACGTCTATCCTCTGTCAAATTTACGGTTGAAATTTCTTCAACCATCTTTTTTCGAAACGCAGTTTTTATTTCTCGAAAAACGATATTTAATTCTTGTGATTTTTTGTTTATAGCGGTACGGTAAATTTCACAGAATCCTTACTGATACTACTGAGATTTTTTTTTCATGGTCGAGGAACTGATTATACTATGTGAGCCAGCAGTATTGAATTATGTCAAAAAGAAATACTTCCCAAAAAAATTGACTCAGAAACTTCCGATCTAAATTTTGACAAAGATTAACCCTGTAAGATATTTTCAACATTAATATGCCCAACTATTTTTCAAGTTGAGCTTACATTGGATATTTTTCCATTGTTGCGAAATATTAAGGAGTGGAAATGTTCCAATAATAGCTATGATTTTTCGAGAATGATTGCAGAATAAGCAAAAATAAAATATCCAAGCAGTTGTTTGGGACTATTCCGATTTTGTTTTACGTGAACGTATGTTATATACCGAATCCATTTCAAATCGGGCATGCTGGAAATCGTGATGTTGCAGATTTGTTCGAAACTGAAATATGTTGTTTTCTGGGGTGAAAAGAAAGATATGTAGTTGATCATTTAGCTGAAAAAAATTTTCTGACGAAATTATGGCTGATTGAATATTTGCGCGCCCGCTACAGATTTTCTGGTAACCAAACGAATTTTTTTTTCAAACCGCTATATCTTCGGAACAGATCAACGTAACTGCATGGTTCTGGTCTCATTTTGTAAGGTTTTTAGTGTTTTTTCAAAGCCCACGAAGTAACTGAAAGATTTCCAAAAATTAGCAATATGGCGTCCCTTTTTCGAAAATTCGAGAAACTGATTTTCTCAAACTCAATTTTTTTTTCCTTAACCTAATTTGCACACAATATGCACGGTGATATGCTCCATATATCCTATAAGTTTCATCGATATTACGGAATTTCTTCATATGAAAAAATAGTACATTACGATATTACGACTGCGGAAAGTAGGTGTTTACACGAGTGCGACGTTTGCCGCCCGAGCGAAGCAAGGATGGCAAGAGCACGAGTGTAAACACCTATTTCCACGCGAGTATTGTATGCTATTTTTCGTTTTGTCACGCGGACAGTTCAATTTTCCATTGAAAAGGAATGCGATGCGGAAAAGTTTACTATTAGGATACGGTGAAAGGAACGATTACTTATCGCACGCTCAGCCGTGTGGTAAATTGAACTTTCCACACGGCAAGACGAAATAGTACATTACGAGTGACGATAATTATTAGTCGTAACGAAATGTACTATTTTAGCCAAACAACAAACTACGTATCTTTTTTTTTACCCGGGAAAACAACATATTTCAGTTTCGTTAGGTTTCGAATTTTTTGACAATCCATTTTGGCCTTGCCTGCCCGATTTAAAATGGATTCGGTCTATGTATAACGGTAGAGCCACCGTGACAGGTTCGGGTACACTCGGAGTAGTCAGACTAAAGTTGGTGGACTTTTTTGTGAATAAATAGCGTGGATTATGAGGTGGCAATTCCAAAACTGCAAGCAGGGTCCTTATAGAAGTCGACATGGCCATATACAATAGGCCAATTTTCGGCTCCTTGTAGTTAGCCTGCCTCGGGCCAGGCTAGTAAAGTATGTTGTTTTTCCATTCACCCATGTGGGCCCTATAACCTATATACGTCCCTAGGACCAACTCCGATTACCCATACGGGAATTTGCATTTTTTTAAATATTGAATAATTCCGAAACGAATTGCTTTTTGGCAAGAAGGTTCAACATTTGCAAGCTTGTCGAGTAAAAACTCGTTTTCATAACTTTTGTACTTGTGAGTTTTCAAACTCACTATGACTTCTGCTCGGACTTCTGCTACAGGTACAGTGGACTCTCGATAAGTGGCATCTCGCTAAGTGGCAGCATGAACGCCTTCCCCTGCACACGGATTCACTCATAGTCTAGTCAATCTAGCTCGAAAAATAGGCCTACCCTCAAATAATTCAGCGGTGGATGAAAAATATACCAATCGACGCAGAAACTTGCCCAGAATAACATATCAAAATGTTTATTCACGAAATTCCCGGGGTCATAGTTAAATTAATTAAAAACTATCAATAAATCGCGAGTACGTGACTAAATCGCTCGGGGTTTCATTCCAACTCATAAAAAAAAAGAAAAAAAAAAAGCAGCTTGTCGAGGAGATCATTCCACACAAATTCGATGCGGGAACCCATGTTCCACGATCAGCCGTTTTCGCGTTAAAAAGTATTGAACTTTTTCTGGCCCAAACATCGCCAAACGATCAGCTGTGATCTAGCGACGCCTCCCGCTAACGCGCGCAGCCTGATGGTAGACGCGCGGATGCGTAGCGAATTCAAACTCACGCTACGTGCTATTCTTCAATAAATATGATTTTCATCCATTAGCAGTCCATTTTCGCTATGTATGTGTTTATTTATCATACAAATCATGGCAGTGTTTTGATATATCTGATAAAATGACATGGTAATGAGGTTATTAAGTGAAATTACTCACTACATCGACTGAATCATTACAAAATTTGGTATAATATCAAAATTTATCTTTCAAACAAATGAAAAAAAATTTATTTTGAGTCGAATGAATATATTTTATTTGTTTAACTGATAAATTTTGATAATACACCAAATTTTATAATGATTTATTCGATGTAGTGAGTAATTTCACCTAATAACCTCATTACCATGTCATTTTATCAGATATATCAAAACACTGCCATGATTCGTACGATGAATAAACACATACATAGCGGAAATGGACTGCTAATGGATGAAAATCATATTTATTGAAGAATAGCACGTAGCGTGAGTTTGAATTCGCTGCGCATCCGCGCGTCTACTACCGGCCTGCGCGCGCCAGCGGGAGGCGTCGCTAAATCACAGCTGATCGTTTGGCGATGTTTGGGCCAGAAAAAGTTTAATAATTTTTAACGCGAAAACAGCTGATCGTAGAACACGGGTTCTCGTTTTGAATTTGTGTGGAATGATCTCCTCTACACGCTGCTATTTTGTTTTCTTTTTTTTGATGAGTTGGAACGAAACCCCGAGCGATTTAGTCACGGACTTGCGATTTATTGATAGTTTTTAATTAATTTAACTATGACCCCGGGAATTTCGTGAATAAACATTTTGATATGTTGTTCGGGGCAAGTTTCTGCGTCGATTGGTATATTTTTCATCCACCGCTGAATTATTTGAGGGTCAAAGTCTAGATTGACTAGACTATCACACATTTACTCGCGTTCCCCCACCGTGCTCCCGCTGTGCGCGCGACTACCGCTCTCTAACCCCCACACCTCTACAACTGTCTCTCCTCCGGCACTGTTTCCATGCGCGCGTTGGTCAGTGGTGGGAGCTCAGGATAAGTGGCATTTTCCGAGAATTTTTCTCCCCTACAGCCCCGCGGAAGTGCCACTTATCAAGAGTCCACTGTAATATCAATTGACGTTTTCCCAGAAAATTGCTGATTCGACCGAATCGATCAAGTTTGCTAGAGTTATTGCATCATTGGAAGAATTAACAATTATGAAATTCACGAAAGGAGTTTTTGTTCTACAAAAATGGGATAGCCGTAGCGGACTCACAAATTCTCCCGTAAAACATACAGAAATACGGGTCTCCCTAAATTTCCTGGAGAATAGAACCCTAATCACCACGTGATTCGAGTTTTTGCTTCCGACCGGCGAGGTGGATGATTCTATAATATAGATAGAATCAGTCTACATGTAACATATTACACATGATGTACACTTCCTTTAATTGATTCTGAGCCGGAAGTGTTCGTTCGACAAACGATTTAGGTTGGTACTAGAGTTCCTTGAATACAGAGTTGAGTCAATCGCCGCCATTCTGTACCGAAGTAAAATTGCGGGAAGTTTGAAACTGATTTAAGGCAGTAATATAACGTTGATAGTTGTGAATAACTGGATTACGAGCTCTTTCATGACTGTGTTTTTCATTTCGGCTGTTTTGTTTTTGGAAATTCCTCGGAACATCGAACACGGTTTCACTAACGACGTTGTTGGTGGCATTGCGATATTTGAGGTTATGTTAACGCGTTACTTTAGGATCAAGGTAAAAAAGATAATGCGGGTTAAAGACTCTTGATATTATCATAAAAACTTCGTGAAAAAGCATTATTTCACGATAACCTGTATAAAACACTCTTGACCATGATGAAAATGATCGTTGATTAGATATTGAGGATGTTTATATTCAAATATTCGCCTGTCTCCGCCATTACGTGCCGAAGTTGAAGAGCCAATCAGAAGGAATCATCGATTGACTCAACTCTGTATTCTAGGAACTCTAGTTGGTACCAAATGTCGGCAGCGCCCCTACAGGCCAGCCGTGAAGCAAGTTCTAGCTGTCATCGGCATAACCATAACACACGACGATGATACGTAACCTCGAGATGCGAACGCGGAGTGAAATGATAGTAAACGTGAGGTTACTTGAAAATGATTCTGCAAATTAGCCGCAAAACATTGTATTTCAAATACAAGGCGGCGAAAAACGAGAATAATATCTGAAGTTTTACTTAAAGACTGATTCTGCAAGTGTATAATTGCACTAAGGGAAGTCTATGCTTCTTCCGCGTTCGCATTTCGAGGTTCTGTATGATCGTCGTGTGTTGTGGTTGTACCGATGACAGCTAGAACTTGCTTCACGGCTGGCCTGTAGGGGCGCTGCCGACATTTGGTACCAACCTAAATCGTTTGTCGAACGAACACTGCCGGCTCAGAATCAATTAAAGGTAGTGTACACAAGACAGCTGACATATAGTTTGGCATCTTTCGGTTTTTTCATCTGCTTCATTTCTGAATTTAATTCAGCTTTCACTATTTTCATCGATCCAAATAGTTTTAAATAGTGATGCCTCGAAAATGACCAGTGCTAGGAGAGAAGTGACTTATGTGAAATTTTTTCAGTCCCTAACGTACTACTCTGTAAAAGAGAATTGAAATTTATCCTCAATATTTCACAAGCTTTCTAGCCATGAGAATTGCGTGATCGGCATAATTGAACTTGAATTTTTCCGAGTTAGTTGTTCGAGTTACTTTGGCAAGCGCAACTCTGATATCTCGTAAGAGCGATTCAATCTGAAGATTCCCAAACATGAAGCAGAAAAATATTCAAGAGGAACTATACGCAAAGAAAGCAAGAAGAAACAAACAACAACAACAACAAAAACAACAGAAAGCGGAGTTCTTGGCCACACAGTTTCTATGTTTCGATATTTGGACTCGGAGACATCGACGAAGGCACAATAAGGAAATGTTGACATGGGTAGGACATTCCATTCCAACTCAACCTTCTCCGAAGATTGATTTGGCTGGAACTCGACCATCGTTTTGCATTCTATGGAGAAGGGTTCCGTGTTTTAGTCTAGTCAATCTAGCTCGAAAAATAGGCCTACCCTCAAATAATTCAGCGGTGGATGAAAAATATATCAATCGACGCAGAAACTTGCCAAGAATAACATATCAAAATGTTTATTCACGAAATTCCCGGGGTCATAGTAAAATTAATTTAAAACTATCAATAAATCGCGAGTCCGTGACTAAATCGCTCGGGGTTGCGTTCCAACTCATCAAAAAAAAAAAGAAAAAAAAATAGCAGCTTGTAGAGGAGATCATTCCACACAAATTCAAAGCGGGAACCCGTGTTCCACGATCAGCCGTTTTCGCGTTGAAAATTATTGAACTTTTTCTGGCCCAAACATCGCCAAACGATCAGCTGTGATTCAGCGACGCCTCCCGCTGGCGCGCGCAGGCCGGTGGTCAACGCGCGGATGCGCAGCGAATTCAAACTCACGCTACGTGCTATTCTTCAATAAATATGATTTTCATCCATTAGCAGTCTATTTTCGCTATGTATGTGTTTATTTATCAAACAAATCATGGCAGTGTTTTGTTATATCTGATAAAATGACATGGTAATGAGGTTATTAGGTGAAATTACTCACTACATCGAACTCACTACAAATTTCATTTCAACAATCTTTCGCTCCGGCGCTTATTTCTTACGCTACGTGAAAATGACTGAAAAAAATGATTTTTGGAATGCAATGACCAAAAAATCTGAAAAAATTCCCAAAATTTTTTCTCATCCCCAATAACGTGTAGAAACTTTTACAAAATTTTCGGAGACCTTGGATTAAACGGGTGGCCCGTTTGACGAAGAAACCCTCATATGGGAAATTCCACGCCAACTGTCGTGGGGTTGGTGGGCCGCAAGTGGGCCAAAATATTGCTCCTTTCGCTTTTTACGGACAATTTTCGGTTTTTGAGCTCTCTGTCAGTTTCTTGGCTTTTTTTCTTATACGGGGCGCCAGGGAAATATTCTCTGTCACTGGCCTGCATTCCCATAAGATTACATGTTAAAATGACACTCAGCGCCACGCCTCCCCTCCAAAGACTTTCACATAGCGGATACACAGCGCGGCGAGGCTGGGTATCAGGTACATTGCTTTCCACAACGGAAGCTTGCGTACTCTATCGCTATTCAGACAATTTTTGTTCGAGACGAGGTCAAGAATAATCAAAAATGGCAAACAAAATGCAAAAACCGTTATTCAAAAACCGACGTGACGCACCACTCGGAAAAATCTGAAAGAATTCGTGGGAATAAAATACACCTGAAGTGACGAAATGACAAAGAAAAAGTTTTTGTTACATTAGTTCGATTTTGAAGTATAGCGTTTTTTGACTTTAATGAATTGTTTTCGGAACCTCGGGAGTGACCCCTCGCGCCCAAGATAATTTACACGCAAGGTCTTATAATCATAGATATCCATGATCTTTTATGAAAGGATCCGTGTACTGACTCTTGAGATAGAAAATAAAATTCACAAAATACCATTTTTGACCCCCCCGGAGGGGGGAGCAGGGGTTGTATAGTATTTAGCCACTGGGCATATGTTTTCATGACCTAAAAGACATTTTCAAACGGATAGTTGGAAATTCCCGAGACAGGGGGATTTGGCCCCTCTTAACCAGGGGTACCCTCTGTCTTCGAACTGGTCATGACATCTAAATTTTCCAAAATTTCTTAATTTTTTTCAACGAATGCTCATAACTTTTTCAAAAAAAAAAAAACATCAATTTATTATGGAGGGTTCTCGCTCATCCGGGACACTTTTTTGCGCGTGGGTCACCGATTTTGGGGCCACGCGAGATTTTGGATCGGCCCCAACCCCCAATCACAAATCTAGAGCTATATGCCTCATTATCAAGTGGTTCAAAAGTTATTCGATTTTCAAAATATTAAAATATCGGTTTCCGAACGCACCGAACGATCTTTGGGCGTACGTATTTTCGATTTGCGTGGTCCGAAAAATATTTTCAAATAGTGATTCAGAATTGCAAAACTTCCATTTTCCATGCTGCGAGCTCAGAAATTTTTGGAAAAGATTGTTCGCCCACGAATTTTCTAACAAATTTTTGATTTTCAGTTTTCAAAACGGAGATAATAATTTTTTTCAATGAAAATTTAACTAAAGGTAGTTCTCTGAATACCAAAGAATCCCTGCAATTTGTGGGAGGGCGTTCGGCGTAGTTTTATTTTCCTGATTTTTTAAAATAATTTTTTAGAATTTCTTCGACTGAATTTTTTTTCACGATTCGTAAATTTTTTCTTCAGCTCAGTTTCTAGCTTCTTTCACTCTTATAGCTAGATTTGACAGCGCTAAAAGAAGTTCGACGTACCTCATTGATCATTTTGGATTAATCGAAAAACTGGAAATATGAAAAACAAATTGTTTACCTACTGTTAAATCAAGCTGTAAGAGTGAGAGGAATTAGAAACTAGGCGAAAGAAAAAATTTACATCTCAAGAATGGGTGAACGAAAAAAATCGAAAAAAATCGCGAACGCTCCGCTCATTGGGTGTAATTACCCATAGAAATTTCGGTGAAATCAAAATTTTGGGTTTTATTTCCGTACGTTCTGACGGAGAAAGCCCCATATATGAGCGACCAGTTTCACTCATTGTCGGCCACCAATCCGGGGTCAAAATTTCGATTTGTCTGAAATTTTAATATCCCCTAATAAGTACCGAGATGTGAAAATCCGCCAAGTTTTAGACCTCTACGCCTCACTGTTCGGGAGAAACCCGTTGATCAATCTCTTAAGGCGAAGCTGTACTCAATTTTTACCGACTTTGTTTATTTTTGCGAATATCTCCGAAACGGTGATACCGAATGGATTGTCCTTTGGGGATCCGAAGATTCAAGAGGGATGGGTTCGATCCATCACGCAAAATCAAAGGAAATCGAACAAAAATTTTTTTTTTTTCGGAAATCGCGGAATGTGGGCGACCGCGTATGTTGAATTGTTGACCAATATCACAGCCTACACGTCACCGATGCAAAAAAGAGTTTAAGAGGACGATTCTATGGGATGTGTAGAACGCGTCCACTCCAAAACATCTTTATTTTAGGCGACAATGAAGGCGTAATCTGGGACCCCGCAATATGTGACAATTTGCGATTGTAAATAGCTAACTAACCATAATATTACAGGGTTTCCGCGATACCCGAGAGATGGAGCGCAGTGCGGGGCCTATTATTAGAGTCCCTTTAATTAGAGTCCTGCAAACGCGACGCCATATTGACGCGAGTTGTTACATTATACCCACAGAATGTGAACGTCCAACTACATACGAGGTTATCTATGCTCAAATTTTCTATAGCTTCTTACGGGATCGGCGGCCATATTTGCGCGAGTTCGAACAGCCAATCATGAAGAGGACGTGCGTTTGCAGGACTTTGATTAAAGGGACTCTACTTATTATCAGCCTGCTGTGAGTTCACGGTCAGCCTAGTGTCAGCCTCGCGCTGCGCTCCATCTCTCGGGTATCACGGAAACCCTGTAATATTATGGCTACTTAGCTATTTACAATCGCAAATTGTCACATATTGCGGGGACCCAGATTACGACCTCAATTTCGCCTAAAACAAAGATGTTTTGGAATAGACGCGTTCTACACATCCCATAGAATCGTCCTCTTGAAATCTTTTTTGCATCAGTGACGTGTCAGCTGTGATATTGATCAACATACGCGGTCGCCCACATTTCGCGATTTCCGAGAAAAGAAATTTTGCTCGAATTCCTTCGATTTTACGTGATGGATCGAACCCATCCCTCTTGAATCTTCGAATCCCTATTCGGTATCACCGTTTCGGAGATATTCGCAAAAATAAACAAGGTCGGTAAAAATTAAGTACAGCATCGCCTTAAGGTGGTTCTTCCGGTACAGTACCGCCAAACGTGAGTTTCAGAGAAAATTTTCAATACTTCTCGATGGTAAAAAAATTTGAAAAAAATCAAGTATGTTGAAGATCCTCAAAAGATTGATTCTGCATAATGATATTTACAAATAGTTATTAACAAATTGATGAAAAAAAACATTGTTTAAGAAATTACCCGTCAACCCAACTTTTTTGTTAGATGAAAATGATTTGTTAATTCTTCTCAAAACGTATGAATTTTTTTCGAATTTTGTCAAATCATTTAAAATTGTGGTTTTATTCGTATATTTCGTATGAAAAAACGCAATTTTGAATAATTTGACAAAATTCGAAAAAAATCATACGTTTTGAGAAAAATTAACAAATCATTTTCACCTAACAAAAAAGTTTGGTTGACGGGTAATTTCTTAAACAATGTTTTTTTTTCATGAATTTGTTAATAACTATTTGTAAATATTATTATGCAGAATCAATCTTTTGAGGATCTCCAACATACTTGATTTTTTTTAAATTTTTCTACCATCGAGAAGTATTGAAAATTTTCTCTGAAACTCACGTTTGGCGGTACTGTACCGGAAGAACCACCTTAACTTTGACGAAATTGTCCTTTGAATTCGAATTATTAGCCTTGCCTTATCGCGGAAAAATAAATATGATGCAGCGGGTTTTTCATGAGACAAAATCTGATCTCTGGATATAAAATCTGTTTTGAACTAGAAGATCTCAAACCTACCAAAAACACGTTTTTCTGGAAAAGATCGTGTTTTTTTTTTTGACGTTCCCCAATTTTTTTTCCGAATTTGATATATTGTTACATGAAAGCTTGCAGTTTTTCATGTGAATGTAGCTAGAGTGTTAGCATTTCGCGCGCACTGCAAATACTCCAGCTACTTACATGAAAAACTGCGAGCTTTCACATAACAATATCGAATTCGGCAACAAATTTGGGGAACGTCAAAAACACGATTTTTTCAACAACAAAAAAAAAGTGTTCTCATCACTCTAACCTCAAAATCGCAACTTCGTCGCGATTTCCCGGCTTTCATGGTAAAAAATATTGGTCGGTACTCATGCGTCAAGGTTTTTTGCCTCCACTCGTTTATAGAGCACTCGCCTTCGGCTCGTGCCGTAAACCTCTCGTTTTGCCAAAAAAGCCTTTCGATAATTATATCGATGGACTAATACCATAAGGGTGTAAGCGCCGTTTTTGAAAAATTTCAAAATCGTACCACCACAAGGGCGTAAGCGATATACCTGGCGGGTATAAGGGAGACAGATTTATACTGCCAAAAGGGCGTAAGTGCAAGGGCGCTCACGCCCGTATGGCAATAAGAACTCGACCGATTTCAGAAAACAGTCAAATCTTACTACCAGAGGGGCGTATCTCCTCCCGGAAAAATTTAGTCGCTACGCCCGTATGGCAGTGAGGATCCAGCTGATTTCAGAAATCAGCAAAATCTTACTGCCAGAGGGGCGTATCTCCTCGCAGAAAAATTTTATGCATACGCCCATATGGCAGTAAGAACGCGACCGTTTTCAGAAATCACTCGAATCTGACTACCATAGGGGCGTATCTGCTCTCGAAAAAATTCGGTTGCTTTTCTGATATACAACAGAATTTTTTCAACATGGGAGAAAATGAAACCATTTGGAGAGAAATTAACTCTTCCTCAGAATTTCCAAACTTCCAAATTTCAAAATTCCAAAACTTTTCTAAACTTCCGGAATTTATAAAATTTTGAATTTCAAATGTCTCAAAATTTTCACAATTCTAAAAATTATTAGTTTTTTTTTCATAAATTTGTGAAATGAAGCAATCAAAGTGCGAAGCTCTGCGAAATGATTGGTGTCACGTCATATACCTTGTATAGGCAGTTCCACGTAACGAAATAATGGAGAGGCCGAGATGTCCACGTTGATGATCATTAAAACTAAGTTTGATCATTTTGCAGTGCTTCTGATACTTCGTTACGAAAATTTTGGGAAATAAAAAGTTTTGGAAATTTGGACAATTTAGAAAATTTCGGAAATTGTGAAAATTTTGGAAATTTTCAGGGAGAGCTAATTTTCTTCCGAATAGACTCATTTTCTCCCGTGTTGAAAAAAATCTGTTGTATATACATCAGGTAAGCGACCGAATTTTTTCGAGAGGAGATACGCCCATCCGGTAGTAAGATTTGGCTGATTCCTGAAATCGGTCGGGTTCTTACTGCTATACGGGCGTAAGCCACTAAATTTTTCCGGGAGGAGATACGCCCCTCTGGAAGTAAGATTTGACTGATTTCTGAAATCGGTCGAGTTCTTGCTGCCATACGGGCATAAGCGCCCCTGCACTTACGCCCTTATGGCGGTATAAATCTGTCTTCCTTATACCCGCTAGGTATAACGCTTACGCCCTTCTGGTAGTATCCGACTTTTCGGCGCTTACGCCCCTTTGGCATTAGTCCATCGAAATGTATTGTGCAGTAATAGGAACTCGGAAATTTAGTTCTCCAGAAACATTAGGAATTGATTGCCCACGACGAGACCAAACTCAAAATTTGTGGAGTAGACAGTCGTACTTTTGAGAATATTTGGGAAAAAAATCTATCCGCACTCAAGTCCGAAAACCAAATTTTTATCTTCAATTTGAAAAAACTTCAGCGAAAAAGCTTTCGATAACTTTGACTGAAGATTCTGAAAAAAATCGGTAATCACTGATCAGGGCGGAGCTCACGCGAATACCGGGAGCAATCAGTTTTCAAATATATTCACATACAATTAGAGGGCATCGCCAGATGACATAGAAGTCGGAGAACCTGCAATTTTTATTGTTCGACGTGTTTATTGTTATGATTATTTTCATTTTATTTTTTTGCAAACACTTCACATTGCTTAGCATGCCCAATTCAGAACCTGTTCAGTGAAGGATTGCGAAGTGCAACAGAACTTTACTTCCGAAATCATCAGTTTCAGTAAAATTTACACATAGTACCTACATAACTCTACATTTTGAAAATAAAATACATAGATTTTTAAAGTCGTCCATTGTTGCTGAGCAGTTCACGGTCCAGCCATGGCCTGCGCTTTTGACATCACTGCATACCGCACATTCTCCAGACTGGACCATGCACTGTAACAAAAAAATATTGTACATGAATAATCCACGTGAAAGCCTTTATCGTCCTGACCAGTTTCAGAGTTCAAGTCTATGAAAATTTCGTTGGCTCCCACCCGTATTCTCAGGAAAAAAAAAACCTATAATTTTTATGAGAAATTGAAACGTATTTCGCACAGTTGCTTCGAACCAAATTTGACTTACCTTGAACTGATCATGACGATAGAGAAATTCATAAAGATTATTTATGAGTCATATTTATTTCGCAGGGCACAATCTAGCATAGATGCTCACCATAATATAGTAGGTCATAGCTGCCATACGGGAGAAAATTATGTGTTGGCTGATATTATAAGCTCACAATTGAAAACAACAATATTCAACTCGTGTAATATCGTTCAGTATGGCAATACCATGAAAACTGCTTCAGATCGAACTTTCCCGCTCATGAAACGCGGTAAAAATATCACATTTTCTCATTAAATTGAAAATTTACTCTTGCGAATATTCGATTACTTCTATCGGTTTTTCTCACGCACCTCTTTACTGGAAAAATTCCATTTTTTTTCTTAGGAGATATTCTCTTGAAGTTGATATCGAGATTCGCGGCAGCGAATCGCCGCCAAGTACAAAAAAAAAAAAAAAAAAAAAAAAAAAAAAATGTTTACATGTTTATTTATGTTATATGTTATATCAGTTTATTAAGTTATTATTATTATTATTATATAATTAGAGTTATTTTTTTTTATATATTAGAGTTATTTTTTTATTATTATTAGATTTATTAGATATTAGATTAGAATTTATTATTATTATTATATGTATGTGATGAGATAATAAGGTGGGCGCAGCCGAGAATCCTTTACCCGAGCCAACTTGTTGTGCTTTTCAGCGTGTCATATCTTTGAAACGGGTGGATATTTCGGAATGAAACTTGCAGGGCTGCAAGTCCCGGGCCATGTAACCTCAGTTATATATAAATTGTACCTGATAGGATTCACAGTCCAAAGATATTAACTGTCAAAGTTGATCAAAAAACACAATCTTCTTCTTCTTCTTTTTCTTCTTCTCCGGCCCATTTTCGCAGAACGGTTATTAGGACCTCGATATCTGTTGAACGATCGCACGGATCGATTTGAAATTTTTATGGTGGATACTTGCAAGTGAGATCTCGTCCCCTATTGATTTTGGTGCGAATCTGTACGCGAACTTAATCGGTAGATTTAATCAATTTAACGAGGTGTTTTTATTTTTTTATTTTTAATTATTTTTAATTACAAAATGGCCGCTTGGACTGATCGGAGCGCTGCGGTACATACGCGGCCGGTTACAAAACTAATGAACGCTCGGAACTCCGCGGGATACACGCGGCCGATTACAGAACTAATGAACGCTCGGTTCACGAGTGATCACGGACGTTACGTCCGTGCGAGTGATCAAAAAACTATTGCTCTGAGATGGATTCCATGAAAATCGAGTGATGAAAAAATCAGTGAACCAATGTTGATCAACAACGATATCAGTCAAACAAAGAACAAGCAAAAAGTGATCATCATTGCATCGTACTACCAACATAACCTACGTAGGCAAATCGGGTTACGTTTTATCACTTCAGATAGTAACATCGACAGCGTTATAACAAAAACGAATAAGTAGATGGAAGGCTTATAGTTTAATTTAATCACACACACTGAACATCATGTATTTTTCTCTCGCTAGATTTTTTTGAAGTTACGAAGAGGGCCCAAGCTTACTCGAATCGATATAAATCTCGCAAAATCGATTAAAACAAGATGGCGCCGCCGTGGGCTTTCAAAATTATTTGCCCCGTGTATTTTCTGGAATTGAGATAATTGAGTGAAGTGATTAATTATTCAGCCATCCAACGAGTGCATATACTGGGTACATGTGGTGAAGGATACAGTGCTGAAAATTGAATATATTACCGTGTGTATTTCCGAAAATAATAAATCTCGACGTAACCTAACAAGTCGCATTGAGGTAAAGTATAGATCAGTGAGTATACGTTAATAAAAAGATAGTCGAAAGTCGAAGCTCAGGAATGTCATAGTAAGCATTCTATCAACGGTCATGTCAAGTTTGTCGTGTGGTGATGCTACTGCAGTGACAATGTCGACTGAATTATTACGTGACAGCCACCTATCGCTGACCACTTGTTGGCAGGGGAATGGATCCCAATGGAAGACAGCCGGATTCTCATAATCGGATGGAAGAAAATCTACCACCCAGACAACTCGAATGAAATCATCGATAATGCTGAACATTACACCGCATCGAGAATTCTCATTCGAGCTCAAGGTGCGTAAGGAGAAAGAAGAGAGGAAAAAGTCTGAAGCTCAAATAATCGGATTTGGAATAGAGTGCAGAGAGAAATTTGAGGAATTCTGAACCGGTAGGAGAAAGACTTTGAAGATCAAAAATGGTAGTGTATTTGTTATTTGTTATTATATGACACTAATTTTAGCCTGATCCATATGCCATAAACTTGAATGAATGCTGAAGAAAGTATTTTATAGGGTAAGTTCAAGCTGTTGAAACCCATCGAACCACGTTGATGTGGTTGCACCCCAGATTTCACAATTGTCTCAACGGTTTTCTGATCGCTGATTGGTTGTTTCTTGAAATCACTTGCCCATGCTGAACTCGCCCGCCGCCTCCAAGCAGGTCGACACGTTTGGACGGTATGAACTCCCTTTGTATATACTAAACTTCTCTACATTCATATAATATCGACTGGCCTTGAAATGTAACGAGATTAGCTCCGTACTGCAATTAAATCTATCTCATTGCATGACTCCGTTTCCATTTTTTCAGTTCCGCAACCGTGAACCCAGCAGCCGATTCGAAAAATATATGATTGAGCTCTGAGTAAAAATGACTCGATTTCACTCAACACTCCATTTTCTCAAACTACAAACATTGCTCGTCACAAGTACGGAGTGCAGGTATGTTAACTACTGAGCTACGCAACCATTGCGACGAACTGATTCTACAATATAAATGTTTCTATTTATCAGGAGCAAGTCTGAAATTCGTCATTAAGATGAATCTCGTGATCAATGGACCGGTATACACACAATTGAAATGCATCAATATTTTATTGTCATATTTTCTTTCTTTCTTTTGCAGTGAGACTATAAACTGTCACATCATTCGGACTATTGGGACGGACAAACGAAAAATTCAACTTGTCACAGGAACTATTTGAAATCAGGCGAAGCATCGACCGTACCTGCTGCAAGTCGCACTCGACACAACCCTTTACCTAGCGAACTTGGGAAAATTTTGTCGCGGATTCTAAGAAAATTCTCTAATAACTGTAACAAACATATTATAATCAATAAAACCGGCCTTTGAACTAGCCCTCTACCTTTACGTTGTACATAAACTTCAAATTACTAAGGTTAGGTACATACTCTTATGTTCGATGAACTACATTTTCAGTCTGCGATATTCGAAGCAACGCTCAGTTACATTATGCAACGATCATAAGAGTATAAAAATTAGAGGCCGTATACATTTTCGAATTACACTAGATAATTGGTTAGCATATACGCCATAAGGCACTGACTGTTAACGCATTCTCGCAAAAAGAAGTGAAATACGCGTCAAAAACATTGGAAATGTAAAAAAACACCGCCAAGTACAAAGGCCATTTGCCTACGACGGAATGGCAAAAATCTATCGCTAGTCCAAGTTATGAAATCAAGAGATGGTACCAAGTACAACGACCGACCAGCAAGTATATTTCATCAAATCGGAGCTCGCTGTTTCGTCTACTGATATCGAAACATCATTCCAAGAGCTACGTACTTGGCGGGCACATTTTTTTCAAGCATCTTTCTCCTCCCTTCGTATCTTTTCTTTCGACAAATAATACAATCAACAAACAACCCTCTGTGGAACGAATCTACATTTTGTTATACTGCTTATATGAGCAATTGATTGTAATCATATTGGCACGTCAATATTTCGGAATTCCGAAGACAGTTGATTGCGCCAACTGGTCATCAATTTTAGCTGATCCATCATTTATTCATCTGACATTCTATTGCCCCAAAGTTACATGCCCCAAAATCAACAAAGATTTCGCTGCAAATTGCGTAGTTGGTGAGTTCGGAAGAGACAAATAAAATTAATCGGTGTCAATCCCTCTGCGCATCAATCATTTACAACCAATTTTGATTCCCGTTGATCATGTCCCTACAAATTCATTAAGTGTGCACAAAAATCCTGAAAATCCCAAGGTTTCCGACCAAAAAGGTCGGAACATCGTTGCGTGCGGGTGTACGGGAGTGCTAGAGCGCGGGCGCCTAAGGGCGCCCGCGTGCTAGCGCGTACGTACACCCGCACGCAATGATGTTCCAGCTATGAAACTTATACATGTGTACCTTAAGACCTCTTCTATTAAAAATATCTCATATATGTACAACTCAATACATGATTCAAAAATCACAACGCTGGATTCACCTTTGGTCCCGGTTTATCGTGTTCAGACGGACATCAAGACCTACTATACTCCAAAATAATTCAGGACATTTGTCAAAAAACAATTACTTTACTCGCAATCAGTAAATACAAACGAACTCTCAACAGATTATCATCGTACCTACTGATAATTGAATTTCATCTCATCAAGCACTTCATAACAAAAACATAGCGAATGTGTACGTGCAAGAAATATCAGCTGACAGAGATCGCTTCGTTTTTCAGTTTCAGTACATGGGTTTCTTGATTGTATGAGCTTATAACACAGAAAAATTACGCAGAACACAAGAAGAATAGCCATAATGAGCGCAGCAGAGTAAGCAAAAATGTGCCCGCCAAGTACGTAGCTCTTGGAATGATGTTTCGATATCAGTAGACGAAACAGCGAGCTCCGATTTGATGAAATATACTTGCTGGTCGGTCGTTGTACTTGGTACCATCTCTTGATTTCATAACTTGGACTAGCGATAGATTTTTGCCATTCCGTCGTAGGCAAATGGCCTTTGTACTTGGCGGTGTTTTTTTACATTTCCAATGTTTTTGACGCGTATTCAATTACGCTCGAGCAGTACAATTTGAGATGAGATTCAGGGTTGGATATTACACCACTACAAGGTTCATGGGGACGTTGCGTTTCGTGTTTGTGCGTCACTGTGATCATCGGCAGAAGACTTCAAGATATGAAGCACGTAAAAACCCTTTCTGAATATTAGTATATTACGTGGCATGCTCGTAAACTGGTACATTATGCAACAAGGGAATAAAGTGGAAGATTATTCCCGAAGGTGAGTTTACTGCCCGAACGGAATTACCGAGGGTGGGTTTACTGCCCGAGCGAAGCGAGGGCAGGAATCACCCGAGGGAATTTCCGCGAGGGCAGTAAGCCTGAGGGAATGATCTGCTTTATTCCCGTGTTGCATATAGGACTTTATTTCCGACTCAACCGTGGCCACTTTTTTGACTTGAAGAGTGGGACCCATGCAAAAAAGCGAAGTATTCCAGATTTTCCGTGGCGAATAAGGCCCGGCGCGCACTAGACGGCGGCGAACGACGGCGAAGGGAAGAAAACAGTGGCTATCATCAAATTCGTTATTTCAGAAGTATGATTATAACAATACTTTTTTGATGCATTGGGTGATAGCTACTGTTTTCTTCCGTTCGCCGCGGTTCGCCGCCGTCTAGTGCGCGCAGGCCTTAAGTCTGGAAACTGAAACTCATCGAAAATGTATAATATTATGAAAAGGAAATAGTTAAGACCAAAGATAAAACAAATAGAAGAAAAATTAAGAGAGAAAAATTTTTTTAAATAATTTTAAGAAATCATAAATTTGCGGGACATAAAGTACTTTATGTTCCGCAAATCCACTTTATGTCCCGCAAATTCTACTTTATGTCCCGCAAATTCCACTTTATGTCCCGCAAATCTACTTTATGTCCCGCAAATCTACTTTATGTCCCGCAAATTCTACTTTACGTCCCGCAAATCTACTTTATGTCCCGCAAATTTACTTTTTTCCCCTAAATACGGGAAAAATGTGAATTTGCGGGACAAAAAGTATAGCAGGGAATCAAGTCCCACTTTTGTCCCGCTTTTTAGGTCAAAAAAGTGGTCTTTACGGTCGAGTCGGGAATAAATACTGTTTTGAGCGAGGATGATATTTTTAGTATGTACCAATGCCGTAAAAAAGACTTTATAAGGCAGTTTTGATGCGCAGTTCGAAGTGCGCATCTCTAAACTGCCGTATAAAGTCTTTTCATGGCAGTTTTGATTGACGCATGCACGGTAGTTCTAACCTACAAACTTGTGAATTTTGTGCTTCTTCATACAAATATCGCAGAAAATATGGTATGTGGCATGCTTGTAAACTGCTTTTCGGCTTGGATGATTTTTCAGTATTCGCCGTCGGCTCGCCTTCGGCTCATACTGAAAATATCATCCTCACCTAAAAACATTTTCTTTACGAGCATGCTACATAATATACTATTCATGGCAGTTCTGAGATCAGCTGCATAAAGTGCCACTATACCGACCGAAAACAGCCTCCAAAAAGCCACTTTTTCATACCAATGCCGTAAAAAATAACATTGCGCTGAGCAGTCACTCTAATGCTATTTATTACTTGCCTCCCCGATATAGATTCAGTTTTTGGATGTTCGAGAGAAAAAAATCAATAAAAGATTGATTCCACAAAAATTTCACCTCCAGTGATGTGTTTGATAAACTTTCAACCTTACGTGATGAAACTGTACACTTATACGTATATTGGAATAGATTCTTCAGAGAATATTCGTCTAATGATCAGTAGAGTATACTGAGCAACTATTTCAGAGTAAATTACCCTACTTCAGCGTAATATAGAGAAATGTCGTCAGGATCGGCCAGGTTTTTGGCTGTTGCCCATAATTTCCGTCCAAGAGAAAATGAGATTGATGCAATCACAGCGTCGGAAATTTCGAAAGTAGAGAAACACTTGTTATGCATCGCGAATTAATTGGGTGCGAAGTTAAAAAGCTATTGGCTTTGTAAAAAAAAAATTTTGTCTATGTTGGCCTGTGTAATCCAGATAGGACAATCGCTGAAACTCGACAAAATATGTGCTGATATAATTGAAAATGACCCGAAAAATGAATTGAATAGAATAAAAGGCCGAATTTGTTGCATGACAAAATTTGGTTCACATAGTCACCATTTGAAAAAATTAATAAAATTAGGAAAAAAATTCAAAACTTTTTTTTAAATTGAAGGAATTCAAAATTAAAAATACATCGAAGAAATGACGTGCTCCTGTTAGGATTCATGCACACAATTATGGTTGGCCAACCCTGATTACACAGCTTGTCCAACCTTGGCGACACGTGCTATTCTTGCCTAGCATCGTGCTATAAGCAAACACGTTACGGGATTGAATTTTTCCTTTGCATTTGGTTCATTTCGAGACATGCACCACACAAAACATTCAAATGCTTATCCTGACGATCCCATGTTTTTCCTTCACTTCCTAATCGAGTATTTAATGATGAACGGAAACTTGTTTTGTACCGCGCGAGATACTGCGTACAAAACAAGTGTTTTGCTTACACGCTCCACATGTGAAATGTCATGAAAAGTTTCCTGCCGGTGATAAAAGTTTTCCCGTACTCGCTCACCGGTGGCGCGAATTACTATAATTTAAAGATCGCGGATGGCCTAACTAGACGCCTGGTCGACTCTGAGACATTCCCTTGAGGTAAGTGTAACAATTACTGACCCTTTTCTCTTCTTCTTCTCCTCATTGGTTATAGGTCCATACACCAAAAGGTAAGGACCATGTACCAGTATTACTGACCCTTTAGGACCCAATTATTGACCCTAATATTTTCTTTTTTGAATCGATGACGAGGATTCTAAATATTTACGTCACGCAAATCAGTTGCTAGAAACTCAGAAAATACGAATTGATCTGTTCATAATTTGAGAAAATATGAAAGGAAATAATTGAAAAAGGTCAATAGTTGGGACAGTAACTGGTAAAAAACAACTTCAATTACAAGATTGACTAGTCCTGACAGCCGCGACGCATGATGGAAAATCCTGAACTTTTACACCATTATCCACGTTTGTCAATACTTGCAAGGTCACAACAATTCAACCCAGTTACAATACGTTGAACCAAAGTTACAGCTTTTCGTGACTGTCAAAACTTCTTAAATTCATCAAAGATGTTACAAATTAATTACGGATCAATCCGTTTTCAAAGGGTCTAGCCCGATAAGAATGGTGAATCTGCCTTCATCGAGTTGTGTGGCACCAATTTTTTCGAAAGTTCCGTATCTGAAAAAAAATTATGTGGAAAGTTACAAATGTCTATACACCGACGCCAAAGGGTGTTTAGCCGAAAAACATGTTTTTTCAATTTTTGCACATCGCAACTACCAAGAGGCGACCGAAAAATCTGAAAAAATTCCAAAGAATGAAAAACATGTCAACATTGATGGACAACTTTTTTCAATTTTTTTGATGCCAAACTCTATTTTTGATCATCGAATCTTTCTTCGAAAAATTATTTTCTCGCGTAAAGATTTTTCTACTATTATGACAAATATTGACACGATTCCACTCCTCATCCCCTGCGATTCAAAGAAAAAAAGTATGCAAATTCGATCTAAAACATATTGGAAAAAAAAAAAAAAAACACATAAACGACAAAATCTCACATTTTATATTGAAAATCCATTTATGAATTGTTCTTTGGGTTCAATCAATGTTTGATTATGGCTCGAATAGTTGTGAAACATAACGAACAAATCTAAACGTCGGGATTTTATTGCTACTTTCGGTTTATTATATTGTTACAGGACTGTTTTAGTGACAATATGTTTATAGACTATGGACTCTCTAAAGAATCAGTGAAAATTCACTCATCATAGTGAATAGTCACTGATTTGCATTTATAAGTCGGCCACTGATTGGTCTCAGTGGTAGACTTATAACTGCAATCAGTGTATTTTCACTGATTCAAGTTTACAGAGTATTACGCTGAAATTAATAGAAGTTCGTGCATTCGATTACGGCATGTGATGAGATGAGATGAGATAAACGGTCCATAAAATCACAACTGTTACGAATGAAAAACAAAGTGATGAATAGGAGAGTAATTCAATTCAAGTTCAATGCATCCATACACTGAGAGATGAAGTCGTTGAATCAAACAAATGTGCGTTCACGGGCGTTCAAATAGATAATGCATCTCTGTGACAAAATATTATTTGAATCAACTGGAGATTTGTTCTTTCGAAGAAATATTCGATTATATGTACAATTTTATTCTTGAAGCAACTAAATATTAATTTGAACGACCGTGAAAGCACATTTCTTTGATTCAACGACTTTTTTCTCTCTGCAGTACTAGCAGCGTCGCTTGAACAGTGCACCTTTACCGACATATGAACTGATCATGATCTACTCGTCAATATATTTTTGTAAAGAATCGAAAAATTCAAATCGAATGATGGTTAGTATTTGAATGACATAAAAAATTCGAACATACCAAAAATCAGCGTAGAAATTCTATCGTTCACATCTGTGCGTTAAGTCTCACAACTATTCCAGCCATATTCAAACCATTAATTGAACCCAAAGAACAATTATTTATGGATTTTCAATGGAAAATGGGGAATTTTCTCGTTTATATGTTTTGTTTTTTCATATCTTGCAGGTCGAATTTTCATGCTTCGCAGGGAATAAGGAGTGAAATCGTGTCAATGTTCGTCATAATAGTAAAAAATCTTTACACTAAAAAATCATTTTTTTACAGAAAGATCTGATGATTGAAAATAGAGTTTGGCATGACAAAAAATTGAAAAAATGTTCATCAATGACACGTTTTTGATTTTTTTAAATTTCTTCGGATTTTTTGGTCACCTCTTGGTATTTCCGATCTGCAAAAATCGAAAAAGCCCGGTTTTTCGGCAGAAAGTCCCTTTAGTGTCCGTGTATGAATCTGTAATTTCGCACCAATTTTTTTTTTTGGTAAGGAATCTTCGAAAAAATTGGTGCCACACAACTCGATGGGGGCTCATTCACCATTCCTATCCGGCTAAACCCTTTGATATTTCATTAGTTCTCTTAATGTCCCGTTCTTCATAGTTTTTTTAGGGAAAGAATTCATATTAGCATGATCATCGCGATCAATCCAGTCATTTTTAACGGCCGAGTCCATTGACACCCTTGATCCACGACGGCGGATTAGGGCTCAACTTTCACCGTTTTATTCAGATTCATTTTTGAGAATTGAAGGTTCTATGGTGATGGTTCGCGACATTGGAAATTAATTGAATCTCCGCTGGCGGAATAGGAAAATGCTTGAGAATTTTTTTGGAATCCTTGTTTAGGATCAACCGACTGCACAGAGAATCCTGGGGTCCGCAGCTCGTGCCAGCGAGGGACATGCTTAGCGCCGGCCACGACAGCGGCGCTCACAGTCGATATACATTCATGAAGAAATTGATCAACATACCCCAATATTATACTTTCAAATAAAACAAACCCAAATGAATTCGATCAAATGGTTTTCGAGATAATAATTCCCAAAATTCACCTATTTTTTCAGCCGTCTACTTGGATGTAACAGTCGCGTACGGAGAACGGGTTTGCGGAGATTCCAAAATAACAATCAGCCCGTGGCTACAAGTGGATGAACATCCATGACGTACAAACGATAAACTTTTTGCGGCTACAAGCAACACAAATCATGGAGGTGAAGAAGACGAATTCTGTTTGGAGTTGCATCCGCCCCTGCTGTATGCCAGCGTGAGAGAAAATCTTTCCCTAACTCTAACCTCAAGATCGCGACGCAGTTGCGTATTTTTCCTCATTCTAACCTCCAAATCGCAACTTCGTTGCGATATTTGGGTTTTCTAATGAAAAATAATGATCATTGCTCGTACGTAAAGACTTTTTGACGAAACTCGTTACAGCCCTTGCCTTCGGCTTGGGCCGTAAGCCTCTCGTTTCGTCAAAAAAAGCCTTTCCGTACTCAAACTGTAATGTACCATTACGTCCAGCAAATCTACTTTCCGTCTCGAAAATTTACTTCACGTCCCGCGAATTTACTTTCCTTCGGAAAATGCGGGAAAAATGTGAATTTGCGGGACATAAAGCATAGCAAGGAATCAAGTCCCACTTTTGTCCCGCTTTTTAGGTAAAAAAAGTGGTCTTTACGGCCGAGTCGGAAATAAAGGTCATACTCGCATTTTCATGAATCCACGACATCACATCATATTCCGCGAGCCCCGATAGTATTAGACTCATGCAATGACATGGCCTAGTGAAGCCAATATAGGAAGGACGAAATTTCATGCAAATACTGCATGCTAATTAAGTTTGCAGGTAGCATTGCTAATAGCTAACACCCGCATACATCGTTTAATGATTCTTGCTGCAGTTACAACGAGTCGCTGCTCATCCTTGTCCGTCGTAAGTTGAATAGATTTTAATTATACATACGTTGCACGTGCAACTGCGGCGCATTTCGTGATCTTCGTGTGCATCGACATTTTATTTCTGATTACCTGTGTTCACAAATAGCAATTCAGAAGTAATTATGATGCAAGCATTCGGAATTGTCGATAAACGGGAAAATCTACTTACCGCGAATAAGATATGTTGCCGAAAAGGTTTGCTATTTGGTCAAGCTAGCAAGTAATGTGTTCATTATTGTTACACGGGAAAAAACTTTGCCTTTGTCAACCAGAATTCTGATTCTATCAGCAATGTTACATGGCCATCTGGGCCATTCCAATACTTTATTTCCGCTGACCCCTTACGGTTATTGCTGAATATTGAAGGTGTACAGAAGGTGGGAGGTTTTATTGGTAGAATTTGTGGTTTCGTTCATCGTCATTATACGGGCTGACGTCCATTTGGTTCTCTTACATCCGAAGGAATGGAACATCAAGCAGAAACATTGGGAAAGTCCAAAAGGACCTCACCCAACAGGCGCTTCAAATTCACAAGATCACTTTCACCCTTGACTTGACCGCGAAATGATCTTTTTGTAGATAAAATATTTTGCTAAATTTTTTCTTTTTTTTTCTTTATAAATATGTTGAATAACAAGAGACAAAATATAAAAAGTTCTTCTCTCAAGAGCGTAATTCTTGACTAAAATGGAACTTCCACTCCGTAAGATGAGAATTTTGGGTCAGCGCAGCAGGCTGAGCTAGTCCGGATGAACCAGTAAACTTGTAAAACGGTACCTTTTTTACAGATAAATCATGGCAACTGACGACAGACCATGAGTATTTCTGCTGAGGGCATATTCCTTGATTGCAGTTTCACCCCGGAATATGAGAGATCTAGCCACAACGAGACGGCAAGGCTGTGGGGTATTCGAATTGGTATGGGGTTTCGCGTTTTGGCACTCGACGCGGGTAAGAATTTGTTAAGGATGTATCGGACGTACCTTTGCGATCAAAAATGTCTCACCAACGATATTGCATGCTTGATAAAAAGATAAAAATCTGAAAAAAATCCACCGCAAAGACGATGTAACGTCCGTATGTTACGTGCCCCGCACATACCGACTCCCTTATCCTATCCTTCTCCGATTCCCATCCGCTCCGAGGTTTCACCCGAAACCTCGGAAATCACGCCACGCTGACCCGTTGCACTCAGCACTGTCGGATGCAACGAGTCAGCTATTCTAATTTCCCCACCTATCCTCTTTTTTTCTCATTTCCAGTTCCCCTGACTTCTACCTAACACATCCGGCCAGACGACTACTCCACTCCATACCAATTACAACAACTTCACCTTTTGTCACTATCTAGTAGCTGTAGTCGAATAATTGGAAATATACAATATTAAGATATACGTCGCACCATCCTTATTTACAACGACCACCCTCTTCAACACGGGAGAAGGACCGTGTATACGTTACAACGATGAGAAACTTGATTTTGAATAATAATAATGCCCGAAAATTATCAACAAATTGTTTGAACAAACCGTTGTTTGAGGGGAAGGTTCGGTGCGTCAGTTGAGACCAGATTCATCAGAATCCGTTGATTCGTTCTCGAGATTTTGTCGGACAAAAAAGTGATCACGTACATAGATACATACACACAAACATACATGGCTGATTCTCAGAAAAAATCTAAATTCATGTCCTTTATGATTCTTGTGAAACGGGATCGTAAGTTACAGAGAGTTTTATTTTTTCATGAAAGTACTTCACTAGACGTAGCAAATTCTAAACAAATTTATTTATTCAATCACAAATGGAAAATATATATTCAAGTAAATACCCCAAAAATCATTCCCTCACCGTGTCCCAACCAGCAAATTCAAATAGATTCATTAATTTAATACGAATAGTTGCTTATGAACTGTTTGCTATCTTATTTTTTATTGCTATAGGATAGTACTAGCTATACATAAACGTCTGTATAGTTTTAAAACGGCAAACGGAAAAAACACAGGATGTATTTTTAAAGGCGTCCTTAAAAACCGTATCATTCCCTCACAGTTTTTTGACAGTGGGATTGCAGCACAATTGAGAATGGTATCGAACGCGGACTTATTGTTTTTAGAAGTTGGCAACAACGATATTGAAAAGATATGCCAAACTAGGCTTTGGATGATGAGATGCTTCTGTTTCAACTATTTTAAGAGGAAATTTTTCCAAATGGACACTTTTATCGTCATTCCCTCACACCGTGTTATAAACAGGGAAGCAGTTATTTATATACCATTCATCATATATTTGGATATATTTCTAGTACCAATGAAGTACTGTTCAAGGGCATCGAAAAGTAAGGTCAGGTTTCCTACCTAGATGGAATAATGTTCCGTTTCGTCATTCCCTCACCGTCATTCCCTCACAAAAATTTCGGGGAGGGAATTATATTTCTAGGTAAATACAGCAGAATTATAGTTGCTTGGCTTGAATCAGGGCGACGTATGTAAAAAAATGGCAAGAAATGAAAAATTAACGGTAACAGAAGCCAAATTGAAGCAAAAAGAGTACACAGTTGGAAAAAAATGTTCCAGGAGGTCCACTGTGATTTTTGTGTTAATATTGAAACTTTTTCTGATTGAAACGATCGTTGTTAGTTGAAATAATGTTTTTGCGACTAACAACACGTGTCAAAATTAACACAAAAATTATATAGTGGACCTCCTGGAACATTATTTTTCCAACTGTGTATGACAAAAGGCAACCAGAAACAAGGAGAAGTTGTCTTGCACCGCCTTATTCCCTCTTAAACTCAAAAAAGTTGGGGACCGCTATAATGTGTTAGTCAATTAGGATATGTACTATCAAATTTACAAACAAAAATCAATAATAGTTGAAAAAAAATTGGGCCGAACTAATCAAGTCATTTTTCGATTTTTTCTGAGAACCAGCCACATACACACACACAGACGTCCATCCAAAAATGGTCGGGAATGATTCTCTAGACGTCAAAACGTGGACATCTGGTAAAAACTCAACTTTTCATTTTCGGGGTGATTACAATAACTTCCTTTTTTCTCTGGAATCAGAGAAACGGGAAGTCAAAAATTATCATAGAAGATATGGCCAATTTTCCGAAAATCGAACATTTCTTTTCCACTTATTTGCAAATAACTCATCGTAAAAATTATATTTTCCAATTTCCCTGGTTCAATTTGTGACGGCATGTATTCCTTCGAATCTTGGTCATAAACAAGTCCAATCGAACCTACGGTGTGCCTGAATTTGTGCAGCAACCGTTTTTAAGTGAGTTGATTATAATGATGCAAAATGAACTTTGGTGATCAAACAAATTGATTTTGGACTATGTTTAATCTGTCCAACCGCGACACACTGCTCCCCTTCATGAAAATTCTGTTAAAAATTGATCACTCAATTTTTGTCAATTTCCAACAGAATTTCAAACAGAATTTAGATTCAATTGATTAAAATTCTATTAAAAATTCAGGAAAAAGTTCAAATCGAATTGATTGGAATGTTGCGTCTATTCTTCAAGTGCGACGCGATTCAAAATTGAAGAAATTTCAGGAAAAGGGAATTTCAAATTTCAGTCATCATGGTGTCCAGTTGAATATTGACCTATTTCAATGAAAATTTTGACGCGACTTTCGAGTAGTCGGGGTACCGTCTCGGATGTTTCTATCGTAATTTTGTTCTGGTATTCTTTCGAAAATCAAGACAAGTCTTAGACAAAACCAGGTCCCTTCTTGCTTTTGTATGAACACTAATTTCCAGCACTTGAGGCACAAAAATGACTGTGTTTATGAAGCATGCTGATGCCGTGCTACAGACTACGGAAGGAAATGCATCTATCATTTTCGTAATGCAAAGTACCTTATTGGTACGAAATATTGTTTGAAAGATAGAAAATAACTGCTTTCAGAAACAATCAACGAAATTCAATTTTTTCAAAATCTACGATTACTTCATATCAATAATATGTATGACAGTAATTTCGCATTCAAATGAATAGTACAACTTCCCTTATGAATTTCGTTCCTGGAATCTTGATAGTTCCACCACTAACTATCGGGCATCGCGCTTACTCGGTTCTGATCGTCATAATCGTCCGAGAAAGTGAGTTATCCAGGGAAACTCATACCTCATTGAAACGTGCATTTTTCATTTTGTAAACACTGACAATAATTATTTGCAGAAATGATAACTGCTTCGAAAATCGTTACGTCGAAAAACTAAAAAAACAGAATGAAAAATTAAAATAACACAATTACATGTCAGTCTAACTGCAGTTTAGATGATGCCTCGGCTAATTCCGGAGATCAGTAAATTAATGATGTATTGATTCAATTTAGCACGTAGAATTCTACCTGAAAGTGCAAACCGCGCGACCTCCTCATCGAAATTCAGAATTTTATATTTTTTTATGCAATTGACAACTTCAAAAGAAGATTGGAGTCCTCAATCCGCGCCGTGTCGATACCTCATCAGCTAGTAGCAAAGTTCCGAATGCGGAGTTCATTGGAAGGTAGTCCTCGATTCGACTCGCAGCTTGATCAGAAAGTGAAAGTTGGATCCAAGATCGTGGTGCAGACCGCTACTGCTTCCCAGACCGCTGCTCTATTCCTGGCACTATTTTAACACGCCCTAAATATTCACGTATAAAGCCTTTTTGCTCACGATTTTTTATATGATTGTTCCTACTTCGAAAAGCACTCGGTTTTTCCAGATTTTTGCGATTCGTCACGACTACGGATAGGCTTTTTTGGCGAAACGAGAGGTTTACGGCCCGAGCCGAAGACGAGGGTTGTAACGAGATGCGTCAAAAAGCCTTTCCGTACAAGTGATAGATACAATTTTTCATCATGAAATAACATGGAGCTAAAGATCTGGGAAAGGTTTCTGGTGCCGCTGTTGAGGTTGGACGTGATTCTACTCAGGAGTTCGACCAAAGTCGGATCTCGACTACTCTGCATGAAAATTATTTCGGTGATATGTCCTCTTACTGACAAAGAACAGAGATCGCGAGTTCTTATTTCACAGGTACTAAGCTGTCAGATGATGTCTAGACGCGTGTAAGTATATCAACACTCGGGGGCGTAATAGTCCAAGGATTTATTTGATTACTATGACTGTGAAGATTTTGGCCGCCGAGTATTATATATAGTTTCAAGCAATGCCTTTACAGGGGGACTCCGTTAAAACTTCGAGAGTGGAAAGAGTTCCGTTGGTGAATCAGGTGAATCTACCCCTCAACCAATCTGGCGAATGTTTGGTAAATCACCATCTCTGATAGTTCTGATACAATCAATCACGCTGATAATGAATACAGACTAGCCTTCGTCAATCAAGCTCTTTCAATTTTCGGAGTTTCAATTGACTTACCTTGTATATATGGGGAATTTGAGTTCAATTGAGCCATTCAATCATATTCACTTCATGACTTAAAAAACGCACATCATTACGAATGAAAATATAGCGGAATGTAAATTAGTGCTCGTGAATTCCAACTTCGAAAGAGACAGGATGTTCTCCGGATTGTGAATTGAATTTTTTCAATTCCTGGCGACCTTTAACATCAGATCTAAAGAGAAAGTTTCCCACTGAAAGTATCAGTTATTGTGTATACATATATGCTATGAAGAAATTTCGTTGAAAATGTTAGCCATTTTTCAACGTACTCTTGCCCGATGTGAATGAAAAATTTTACGCATCCCAAAATATTGTTGTTCTCCATTGTGTTGGAGTTTTTTGCGTAAAATTGTACATCAGAAGAATTGAACTAACTCCGTGCCTTCAACGAAGATGACTTTCACTTCTAGCGCTATAAATATTCGAACTACATAAAATATTCTTTTCTAATATATTCCATTAGTCAAGTGAAACGCATTCAAAAACCATTTAGGTAATGATTTTATGTAGTCTCAGACGGCTGGATTGACCTGAAGAGTCTTCTCAACACTGCATATAGTAAGTCATCAATGGAAGGGGGATTAGCGAATAATTTTGAACAAGACGCGATCGTAGGACACCTCAAACAGAGGACCAAATGGTCAACAAACTGCTAGATTAATGAATGCGAGACAATCATGATTAGGTAGGCGTATTTATTTTCCGGTGTCCAGCCGTTCTCATAGAAATTAACTGATGTTTCTCCGGCGCCTGTTCGCAAACAGTCGGTATCTGCTCGTGAGATAATGTTCCATTTACTTTCGATCTTGCAACTTTTCCTGGTGCTGGCGATGATTTAAGAAGTGAATACCGCCTACATTTATTGCTTCTCACGTTTTATGATGTGTGTTCTGGTTACTCAATGAAACACTGCATACGCGATGACATTTCTGATCCTGGAAATCTTATGGATATGCTTATTTAATCAAGGCATGTGTAACTGAACTTCGAGTTCCTAGATAATCAAAAATGTCCCCTACATTCTCTTATTGCTTCAGATATCCGTAGACGTTTGGAACTGTGACTCTATGATCATGAGCTATGGATCTGAGAACAGATCGCCTCACTTCTGCGCGCCATCAGGGCAGCACTGGTCATAGCTGGCCCGTGGTAGTATAGCCAGTGGCTATAGTCCGGTGAAAGGCTGTCTTTGCTTTATACCAGGATTTCTTCCGAGAATTGGTAATCAAACACGTTTTTATCTACCAAACCACCATTCGAGGCGGCAATCGTGGTGTTACAGGTTGGCATTGCCTCTCCTGAAAATGTAACCGGCTGCCGAGTACGATTATCAAATCTTCTTATGTAAGACAAGGAGTTGCATCATCGCATTTGGGTTGGCTTACAGCAGTGGGTCGACCCCCTTTTGCCTAGGGTGTACGTAACTATTGTGTACATATATATTTCCGTCTGATGAAAAAATAGATCCATACATATATTTTCGGACTTTACGCTCATTTCCGACACGTTTGCGTAAGATGCACCGTGGTTTTTGAATGGACTCATATAATCGTTTGGTGAACGGTAAATAAATGCTCGAAGATATACCTGGAATTTGATCTAGATATTTCTGTGCTTACAGTTCCTTGAGGTAGATTTTCGTACTGTTACCGTTTTTTGACAAGTGTCGTTTGGCCGGAATGGTTTCAGGTTATCCTAGATTGTATAATGATTCTTCAGTTATGTAATTTCCCGAGTCACCATCCGAATCATGTCATCACGCAAATTTTTTTACGTCTCTTGCGTAACTTCTAGAGTCACCCTACCGTGAAACTAGGCGTGGCAACGAAAGGTACTACAGCTACCCGAGAAGGGTCAAAAATCGTGCGGTGTTGTGTGCTCTTCGTCCGTACAAATTAATGAACAAATATTGATGGGGAGTGTAGATTTGTGGAACACCTCCTAGATGGTAAAAATAATTCATATTTGTTGAATAATACATTTCGGAGTACATTTATAAATTTTAAGTTCTCAGGCTCGGACGATGGGAACGGCCAAAGCAGCGCTTTCCATGGAGCAGTGCGGAGAGAAAATTCTCCTAGAAGCACCTTGAAAAGTATGGTTTCAAAAGCAGACAGAAAAAATTGAGAGATCTGCTATATTCATAGCAGTCATTTCAATAAGAGTTCGTTTAATCTCCATAATGACGTTAACATTCGGAATTGCAGATATCAAGGGAAGGTCATAATCAATCCAGTCGAGTCAACTAATAAGAACAAATTAGTGAATTCGTGAAATTTCAATAGCTATACTGTATACATACATGGGGCTTTCCACGCCAACTCGACCAGCGTTAAGGGGATGCAAGCGATGGGTCCTTACATTGTAGTCGTGTACCTGATTTTATTTTTCGACGCTGTGTCACAGTCCTAGCTTCACCAGAGAAGGCCATCCCCTGCACCACTAGCCTGCTTGGTACTCTCACACATATGCAGCGAACAATCGCTACACGCTCTGGCTATACTTATACGACCGTGCGCACACGAAGCAGCAAGCGATAACACTACACTTTTATTGGTCCAGTAATATTTTCAATATCCGGAATTTCGAAAAATCCTTCAATGAATACTTTTCTCATGCATTCAAGAATATGACGAAATTTTCTTAGATTTTTAGAACTATCAGTTTTTACGAAATAGCGAGGTTTGGACACCCCTGGAGGGATCAGATAGCCAACATAACAGAAGAAGAAGAAGAAGAAGGTTCGGACGCGACCTTGCATATACGGAGACGCGCGCTGACGGGTTGTAACCTGCTAAGACTCGAAAACTATCCAGAACTTCGAAAAAAGCTTCGTTGAATAGGTATTTTCTTTGGACTTTCATGTAAACGATGAAATTTTCTTAGATTCTCAGAACTATCAGTTCTTATGAAATAGGCCTTTGAGGTCCGGACGCGACCTTATTTATATGTAAACGTGAACGTGCGCCGGCCGGTGTAGGCCGCCGAAACTCAAAAACTATTCATAATTTCGGAAAATCCTTCGATAAATATTGTTTTTATGAGAATACCATGAAAATACCATGCATTTTTTTTAGATTTGTAAAACTATCAGTTTTCATCTGGTAATTATATCAATTTGTCCGCAGTTACACTCGTAGTAGTTCTAGATTCGCATATAGTGCCCAAAATGCGGATCGCGTTGGGCAGTTACATTGTATTTGCGTCCTATTGTTTTATCGTTCGTTGAGCAGCGCGTCAAGAGAACGACTTGCGAGCCAAGCTCTATTGGTGGTGGGGACGGTGAATTAATAAGACGAGGGGAGTGCAATTTGATGTGTTTGAACGTAAAGGCGCGTAAAATGTCATTTTCAAGATTTTTTTCAGGAAAACCAATAGATCAAAACATTAGCAATTTTCAGGGAATTTTTGTTAACTTGTCAGTTTGCATGGTGAATTTTTTTAGACACGTGACCTAACCAACAAAAAATTGTAAAGTGCAGGGTTCGCGAATTTTTTTCTCGAAAACTGGGGAGAATAAAAAAATCCCTCCGATGAATTTTTTTCTGGTCCCTCGATGTTGCTGCCTTTGAAATTTCAGTATTATTCGATATCCCGTTCTCGAGAAATATCAAATAGGCCATTGAAAATCGCATGACTAGCACACAACCTAACCTTAGAAGGTATGCAGTTGTGGAAGTAGAGCATTCATCCAAAAACGCCTCGATGAATTCTTAGTTTAAGGTTCAAGGATTATTTTGAAATTTTTTCCATTAATTTATTGGCTCTCGTTTCGAGAAATAGCACGCCGAAAATCGGTTAAAAACAGCTACATGCGCTTGCATCCCCGCCCGGACCATCTTAGAATCATTTCATGTTCTTAGGCACGATCGTTGAAAACGGAGTGCCTTATACATTCGCCATCGCAAAAAACGTCGGATCGAGTAAAAGTTTTAAAATCATATAGGGAGCACGTTTTGGCACCTGGGTAGTCGTTTTTTTAGCATTTTCAAGAGTGATGTATGTGACCCCCCAATTTCTTGTAAACACGCTTTCAGCCGCACCGCTGAATCGATTTTGATGAAATTTGCAGAGGATACTTCTTTTACCCCGCAGATGTGCAAATTTCATTATGGAGTTGATCCGACTTCCGGTTTGGCAACGCCGTTAGCTAACTCCGTCAATTTTAAGGCTAGAACATCGAGCTTTAGAATACAGTTTTATGATCTCAAATGTAAATTTTGTGAATTTTTGAGGAATTTGCCAGCACCTGCGTCAAGGTGCAAAGTCGTCCAAGTCTTTTGTAAACACGGTCTCAGCCACACTGCTAAACCGATTTCGATAAAATTTACAGAGGATACTTCTGTTACCCCGCAGATGTGTGAAATACTTTGCATACTTGATCCATTTGCTGGTTCAAAACCGGAAGTGCATGTGTTCTGTGTGTACACTCACGTATTTCCCCATTTTCAATACGACTTATACAAAGCTGAGATTACTTCGTCATTACGTACTTTCCATCCAAGATTTACTAGGAGTATAGTGGATCCTGCGAAGAAAATAATAATCGGGAAGACAAATATGTCTGACGGAATAACTCAATCATAATACATGCGGATATATTCGGGTGGATGCGGAACACTGTCGGAGTCGCTATGAAAGGTATTTTTCACGGCATTGGTATGAAAAAGTGGCTTTTTTGTTTGAATCCTGTTTTCGGCCGGTGAAGTGACACTTGATACAGCTGATTCCAGAACTGCCGTATAAAGACTTTAGACGACAGCTTTGATGCGCAGTTCGAAGTGCACATCTCCAAACTGCCGTATAAAGTTTTCATACGGCAGTTTTGACCGACGCATGCGCAGTAATTCTAGCCTGCAATCTTATGAATTTTGTGGTTTTTCATACAACATACCGTAAAAAATACTGTATGTGGCATGCTCGTGAGAAGAAAAGAAAAAAAAAATCAAAATTGACGTTAATGGTAAACTATTGAACCGAGTTGCGATTATCTACGTCTATAGTACGCCAAATGCTCCTTTCAAAGAATTGAAATCATTATTGAATGAATCCTTGTCAACATTGAAAACCGAAATTTCCGCAGTGACAGACATCATTGTAATGGGTGATTTTAATATAAGTATTTTGGATGTCACCAAGGCTCGGACGCGGCAATTGATAACACTCTTCAATGAGTGGGAATTATACTCTACAACACCGGAAAGAGCCTACTCAACAATTTATAACACTCAAATAGACTAGTGTTTTTCCTTTCAAATCTCGACATCCAGATATTATGAAAGCGTGACAAGCGACCATAAAGCAATTTGGCTCGAACTATAAAACCAACATAAACAGGTGATGCAGGCAAAAAAGAACGCACCATACCAGTTTGTACTACAGCCCCTTAATACCCCTGCAATACCACTGAACTTATCTTGAATTAGGAGAAAAAAAAAGAAAAAAAAATAGGCGATCGTGGCTTACGCAAAAAAGCGACGAGCTTTTTGGCTAAAACGGGCTAGTTCTTTCTAACATTCTACTCTGTGATACATTCTTCGGCGGACTCGTGTCGGGTATGATTAGCGGATCAAAACATTCCGAGTAAAGAGTGAATGATAAACAGACAGGAGCTACTATGAGATGTAGCCGGGGAAGAATGTATCACAGAGTAAAATGTACGTGGTAAATAAGAATCAAAAGCGGGTACAGAATGATTGAACCCGGTAATGACAATTACGCTAATAACGTTATTAATCAAATTGATTGATTTTACCTCACCCAAAATCAACTTATTCGACCCTAATACCTTATCTTGACAACTCGAAGTCGGAAAGTATCTCAGACACTTTCGAGAAGACGTAAGAATAGTATTCACGTAATTTGGACGTCCTCCTTGAACCGAGCTTGCCCGGGTCTTATCTCATAAACCACCAACTTCGGACCATATGTGTTGGGGTGTTTTTGACGCGGAATTTGATGCTCTTTCAGATTCTTGGAAAAAAAAAATACCATTCCATTTCAAAAAACCAAGGTGACCTTCACTGCAGCTCAGCGCCTCCACCTACAAAAAATATGACCGCACCATGTTCTTTCCCCCTCGAAACCCTTCAAATTTAGTATGAAACTTTTTCTTCTATCTCCTCTAGTTTTCGAAATATTTGCCTGGGACGATTAAAAAAAATCACCCTGTATACGTAAAGGCTTCTTGGCTCAACTGATCGTTACAGCACTCGCCTTCGGCTCGTGCCGTTAAGGGCGGGGTAAAGTTAATTCGGCGAAAAAAAGCATGTTTTTAAGATTTTTTTTTGGCGTAACGGATAGTATTCGTTTATTGAAAAATTTACATATAATGAAGTAACATTTGAACAACATTCTCCTAAATTTGCATTGCAAAATATTCAAAATTGAGTGAGTGAAAATTAAACCCCGGAGGCGCCTCGAAAAAAAGTTGGTTTGCGGTGTACACCATAACTCGCAACAGAATCATGTGAAACAAAAAAATCAAAATGCATTTGTTAAAGGAGATGTTTTTCGAGGTAATGACGAGAGGATTTTTTTGTTGTTCGATTTTTCGATTTTTTGTAGCACTTGGGAGCCAAAAACCCGATTTTCGCTAAAAAAAATCGACTAACTTGTTGTTGAAAAAATAGTAATTATAAAAAAAAAAAAAAAAAAAAGCTCTCGACAATACCTGATGAATTATGTGAAGAAGTACTGTGCAAAATTTCAAAGCGATTGATCCAGTAGATTTTGAGTTATCGTGTACACGGACTTCAAATATGACAAGTCTTAGAAAAACGGTTTGAAAAACGGTGCAGAAGAGTTTGGTCGCTTAGCGCTCTTTGCACATAAGTTTAAGAACACTTCTCGATTGCATAAAAATCTGAGAAAATTCATGCATATTAAAGGTACTCAAAAGATTAAT
This sequence comes from Ametastegia equiseti, assembly GCA_963989295.1. Taxonomy (NCBI): domain Eukaryota; kingdom Metazoa; phylum Arthropoda; class Insecta; order Hymenoptera; family Tenthredinidae; genus Ametastegia; species Ametastegia equiseti. Next base: position 3,410,135 of record OZ022390.1, read on the forward strand.
TTTGCATAATAATAATTCAAAAATGTTATTCAGGATCGAAAAATACAGGAGCGCGTCGCGCAGCTGCCGCCCAGATATAAAACCCGGCATGGAGCAATAGACGCTCAAATACTCATAACTTCGTCAATTTTACTCCGATCAACTTGAAATTTCAACACAATATTCTTGAGATATTATGCATTCATTTTAAAAATTTCACAAAAAAATGGAAAAAAAAATTTTAATACTTTACCCCGCCCTTAACCTCTCGTTTGGCCAAAAAAGCCTGCCGTAGTCGTGACGAAATGTACTATTAAAATGTGAATAATTAGTCAATGAAATATTTTCATTGGATAGGAATTCTAGTAGCTGCAATACTGGTAGTTTGTATTTTAACTTCGTAACAAAGGTCCAACTTACTATACCTCCGCACGTATGTTGGGGGAATATCAAACAACGTTACCTCACGTCAGGTGTTCAACTAAGCATATTCGTACTTAACTGATGTTTAATACTGGAAATACTCAATCGTTTTGAACTTGAGACAAAGTTATGCCATTCCATGATTGAATACTTTCATTCTCTCCATTATACCGGTGAAAGGGCAAATGCCGCTTACAAAAGAATTACGAAAGTCGAGCTCCATTGGATGCCATTGATATATTATGTTGCATAAAATGTTGCCAAGACTTGCTGATTTCGAAGTTCGGAATAGTTGTAACAGAACATTGCATGGTAATATTCAATAATTCGTATGCATCGTAATATGAAATATCATGGCTAGGATAAATATACCTACTCTGCACAAATAGTGAATGGAATACTGACCGGATTTGAGGCCGCATGAGAATAATCATCAATTACATGATAAAGATTTCCTCATATGGCCAGTCAATAATTTATTCGATAAATCTGAAAGCACGGATCTATGTCTGTTCTAAGATGGAAGACTTAGAATGTTTTCACGAGAAAAATTATCGGGCGCCCAGGAATCAAACCCGGGTCCATAAGAAGGGGACGATCAAAAGTCTATAATGTGCTTATGCCGCGAAAAAATGTACACTTTAAATATTCAAAGCGCACACGAAAAGCCAATGACGAGGAATAACGAAAGAAATTTGAAGGATCATATTTGGGCGACTAGGTGGTCTAGTGGCGTAAGACCCATAGAGCTTATATAGACATGGAGGCGCTATTCCTATATTGAGAACACGGAGTTACGCGTGGCCAGGTGAATAGAGAGAGAGGGAAATATCCATGCGCATCTAGTGTCCGTTTATAAAAAGTTGATGTCCAGTAGAAAAAAATCGTTTCGCGAGTTTCAAGTCGAAAAGTCGAAATGCGAGTTATAAGTCACAAAATGCGAGTTCTATTTATAGAAAACATTCGAAAACCGGTAAAGAAAACGTTGACACACATGTAACCAATAAAATTATGATATCCGACGAGCAGCGAATTTGGAAATTTTATCAATTTTCTTTCATTGACACATTGACACATCATGTAACCAATAAACAAAGGTTTTGACTCATTCACACATCACCTCTGTACGATGGTCATTGATTGATAATATAATCGAAAACTTGGAAAATTATTCGCGAGTTATACGTTCACAAGATTTTCCATTCAAATTTAAAAGAAGGCAATTTCCGATAAAACTTGCATTTGCCATGACGATTAACAAATCGCAAGGCCAGACTCTAGAAAAAATAGTAATAGATCTCAGAAAAGATGTTTTCAATCATGGCCCAACAAGCCCCCTCCATGTCTATAAGCTCTATCGTAAGACCCCGGATTGGCAGCCGGTGGGCCCAGGTTCGATTCCCGGGCGCCTGATAATTTTTCTCGTCAAAAAATTTCAAGTTTTGCATCTCAGAATAAAAATCAGCATGGGGTAACAAGTCTACCGTCTGTGGATGAGTATTGGTTATATCTGCCTCGATATAACCGAATATAATAAACAAAGGTTAAGATAGACAGCAGTCTATACCGGCCTATAGTGTTGGTGAGCATGGTCGCTCACTCGCTATCACAATGACAATAAAATGTATGGTGTGCATATACCGCGAAAAAATTTACACTCTAAATGTACATCACTTCGTGAGATGTAGGTAGTATAAAGAAAAAATACTTGGGAACGCCTAATGTTTAATTATTGGTTGACACGTGCTAATGCGTATGATTAATTCGAATCATTTTGTAGAAAATTATTCGCGAAGAATGGGACAATGTTGTGAAGTTGTTCGCGATGTCCAAGATCTCTGCGCGATATGTGGGTATCTCCAGACTCTTGAATGTGAGATTTCTAAAAGTCATTACACCACACTATGTATAGAGGATACCATCGAAAGAGGAAACTCACGTCGTGATTGATGGAATAGTTCATTGCCACCGATCACGACTTCAGTTTTGAGAGCTGAGCTCCGTCTCTCGGAGAATTACGAACTAAGAGAAATAATAATGGCCTTGCGCTATTCTTGAAATCGCTAGTTGTCAAAGCTTTGCGGTAATACAAATTGGGACTTCATCGTTGCCTAAAATCAACATATTTCCGCATACGTATGTTCGGTATTTCATATCACATGCTGGATGGCCCTATCATATTTGTGTCAGTGAAGTGTAGGCTTTGATAATGGTCGAAATATTGAGCCATGTGCACACTTGACAATCAACAAGAAGGGGGGTGGGGCCAAATCGACTGAGGCACCACCTTCCCTCGTTACTAGGTGAAGACAGCACTGCCCGGCCAACCAAGTTACCGCATCACGCAAGCTACATAACCTCACCACTAAGCCGCTACATCGCGCTGCACAATGCAAGCACCCGTAGAGTTTTATGCTTATAAAAGATTTGAGCCAGGAGACCGAACTACGCTTTTTGAGACGTCCCATAAAGTGGCGCATGCCTTAAGTTCCAATTTCTACCATCGTGACGCTGATGCAGTTATGCAGCCCGAAAAGTGACTGTTGTATAAGATAGCCTCACTTCATCTCAAGTAGGATCGAGATTCATGGAGGATCATGAATGAATGAATGAAATGAATTATTCATCATTTTCGACAGCAATCCTCACAGAATCGGCTCAATGGTTATTGAGAATATTTATATTTATTGAGGATTGGTTGTCACAGGGCTGGACAGTCTCTAAGCTACATCTATATATTTGAAATACGTATCTGAATACATTTTGTATTTCAATACCATCGAACAAAAGTATTTTGTATTTAAAGACATCAAATGAATGTATTTTATAACTTCTGAAAGTCCCGGTCTACGAAATCGGAACAACAAGCGATTTTTCCGAATACTGAAGTAAGAAATTATAAATCGACAATCAGCTAGTACATGATGAAAATTTATAAAACTTGGATCACTATTTATTGTTCCACTGTTGAATAAAGTAATAGTAAGCAAAACGACCGATCATACAGCTGTATCTATAAGTGATGCCAAATTATTTGTATTTTGTATTTGAATACAATTTCAACTGTTTTTTGCCCGGCCCTGGTTACTGACATCTCAACTGACACGCTGCACTTTTAAACATATGTTTCGAGTCTCGTGTATAAATGATGTAAAATGTTGACTGTGTGAAAATCATGAAAAATAGGTTAATATGATGAAATATAATGATTTCACGTTGTGATTTGACACTTGTTGACTTCGCTATTTACAATTTAATGCGAGCTCATCAAGCCACATAACTACGTCAGCACAGCGGTAGCAAAAATTGAAACTAAAGCCAAGCACCGCTTTTGGGGACGCGGTGAAAGTGAAAATAGCGAGGAGTTCGGTCTCCTGGTTTTAGTCTTCATGATATTACTCATGGTCAATTTGACCCTTACATCAACTTCGGTTGAAAATATCAGTACCTATACGATCGACTATGACCAATTGAAGCCTTGTAGGATAGGTTAATTTATCTAGTGAATTTTGTTTTACGCGGCAACAACTTTTTTCGATTTCATTTTATGCATACCAATGATTTCTGAAATGATACACAATTTGAATACGAAATAGTAGCTAATTAAAAAGTGTGTAGGGTCGAATTGACCCAGACTGTACTCCGTGATTAAAAAAATAGGTGTGTACTCCGAAGGTTAAATTAATCGTAGGTATACAGTGAAAACTAAATCAAGTTATTATAGTGAAGGATCTACATATCGAAAACAAGGCTATTCCGTCGAGTATTTTTCAAATGAAACAATCTTGTCAATGAAACGCACCACAAAGGATGTAGGTACTTTCTACAAACTTGCGTTTCTTGATCATTCGCTTTTTTGTCCTTTCTCCAATCAGCAAAACAAAAACAATAGCCAATAATGGCTCGCGCTGTGCATTTCCTTCTCTAATTATCCATCAAATTTTCCAAGTAAAAATAGTATATCCATTGTATTGTATTACTATTGAGTATTGATACACAAGTCGAGTGCATGAAAGCGCTTACGCTTTTTTAACAGTTTATTCTAACTCAATCTTTGACTTCGTATCCATCTGGACCATCTGGACTGGAATTTTGGAATTTTTTTTTTTTTTTAATGCATAAGTTCTTGAAAAATTGACCGAGTGGGGTGGTTTTTTTTTTAAATTCTTGTTCTCACCTGTACTTTGAGAAAAAAAAAAGAAAAAAGTGATTATCATCAAATTCGGCATGATTTCTTCATTAATTGTAACTCAAAATTCACAATTTCGAGAGATTGGACACTTTTTTTTTCAAATTCTCATAAAAAACATGTTTTTTTTTCACAAATTTTGCCTTCGGAATTATTACGAGGTCACATCTCTCTCTATTTTTTCCTGATTCAAAGTCTTCTCGCGGGAATTCAATCGTACTAAATATCTGGAACGATTTAAAATAACAATTCCATTGATTTTGGAAGCTGATGGCTTTACGCTGAATATAAAAATATCAATCATCATGGGGGATCATTGTGGGGTCACATCTATTTCCATTTTTTTTTTTTCTTCTTTCCATTTGTAATTTCGTTCTGCAGAATAAGGCTTATGTATCGAATCCGAGAAAAGGATCTCGTTAAATTTGGACTCTCTCTGGAATTCGTTCACTTAATCTCACTTTCGAGGACTGGAAACTATGTTTCACAACCTTTCCGCGGATCGAATCCTGCTGGTGATGCTCAATAATCTGTCCATGTTGCGATCAACGAATTCAGACTTATTCGTTGGTTGCGATGAAAAAAATGATGTAATCTTCACAATGTATCTGTATACAACATTTGGAATTTGTGCTGAGGTCTTCTGATCAGCTGTATCAATGTTTTTTCCGACGAGAGGTTTGAAATCTTGGCCCTTGGGGATTTATGTAGAGATCAATTACGATATCGGGACTAATAATTTGATTTTTTTATGTTCAAAGTAAAGCTACAGGCTTGTAAAATCAATGGAATTGTTATTTTAAACCGTTTCAGAAATTTAATACGATTAAATTCCCGCAAAAAAACAGGAAAAAATCAGGAAAAAAAAAAATAGTAAGAGATGTGGTCCCATAATAATTCCGACGGCAAAATTTGTCAAGAAAACCATGTACATCATGAGAATTTTTTCAAAGACAAAAAGTATCCAACCTCTTGAAATCGTGAATTTTGAGTTATAAATGAAGAAATCATGCCGGATTGCGTGATAATCACTTCTTTTGTATTTTTTTCCTTAAAGTACAGGTGAATACAAAAAAAAGAACTACCCCGTTCGGTCAATTTTTCAAGAACTTATGAATTTTCGGAAAAAAAATGACAAATTCACATCCCAAGAATGGGTGAACGAAAAAAATCGAAAAAACTCGTGAAAGCTCCTCTCATTAGGTGTAATCACCCATAAAAATTTCGAAGAAATCAAAATTTTGGATTTTATTTTCGTACGTTTTGACGGAGAAAGCCCCATGTACAGAGTGGGGCATTTGTCTTGAGATACCTGAAGTCTCGCCAGCGAGACATTTCTCAACAAAAAGTTTCATGCAAAAGTTATTTGGTTCAGAGGGGGAAGTAAAACTGCAATGCTTATTTTCCGATCGGTGGATGGGTTCAAGGTTATTTCAAAGTCGACTTGGTTTTTTTGAATGGAAGTCCATCTTTTTTCCATCAGTTTTGCAATCTACGCCAGAAAACAAACAACTTTTGTCGAAATGGTATATTGTGTGGTGAGTGCGGAAAGATAGGCGATTACCGTCAAGTACGAAGTTATGAAGCACGAACCGAAGGCATAGTGTTGATATTTCATACGAGACGGATATCGTCTTTCCGTACTGCCAAACACAATATTTTTTGTAACTCCAGTTATAGAGTTACATAAAATATCGTGTGTACTATTTTCTTCGGCCTCTATTTTTTTAGATATTCAACTTTGAAATTCGTTCACATTACATGGGAATTATCAATCAATATCGATCTCAATCCAAAACTCACCATAAGGCTGCCCCATAAGTGTATCGAAGTCGGAGGTCATCATTTTGTGCATTTTTCGGAATAATATGGGGCAGCCTTATGGTGAGTTTTGGATTGAGATCGATATTGATTGATAATTCCTATATAATATGAACGAATTTCAAAGTTAAGTGTCTAAAGAACTAGTGGCCGAAAAAATAGTACATTTCGTCACAACTACGGAAAGGCTTTTTTGGCGAAACGAGAGGTTTACGGCACGAGCCGAAGGCGAGTGCTGTAACGAGTTGAGCCTTGCAAAGTTGACCTTGAAATAACCTTGAACCTATCCGCCGAATACAAAATAGGCATTGCAGTTTCATTTCCCCCTCTGAATCGAATAACTTTTGTAGAAAACGTTTTGTTGAGAATTTTCTTGCTGGCGAAATATTCAGGTGTCTCAAGATGAATGCCCCACCCTGTAAATGTGATATATTGTTGCAAAGTTTAGTTTTGCAACGAAAAATTAAGGGCGTGAATTCCCGAGAGAAATAAAGTGAGCAAAAGATGAGGAATTGAATGAGCGATTAATATTCGTATATTCTGAGACATTGGTGTTTTCGGTTCAAAATCTGAAACAGGACTGTTTGAACAATAATATTGGTTGACGCAACAACCGTAACTCATTTGGATAAAGGACATGTCTTTTATCTGTGAGCCCACTAGACCGAGTGTATAAAATCGACGCCTAGGTGGAAGGAGATGATATCTCGGAAAACCTGTGGAGAAGATTGTAACTCGGAAAACCGGTGGAAAAGATCATAAGTCGGCCAGCGCGTGAAGAAGATCGTAACTCGGAAAACCGGCGAAGAAGATCGAAACTCGGCCAACCCGTGAAGAAGATCGCAACTCGGACGACCTGTGAAGAAGATCGCATTCCGTAAAAATATTTTATGTTCGAAATTTTGTAGTGGTACTCCTGCAAGCGGTAATGGCATTTATTCAAAAGTTCGGATCACTTCACCATTGTTGCATCCACTGCATTGCGCAGGCATGAAAATCGACTTCGGAATCAAAGTAAGTTCAAGCGTGAAATGAGGTATTCTCGGTGAATCTCGGTATATATGTATATTTATCAATAAAGTAAGTATACATCATGTATACCCTCGCTAGAAATGAAAATTTCCAATAAGTCTCAAAAAGGTCAAGATGGGTTTTGCGGGGACATCTTGTTGGGGCGCTCCACCGATCTCGAGCTGGGGAATCATCTGGCGAACTGGTGACATAATATTTCAGTTTACCCAGTATATACATATCCGTAAATACGCACGTACGTATAAACACAGTCGTACACATCTACAAATGGTCGGAAATGATTTTCTGGACTTTAAAATGTGGAGATCTGGTCTGGGTCTCCCAGGAACCCACGTGGGACCATTGGAAACCCACATGGGACTCACGGGAACCCACGTGGGACCATTGGAAACCCACATGGGTCTTCCGCGAACCCACGTGGGACCATTGGAAACCCACATGGGACTCACGAGAACCCACGTGGGACCATTGGAAACCCACATGGGTCTTCCGGCAACCCATTTGGGACTATTTAAAACCCACGTGGGACTGTTGGGAACCCACATGCGTCTCCCGTGAACGCACGTGGGACTCCCGGGAACCCACGTGGGACCATTGGAAACCCACATGAGGCTCCCGGGAGCTCACATGGGGCTAGCAGCAACCTATGGCTAAACAGGTTTGTTGGTCAACCACGTGGGTAACTACGTCATATTGCACTCCTGGGAATTACCCGTAACCGTTAGTGGAAAGTCACGTTTGTCGGCTAGAAAACCAGATGCGTACAAATCTACATGGTTCAATTGAACACGTACGTATGTTAACACCGTAGGTACGAATTGATCAAGATTGTTGACACACCTCCAGAGTTTTTGATGAGACAATTTTTTTTAAGAAAGCATAATAGAAGTACAAAAAGCTCGCGAGGAAAGATTTGCACAACAAACTCCGGAGAACAAGTTTCTAAGCAAAAAGTAAAACAATTTTTCAATCAGTTTCTAGCTGTGAGGTACCTGCCTTGCCCTGGTTTCATTATCTGTATTATACGTGGGTCCCGTGGGACAACCCATAGCCCATATTAGTCCCATGGGACAACCCCCAGCCCACGTGGATCCTATAGGACGAATCCACAGCCCACGTGGGTTCCATGGGACCACCCTAGCCGATATGGGTCCCATGGGACAACCACCAACCCACGTGAATCCCATATCACGACCCATAGCCTACGTGGGCCTCATGGGACAACCCATCGCCCATATGGGTTCCTAGCCAAAATTCCCCTGGGAACTGGGAATCTAGGAAACCCACATGGATTCCCACCTGGATTTTTTCGATAGGGTAACGTATCTATGATAGTTTTCTTTTTGACGGGGCAGGCCTGTTGCGCATAACCCATAGAGGGGCGCAAGCAGAACCGTATCTAGGCTCCCAAAAATGGATCCATCATCAAAATATTCGAAGGAGGAATAGGAACGAACTCTGTAGGAACTTTTCTGTAGGACTTCTACTATGTAGGAATTATTTCCGTAGGATCGATGCCCTCTCACAACAATTTCCGTAATTTTAGATGAAATAAAAAAACGAAAACAAAACAAAACGGAAAGTTGGAAATTGAAAGTAATCGAGATACTGTTTTGAAGGACGTATTACGATACGAAAGATTTCCGAACAAATAAGAGATTGTGAGTGTTTTGGAATGTGAAATTTCCCATCATTCTCTATGTATAATTTTGTGGTACATATACGTGGGCAGCTAACAGAAAGTTGCCTCGCGGCGGCGAATTAATCAATCCGGCGCTGGCTATGTAACTCTGGTATTGAATTCTCTGAATATTATTGGAAAGGTGCCGACTGACAAACAAATTGCGCCTGAAAAAATGAACACGCGGCTTGTATACGGGGTATAACAGAATTAACGATGATATTACAAGAATAATCTTTGTGAAAAACTAAATCAAAATCCACTCAGCAAATTATTTGTAGAATGCATAGTTTTTCGTGAAAATCAATTGGATTACAGCTGATTGGGCATGATTCGTGAGAGGACGCTTCGCTGTATGTGTACTCCCCACCATTCACTCACCGCGCCACTGCCCCCAATGACCGGAGAAGCAGTCAACAATAGGTTAGCAGATGACAGCGGCGGGCGATTGCAGCAATTGTTTATCAAGTTGCTCCTATCAACTGCTCTGCGCGCCATAGGTAGATGACACACGAATAGAAAGGAAACAAAACTCGGAAAAAAGAAGTCAGCCACGAAGCATGCATCGATGAACATTACTGTACATACGTAGTGAAGCGCTTCCCACCCTCAAAAATAAGTTCGATGTAGAATTATTGAATTTATCGACTTTGAATACATTTGAATGTGTGTCTGTGAGCTCTATCCTTCGAGCGGAATTTGTTTAATTGAAAAGCAATGTGATTTTATGGAATTTAACCCGCAGTTTTCCATGATCTGCGAAATTCAAATTCCATGTGGATGTATCAAACTGAAGGATGTTCAGGCCGTACCTTCCCAACCAAAAGTGACGTTCGTCGACAATATTGCATACTTTATGATACGCCAACAATTGGAAAATATTTAACCACAATGAGGCGATAAGAAAATTGATTTTGAATAATAATAATCCCCAAAATTTATCATCAAATTGTTCAAACAAAACATTGTTCAACAAATTTTCAGAGAATGTTTTTTTGTGTCATGTGAAATGAATTCGTTGATTTTTCAGACTACACATGAATTTTATGAAAAATTTCTCCTATTTTTGAAATATCAGTTTTCGGAAATTTGTAAAGGTTGCATCTACGAGAACATTTGTTCAATGCTCCGCAAACTTCTTAATCGCAATACACAACATTCTTTATTGTGGTTGAATTTTTCTGATTGTTATCTTACCATAAAGTATGCAATATTGTTGGCGAAAGTCACTTTTGGTTGGGAAGGTACGGCCGATACATCCTTGAAATTACGTACTTTTGAACTCTTTCCACTCCATCAGGATGTTGCTGATTGAAAATTGGATGCGTCATTACAGTGTCGTCTTTTGGTGAAATGCGCCGATGGGATGCCGACTGCGAGGCACCCACGCGTGTGGGGAGTCGAAAAAGCGGAGAACCAAAATTCCTAATGACCGGAATCCCAAAATCACAGACCCGAATATCAAACTTATGAATAGTCGCATAATCCAGATTTTAGAAGTTGAGAAAAATCATAACCCTCCGAAAGTACTTTCTCACCTAAATGCCAGACGCTCATGTTTTCCAAAAGATTTTCCTGAATTTTGAAAATAGTCAAATGCCGATTATGATAATGCAGAAGGTTCAATTCGAGACTTCGAGGGTGAAAAACTTAGAAAATATAACACCGATGACGAAAGATCAGATGGGTCAAAATAAATAAACTGAAAATCCCGAGGAAATCGCTCATCGATTTACACAAGTGTAGTGCCATCATTTTTGTTGAATAGATTTGTCAAGATTATTGGTTACTATACGGAAGTGGGAAATATTATGTACACACAGTATCCATTTTCCGGATTTTGCACCGGCAACAGTTTGATTATTCGGTATTTTGACCCCTTGCTTCTCTAGTCGTTTTGTAAATTAATTTTGATATTCAATATTTCTGAATATTGACTCATCTTAAAATGGCTGACTTGCTTTTTCGAATATTGCGTTTTCCTGCCATTCGGGTTTTTGTTAATCGAAAGTTCGCCAATTCTCGATTGCACTCATGTATGATTGGTTTACCTTCGACATTTCCTGAGTCTATAATATTGTTCTATATCGGCTTGATGGAGTTTTCGTGCGAGGCTTATTTGGATTCTTGCTTCTCAGAACTTCGAGATTCCCACATTTCATTAATTACGAATTTTGATTTTTCGGCTTTCCGACCCCTACCCCATACGTGTATTTAATAAATTATCTAAACACCCGGAACACCAAAGGATGCCGCACAGTGGGGCAAGCGCGGCAAAAATTTGATGTTCTAAAAGTATTGATTACGGATAGCTGATTAATGACTTTTACAGTATATAAGCCACAGAATCTGGGTACACCAAGGATTTGGGCTGAAACCAAACTAAAACCCCATAAATAGCGGTCCAAAGTGAAGAGGTTGGTAATTGTGAGTGAACTTGAGGTCACTTGTCAGAAGGGTTACGTCGATGCCAGGTAAGAAAAGAATTAAATTTTTTTTTGAATGTTTCTCTAAGATCCCCAACAATGCAATATAGCGGTCAGTCTGAAAAAAAATTTTTAACGCGTTACTGCAGTATAATGTAAGAATTAGTCGACAATAATGGAAAGCGGTAGTCCTACGATAAAAGCTCCACTTTCCTCCAGAATGAGGAAGGTTTTTCCTTGCTGTAGACATGTGAATGTTTACACTAAGACAAAAATCATCCGCCCCTACCTGCCTCTCCGGTCTTAGTACACCTACGAACTATAAGTATACTTGTGATTGTTTCTTTACCCATCTTTGTGTCTTGGAATGTATTTCATCGGGGATTTTAGACAACCGATTCTCGTATGCGCGGAATGATGAAAGATGGAGCCTAAGTTCAAATTGATGACTGTGTGATTTTTTTAAAATTGTTGCATGATGTTGGTGATTTTCCACCGTATAAATAGTTGGTTCTTCGGTAGTTGTCCACCCCGTGGTCCTGGGACCAATCGCAATCGACTAAGCACCCGATAAACGTAAAGAAATCGACGTTTTACCATTTTTGCCGAAAAAACAGGGTTCGGCCCCACTGTGTGCCGCGTTGCTCTGCAGGGCGGGGGCGCCCCCGGACTATAGCTCCGCTAGCTCATGCTCAAGATGAGTCTCGATGAGAGTGTTGTCGATATGAATTCAATTCGTCTCTAGTTATGATTTCGAAAATAGTATATTGTGTGGCTAGTGCGAAAAGTAGGCAACTTCCGTCGAGTACGCAGTTAGAAGCACGAGCCGAAGGCGAGTGTTGATATTTCGTACGAAACGGATATCGCCTTTTCGCATGTGCTACACACACGATATTTTTTGTAGCTTCTGCTTCGAAAGTTTTATTTGAGAGAAGCAAACGCACGGAATCATTATCGAGGTTGTACGTCGCCCGCGCCGAATGACGTTACTGTCAGTGCGTAAAATTGTGCTATTTCGAAGTGGGCATGCGCCTCATTACGCTCTAGAGCGTAAAATAGAGCATATCGAATATTTGGGGAAATTCTAATTTTCCAACAAATTTTTCGACCTTTAACAAATGTATAATTTCTCAGCGAATGTGCAGTTTCAGGAAAAATTGTGAGTGAACGCTGTTTTGAAACGAATGAATTTTCGGAAAGTTGTCTTTTCCTTCATTTCTCCTAGAATCGAATTATTATCTGCAAAATGAATATGGTTTTATTTTTCTTCACATACTTGCAATTCATATACTTTAAAGTTATAAGGGAAATCAGGTTTTATTTATTCTGAATTTGAACGGAAATCTAGGTTATGGGTCCAGATGATATCTGTAGAAACAGATAGATATATCAAGAGACACTTTATACATTTACAACAAAAGAATCGTTAACTACGTACGCAACGAACTCAATCGAGTTCCGGTCAAAATTCTCCACATAGTTATATCCGTGGCACATTCATGTAAACGACAGTAATATAATGCCCGATAGGTCGAAAAACCGAAACCAAAACACATTTTCAAACAAATAGCCTGTGTTCCATCCGTTTTTATTACGATCACACCTGTGGAATGGTCGTAATGAATATTGTTACACTCTATAGGTATACAAACAGTGGACAGCAGCGCGATACCTCAGCCTGTAGGCCGTATATTCGCCGTTTTGTATGCAGACAGGCATCTTTTATCGTTTGCAGACTACAGAGTTATAAAACTGAGTAGGTTACCTTGACCGCCTGTCCGGGTCGCAAGCGTTTTATTTGAAATGCGAGTTAATTACTTCACCTTCAATTTAACTCGATCTCCATGCGTAATTTGGAAGTGTACACTTAATCAGCAATTTGTCGAGCGATCACAGTAAACAAGTTTCATTGTCAGAACAAAAGGGTAAGATTTAACATACGTGGCATCAACTGCATCATCTTGGAACTCGTCCGTATCTGATCAACTGTGTGGGTTTCTTGTAGTTTTGTGCTTTTTTTATGTGACGTATGAGCATTTCACCTTCTAGTCAGAATCAAAAAAATGAGATGATCTAGACAGATAGACAGATGCATAGACAGGTGGATGGATTGATTCATGTATTTATCCATTCAAATATTGGAGAAGTATGCAGAGCGTCATACATATATAAGTATAGAAAGCATAGCTCTTATATAGATAATCAATACTCTTCATGGCGAAGTTAAGGGGATATATACACCTTTAAATGGGTTGAAATTCTCAAAAACAATTTTTTTTCTCTCTCCAACTTTTGAACACTATGAACGAATTGAAAAAATCATCATGTTTGAGGAGGGTTTGACCCTCATTATCCATATTCTACACCATTCAGTCTAATGGTGGTTGCGCTGAAGCTGGGAAAATACAGAATTACTCAGTTGTCGTAAATAATAAAATCTATCGTACGTTGGACCGATCTTCAAATTTTTGGTCCTTGATTGTCCATAAGCGATGCCTCTATGGAATGAAAGAAGAACTTTTTGATATTGCGAAGATCACTTGAGTTATACGATTGCTCCCATTGTTGTGTCGAATTTTCAAAGTTTTTTGGCTTATTTTTCCAATATCTCGGTTAAAAATGGGTTTAATAAAAAGTTCTACGTTCATTCCGTAGAGCCATCTCTTATGAATAATTAAGGACCAAAGATTTGAGGATCGGTCCAACGATGGATTTTATTATTTACGACAACCGGTCAAAATAGTGATTTTTCAGCAATTAAATTTCGAAGTTTTATACTGCGGCGATGACTTTGGATACTGTCACGCTACTGTGACATTTATACATGCTAACTGGTTTTATTACAGAAGTTCAGTATTCTTGGAGACCCAGTAAATCAGGTGCAAGTTGGATTTATAAGCCATCGCCTCTCAATATGATACGCAGCGAAGAGAAAATCACTCTACGCAGGGATCCAGATGGATCGCTGCCTCAATTTTTGGCTCTGTAATGATCCAGAAAACTAATCTTCGGAGAGTTCTTCATTCACACTATGAAAATGAGCTTCCTGGACTATGACAGACCAAAAAATCTTAAATCTTAGCAGCGATCCACCTCGATCCTTACGATAAGTGGTTTTCTCTTCGCTGTACGTCATATATCGAGAGGCAATGGCTTATAAAACCTAACTACCATTTGATTAGGCTTCAGAAGCATACTGAACTTCTGTGATAAAACTTGAGTACCCGGAAACATTTTTTGGTGCACATCAGATTTTCAAAGATAATTCATTTACAGATGTATGCGTCCCTCAAATGGCTGCAACTTGGGTATTTTTCTGAATTTTCACATAATGCTTTTTTTGCAGATAGATTAGACTCCTAGTGTTCCAAAAACGCGGATATCTAGAAGCTGATTTTTACAGAATTCAAAGGTGTATACTTTCGCTTAACACCCGGCGTTATGTATAATAGGGACGGATTATGTGAACAGTACGATTCCGCACTGGGCATTAATGAGCCTAAGCCTCAGCTAAGGGAGAGATAGATAGATGGAAATTTAATCATGGCCATGGCAATGTTTAGTGCAAAAATCAAGTAACAAGTAACTACAGTGAGATAAATAAAGTAAGGTAAAGTGGAGTAACGACTAAGTTACCTAAAGTAACGTAAATCGAGGTCACAACTGAGTAAGAAACAGAGTAATATGGAATGAAATAAGGAAGTAAAAGAGAGAGGGAGACAGGGACAACAAGAGAACGATAGAAAGATAAGGTGCATTCGTTTTTTGCATTGGATCTGCTAATCCAATCGGATCAAAGAATAGAGTAGAAATGACCAATGAGAGCATGCAGCTGCTGTTCTGGCTGGATAAACGAACGCAACCATAGTGTTTGCTCCGGAGCAAGTCACCTCCATGCTGGGATGCAAATGTTCTAGCACGCCACGCGAGTTGCGTTCTTACTAGCGCACCTCGCTAGTTAAGTCCTCAGTCCATACTCTCAACTGCAGTCGATATGTACATCACCATTCATATTGCCATGACTCCAAACGTCTTGGGGTTTTTTTTTTGTTCTGAACAAGGTACTTAGATTATTATGCTCCTTACATTCTGATGAATTATGTTCACTTTTTACTTTCTTTAACCTTTAGTGATATGATTGTTATTTGATATTGGTCTAGTCCGAAAATGACTTTCCTAGATTTCAACGAATCTTCACGTTAATTTTGACCCCCTATAGTAACCAAACAACAGGTTCTCAGAAAGTTGTCCGTCTGTTGGTCTATCGAAAGTATACATGGTGTGCTCATAACTATTGCTACTATCTCGAAAACAGTTGTTCTTCTGCACTTTTCGTGGGAAAAATAAATAATGATACCAATCACTCAAATTCTTCAGTTTTGGTACGGAATTAATGTTTTGATGTGACAATCTTGCTATTATATGTATGACGCGGCCAACTCAAATACGTATCATGGTATGCTGCATACATATACTGTTCGCGTTTATGTAATTCGAGTCCCCTTTTCAGATAGATATTAGCTTAGCAAACTGAATTGCAGTACTAGGTACTGTGAATTCGAACTGTATCGTTGAATTCATATGACACAAGGCGGAAAAACAGTTTATTCTACGATACTTTTCATCACGTTGCAATGGATACTCGAATAGCATTCCCAATGGATATTTGAACGGCATGAACCTAAATTTATCCATACACAGATTACACACTTGCATGTACCTCAATCTACTCGAATTCACCCTTACATACTTACAAGTAACCCAATCTATCCGACTGCACTCATATGCAAATTCTGGTCTCATGCGAATTGCACACCACACGGATTCATTTATATTTATTACAAATTTGAACCCGAATAGTCACTGGAATTTTTTGCTTTGGAAAGAGACTTTGTTTGGATTGGAAGCCAGTTTTTTTTTCTTGATATAATACATTATTAATGATAATTTTACTTCAACCATCACGATAATTCAATGAAATACACAGATAGACAAATCAGAAATATTATTTCATGTTCATATCGCACACACAGTTTCTTCAATATTTTTATAATGTTATAGCGATTTGAAAATCGATGGATTGAAAAATTATGATTTTCATAAAAGTGTTCATAGTTCTTGAGAGCTTAACACATTGAATACCGTGATTCACATGCCTATCAATTGTCATCAAAGTAAGAAGAAGTTGTTCCTAATTCAAATATACGCGACTGGTTATTGCGGAGATTCCGGTAAATTATCTCATTCCGTGTGAAAATCTTCTGTTACGACTGACCCCATCTACTGTTACAACTGCCCCAGGAAGGGTTCGGGTCAATTGTAACGTTTTCCCACATTTTGTTCATAGGCCTGTACTTTTTTTCTGTATATGATCGAGACTGAGACTAGTGACTGAGGAAAAACCACCGACTCTATCAAGAAATCATACGAGTACACACATGTAACTCATCTCCTCTCCTATATGCCGACTTTAAACGACTGTAACTTGGAAACGGTCGATTTCTCGACATTTTTTCAGTGATTGTTTTTGTCTGAGATTTTCACAACAAGCCATCTGGTGCGAGAAAAGTACCTCATCATGGTACACCCTGTGTACGTCAATAAGGACTTCGTTATTCCGGGGTTCAACGCCTTGAACTTGGATTGACCGCAGTTCTTTCTTTTTTGCGCACTTCGCTGAGTCTTGATTATTATGATCATCAATGGATACTCTGTACAGAAGCCATTCAACATCAATTATTTTCCAGCGGCTGTACATGCCCGACCGTCTCGGAAGCGCGATTCCTAGTGATTCAGTTCATCTCCGTTATTACGCATTTGGCATTGTTATAGTAATGGGGCATGAAACGAATTTAGTTTTACTCGTAATGGTAATACAATTCCACTTTTTACTAATCTTTAAATTTGTCCAAATAACTACATTCGTCTCGACGTCCTGCAGAAACTGCAGATGCGAAGCAGTTTGATAGAGATCAAACCTTCCAAGGTATTGGTGAAAATTACCGCTCATACTGTTGGCAGCCAATCGTGCATACAATTTTTCAAAATTACGTACACGGTTGAAAAACGCGAGCTTTTCCACACCTTTAATATTTAGATACATGTACAATTGTACATATTCACGCTAAACACTTACATGCGCATATTTTTATCATACGGAAATTGTACAACTCACCAGCATAAGTGCTTCTGAAACTTTCATGCAGCTTGAATGTAAAGGGTATATGCACTTTCATCATCTTCATCTGGGGTATTCTAGGTGCGTGCGGGAGAACGCCACTGCCACCTCCGAACATGAGATCATCTCCGTGGACTCGAAGCACCATCATATTTCTGCACAAACAGGGAAAATTTGTAAGGGTTTATCGAATCATTCCACTACGAAATTCTCTGACTAGAGAAACGATAATAATCTGGCGTAGCGAACACACTTGTTCCCACATGATATGATGAGTATCGCAGGGCTATGCAGAAAGACCTGGTATACATAGTTTCCTCTGGTGTCGTATGAGGAAGGAACCTAATATGGTAAAATATGTGTGTATTCCTAGACTCAAGTAAAAGTGCCGTGTGCGTTTGCAAGGTGTAAGTAAGTGCTGCGATAGTCATGAAAAACAGAGTATGTGTAATATGATTGAATACGTGTACATTATCCGATACCAGGGAAATCTCGCCCAGTATAATATCTGATTTAATTCGTTTGATTACAAGGTCAGTTCATTCTAACGTCGTCGTTGTATTTTCATTTTTCCTGTTTTTGAATTTAATGATAGAAGTCAAAGTGCATGAAATTCCATAAGCCGTGAGTGAAATGCAGGAATTCTAGATATAGATATACCATCAATAGTATTTGAAAAGTTATGTGCATGTGCTAGTGCGGCATATATGCCTTCTCAATTTTTGCTCATGGAGTTCTATGTGATTCGTTCGATAATTTCTCATGAAAACTGACTGTTTACCAATCGATTCAACCCAGTGGGATTCCGTATCCTCGACTAACTCATTCTTGTTCTTCTCATTTGACACGTATACGCAAAGACTTTGCCTTGGAAAGTTTGCTAAAATTCCGACCAGATTTTACTGTTTTCGATTTAAATGGGGGATGTATCAGCATTTTTGGAAAATTTACTGGCTTGCATAGGGAAAGTTCGGATGGCAGCAATTTCGATTTAATCAGTAGAAACTAACGCTTTTTCGAACGCGGGAACGCTATTCATTAGTGCGTTTGTGTTTTGTTAAATGCTCGATACCATAGAGTTAGTCGAATCTATACAAATCTATATAAACAGCGAATGTAAGAACTAACGCCGGTTGAAGGACAAATTCATGATAGCAAGTGAGTTTTATTTATAATTTCATTTATATAGGTGATATTTTACCAATATCAGGCTATTAAAATGCGCAATGAAATTTTTAAATGTACTGACCATTTTGATACTAAATTATTTTTCTCTGGCTTGACTGGCGGGTGGTACCGAGCACACTATCGCGGGTTTACTAACCACTCCAATGGAGCCCCATTTCTGAGTATTGATGATAATAACTGTTTGATTATTTATTCACTTCCGGTGGCATTAATTTTCAGATCGGTATCGCTACTGAAATTGATGGATCTCTTGTGATAATAACTTGACAAATGATTTTCCACTCTGTATGTGTTGACTATCGTCCGTTGATTTTCTGTTCTATTACCGTAACCCGTTTAATTTTTTAGGAAAATTGCAGGAAGGAAAAGGACTATGGAGCGAAGTGGAATCAAAAATAACCACGAAAAACAGAAAACGCTGCATGAAATAATCTCAGAAAACTAAGGTGGTCGGTACAACCCGCCCTGCATCTTTCATATCAGCGAAATTATTTGATCTTTGCCATTGCTGATTAGAAGAATGTGGGTTAATTTTTATTCATGTCTAGAATATATTCTTTCGACTAAAAAGTTAACCAACTCAAAACCAATTCGACAATTTATTCGAACTCTCCACAAAATTATTTATACAAGAATAAGCTTAGGTGGTCGGTACTACCCGACCTCCCCCTAGTAATTCCCAAAGTTAGTGTTATTATTGGAGTAAAACCTGAAATGTGTATAGAAATTTCTAAAACTGTTACGAAGTTTACCAGCGTGGATGACAAAAATCGGGAGGGATGTAGGTTCTATCTATAATATGTATACCCAGAGGTAGTTAAACTTGTACTCATAGCTAGAATGAGCAGTAATAGTTCCAAGTCAGTATAGTCATATTGACGCGCAACCCGGCCACGCCGCTAGTTTACCTCACTGATTTGTAACACTTTGTTCATTTGCAGCCAATTTTACCAGTCACCATAGCAAAAGTTTCATGTCATAAATTAAAAATGGCGGGTAGGGTGAGAATTTCGACCAACGATGGCGCAGCAGTCTGAATTATGTTGTATGTTGGCAAGTTTTCCCGATAGGATTTTATAATTTACATATTTTGCTCGGGGGTTATAACAAATGTACAATTTCAAGCCCTAACCTATTGTCTTAACTCAACCTATGATATCCTGGCTGAGTCTATACGCTCCCATACACAGACGCATCGTAATCCTATATAGAAATCTTGGTTCTTGGTTTCAGTTATAGACAAACGGAAATACTTTCTAGCACTGGTGAAAGAAATCTTAAGATTGATCGCCCTGTATCAGCGAAATGAGATCCGTCGAATTCAAATCCCAAAGTAGAGCCATGACTGGAATAAATTTACCGGCAGCTCAGCTAATGTCGGAACTATTTGGCGGTTAATGAAACGAAGATAACCATACTCGCTGGTAATCTTTGTGAGACGAGCTTTTCAGGTGGCTCGAGCACGAACACGTTCAGCTACAGAAAAAAATAATTTTTCAGTATATCGTACATAAAGTACTCATCTCCACGTACGCGAAATCTTAGGCCAGGTCACCGACTAAATAAGAAAGATAAAATTTGTTGAAATTCGATTTTTTTACACAGGGCTTATGGGAGAATTGCGCCAAAAGATTTTAGCCGAATATCTCGATATTCACGCTACAGATGTTGTCAAAAAAACTAGACAAATGTCAATTAGATCATGAGAATGACAATTGCCACCATAAAGTATGGGGTTGTCGACTTTTTTCAAAAGATATAGAGAGTTAAAGTGTTTGAAAATTTGTAGTTAAGAAAGCTGCGGTAACCGAATGACGAAACGGTAGCGCGGACGGGTCAAGTTTCGAGAACGTATTCCTTCCTGTTTTCCGAATATTGATGTTTGATATCTTAGCTTTATATTATAAAAGCGGAGGGCTTTTTGTTGTTGTTTTTTTAGTTCATACTTCCTTTCTACTGGTAGTTCATGTGCCTACGGCCGGCGAAGCAGTCGACGGAATTAGAAACCTCAGAATCCATGACTTAATTCATGCTTCCCACCGCGGTCGTACGCTGACCTTAAATTTCGTGATTTAGAGAACGAATTATTGGTGTCTCAAAATGTATGATTCTCTATAACCTATCTAAATAGTCGACATTTATCGAGTCGTATATTGACGGCCGATGTATCTGGCGGTAAAAATTACATCTTTTCTCGCGAAATTTGGGGTTACCGGATGGCAGCAGTGCCACATTCCCGTGTGGAAATTTCCTTATTTTGCCTAGGAAGGGTATCTGATAAGCACCGTATCCACGGCCCACGTCCGGTCCTGACAGGGTATGGATCAGAGCGCCTGTATTGATTAGTGATGAGCAAAATTGGTCTTGGTCTTGCACTTTTGCAAGACCGAGACCAAGACCAAGACCATACAGTAGTTAGCAAGACCAAGACCAAGACTGAATCTGCAAGACCAAGACCGAGAACAAGACCAAGTCTGCAAGACTTGAGCAAGAACAAGACTGAACTTGCAAGACTCTTGCAGTTTTGCTATCATCAATATTTCAACTTTTTGCGGATACGAATACGGATACGGATACGGCTACAACAATACGGCACGTACACGTATTGCGTTACGTATATCGCGCGTGCGCCCGGATCGACAGTTACGACTAGGTTCGATGGGAAAGAACAAGACTTCGAGACTCTTGCAGCAAGACCAAGACCAAGACCAAGACTAGGCATGCAAAACCAAGACCGAGACCAAGACCAAGCCAATCAATGCAAGATCGAGACCGAGACCAAGACCAAGCAGATCAATGCAAGACCAAGACCAAGATTGAATCTGCGAGACCAAGACCAAGACCAAGACTACCGTAGTCTTGTTTTGCTCATCACTAGTATTGATGGTAAGGCATACTGATTAAGGCCCGGATTCAAGGTACGGACGCGTGTCTGACGATCTCTGTCTATGGCGACACTTTTTAGATCTTAGAGCATATCTAACAACAAGACTAGCACGGTTACTATCGTGGTGATATTGTACTGTGTTGAGATGGATCCAGTTTTGAAACGCGAACGAGATCAATGCCGTCTGCGAGTTAAGAAACATCGAGCAATTCAGAAAGCTTTAGATGAATTGCAAGTATCATGATGATATTCACGGAGCAGATTCATGATTAGATCTCGAGGTCCTTGAAAACAAATGAAAATCCATGTTTTTCTCAATTTTGCCGGAAAATTTTTATCCGAAAATTGATTTTCGGCTGCTTTCCAAGAACAAGAGATTTAATCATCAATTCGCTTTGTGAAGTTTTTCATATAAGTGTTCTGAATAGTACTCTTAAACATGAATGTCCTCTGAACATTACTGTGATGCGAGGAACTTTTAAAGCTTCTTGGTTTTTCATGTATAACGCTGAATAGTTCCTGGATTTCTGATTCAATTTTCAGTCTTGGAGTGGAATTTCCTTTGTTTCTAGTAACACTAACATGAAATCCCCCAAAATCACCGAAAAATTTCAATAATGATAAAAAAAAAAAAAAAAACACAAAATGTTCAGTATCTGTATAGGACCCCCTTAAATGCGCTTGTTATAATAATTGACGTACGAAAAAATTAATGTAAGTCTGCAGTCTGTATGCTTTTTCATGTTTCATAAAGATAATTTTCATATTGAGCTTCCCACTTTATGACCTTCCAATTTCACGTAAACGATTAAAGGCTTTGATAGGGAATTAGTATGGCCCTGATAAGGTCCTGTAGTATTTTTAATGCCTAACAAAGGTCGCCTGATATGGACCTTGTAAGGCTGCCACGTCAGGACCTTTTCATTCCGAGCGTTACAGAATACCATAAGGGCCTGATAGCATGTACAGTAATGTTCATCGATGCATGCTTCGTGGCTAACTTCTTTTTTCCGAGTTTTGTTTCCTTTCTATTCGTGTGTCATCTACCTATGGCGCGCAGAGCAGTTGATAGGAGCAACTTGATAAACAATTGCTGCAATCGCCCGCCGCTGTCATCTGCTAACCTATTGTTGACTGCTTCTCCGGTCATGGGCACACAAAGTATCAGTAGAAAGGAAGCAAAACTTGGAAAAAAGAAGTTAGCCACGAAGCATGCATCGATGAACATTACTGTACGTATCCGGACCGTACGTATAATACGGCCACCTGTTCAGGGCCTGGTATTGGCCGGATCGAAATTTCCACACGGGTTGCAGGTATTGTTTCGACGGCATGGCAGTATGGAAGAACGTGCTATCTCAAATTGTGTTGGGAAAACGTGCGATCTCAAAATGTACTAGAAGAATGTGCTATTTCGATCAGGAATCATATCTTCATTGATGTGGCACGGGAATTTGGGGTGCCCGGAGTATACAAGTCACTGTTTTCTGATGGATTGTTTGATTGTCAACTATTTTGCCATTTATTTAACTCCCATACTACAGGAACGGAGAATCCAAGATAAGTTTGAACAATCAAAATTTGTTTTCGCTGAAACTTGTCTCAAATCTTCTGTTCCTGTATCATAAGAACCAAATAAATGAGAAAATTCTTGGAACGATTGATTAATCTATTCAAAAAGAGTGCTTTGAATACTCCAGGCACCCTGAATTCCAGTGCCGTGATAGTGAAAATATCGTCTTGATCGAGAAAGCACGTTCTTCTTCCACAATTTAAGATAGCACGTTCTTCCATACTGCCGTCGGTTTGTCAGACGTCGTCTGTCAACTATTTCGGCCGCCATGAGCACATGACAGACTAGTAGAGAAGAAGCAAGACTGAAAAAAACAAAACAAAAAAATTAAATTAGCTAGGGGAAGGCTTTGATGAACATTACCGTACACCTGATAGGTCAATTAAGAACAGTTTTCACAATAATTATTTCCACAAGATTTGACTGTCTAGCATTGTACCTATTCCAAAGTCACAGACCTTTAGAATAAAAACCATGCCGGTAAGACGTCCATAATGGTTATAATTCCATCATTGATATACAGGGGTAAGTGTAAACGCTTCGATGTTATTGTAATGACATATTTACATGTACTACTTAAATCACACCAGCGCGCTTCGCATGCTCTTAAATTTAATTTTCTGACGATAAACGATTTATTTTTTCCATTTGAGCAATAAATTTCTGTTACTTCTCATTCCCAGCGAAGTTTACAGCTGGTTCAAGGTGTATTATTTTTTAATAATGAATATCTCATTTTCATTCAAGACTGATTGAATTTTTTCAATCATACCTTACAAAATATGACAGTGAATCCGCAAAAAATTCTCTCCGTATCGCACTGGAATTCATGGACGTTCATGGATTCATGGACGATGAGATATTCATGTGAGCTTCTGAGCAATAGCTGATTGTATTCATTTTCAATCTGTACCTACACCACAAAAATGAAAGAACGCTATTTCCTTCAGTTCGGTGAGATGGCGCTTTCCTAACCTTTTGTAACCCTTGAGCCGATTATTGGAGTTTTATGTTATGTACTGTTAAGGCGCGATATTGTTGCGGTGACGTTCCTCCTCAAGATATTGCTATGTACTGTAGTAGTCTTTCAACTCGTCTGCCTTTTCATGTGCCACGTCTCGCCGCTCGAGCGCGTACTTTTTTCTATCTCGAACATACACGCAGCAATATAGCCCTTCGCTCGCCTATTTACACTATGTGTAGCAACTATAATATTGTTTCCAACCTTTGTGACCTCGGTGCCACGGCTCCTGTCTTGTCTTATAATCCTTGAACGGCCCACTTTTCCTGACTGACCATGCCCCTTGGAATTGAAATAAGCTTCATTTTTATGTTTTCTATTAGTGTTACTAGTTTTACTGATTTGACTGTATCGTCGTAAGGCAATTATTATGTCCTACTATTGCCCTGTTGGGTTCGCCTATGGGCTGAGCTAAAAATAAAATGAGAAAAATAAATAAATGAATGGAAAAATAATCTCAGTGCGGAATATAATAGTATATTGACGTGTGGCCAGTGCGAAAAGTAGGCGATTTCCGTCGAGTACGAAGTTAGACGCACGAGCCGAAGACGAGTGTTGATATTCCGTATAGGAGACGGATATTGCCTTTTCGCACTGCCACATAACATTTTTTGTAACTACTGCTTAGAAAGTTTTATTTGAGAGAAGCAAACGCACGAAATAATTATCGAGGTTATAAGTTGCCTGCGCCAGATAGGATTACCGTCAGTGCGTAAAATTGAGCTCTTTCGAAGTGCATGCGCCACATTACGCACTAGTGCGTAAAATATAGCATATCGAATGTGTGCATGTGTTTACTCTGTAGTTTTTCATTGTTCAGAAATAAGGCACTTTACGCACGGTACACAAGCTTCGAGAATCATACTTTTCGAGCAGGTGCTACAAAATAGTACATTGCAGTTCGAGTACGGAAGGGCTTTTTTGACGAAACGAGAGGTTTACGGCCCGAGCCGAAGGCGAGTCACGAGTTTCGTCAAAAAGTCTTTACCTACGAGCAACGATCACTATTTTTCATCACAAAAGCCGAGAAATCGGGACGAAGTTGTGATTTTGAGGTTAGAGTGATGAATAGTACATTAAGCCACGAGGGATGAAAATCGAACTTCGGCTTCGCCTCGGGAATCATGACACGCAGGGATGGTGTTCGATTTTTGTCCCGCGTAGCTTATACTTTTTTTCTTCATAACCGGTCGAAAGTACGCGATTAATTGTAGAAATTGAATCGTTGTTATTCGTCCCAAAAGTTGAGGTTATGAGTTCGAGTTCGTTGTCAATGCCCGCGGCATTTGCAGCACGAGCGTCAGCGAGGGCTGCTGGCCGACGGCGGGCATTGACAACCAATATTTATCAATTAAATAAATTTGTTTGTCGTTAAAATCAACTGAGACAACTTGAATATTTTGTGACAGTTTTTTTATCATATTCACAGTAACTCATTGTCAGACAACTTGAATATGTTATGACTATTAACTAAGATAGCTTGAATGTGTCTCAGATAATTTTAATAACAAACTAATTTATGATAAATTATTGACTGTCGATGCCTGCGGCATTTGCAGCACGAGCGCCAGCGAGGAGGATATGTTCATATTCAAAGACTTATAACCTCCGTCGCTCACTAAATTCCCTTCCGCATTGCATCTCTTTCCTCCCGGAACACAGATGGCGCGCGGTACGTTTCAGCAGGGAGTGAAAGACCTACTTTCCTCTGCCAAATCAGGGATGGAAATACGTACTTTCGACCGAGGTATGAAGAAAAATTCATTTTTACGCTTCCATTCTGCTTATTTGCGTGTCAATAGTGTAGGTGTGCATATGAAAGTCAGCAATGTCCTGTTTCTCCGTACACATGTGTAATGTGTATTGCGGATATCCAGATAGCATATCTAGATACATGTATTTATATTATACGGAGTGAATCATCTTAAGTGTCGAGATTAAGAAGAAATAAAGAGAGACAAATCGACGCAAAGCCACGTGACGTCAGCCAAAATAATTTAAATTTCCTCTTATTGTTTGTCAACATAAGTGTAGATTATCTCTATATTATCTCTTTTCTCAAAATGTAACATAACACATGTGGGTTAACCTTAAAAAGTAACCTCACACACGTGTTTTCTCACACGCATTATTGTACTAAATACTTGCTAACAAGAAACTTTTTAATAAATGTAGCCTGAAGATGGCTGGCTGGGCCCAGCCGAAACGTCGTTTCTCAACAAACACAAGAATTTTTCATTCCTGACCTTCCCCGACGAGTAACCAACTACATTAATATATCCTCCGGGTCACGATTCTACCTTATTCTAATTTTATCAATGCTATTACAGATTCTCACCAATATTTATGTATTTCATCTGTTCAAGCCTTCCATAGAAAAAAATGTTTTCCAAAAACACGTCTTTCGTGTAAAATACCCTACTGATGTACATCGCAAGAACTGATGCCTTCATACTTCAAAATAAATACTATTTTTGGAAAGCCATATGAACCATTATTTTGCTCTCAAAGTCTAGTAACTTGAGAGAATATTGCTACCACAATTTTTTGAAGATATTGAAAATTCTATTTTTCACGAATTTTTGAGTGAAAGACATATTTTCTCGCGATTTTTCTTCAATCACTTGCATATGGGGCTTTCCATCTACTTTCGCCCACGTTTGACCTTGACATTTTTTGTTTCACGTAATTTTTAAATATATTATAGTGCTATATCCAAAGATCGTTTTTTGATTTTTTTTCAGATTTGTTCGGAAAATCGTTTTTTTGTTTATAAATAATACCAACTTCGAAAGGAATACATCCTTCGAAAGTTCTGAAAAAAATCACCGATATCCTACGTCCGAATCTTGATTTTTTGACACCTGTCCGATCGTGGACTATCAAGATCTTCTATTTTTCCAACCAATTTCAAAATTAAAAAATTGTTCTTCAAGTCACAAAAGTATAATTCTGGCCTCATGGCATTTATTTTTGATAAAAAAAATATAATTTAATAAATGATTACAGTAGTCCGACAATCACCAACGAACAAGACCAACGATTTATGAAGAAAAAAACAATTGGAAAAATTGAAATTCTCCCGTGGACTTCACATGGGTATTATTTTTTTTTTTTCCATTCGTTAGTTTGGTCGTTGGTGATTGTTGGACTGGTGAAATCGTTCGTTGGATTGTATTTTTTTTTCACCAAAAATAAATGCCATGAGGCCTGCAGAAGAATAATTTTGTGAATTGAATAGCGATTTTTTATTTTGCAATTGGTTGGAAAAATAGAAGATCTTGACCGTTGACGATCGGACGGGTGTCAAAAAATCAAGATTCGGACGTAGAATATCGGTGATTTTTCTCAGAATTTCTGAAAGATTTGTTCTTTTCGAAGTTGGTATTATTTATTAAAAAAACGACGATTTCCCCCAAAAAATTGAAAAAATCAAAAAACGATCTTTCGATATAGTATGTACTACAACATATTAAAAAATTACGCGAAACAAAAACTATCGAGATCAAACGTGGGCGAAAGTAGATGGAAAGCCCCACATATATAGATGTGTTCATTTCTGAAAAGGCTTACGAAACTAATTGGCCGTCATCCGAGGAGCTGCAAAGAGCTGTGACCAGTAATTCTTTTGGATTACAATAACCTATCGTGTACTCGTGAATGACGTTTGAACTTTGAAGTTACTGAGATGTCTGACACCCTTTTCGTATGCACGGAAAAGGTTAATATCAATATAACATGAATGTGAAAAGTTCTGGCTGTAGTTAGTCCTAAAAGTTGAGCTTTATCTGTCTGAATGCATCCATACTTCATACTGAAATCGAAGTTTCTAATGAAATTCCTTTCCCTCACTCTAACCTCAAAATCGCAACTTCGTCGCGATTTTTCGGCTTTTGTGATGAAACATAATGATCGTTGCGCGTACGTAAAGACTTTTTGACGAAACTCGTTACAGCCCTCGCCTTCGGCTCGGGCCGTAAACCTCTCGTTTCGTCAAAAAGCCTTTCCGTACTCGAACTGTAATGTATTATTCTTTCCTCTTCTTCACTATTTTATGAGGATCCTTTGCTGTATTGTCATGCGATTTGCAGAATGATTTTCAACGCGCATACACGAGCGGTATGAAATGTTAGCAAAACTATCTAGTGAGCATACAAGAGCGCGGCGGTATGACAGACTGCATGGAATAACTATCAAGTGCGCATACTGTAACGTTTGGGCTATTTTCCGGGTAGAAAAGGAGGGAAATACCGTCGTTATGTAGGAGTCTTTGCTCGGGGGACAGGATAGTTGGTAGTTTTTAAGAATTTGAGCCTTCTTTGGGGAGAAAAAATGAAACCCTGTTCGACAATCGTTGGAGTACAGACTCGGACAGTTTTGCCAGGCTGTCAGAGCTGCATGTTCTACCTACAGACCGGGGTCAGTTTATAAGCTGCCGCGGCTGCATCCACCCTAAATCCAGTGCCAGTTGATCAGAATCAACCGCCTGGGACAGACTCGGGCTCGCTATTCAGCAACCCAACTGACACGGGAAGGTTCTAATCCAACCAGTGCAGCACAGAGAATACTGAACCTGACCAGAGCTGCATACCCGAGTCGAAATTTAGCGTCTCATTAGAGCCTTGAATTGTTACCGTTGGGAGGTTCTTTGAAGACTTGAAAAGGTTCATTTTGAATAGAAATTGAAACCCTCTTTAGCGCCTAAAACTCGTAGATACCGGAATAAATGCAGCATTCTAGGGTCAAATGAGGTTCTTGTGAGAACCTCACAAAACCCTCGCTACGCCCCCACCGCATGGTTACGCGTCCGGTGCATGTGAGGGTTAAAAGAGGATCTCGCGAGAACCTGACAAAACCCTCGATGACCCTGCGACAAAGTTACGCATGCGGTACATGTGAGGGTTGTAGACAGATCCCCCGAGAACCTCGCAAACTTCTCTCTTCATCATTGAATCCCGATAAGAAATGTTCCGTATGATCAAGAAAACATTCTATCGAATGATACGGTTTTAATTCGATACGATTTCATCTATGCGGACAATATTTTATCGAATCATCATACAAGACGTGAAAGAAATATACCAAACAATATTTACAAATATTGTTAATTTGTCAGAATTATTTTGTATATAATTAGATATAATTTCATCGGGTTAGAGTTTTAAATGACTGATACCATTTCGTTCCGGGTTGAAAATTCAGTAGAAAAAACTGTTGAATTATGAGAGTTGGCGCCAAATTCTGATTCTTGGCTGAATTCTACGAGTATCGAAATAAGTCCTAAATTATGACTGTGGACGACTTGGGAGGTCCTCAATGGAAGCTCGAGGTTCAACAGTGTCAAAAGAGGTTCATAAGGACGCTGTGAGTACCGGAGTGGGCGCTGAATTTCGATTGTGGGGTGCTGGGAGGTTCGAAATAGGAGTTCGAGGTTCAGGCAGGACGCTATGAGTACCAGAGTCAGCGCTAAATTTCGATTATGGGGAGCTGGGAGGTTCAAAATAGGAGTTGGAGGTTCAGGCAGGGTTTAAAAAGGTTGTACTGGATGCTAGGAGTATTAAAATCGGCGCTAAATTTCGACTCGGGTAGAGCTAACCGGGTTGTTGTGATTCTGGAACGTAAGTGGAACAATCGAGGATAGCAAAAGTGATTTAGCAGGTGTCGATCCAAGATTAAGACTCGTTAAATAATCCGAACATAAGTTATATTCTTGAAAAGACAGATTTGAATCAAAGAAAGTTTAACACAAACAGAATTTTAACAAGATTATAGTCTTAACTTGAAAGGCCGTACTACCTGAATCAGATCTGCGTGTTTATTGACAACGCGGGCTAATCCTATTACAATCGAAAGTGAATTTCGGAATTTCAATTCATCGGTTGACCTACTTTTGAAATATACAATCCTTATCTATTGTTATATTGATTTAACCGGTTTAATAGTTCTGAAGATCGGTAATGGTTTGATTTATTAATTCTAGATGCTTTTCAATAGACTTCTCGCAGTTTTATAATTTATCTCGATCACAGACGCTTTGCTACTCGGAAACTTGATTGACTCTGAATAGTTGCGAAATTGTTTTAATTTCGTGACTGCAAATTTTTCTGATATTTAATCGTGCTCGTCCTAGCTGCTTTAGCACAGTCGGCTAAATTGACTCTAACGCAAATTTTGAATCTGAAAGTTGCGAAAGTGACTAGTTACAATGAGTCGACCGGGTGCTTTACCTCGAGTCGCTCTAAACGAAGTTGGTCATCTGCCGCTTTGGCTAGGCGCCGAGGATAGATAGATCTATAGATAGATAGAAACATGTATTTATGTCCATAACGATGTTGGACAAGGGAGTACAGAAATTGAAATCAAAATGAACTTACAGAGAATTACAATAAAACTACTCCGCAATCCCGAGCATACAGCAGTTGGTGGACATGCACACTTATTGTTAGACTGCTAGGATGTGACTGCTGTGAGTCGATCGGGTGCTTCCAATGGAAAAGCAGCGCATCATATCGCTTGCTTGGATCCTGGTGCGCGCCGATGAGCGTAGTGCAGCGCTTTCGTGACGTCACGCTGTCCGGCGGTTGACTTGGCTTGAATCGTACGGGGGGGGGGGGGGGTCTCCGAAACGTTACAATAAATTAGCGGCATGACAGGTTGATAATAGTCATCTATATTACCAACTAAAAGGGGTCATACTTCATTACTCTCTTTTTCTGTCATAGTCGGGTGGGGATCCTATAAAGCGTCGAATGCATTGAAGATCGAACTACACCCGTCAATTTCCAAGAGATAGTGTTATTGGCTCATCAATGGTCTACCTAAACCAATAAAAGGTTAATATCAATATAACATGAATGTGAAAAGTTCTGGCTGTAGTTAGTCCTAAAAGTTGAGCTTTATCTGTCTGAATGCATCCATACTTCATACTGAAATCGAAGTTTCTAATGAAATTCCTTTCCCTCACTAGATATTTCTGCCACTCTCGCAGAACCCGCTATCAAACGAGACAAGCATGTGTTTGAAAACCAACAGCAAACGAGGTCAGCATTAACTGCTCTTGCTCCTGCAGTGTCTACGATACTAGAACCTGACGAGGAAGGGCTTGCTCGAGCCTTGTTATTGCAAGCCTTATGTGACTCCGCAAAAGATATGACTGACATCGTCCACAATTTGACAGTCTCGAAAAAAGCTTGCATCGAGCTGGGTCTATCCAAAGATATTCGCACAGTTTTCCAAGATACTAACAATAAGACTGACACATTTCTTTGTGGTACGGATCTTAAGGACAAAATAAAGGAGGCCAGGACAGTGGAGCAATCGAGCCACGACATTAAAAACCAACCTAAATGCCTCATTTCAATATCTTTCAAGCGCAATTTGAACTACAAGGCCCCGCAGACGAAATGCCTGTATCCGCATGGTCAGCAAATGGGTGCAATCGATGCATTCGGACGTCGAAAACCAAGACTGTTTTTCATAAACAAACAACAGCAGTTCACGTAGAAGCAGAAATACTCACGTCAGAAAACAGCACCACCGAACCAAACCTCGTCTCAAAACACATAGAAGTAGGTGAATCAGCTGGAAGATTAAACTATTTAATAGAAAAATGGAAATCAATAACTCAAGATAAGTTCGTCCTTGGTTGTGTAAAAGATTATCAGATTCATTTTGCCAGAAAAATTGTGAGGATCCGGAATTATACAAAAAGTCTGATGAACCAAAACAATGTTTTGGATTATCAAGAGTCGATTGATAAATTATTGTCTAAGGGTGCTATTGAAGAGGGTTCACCAGAGAGATACCAATTCTTGTCAAATTATTTTTCATCACTCTAACCTCAAAATCGCAACTTCCTCGCGATTTCTTGGCTTTCGTGATGAAAAATATTGATCGTTACTCATGCGTAGAGGCTTTTTGGCTCAAATCGTTACAGCACTCGCCTTCGGCTCGAGCCGTAAACCTCTCGTTTCACCAAAAGAGCCTTCTCGTCATCGTGACGAAATGTACTATTCTGGTACCGAAACCAAATGGCACCTTTAGATTTATTCCAAGTTTACAAGCCTTAAATAAGTTTATCGATACCGATCATTTCAAGATGGAGGACTTGAGAACAGCGGTCAACTTACGATTAGTCTCTCCTAACTATTTTATGGGAGCAATAGATCTAGAAGATGCCTATTTTCTCCAGTAGGCGTAAAAAGGAGAAGGTTTTTGAGATTCGATTTTTTAGGAAAATTATACCAGTTTATTCGCTTTCCATCTGGCTTGTGCACAGCTCCTTTCGTTTACTGGGAAATCTCGAAACCTGTGACGAGGACACTATAAGGTTGAGAGGTCTCTTCTCGGTTACATATCTTGATGACATGATACTTTACATCGCACCTACCAATTCGGAGTGCCAAATTAATGTCGTAACCGCAATTTGACTACTAATTTCTTTGGGGGATCTAGTGAATTATAAAAAAAGTAACCACACCCTATCTACAAGGTGTGAATTCTTAGGTTTTTTAATCGATTCTGTAAAACATTCAGTTGAGTTACCACAAGAAAAAGGCCCAGCTTGGCACAGATAATTTTTGAATCATTCATGAGAAAGACTTCTTATACAATAACCGAATTTGCTCGATTGATAGGAAAGTGAGTAGCGGCCCGCCCCGGAATAGATTATGCTTTCTTGTACACCCAAATTCTAGAAAAGGGAAAAATTCTTGCATGGATTTTGAATGATTACGAATACAACAAAAGTATGCTCATTCCCAAAACGATCTTCCCGTATCTGCACTGGTGGGACAGTAATATCAACGCTGCAATGCGTCGTATTAAAACGATTGACTATAATCGAGTTATCCATACAGACGCATCCTTATCAGGCTGGGGTGCTATTTATGAACACAATAGCACCTACGGGTTTTGGACAGAAGAACAAATGAAATGACATCGAAACTATTTGGAACTTTTCGCTGTAAAATTAGGTCTGAATATTTCAGCTTCTGATTTGACTGACTGCCAATTACTTTTGAGAATTGACAACACTACTGCTATTTCCTATGTTAACAAAATGGGTGGAGTAAGGCATGAAAAATGTAATACCTTGTTGACAGAAATTTGCCAATGGACAGACGCTAGAAATATTTTTTCCTAATTCTAACCTCAAAATCGCAAATTCGTCGCGATTTTGCGACTCTCATGATGAAAAATAATGTCCGTCACTCGTACGTAAGGGCTTTTTGACGAACCTCGTTACAGCCCTCGCCTTCGGCTCAGGCCGTAAACCTCTTGTTTCGCCAAAAAAGCCCTTCCGCAGTCGTAACGAAATGTACTATCCTTTTCTAGTCATACATACCGTCTAAAGAAAATAACGATGCAGACAGTCTTTCGAGGATTAACTACTTGCCCGTTTCAGTCAAAAAGCTCTTCGCTTTTTTGCGTGACGCATGACCGCCTATCGTTTTTTTTTTTGTTTTTTTTTTTTGTTTCTTTTTTCTATGAAAGAACCAGCTGCAATTGGATCGGGTGCGCAAAGACATTTTCACATCTCTGAGGTATCAAAACAGTATCTATTGCAATCAAACTCGTTGGACCCGTTCGGCTAAAACCGTGTTCACGAGAAACGTGGACGATTTTGCACCGGGACGCAGGTGCCGAAAAAATCTTCAAAAATTTACGAGATTTCAATTGACAACCATGAGACTGTATTCCAGAGCTCGACGTTGTATCTGAAAAATTGACGTAGATACCGTAGATAGCTAACGCTATTTGCGAACTGGAAGTCGGATCGGGTGCACAATGAAATTTGTACATCTTCGAGGTAAACAGAGGATAACCTGCAAGTTTCATCAAATCAGGTCAGCGGTTTGGCTGAAGGCGCGGTGCTTACAAGAAACTTGAACGATTTCGCACCTAGACGTAGGTGCCGGAAAAATTCTCAAAAATTCCCAAAATTTCCATTTGTGATCTCAAAACTCTATTCCAGAGCTCGATGTTGTATCTTCAAAATTGTCAAAGTTAGCGAACGCCGTTTCTAAACCAAAAGTCGGATCTACTCAACAACGTTTGCACATCTGCGGGGTAAAAGAAGTATTCTCTACGAATTTCGACAAAATCGGTTTAGCGGTGTGGCTCAAACCGTGTCTACAAGACACTTGGACGAGTGCCGGAAAAATCCTCAAAAATCGACAAAATTTTGATTCGCCATCATGAAATTAGATTTCAAAGCTTGATGTTGTATCTTCAAAATTGAAGAAGTTAGCAAACGCCGGTTCCAAACCGGACGTCGGATCTACTCTACAATGAAATTTGCACTTCTACGAGGTAATAGAAGTAGGTATTCTCTGCAAATTTCAACAAAATCGGTTTAGGGGCGTCGCTGAAACCGTGTTTACAAGTAATTGGGGGGGGGGGGGTCACATACATCACTCTTGAATATGCTCGGAAACGACTACCAAGATGCCAAAACGTGCTTCCTATATATTTTCAGAAGTTTTACTCGATCTGACGTTTTTCTCGATAGCGAATGTATAAGGCACTCCGTTTTCAACGATCGTGCTTAAAAATGAGAATGCTGAATGGGAATTATCAACCAAAACTTTCAATGAGGTTATTTAGCATTTTAATATTCCAGAAATTAAGAAATTATTCCAGCGACTAGACCAAAGTATGCCTTTACTTGGGATGTCTCGCTCGTTTTGCAACATTTAGAAAAGTCTCACTCTCTGGAACAATCAACTTTACAGAAATTCACTGAAAAGGCAGTTGCATTATTAGCATTAAGCACAGCTCATAGAGCCCAAACTATAACCAGTATAAAAATGCGTTGAATAAAACAAGCTTCGAATGGCTCAGTGGTGAGAATTCCAGATATTATCAAAACCTCAGGCCCAGGTCGTTATCAACCTTTGCTGTTAGTGCCCTTTTTCCAAGAAAAACCAGGTCTTTGCATGGCGTCAACAATATAGCGATACATGGAAGTTACAAATTCACTACGAACAGACCAACTTCTCATAGCCACAAAAAAAAACCATATGAACATGCGTGTACACAGTCTGTTAGTAGCTGGATTGAAATCGCACTAGAAAAAAGTGGTATCTTATTGACAATGTTTTCTGCACATTCTACGAGACATGCGGCAACGTCGGCAGCCCTTCCCAAGGGCGTCAACTTGAGCGCTATTCAAAGAACGGCTAAGTGGTCAGATAGATTTCAAGTCTTTGCAAAATTTTATAATAGACCAATTGTTTCTCTGGACCTCAGTTTTGTACATTCGATTTTAGGTTTGTAATTTTTATACGTATATATGTATAATATAGCAACTAAAAAGCAAACGTTCCTGTATATGCCCTAAATAAAGATTTTATTTTTCTGTTTGAAATTTTTCCTTATCAATTATCTCTGAACAACTACATTGGTAACAATAATCTCGAGAACGAAGCGCGAAATATAATTGAACGATCAATTAATGAACGTACCTGAAGTGAAGTTCGATCGTAATTATATGTAGCCCCTCGTTCGTAGAGATTATAACCCTCCCATATTGAGGTACCGGACCAAGAGGGAAAAAAGAAAAAAAAAAAAAAACTAGTAACATACAACATTACTCTAACACTATATG
Source organism: Ametastegia equiseti (assembly GCA_963989295.1). Classification (NCBI taxonomy): domain Eukaryota; kingdom Metazoa; phylum Arthropoda; class Insecta; order Hymenoptera; family Tenthredinidae; genus Ametastegia; species Ametastegia equiseti. Next base: position 3,446,144 of record OZ022390.1, read on the forward strand.
CAGATCGATGCGAGAAGCGAGCGGCATTAGGCTATTTTGTTTCAACTCCAAATGTGTGACATTCAGTGATCACTGAAGGACCACCGCATTGGTAACAATAATCTCTTCGAACGAGGCGCTACGTATAATTACGATCGAACCTCACTTCAGGTAAGTTCGTTTGATCGTTCAAATATGAAGAAGTTCTTCATATTATGTTGCAGCGACAAAAATTTTCAGTGACAAAAAAGTTCAGTGGTTCGTCAGCAAACCTGCGGCCGAAAATATAAAACTTGTTCTCCGATGATAAGGGTATAATAGGCACTCCGTACTCCGTACTGTTCATTTTCATGAACCAAGCAAATCTCTGGTTCCGTAAGCCAGGCTCGGCGAATGCATTTATTTATTGACTATGAGTGAAGGGCCGGCCGACTGAAGTGTTTGGGCTCTATTTTTCTTGAAATTCCTTGTATTTGCACAAATGCTTCAAAATTTGTACGTGTATTAAGCTGCAAAAGCGCATACTTGAGAAGCATTAAGAATGCGGTGATTCCAAAGGTTCGCACGGCGAAGTGCTCATTGCCCGAATCTCTACTTATATGGCAAACAACTGGTTATTCTCGAAGCGACACGACACGTATTTTTTCAGTAATCAAGAGCAACCTAACCTATACCGCGAATTATTATCGTCGATTTCTTCCGTGTACGGCACATAGACGAATCAAAAATAATTCATTATATACGTAGAATGGGGGTATGAAAACTTTTCACTGGAGCCCTGTATCGGTGTCATCGGTGTCAGGAGTGCTGAGATATGATCAATTGCATATTTCTGATACCCCGATTTATCGGAATAATTTCGTCTCCACTCTGTTCTTAAGATCAAGTTTGCTTGCATTATTTCGATGCGGCTGAGAATTGGAAAAGACAGGACTCCACTTCTTGAGTACATGAAAAGCAGAGACTTAGGTTTCATTTAGATAGACGGGTCCACCGCAAAGTCCCGGACGCGAAATGTCCCGGACGCGAAAAGTCCCGGCCGTGCCTTGTCCCGGACGGCACAAGTCCCGGCCGTACTTTGTCCCGAATGAGAAAAGTCCCGGCCGTGCCTTGTCCCGGACGGCAAAAGTCCCGGCCGTACTTTGTCCCGGCCGGGAAAAGTCCCGGATGGCACTTTTCAGAGCCTCGTCAACGCTGTTGGGTCTGACTTTATTCTACGATGCAGCTTTAGCAGAAATTTTTTACTGTAGCTTAATATCAGGCACGCACGCTATAGCGAGACTTCCAGATGATTATTTTCGAGTGAATATTCCACAATACCTACGTCTGAATGCCAATATACCCCACACACGGGTATACTAGGGTTCGGAAAATAATCACATTCGACTTTTCTCGTTTTTTACTGCTTACTCGTTAAAAGCTCTCAGATTTTGTTCAGTCTATTATTATACTATATCAGAGATATATCGTGGTTGATTTTCTTGTCCAATTCTCGTACAATAATTTGACTTGAAGAATTATATTTAACAAAAACTTATGAAAAATGAATAATTAAAAAACTTGAAAAATTATATTAAGCAAAAAACATTCAACAAAACAATGCATCGTACAACTCGTGAGTGGGTATCGAAAACGATTCCTCGATGCTAAAAAAGACGGTACTTGAAAATTTCTGAATTACAGGCTGTAAAATAAATCATAAAGAAACAGAACACTCGATTAACTTTGAAACTACTAATTCCAGATGTCGGTTCTTTTGGCAACTTCTCAGTTACCCCGCGCCTGCTTTCGGTCAGTACTCATGGAACTGTCATGTGCCGGCACACACTTTTATAAAAATCAGTCGTTTTTTTGTTATTCTGATGTAAAAAACGGGAATTTTGTTTGGCTGTCACTTCTATCAGGTCTTTCATATCCATAACATCGCGTGTTCACGTTAATTGTTGATGGTTATCGTTTGTTTCAAGAATAAAACGATATGAGATTGGTGTTAGCATAACCTCAGAATTGTGCTTCGTTTTCATAACTAACCAAAAGGCAAAACGGACCGGGCAAAATGGACCAGTGGACTTTACGTTTGCCTTAATAATGTGTTTTTTTTTTGAGTTGAATTTTTCCCTTTTACCGAAGGGTAAAGGGAAAGTCCAACGAAGGGCGGGTAAAGTGTCAAAAATGTCAGGTGTGGGCTCATTGTGAGTGCGCCGATATTGACGATGAGAACAAAGAGGCTAGATTCATTTGTGAAAGATGTGAAACGTCGATCCGTTTTGCCTTCATATGTGGTTCATTTTACCTTCACGTACGGGCAGAACGGACCAAAACCAAGGTTTTGGGAATCATCCTATATCTTGTCATTATACTGTGATTTGATTAGAGTCTGATTAATAGATGTGGTAGAATGATGAATCCTGGTTAACTTCTTGACAGAGTTCCGTAAATAAAGCTATCGAGTAATTATTCACGATTTTTTTTCCCTTCAGTGTGCCGTTTTGCCTTCCTGTCCCCTTAAACGCTCAAAAATTTTGATATTTGACATCTGATTTCTGAGAATTTTTTCAGAATTTTAAATTGTGTCGATGAATATGACGGTTTTCAAAAATTCTAGAAATTTCGAATCAAGTCGCAAAAATCTGAAAAAAAATTAGGGCTTTTCGAAGTAGAAACAATCATATAAAAAATCACGAGCGAAATCCGTGAGGTGAAGGGTCAAACCCAGGTCGAAGCGGCATGGAATTCCCCTTATACAGTGTGTATCATCTCAAGTGTCGATAATGGGAGGAACTTAATTGACGCTAAGCGACATCCCATCAGCCAATCAACATAGGGAAGAATTCCGTGGACCAGAATTTTCACGAGAATAGAAGATACAATTTCTTGGTGTAGGAAAATAATATCAACAACCACACTGGAATCAGGCTATTAGGTGTTCATTTACGTCGACGCTCAGAAGAATGGTTCGAATTGTTGTTGATATTATTCTCCTACATAAGAAATTTTATCTCCTATTCTCGTAAGAAATGAGCTCTAAGAAATTCTTCTCTTTGTTGATTGGTTAATGGGGCGTCGCTTATTGGCAACTAAGTCCCTCCCATTCTCGACACTTGAGATGATACACACTGTATATTAGATAAATCGACTAGTTTTCAAGTGATTGAGCCAACAAAATTACAAAGAAAATTTAGAATAGTTATATCTTCAGAACAAATGAGCGGATTTTGATTATTTTGATCTGCATCGATAGGATCCGTCCCAATTTAGAAATTACTGAATTTTGAAAGAGATCGACGTAGTAGTTTTGTATTGTTCGAACTTGACAGATCTGCGCGGAAACTGTCAGGACTCGCCTATCGTGGTCATCTGCTTGTTTTTGACGGATTTTCGCTAGTTTGACGCAAACCACTACTAGAAATCTTCAATTGGCGATAACTTCGGAAGAATCCATCGTAGCACAATTTCTCGCGTACCGTTTTCGACGAGACGTTATACTCTCCAGGATGTTCAGAACTTGTGGCCATTTGAAGCTTTGTCGTAGTTGTTTGCGTCAAACTCGCGTGACTCCGCGAAAAATAATCGTACAGAGATGACCAAGTACATCATTCCAAAGAGAAAGACTTAAGGGGGCACATCCGAGTAGATGGTTGTAAAAGTAGGCCAATTTCGGGAGTTTTATCTCAAATAGTATCAATTCGATTTCTTTTTGTCTTTTCTTTCATTTTCAAGCTTACTAGAGTATTAGCGCGCTTCGCGCGCTCTTTGAACGTTCATTAACGAAAAACGCTACTTAAATTTTGTTCAAAACCAGAAACAAATTTTTTTTCCATATTATAACTTGTTTTTTTTTTTCTCACGAGTCTCCCTTCGTCGATGGATTAGATATCCGTCTATAGCGCAAGTATCGTAGTGTCTATGAATTGTCTTGGATAATATTTTGAGCCTTTGCCATTCATCATGCATCAATCACCAGTACACGGTGTATCATGTTTTCAACTATATCATGTCATTCTCTATTTCCTGTATTTTCTTGCGGATCGGGTATTTCTGTGGATATACAAAGTGATCTACAATTTCAGATGTATTTAATTTTATTCTTATGTTTGAGAGTTCCTGATAGATGAACATGAGGTAAGCCTCGTTTTTGAAACTCAATTACATGTACATATATATCTCTGGAATGAGAATCAAACATCCAAAATTGAATATCAAGTTGGCCGACAGCTCAGGATACTTCGTCCATCGTTAGTATACCGAGCGCAAAATTCGTAAATAAATTCGTCAAAGCATCTTCCGAATTAGGCATACCAATTTCGTTGTGATCATTGAACCGATGACCAAATAATATATCACCAAATTCGAATTTATGACTCGTAGAATTGATTACAATATTCCTGGGTTGTAGTTTAGATACAGCCAAATGATAATGATTATTGTGTTAGGTTGAGTTTCATCGCAGGCAAGTCTGCTGGAATATAAAATTTGTCCCTAATTTGATAAAGATCGTCAATAATTTTGCTTGTCCAAAATAGGAGATTCGTTACAATCGAAATTACCGCAGCTGTAGCAGCATTAACTGTACATTGCGTTCCTCTGCTAAATTCAGAAAATATTTTGTTGCCCTGATGGAACAACCCTCTTGTAATTTTTTATTGTGGGACAGATTTTCATAGTTTGTTGGTGAAAAGTGTTGCGTAAATTCAGAATTTGTTTCCATATTGATCACCTGGACTCTATTTTCCACCATTGTTATGTGTTTGAACGTATCGTATAGATTTACCTTTGTATGTTTTTTTTAACTCAAACTTTTCATCATCATTTCATCATCATGATCAACATCATACTCAATCATCGCATCGCAACCCGTGTCAGCACGGGACATGTTTTACGCCGGCTACTGTCATACCGCCAGGAACGAATGGATTCTAATTTCAAAAAATTACTGAACATACCATAATGTATAAGCTTCAAAATGAAAGAAAGAAAAAAGAAATCGAATAGGTACTTTTTGAGATAAAAATTCCCGAAATTTGCCTACTTCTACAATTTTCCATACATTTAAGAGGGTCGGATACTACGGATTTGCCCAGCTGAGCGGTATATGTTAGAGACATGCTGATTTTTTCCTAGTACTGTTCTGGATGAGTAAAAACATGGGCTGGTTGAAAAACAAGACAAAAATTGTTTTCACGGCTTTTCACATTCTGATTTTCGAAGTATCCGAGATATCGTAAATCCCATGTGCTTGATTGTGCGGAACACTTCCGAGAATATGTACAAAAATCGCTAACCCTATGAGTCAAAATTTGGAGGAGGAGATACGATTAGAAATTGGGTGGATGGTGAAAATTGAGGATAATGGTTAATCACTTCGTCATCTGTTCTTTCATGTGTAAAACGAGAAGACACAAAGAACAGTTGACATAAAAATCAACAATAAAATAAACCAGCTCCATATGTTATACCCTCGCTTGCAGCTAGCGCATTTCGCCTCCTTCATTGGGCTGATCTTCCAATCTGATCCAGCCCGATCTGAATCACTCTAATTGAGAAGGCAAAATGCACTGCAATTACAGCGGCAAGATGCCAAGAACAGGACGGACAGAGGCTAAAGAAATCCTGTTCGAGTGAAGGAAAAAATATGAAAAAACGCGTCAGACTATGCGATCAGTCCACCTGAAAACGCAAAATGTGCTAGATACAAGCGAGGGTATAACATACGGGCCCCACGTTGGGCGCCAAATGTGATTGAATATTTTTGGACGTTTATCGAAATTGTGTGGTACAAATAGAAGGTGAAATGCGATACAAGCGATAGATACAGCATATGATGGAGGTGGTTCATTTTAATTCTTATGTCAACTGTTCTCTGTGTTTTCTCGTTTTTCACATGAGGGAACAGATTACGAAGCGATTTAACCTAAGTAGGGGAGAGTCGGCTAAATTGTACCGTCAGGTTAGTCGTACCACCGTAATATCTTAGAAACAATGGAATATAACCGCCATCTCGAGACAAAAACTTAAATTTTAACCCATAGCTATCGCTGATCCGAAATGAGAGGCTCGCCGAACAACTTGTCTTGAAGGTACGTGCAATTGTTTAATCCACTGGTACTTGATGTAGTTTTCAGGGTTCAGCCGTAAGGTCACTGTAGCCATAAGAATCCAAAGTAGAAATTGAATTATTACTAAAATGAAAGTGTTATTCCTTCCAATTATTTTGCTGCTTTTACATTTAGGTTATGATCACAATGTGTGGAGTAAGAAACGTTTATAGAAAACAGTGCGTGGTCGGGTAACTCGTACCACTTTTGGTCGGGTAAATCGTACCCTAGTCATACCGGGGTACGATTTACCCGACTCAACCTTGTCTGGGTAGAAATTTATTAAAAAAATTGATTCGCTGGAACGTTGTGATTTTTCTTTTTGCAGTGAACTTACCAATATGTGTGAAAAAAGGAAGTACCGTTCGTGGTCCCAAGAGGACATGTCGAGGGCTCTCGCGGCATATAAGAATGGAGACTCTGGATTTAATGAAACTTGCAGAATGTATAACATTCCAAAACCAACGTTGAAGCGGCATCTCGAGGGTAAAAATGTATACGCAAATAACGAGTCCAATTTTTTTGGTCGCCCACCGACTTTCTCAGATGAAGTTGAGAATGAACTGGTGCAATACATTCTACAAATGCAGCAACGAATGTTTGGATTAACAATATCAGATATCCGAAAATTGGCCTTCCAGGTCGCTGAACGTAATGGCATTCCACATAATTTTAATCGGACGAAACAGATTGCAGGAAAAGAGTGGTATTACAAATTTATGGCTCGACATCCCAATTTAAGCCTGAGACAGCCCGAAAACACATCAATGGCTCGAGCCAAGGGATTTAATAGGAAAAACGTTTCCGAATATTTTGATATTTTGGAAAAGCTATGCGATGAACATTCTTTTGATGCAATGAGAGTCTACAATGTCGACGAATCCGGGTTTTCTACTGTACAGAAGCGAGGCCAAAAGGTAGTGGCAAAAAGAGGATGCAAGCAAGTAGGCAACATTACGAGTGGAGAAAGAGGAGTGAACACGACGATAGTTTGTTGTGCAAGTGCCGCTGGGCTTTTCATTCCCCCCATGATTATATTTAAAAGAATGCGAATGGCTCAAGAACTGAAGTTTGGTGCTCCCCCTGGGAGTATAGTTCAAGTATCAGAGACAGGCTATATCAATAGTGACCTCTTCTGCGAGTGGCTAAGGCATTTTATTAAAACTGTGCATCCTACGCAGGAAAAAAAAGTGTTATTGTGTCTTGATGGGCATACTACACATACAAAAAACTTGGAAGCTCTACAGATTTGTAGAGATAATGGAATAGTTCTGCTACAACTCCCAGGGCATACCACCCACCGTTTACAACCACTGGACGTAGCCTTTTTTAAGCCATTAGAAACTTATTATTCTCAAGTTGTCGAAAGGTGGTTGCGAACAAATCCAGGACTGTGCGTCACACAGTACCAAGTTACTCAACTACTGGCTGAAGCGTATGCAAAAGCAGCATCGGTCGAAAATGCAATAGGTGGTTTTCGAGGAGCTGGGTTGTGGCCAGTTGACAGACATCGCTTCAAAGACACCGATTTTGCTACAGCAGATGCGTTTGATGAGGGAAATGTACCAGACGAGAATAATACGCCGGAGCAAAATCCAGTGCCCAATCCTGAGCAAAATGCAGTGCCCAATCCTGAGCGAGTTCTACAGTTAGCCGATATGACAAACATAAATGCGAACCCTTCTAGCAAGATCTCAGTTTCACAAATATTACCTCTACCAAAACCAAAACAATCAAAGCGAATAAAGAAGGGAGCACAGCGTGCTGTAGAACTTACGAGCAGTCCGTACAAAAACGATTTGCAAATGAAGAAGGAAAAGCAAATCAAGAAATCGCAACCAAAAGGAAAAAAAGTCAAGCAACTGAAACTTTCCTCAAAAACTGTCACGCCTATTGCGTCAACATCGAAAAATAACAACGTGACTATTGAGATTAATGAGGAGGAGTGGTATTGCGGAATCTGTGAAATAGCCAAGATTGAAGACATGATTCGATGTTGCGACTGTCAAGTCTGGTATCACGAATCCTGTGCTGGGTGTAAAGCTGGATCGAAGAAATATTTATGCTCAACATGCAAATAAGGTGGAATGCAACAAACAGCTACATTGAAAAGTACTCTAAGTAAGATCGAGTTAGATATAAGTTGGCTTTATTACCAGGGAAAGTTATTTTAAGTAGACTCCGTAATATCAATACTATCGAATATTAGAAAGCTTTTGTACGTCACCTGAAAAAAAGTATTCTCTAGTCATAAGTTTGATTTATCGTTAAGAAACTTGGTTTAAAATATTCTGTACGTGCAATATCGACTAATATTACCCTACGTATGATACACAATATCAATAATTATAAAATGTTTTAAAGCTCTAATATGTTCTATGTAAAACTATTGCATTATAAATACAACTGATAGGTGGGCATTCACGTTTTCTCAGATTAAAGTAAGGTGGTACGATTTATCTTACCCGTGGTACGACTTATCCTACTAGTCGGGCAAGTCGTACCGTTAGCAGAGGTTTTGCCAAAAATTCTTTTTCCCTCTTTATTATCAATTCGAAACTTCGCCGATTTTTCTAGTGACTTGTAAAGGAACGTACTATATGAAAAAAATTAGTTCTATGTCATTGAACTGATCGAAAAAATACAATAAATCGAGAAGTCTAAACTGGTACGACTTGGCCGACCCTCCCCTATCCTCAATTTCCACGATCCACCCAATTTCAAATCGTATCTCCTCCAAATTTTGACTCAAAGGATTAGCAATTGTTCTACATATTCTCGGAAGTGTTCCGCACAATTGAGCGCATGGGATTCACGATACCTCGAATACTTCGAAAATCAGAATGTGGAAAGCCGTGAGAACAATTTTTGTTTTGTTTTTCAACCAGCCCATGTTTTCACTGATCTAATGCAGCACTAGGAAAAAAATCAGCATGTCTCTAACATATACCGTTTAGGTGAGCAAATTTGTGGTAGCCGGCCCCCTCAAACGTATGCTTTTCCACCGTAAAAATGTGCACGAAACTCAAAAAATTGATAAAAAGATACATTTTATGAATACATTTTGAAGATGTTGAAATTACCTAAAAGCTGGTTGTCAGAAGATTCTTCTATGATGATTCTGTCGAAAGTTGCAACAGTTTGGGAACATTTAGGAGTAGTCTCTAATTTATCGGGTCGATGAAAAAAGCATTCTAGAGCCAAGGAAATTCCCTCACCTCAATCCAAAATGGATTTCTGAAAAAAAAATTTCCTCCTGGTGCACTACGTTACAGTTTGCAACGGAACGTGGATTTGCACACCGATCCATCCGGAGCGACGCAACTATCAACAAAGGTAAACAATCTCGTAATATCGGCCATTCGATACAAGCCTCAATCCGCACTCTTTTCGTTCCGACTGCGCGATATCAAAGTGTCTCGATGTTGGTTTCCCCGGACTATAAATTTGCGATTCGCAATTCCTGAATTGAGTTAATTTGATTTCAGAGTTTGAAGTAATAACCCTTGTGACGACGTGTCACCAAGTGTTTAATCACATTGGAAAGGCGAATACAGAGCGATTAATCATTTTTTCTCCACTTCAAGTTAAAACTTGACATTCTCGTTGGGCATCCTCAAATTTGTGATGGGATCGCCAAATCACTTATAATATTTGATTGTATTTGCGCAGGGTGTCATCCTGGAGTAGATGTACATTCATCCCCAGATTACACGAATACCTGTGTTTACAAGATTCAAGGCTGTTACTCAAATTTCATGCTTTTCAAGATTCCCGGAACTTGCAATGTGCGACATCAGGGCTCAAATCATTAAACGAAATGGAAGAGCATAGCCAGCAGCAGGTTCCCTGTGAAACCTTTTGATCAGGAGTTACAGGTTTTCAAAAGCTCATCATTTTCCGCTCCGTGCTCCTTGAAAATATTTTATCTTTAACCGTCGTATAGTATACGTTTCTACTATTATTTCATTCGAGTTGACAAAGCAGAACATCGGTCAACTACATTTTTGGAGAATATGTCTTAGGTAAGAGTGTTGATATGTTATGCATAATCAGGAACAACTGTTTTTTTTTAACCTTTTGCTATTGACTCTGATTCTTCGAAGATATCCAGCACAGTAACTAACTCAGGTTAGCAAAATCAATCTGTGGGAGCGCACACTTCCAAATCCGATCGCCAACGGCATACCGGGCGTTCACTACTCGAGCAACTTCAAGAAGGGTACCATTTTGGCTGTCTTTGAAATATTCACATAATTCAAAAACAGAATCCTTTTGTTTCAGGATTGGGAATCTCATCGTCCAACAGGATTTTTTTTTTGCAATGTGATTGAATAGATTTATCTATTCGGAAGCATTCTTCAGAACTATCATGTGAATGAGGCGAAGAGGTCTGGGTGTTCCCTACGTATAGTGAAAAAAATAAAATAAAAAATTACAAAAACACGATTATGGTGTCACGAGTTTTTCGAACGCCGAATTGTTAACTGCATTGGAACTAAAGGTTGCAATTCCAAACTTATGTTAGGATAGATAGATAGATAGATAGAAGGATGCGTTTATTATTCCCGTTGTATCGGAAAACGTGGGGAGCAGCGTTTATTTATACGAAAATCGAAAGCAAGTATGACACATGATAAAATAAAATAAAATAACATGCAATACAGAGTATGAGATTACAGACAATACAAGGCGATGTAGTGATGGAAAAAAAAGTTAAAATTATAATGTTACAGTTCTTGCATTTGTTCAAATTTTATATCTGGTGAAAATTGTTTATATCTGCATGAATTTTGTACTGGATGAATTCTGGATGAGTTCTGTGAAAAAAACCTGCATTTTTTCACTCCCTGCACTTTTTCTTTCTAATTATTACTTTCTGAATGGAAATTTCGTTCCACCAATAAAACTTCAAGTTCAATTCAACCTTGTAGAATATCTTCGAGAACTGAAGTCAAATCGATAAAGGTTCCGAACTAAAAGTTTTCATTTTTATGTGTACAATGTAATGCTGTCACGAAAAATCATTTCTGTCATTCTGTTCTTGTACTTATCCTACCCGATAACAGACCTATGTGAACCTGGCCCCCGACTTGCACCAATCGACTTGGTTATTATAATTCTGAAAGAGTTACGTTTGTATTTTATTGAAGTGAAAACTATTTCGTTCGTAGTTGCCTAACAGAAAAGTTATAGGCACTTGCAAAAATGGCGTCCCGCGAGTTTGAGAAGAACCAGATTTCCATTTTTTTTCGTATACAGAATCGTTTGTAGTTGATTGTAGTTGACTCATTTCTGTCTGTGGTTCGATAATTATCGTGGAAAAAAAAACGAAAAAAAACTTGGAAACGGTTCTTAACGCCCAGAGTCCATATATAATCTATTGAAATTGTTTATAGTACCCTCAATATCGTAATTATGTAGTTGCTCCAAAATTAGAACTAAAACGGTTTTTCAACCCCAGAGTCCTTACAATCGTTTGTAGTTGTTTGTAGCTGTATGGAGTATCCTAATATGGTTTGTAGTTACTCCAGAATTGATACGAAGACGGTTTTTCATCCCCAGAGTCCATACAATCGTTTGTAGTTGTTTTTCGGTTTTTCAACCCCAGAGTCCTTACAATCGTTTGTAGTTGTTTGTAGCTGTATGGAGTATCCTAATGTGGTTTGTAGTTACTCCAGAATTGATACGAAGACGGTTTTTCATCCCCAGAGTCCATACAATCGTTTGTAGTTGTTTGTAGTTATTTGTAGTTGCCTCAATATCGTTTGTGGTTGTTTGCAGTTGTTTTTAGTTGCCTCAATATCGTTAGTAGTTGCCTGAATATAGTTTGTAGTTGTTTGTATAGTTCCGTCGTTTTCGTTTGTAGTACCTCAAAATCTTATTCCAAGCCCTAAGGAAGCTTTTTTCAGTTGAAAGTTGCCTCCTACGAGCTTGAAGTAATTTTTGAGGAACTGCAAACGAAAGCGACGGAACCACCAACAACTACAAACTATTCCATAGACTCTGGGGGTGAAAAACCGTCTGTATATTAATTTTTGAGCAACTACAAACGAAAACGACGGAACTACAAACAATCACAAACAATATTGAGGCAAGTACAAACAACTACGAACGACATTGAGGCAACTACAAACATCTACAAACAACTACAAACTAAACTACTCAACAAAATTAGCGGAACACCCCTGACGTACTCTACCATTTTCAAATGAATCAACCGATCAACTTCTCATTTGGCAGCAGAGTACTTTCGAGTGTTTTTCACTTGTATCCGAAGCCACAATACGGTGGGTCCAAGCGTTTGGCCGTGGCATCGCTGAAACCAACTTCGTGCGAAAAATGAAATGCACAACTTTTCAGATTCAGACGTCAACGGATCCGCGCTTGACACGGTATTCATTCATTCGAACAATCCGAGGAAGTTCGAGAATTTACTGCTCGTAGCGGGAAACATGATGCAAAACTTTTAGAGTTGATTAGGGGTTGCTGGGTGATGGTTGTTTGAAAACCATTTCAAGCGTGGATCCGCTATCGACATCCGAATCCGCGAAGTTGTGCTTTTCATTTTTCGCACAGGGTTGGACTAAGAGGTGCCATATGGTGTGGTGAGGTGTCAGATACGAGTAAAGAACACTTGAGGGTACTTGTCTGCCAAATTTGAAGTTGATCGGTCTGTTCGTTTGAAAACGGAGGAGTATGTCAAGAGTGTTCCGCTAATTTTGTTGAGTAGTTCACAATGAGGCAACTACGAAGAAATACAAACAACTAACAACGATTGTATCGACCCTGGGGATTGAAAACCGTCTTTTTAATAACTTTGGAAGAACTACAAACGAAAACGATGCAAACAAACAACTACAAACGATTATATAGACTCTGGAGGTTCGTAACTGAACCGTCTTTTCATTAATTTTTGGAAGAACCACAAACGAAAATGACGCAACTACACACAATATTGAGGCAACTACAAACCACTACAAACAACTACAAAGGATTCTGTAGAGTTTGAAGATTTCGTTTCGAACTGGTCTCCAGATTACCAAGCAACTCAGCTTTCATCTAATTCCGGACTGAGGTCGAACCAGTTTATCAATTCCAACAGGACATGGCGATTCTGATCGTCAGGGTACAAGCCATAATCGTGTAGGCTCTCAAATATTTCTGTCCAGCCGTTTTCCAAAACACCAGAACTCATCTTTAGCACAATGTGTATGATGTCGGCTAAGGGGTCGAAGAGTCAAACATTTTCTAGAACGACGTATTTACGAATACTCCAAGTATATACTGCGGGTTCGAAGTGAGAATTTCTGTTTCGTAGCATATACTCTCCTTCCGTAATACTTACTGCTATGTACGTAGTGAATACTTCTTGCAAAGAAGTGAACGCTAGGGTCCAAAGCACTGAATACTTATCTCGACTAAGTACTCGGTTTCGGAGCTACGCGTAGTATTTACTTCCGTTCTGCTTCGTTGTCATTTGAGCAGCTCCTTTGTCGTGCTTCGCTTCTCTAGATACTACAATGGCCGCTTTTATGAACGTTAAGGTGGTGCAACAATCGATTGGCGTAAAGTGTGGACATGACTCACTATTTTGACTATTATCAAAGCCTACGCTTCACTGACGCAAATATAATTGAATTCCCGCCATGCAGTATGAAATACAGAACAAATCCATGCAAAAATATGTTGATTTCAGGCAACAATGAAGTTGTAATGTGTACAGGCGTATACCGTTGACACTAGCGATGTAAGTTGTTTACACCTATACAAATTACAACTTCATTGTTGACTGAAATGAAAAAGTACATTACAGTTCGAGTACGGAAAGGCTTTTTTGACGAAACGAGAGGTTTACGGCCCGAGCCGAAGGCGAGGGCTGTAACGAGTTTCGTCAAAAAGTCTTTACGTACGAGCAACGATAATTATTTTTCATCACAAAAGTCGAGAAATCGCGACGAAGTCGCGATTTTGAGGTTAGAGTGATGAAAATATTTTTGCTTGGATTTGTTGCGTATTTCATACTGCATGGCGGGAATTCAATTATATTTGCGTCAGTGAAGCGTAGGCTTTGATAATAGTCAAAATAGTGAGCCATGACCACACTTTACGTAAATCGACTGTTACACCACCTTAAACGTTGAAAACAGTGCTATAAAGTCAGAAGCGTCTATGATGAGCATGTATAACGAAAATCATTTTTGGAAGTCTTTTAGTACTCAATCCAGTGAAAATTCATGTCATCATATTTTGTCTTGAATTTCATCCCACACGCTTGAAGCAGGAAACGTACAAAGAATGGCTGAACATTCCGTTGAAGAATACTGGGGAAACCAGGGGAGCTGCACTTCCGCACACTCAAAAGATGGACATGTTTGAAGAGCCTCGGTGAGACAGGTCTACATATAATATTGACTATGAACAACTCTCAAAGATGAACCGCCAGAGATGAAACGCTAATGAAAATGCTGAAGTCGTTAGTCTCCTGATAAATGGGAAGCAATACCGAATCGATGTTATAGTATAATTCATAAAAAAAAAAAAAACATCTTACAATCGGTGAGGCAGTAATCTGCAATCAAAGGGATGTTAATTCGCAAATGCTACTCAGGGCTCAAATTTGATCATTAATACTGATCAGTCTCGAAATTCCATCTATTACACTTCCGTAGTGGACACTGCACGTATAAGCAAACAAGTCTCGGGAGTAGCGGGTGCTCCACTTGCCAAGCAGGTACTACGCAAGCGGAGCATTAATGCTAAAATACTTTGTAGTAGTTGCTACTACTTTTGGGCATCATCATTGACTTCATTCCATCATGCCTGTCCATAGATCGTGAAAATTTACAGAAGAACTAATACAACGATTTTTTTTCAACTTGCTAAACGGATTTTATCGAATATTTAATTCTGGAGTGGTAATGGACTGATAGGCCTTGAAAATTGTCCCAATTTACATAGGGGTCTAAACTGAACTTGATTTGAATCAAGATTAATTTTTGAAGAGCTTGCAAAATCAAATGGGTTCACCTAGGGTGAAGAGAGCGTCTTTCTCGGCCGAGTGTGAAGTTGGCAGTACGAGTCGCAGGCGAGCAAGCATGTGCTGAAGGCGAGTGCGTCTTGCAAGCTGGAGACAAGTAATGCAAATACACGAGGGTGAAAAGCCCTTTCGCCTATGGTGCACACTATATGTGTCGTAACATATGTTTTAGGGTGCTTTTTTTGCGACTTTTTTCTTTTACTCCCACCTTGAAAGTCTCTTGGAAACACCTAGAAAAAAATTTCCCTGAAAGTTCAAGCCCTTCATATTATTATTAAGTACTCTCCCTCGGCGTTTGAAAATTTCCCATTTGAAAAACACGTAACTTGAATTTTATTTCTTCAAATTCTTATAGTTCAGTGGCCCTTTATGCTATTCGAACGTTTGAAGAACCAAATTACTCAGAATTGAATGCTCTACAAAAGTGCCAATTGCAACGGAAATGTAACGTACACGGGTGAGACAGTACAGGTGATTAAAGTCAAATGACTCATAAATTTCTTGTGTATTCGATGTTATTTCATAATTGGCTGAAAATACAGAAAAGATTTAAATGATAAAGTTATATAGCAAATCGAATTTTCTCCAAAAAAGGTTCTGAGCACCGATCTCTATTATTTATATTTTCGAGAAAATAGGCCTTTTGTATTTTACGATTCACGATTTTCAAGAATTTGCGGCTTATTATGAGGTTCTGAAAAAAAGGTCCCGAGCACCGAATCTCTATTATTATTGATATTTTTCGAGATAATAAGCTTTTTGTTTTTCATGATTTACGATTTTCATAAATTTGCGGCTCAAATCATGAAAAACAAAAAGATTATTATCTCGAAAAATATCAATGATAGAGATCGGTGCCCGGGACCTTTTTTGAAGGAAATTCAATTTGCTACAACTCCATAATTCAAAATTTTTCTATATTTTCAGCCAATTATCAAATCACAACGAAAAAAAAAGGAAGTTATGAAAAATTTGACTTTAATCACCTGTACTGTCTGTCTCACCCGTGTAAGTTACATTTCCGTTGCAATGGGTACTTTTGTAGAGCATTCAATTCTGAGTAATTTGGTTCTTCAAACGTTCGAATAGCATCAAGGGCTCTGAGCTATAAGAATTTTGAGAAAAAAAATTCAAGTTACGTGTATTTTAAATGGGAAATCTTCAAAAGTTGAGGGCGAGTACTTAATATTAACATCGAGGGCTCAAGCTTTCGGGGTATTTTTTTTTTTTTAAGTGTTTTCAAGAAAATTCCGAGGTAGGAGTAGAAAAGAAAAATAGTCGCAAAAAAGCACCCTAATATGTATGGATTTCGTGTTTTTCTTTCAGCCTCACGTCTTTACTAATAATAAAATAATTTGAAAGAATATGTATCTGTATATTTAGAGAAGGGATATCGGTTATTGAATAAATATGCTAGTATTGAATAAAAAAATACATGTTCCTCATATTGTTGTGAAAATTCAAGCGATTTTAAAGCAGCTGGTGATCAAAGTCGGCAGCAGGCGATAAAAGTCTGGAGCGGACCTCTTAGTCTTATTCCACCTACTATCAGATCAGAAGCAGGCGCAATTAATAGAGTACATTTCGATACCGGTACGGAAAGGCTTTTTTGGCGAAACGAGAGGTTCAGGGCACGAACCTGCAGAGGCGAGTGTTGTGACAAATATCGTCAAAAAGTTTTTTCGCACAAGTAACGATCATTATACTTTTTAACCCGAGAGCCCAGAAATCGCATCTTCGTCGTGATTTCTCGGCTTTTGATATCAAATTAGTACATTCCGCATCGAGGGCGTAAAATTTCATACTCGCGTGTGATCGCCGTGCACGAGGGTCGGCGAAGCGAGTATTACGCCCGTGTTGCGAACGACATTTTACGATACAGTTTGTACAAAATTTGATTTTATCTCAGCAAAACAATGCGTAAAATCGGATTTTACGCACACTTGTGTCGAGAAATAATGATCGTCCCTCGTACGTGAAGGCTTTTTGACGAAACTCGTTACAGCCCTCGCCTTAGGTTAGTGCCGTAAACCTCTCGTTTTGTCAAAAAAGACTTTCCGTACTCGTACCGAAGCGTACTATTTTCGCCCAGTGCCGACTCATATCACCTGCCGGCCGGAAAACGGCTACTTCAGTCCCGGTTTTCGGGTAAAAAAAAAAAAAAAAAAACACCAAAATCATGCATGCGTTACAAAATATAAATCATTACAGTACTACCTGGTGGTCTTTGGAAGATCGGAAGGAAAATAAAATTGCCAAGAAATTTCCCAACATTTGGAAAACGTTCCAACATTGCTTTCAATTCATTGATTCTTTTCTGGCCCTTGTCAACAGTTGGTTAAAAAATTAATTCAACCCTCTACGTTATTACATAATATTTTTCGTTCAGTCAAAAATACAATTGGAAACTTTGTGATAATTTTTATATTTTGGAAATTCTTAGTGGCCTGAAACAAAATTCAAGAAAGCGTCTCAGTTACGAAACCAATTCAGAAACTATCGAGATTGAAGATGAATTTTGAAACAGGTGGTAATGTGAAAAAGTTTGGAATTCTGTAGTTCAACTGCGGTTGGAGAAGAAAATTCAAAGCCAATATGAGATGATTTCAGAGGTGGGACTATAACATGAAAATCGATGAATCAATTTAAAGTGATGAGTCTTGAACTAGTGAATATGGGGTGGAATACGAGGTATGTAGTTTGATCGGCGGAAGATGTATGACCCCACCTTTCTCAAGTTTCTTCAATACTGCCCTACTAAGTATTCATGGATTAGGCTTTGTAATACACAGTGTATAAATTCATATATGTTCCGAAAAGAATGTTAAATCGAAATTTCCCAGTATTTTTGAAAACTCGAACGAGTTTTGAACTTTGGCAGGATTATTCATTAGCGGATGTAGTGCTTCAATACGTTCAGCAGCGGCGTACCATTCGTATTCCACAGCTTGAAGCACACTGCCCCCCCCCCCCCCCCCCCCCCCCCCCCTCCTACAACACCGCAGCTGTATTGTAACTGTACAGTGCCCGCGAGACAACACAATGCAATCTGGCAGGCCACGACGCTTGAGACTGAACTCTATTTTTTCGTTATGATTCTATGACTCCAGATTAGAACGGATTGTGAAAGTACGCAGTTAAGATTGCATAATGTAATACGAACAGAATCTTGTGGTCTACTCATGATCAATTTTGAGGCTAATAATGGAATAGTGCTTTGCAACTGGTATCCATTTATACATGAATATTTTTTGATAACGGTAATTATCTAAAAAATGTAGTGCTCATTACTTCAAAAATATGAATTCTATGGCATATTATGGTATACAAGACACTTCTACAGAGTGTCTCAACTCGAACTGTGCATTGTAATATCTCGGAAATGAGGACTGCTATCCAAAAATGGTTCGACTAAGACTAGTACAGTCTCAAAAGGAGCACATGATGGTGATGTAAGTTGTGTTTTGAGTAATACTGCTTGCAAGAAACTAGCACGAATGTAGTTTTCTTGAATGGCAACTGCTTTTTTTTCCTGGAACGAATGTTGTGTCTCACGATGCGGCGAATTCAACCATGCATGATGAAAGTGCCTATCGTGCGCAGATCGCGGGTTATGTCTGTTCGAAACCCGAGATATGTATTAGTAATTTCAACAATTTAACCGTCTTGTTGGAGAATGTTGATCTTTGCAATCGACAATGAATGTGGATACAGTGAGATGGTGCGGGCATTGGATGAAAACCGTCCGTAATTTTCTACAGAACGTATTCTCTGGTCACTGGATTAGACGTAGGGGACCAGTAGAATGGCCTTCTTGGTCTCCGGACCTAACATCGGTCGACTTTTTTCTCTCATGCGGACTTATCAAAAACATTGTCTATGCTCGGCCGCTAACGACACGGAAAGACATGACTCGAAGGATAATAAACGCTTATGCAGATAATAAATCACATATCCAGCGCAATACTCTGCTCGCCACACTCCAGCAGTTCCATCGTCGGCTACGACTCTGTATTCAGGCAGGGCAAAATGTGTCTGAACATGTGATAAACTCATGAAACAACCATGCTTCACCCCCAATGATTGCGATTGAAAAAGTACCCAACGGTAAATGAGAATTTAAAATGTATGTAGCATCGCCAATCGTAATTGCATCTCGAAGAGAACACCTATCATGACAGCAGCAGGCGATGGCAAATTTCTGAGTTCCAAAGAGCTATAAGTCGCGATCCGTGAACAATAGACACTTTTATCACGTGTGGCTGAATTCGCCTTACCGTCAGGTACAAAATTCGGGCCGGGTAAAAAATCGGTTGCCATTCAAGAAAACTATGTTCGTGCTAGTTTCTCACAAGCAGTACTACTCATAACGAAACTGATATCACCATGATGTGGGCTTTTCGAAACTAAAATATTTTTCGATACCATGTTTCGATAGCAGTCCTCATTTCCAAGGTATTCTGATATACGGTTGAACCTAGGACAACCTGTGTAGCTTTTCATAACAATGGGTAAAGGATTGAAAACAAAAATTGAAATTATCGAAGTCCAAAAAGTGTCAAAAGTTTGACCGGTCTACATGGATTCGCCTGTATGTTAGTCCTCCCTCAATTTACTCCAAGCCATTTTCAGGAAGAGAGAGTGTGCTGTAGTCGATCGCACCTCAAATATGTTGATTTATTTCACTTTTCTCCAGGTCTCATCGTCTTCCCCCAGCGCACGCATGATCCTACATCTACCTATGTCCCGTAGAGGGATTGATAAATTGCGTTGACAGATCACTTGTGTCAACTGTCTCTTCTGGTAGCGAATGCGCTCTTTAGTTCGAACGATCAATAATTGAAACAGATACGCAATGGTGAATTCAAAACTTAAAGTAGTTGGTCTTCATCGTAATAATAGTACCTCATGATAAACAGGATGACCCCGCAGAAGCATATCAACACTGCAAGGACGGAGAAAATGTTCGACAACTCCGCCACGGACACCAGCATGGCAGTCATGATTATTTTTGTCAATTACCACCACTTTGTTTCACATAAACAAATCAGATAGAACCAAGAACTTCACTGAAATATTCCTTTAATGGCACAGGTTTGCGTTATTATATTGACACGTGTGATTCAGGACTATACGTTGGCGTTCAACCGAAAGCTAAATCTAGATATAGATTTATTTTTTGGCGTATGTTTTTTGCAGGGACTTCGACTGGGCAATGAATGGGTAATAACATTGATTTTTCTATTATTCACACCCTTTTATCTGACAAACCATACGTTTGATGCAATTCTCTTTACTTTCCCGGCACAGTAGTGTTACAGTCAGTCAATGGTTTTTCTCTCTCACCTCACTAGTTTTATGGGCACTCGAATGAATACCGTTTTCGTCAAGTAGTATGGCAAGTTAATAGCATCGTTGTTATACCTATGGATGAGTACGCACTAGCTTTATAATTGGTATTAGTGTTATTATTAGTATTGTAATTATAATTTGTTTTATAATCCAGTTACCGAATTATTATTCCTTTTTTTGTTGCCGGGGAGTTTATTATCACAATAATAATAGTTTATCTTGTTTTTATCAGGAATATGATTTGATTACCGATCAGATAGTTCTTGCATCGGCTTTAATATATTATGATAAAGGTAGACTCTCATGCACACGTAGCTTTTCGAATTAAAAGATACTCCGGTGAACCGTAATATTCAAGCTCTGATGGATGTATACTTTTTTAATAAGGCCACTAAGTTCCTGGTCAAACGGATCTACGCATAATGAATCAGAACGTTGTTTAGGAACTGTCGAGAGCGCCAAAATACGATGAAAAGTAAATTAACGCTTCGCAAGAAAGAGAAAAGCCCCGAGATTGTAACTGACGTTTACACAAATCTTGAATGTTTCAACAGACTCCGAGGACAGTTGTGCGGCACGCACCCATCGCGAAGTTCGTTTGAACACTGTCCGAGTGAGAGTGGATCGCCGACTTATACCCGTTGAAACTTTTTTTTCGCGGCACGCTCGCTCGCTCGCAACAAGCAGCGAGAAACTAGCAGCGAGCGAGTTTCGCGCAATGATCGCTGAACGGTGTGAGAACCGCTAGCGGTTTGACGTCATAAGTTTCTTTCTCTCTCTCTCCACAGCTACGTCTGAATTTATTTATCGCATTACAGCAATAGGTACGTTTTTACTTTTGTATATAGAGGGTGTCTCACATCACCAATCCTATACACTAGCAAGTAGAAATCCGATGAACCATTGATTGCATTGAAGAATGGCAAATGCACAACAGCAGTTAGAAAAATATATTTCGCCATAAATTTTCTGAACAGCGAATTTCATATATTGATTCTACTCAACAGTGCCATGCCATCAAATTTAACAACGTTTTGGTAGAAATTCTATACCAGTGTCGAGGTACCGAAACCCTGAACGCTCGAATTAGTGATCAAGGACATAACCTCAAGCATTTATCACAATTGAAAGGCTAGAAGTGAACTTCAAGTAAAGAAGCAGTAGTTTTCTTCACTTCCTTACATATTTTTTGGAGAAAAAAAAAACAAAAAAACGCACTACTCCGTTTCTGTTATAGTAAGTTTAGAATGAATGTTTAGAGCCAGCTTTAATCAGATCCACACGCCACTGATAAATGGTCAAAAATAAGCTTCATGAGTTGTAGTCAAGTGTCGTCAAATATTCCTCATTGAATATTACATCCAAGAACTGTGAAACCCTATTTGATCAAATCAAATTGTCCTCGGAAACTCAAATGACACGCTGATTCGAATATGCTGCTCTACTGGAAACCAGCTGATTACACACGAATACGACACACTGTGGACGCAT
Organism: Ametastegia equiseti; assembly: GCA_963989295.1. Classification (NCBI taxonomy): domain Eukaryota; kingdom Metazoa; phylum Arthropoda; class Insecta; order Hymenoptera; family Tenthredinidae; genus Ametastegia; species Ametastegia equiseti. Next base: position 3,468,101 of record OZ022390.1, read on the forward strand.
ATTACCTGTCTTCGAACCGACCGGAGCGCACAACGAAATAATGAGGTAACGTGGAAAGTGACGTGATCACACTTTTGTACAAAAGTCGGATAATTGAAGAAGGTGAAGGTTTCGGAGGTACTCACAATTTGGTTCTTGTATTCATTGACCAAAAAGTCAATATTTATTACAGCGATAACTGGGCTCTTTCATTCTTTCTAGAGTCGTGTGACTTACCTTTTCACGGATAAGACCGGGGCATGATGTGTATCTTTTTGTTTGTAATGTATGCAATCATAAAACTCGAGAAAATACAAGCATGTAGCGTAGCGTTCTCTTAAGCCCATATTGCGTATTCCTGACCTATATATGGCCGAATTAATTATTGTAGTTGTCACAAAATATACGCGTCTTCTCTCGCATGAATTTTGCTGCCGAAATAAACGCGATTCTTGAAATGCTTGATCTTGCCAATCTAAATATAACTTACTTTCTCTCTTTGTGGTCTCGCGTCTTACAAGCGTCACCAACATATGTGGAGAATTCTCACTCGAGCGATGTACTATTTATCAGGTTTCACCCACCAATGATCGTGGCTGTCAAAATACTAAAACTTTCCGGAAATTTGTAGATCAGTATTCAGTTATGTCTTCCGAGTGTGACATCTAATCCATTAATTCCGGAGCGAATAATTATTGGATGTATGTAATCAACCGATATCAAGAGAGGTAACAAAGTCGCTAACCCAGACATGAAGAGAGTATTTGGTGCACCGAGAATACCCACAGACGATCGAATTTGTTTTTTCGTGTCAATTATATGTATATGGGACAATCAGCCATCCGGATAAAAACGTGAGCCAACGATTTTCTAGAAATCGGTCGATGAAAGTACTATATTTTTGCCAAGTATGGTCCATAGTGCTTTATCTACGAAAAATGTTTTTCTAGCTTAGTTCTTAAATTCGATTGCCGTTCGAACAAACTTGAAATTTGCCATTCCGCCGTGTCCACATCATCTACTTGGAATTTTTTGATATTTGAGTGCTCGTCCCCACAGTTTTCAGTATTCGGCGCTCCACTTCGTAGTTTATTCGATGTCACGGGCTGCACTATGTAAAATTTGAGAATACACGGATATGTCTAGTTGTTTTGATTGAATGTGACAGTGTAACGAAATAAAATTTTTCTCATCTTGTGTGCCTCAACATAAAAGTCGTATATCCTGTAGAGAATCCGACATGAATGCTCTATCAATTTCATATATAAAATCAGTGGATTCTGATAATTGATGTGTTTAAAATGAATTCATTATACAATCATTTCAACTCATGAGAAGCCTGAATTTACAAATAAGTAATTTAAGTCCGGATTATTAATCTGATTCTCATATAAACCAGTGTTAATCTTATAAGCTGATACAATTCTGAAATATTCTACGGTTCAAAAATAAAAACACGTATTCGCGCGTGTTAGGTTTATAAGTCGAACTTACATTTTTTTTGTCAAAATATATTTATAACTTAGTCAAATTGAAGGTTCAATACACGAAATCCAAATAACATAAACGAATCCTGTCATAATAGCACAAGAAATTGTGATGTTTTTAACAAAAAAATTTCAACCTATGGTTTTTTTTTATGGCGGAGCACATTCTTTCTTACTTTGTAGACATTGAAAACTGTGGTGCAGTGGCTCTAGACATTGAAAACGATGAAATGGAAGATCTGGACATAGAACCCTAGTAAACACGTCAGATCCTATAGATGCGGCTGGATACAGATTTGACTCCATTCAGAAACGGATACATATTACCTGTTTTATACTGTTTCTATACGGTCTGTGAATCTGCCTTCTTACGAACACATCAGTTTCAATCCGATAGTTTGAAAACAAACGAAAAACAATGGAACGGATGATTGGGTTACGGAAATATACGGAAACTTGAACCTGTTTTGATAACAATGAATTAAAAATGTATACTTGAAAACCTTTTTTTTTTGTTATTACATGTCACATCCCCGTGTGAATCGAGATTTTCAAATAAGGCTGGAATTTAAAACAACGACCTTGATTCTCGGCCGATGTTTATATCGACTGATTGTAAGGTGTGAGATGTCAAGGGATGAGGCTGTATGGTCACAGCACTAATTCATGAGTGCATTCGAGAAAAACCTCCCCCGTTGTTGGTGTGTGGTGCGAAACACCACGAATGGATCGTATCATACAGTGGCCTAGATGTTTTGAAGTGGAGACTTGAGAAGCTCTGGGCATTCTTTTTTGCCCAGCTAATACGGCAAGACATTTTTTAAAAAGGCTCTGCGTGATACCAATCGACTAGCATTGCTATCGAGGTTATTGCTTATTATATTTCAGAACTATTATTCTGCTATTGTAATTGGAGAATAAACATTTGTTAGCTGTGTACTGCGGAAGTCAGTGAAATAATTATTCGTTCCATTGAGTATCGGATTCATGCGTACATTCGGGCGTCTAGATCCTGACAGACGTAGCGAGTTTGTCTTGAGCGAATTATTGTAACTGATGTATGTATGTATACAGCTAATCGATCGACCGCAAAACGTATCGGCGTGTCCTAATGGAGCAGACTTTTACCTATCTGAGAGTCAGTTAGAACGGGCGGATCTTGACATGCAGTCTAAAACAGACCTAAAGCCGTATGGAAGACCGTGCGATCTCAAATTATGCTAGAAGAACGTGCTATCTCAAATTGTGGAAGAAGCACGTGCAATCTCAATTTTTTTCACTGGAACTTGTCTCAAATCTTCTGTTTTTGTTTCACAGGAACCAAATAAATGAGAAAACGATTAGAGCAATTGATTAATCTATTGAAAAACCGTGCTTTGAATACCTCAGACACCCTAAATTTCAGTGCCGTACATGGAAAGGAAAAATATGAAGGCATCAGCCATACCCAGCAACAACTAAAGAAGATGCCTGTTTTGAGATCACGATTTGCCTATCTTGGACATTTATCTGACTGTTCTAAAGTATATAATTCTATAGGAACAGCCATTAGTGTGGTCGGAGTAGCCATATTTTCTTGCTGTTGCTATATTTTGGCCGTACATATTGCTTTAATGTACCTAATTTTGTTTCACCGTGTATCAATGGAAATATCGTCCCTGATCGGGATGGGGCATTCTTCTTCCACAATTTGAAATAGCACGTTCTTCTAGCACAATCTGAGATAGCACGTTCTTGGTATGTACTTGCCTCAACTACAGAGGATATAACCATGAAGGAAGAAGATAGCACGTTTTTCTGGCACAATTCGAGACAGCACGTTCTTCCGTACCGCCGTCGAGACGTAGGTACCTCAAATAATGCTACAGTATTTGTGTGGAGGCTAGTTCTCTACACGTCTGATGCAGTCTTTTGGGATACATCTTTTGTGAATTTTTGAAAACGGAGCAAAATGTTGGATGACACGAAAAATGTGAGAAATCACTGTTCTGACCTCTAGCAAATTTTTTCACTTGATTTCCTTACTTTTTACATGGCCGCATGTACTTAGAAAATAAAAATTGAATGACACGAATATTCGATTTTTCAAACCGACTCCAACAGAATACATATGGATTCATTGCTAATCATCAAAAACTGATCAAGCGTCAAATCAATGTCTGCTCAACTATGGGATTGCATTATCAGCTACATTGGACTGCATACAACGTGGGAAACTTATTCGACAAAGTTTTGTGATCAGAGTTCGATTTTGAATCGTGGGCCAAAATCCGCTAAAAATAATATGTTTGATTTTTATAACCTCTCACTCAAGCACAGAACTTGATAAACAAAAGTTCGGAATTTCAAATCGCAATATCTTAGCATCCAAGTGGGCCAGAGATGAAATAAAAAAGAATCTTATAGAATAGACGGAAAGAGCTTATTGTCTTTACCTGTGGCTTATTATCACGATTTTTTTTCGAGTCCTGATCTGGTCCGGCAGACAGGCTCTTTTGTGGATTTTTACAGTATTTTTTCAATCACTCATGAAGCTGAATCTAGCAGCCAGAATTAGCAGCCAAACGTGCCAATTTTCTTCCAAATAGGATGATGCAGTACAGATTTATGACTTTTTAGGTCAAATTCATTCGTTATTCATGAAGCAAAGCGAAACTCCGATTTTTTCAAATTTTGCTCCCTCCTTTTCATTGACTAAGAATCGTTTGGCTGCTAATTCTGGCTGCTAGCTCCAGCTTCATCAATCACTTATAGTTTTTTCGCGAATGAGGTTAGCGATACTCTGAATACATGGCGAGTACTAGACGAAAAATCCTCAAATTTTATCAAGTTGGAAAATTTGTCATGCTTTATTTCTATCAAAGGTATAAGTGTTTCAACTCATGAGTTCGATATGTTACGGAATTAACAATTCCGTTTCTTATATGTGTCATACGTTTGAAGGTACATGATTACACTGCAGGAATGATAAATGATTCAATACACGGAAATAAACGATTTAATACTTAACTATCAGGTACATTATCACATCAATAGTATAAGTATACGGGGTAGTTCACCTCAACTCGACATGCCCGCGGATTCGATTTCTTTTAAATGATTGATTTCTGCCGCCGTAAACTACAAGTCAAAGAAACGTACCCCTGCTCTCCGGTTTGCCAATTAGTCACATTGTTTACTGTTGCCCGCTTCGATGTTAAAATATCGTAATTTGAAACTTTTTACTTTTTATCAAGAGTTCAAGAAATTTCGCACAGTATTGTACCTGTAATCCAGCGCACAAAGAGCAATGGCCTTGGCTTGACAAAAGTATTGTACTCTTATATTCCGCTTTGAAAAACATTTTTCGGATACATTCTTTATTTGGTTGGTTGAAATCCCATCGCATTTTTCATACATTGAAACCGAAAGTAAACTCAAAACACTCAAAACGTAGAGTAAATGGTGTTGGAGTAGAAGCACAGTGATTCAAGGTCATTTGTGAATGATATTCAGCGAGTATATATTTGTTAACGAGAAGGTCTAGTGAAAGAATTACTATTGAATATTTATGACGCTGAAGTTGTACACGCGATACATTGAGAATATCTTTATTTATTTACCTGATCCTGAATAAATTTTCTATATCAACTGTACACTTATTATTCAACTACATTGATCAATTCAGACCTGACCACACACTTGATTACAAGTCTCTATTGGTTAGAGTACACTTGTTTCTTCTAACAGTCACAAAAACGTGTGGTTTCTCGAGGGGAAGGGTCTGTACCCCCATTCGATGCAAGTTTTATAATATGATACACATCGGACGAATGTCATATATCGATTCAAAACGCAGTTAATGATTAGTGATGAATTGGTGAGGTGACGATAGAAAGGTATAGGACATAACGTAGCACGTGTAAAATGTAGAATATTCTCGATATTTAGGGCGCTCTATAGTTGGAGCGGTTAACCAACACGTGAATTTTTACTACACTGTTGTCTCGAATTTGAACGCACAACAGGTCATTTTTATATTCAAGGACTTGTTAACGCGGCGACTGTCACGTGGAAGTTTATATTCCTATGGCGCCACTACACTACCAAATACTATATCCAGCCACTACTATCTTCAAAGTAATCGATAACAATAGACCTACTGCGGAATACATGAAACTGAAACGTCGGAACAGCTGACGACACCTTGGCAAGAACGTCCAATCACGAATCGCGAACCAAGCGACACCTGTCGACGAACCTAGTATTCACTAGAGCTTGTTTAATAAACAAACGCAGCGAAGTATATGAAAGGAGTGAGAGTTTTTTCACTCAACTGACAGTTTATGACTATAAAAACTCCGAAATGGCTTCAAAGCTCGTGGGGTTAGAATTTGAGGTGCACGGAAAAGTCCAGGGTGAGCTTAAAAAATTCTGAAATGACATGTTATGACAAGTACTTCAGTAAATCTTACGCATTGTAATTTATGCTTCGTTGTTTCGTAGGTGTTTTCTTCCGAAAGGTGAGTCACCGTTTCACAAACGTGTTGAAAAAGTTATAAATCTATCCATCTCTGAGCAGTTTCAGAGATTTTAAAACGACAGCAGTCACCAGTTTCATATTCAAAGAAACTCTAATCATTTCTTGGCACCGGGAGACTCCTATATTTTGTAATATGATGTTTCGTCGATACAGTAGGTAGGTCATGCAAGTATACAAGAGAGTTTATGCTCGAAGCACTGACATCGTTAGATATGAAAAACGGTCATTCCCCCGACATCTAGCGGTAGCCCAATGCTGCTGAAAAAGTTCTCTGCTTTACCTTTCAGAAAGCTCATTAGTTTTTAGACACATGGGCAAACGATCAAGCATCGCTCACCTTAGCTCAGTATGATGTTCATTGCAATATCCTGTTCGTAGATGACTGACAACTTTTTTTTAGAAATCAAAGACGAAAAGAGAAAAGACTCCGGTATAATTTCTCTTTCGGTAGAGATTGAAATAATAATTTCAGCAGCAGTGTTGTCTATAAGAACACCTTTCGTGCCACTGTTTAACGCCGAAATATTGAAAAAAATTTGAACAATAATTTGCCATCGAATTTCCAGTTTACTCAAGAGCGGGGTAGAAGACTGGACCTTAAAGGATGGTGCAGGAATACCGACCGAGGCACGGTAGTCGGTTACATGGAAGGAGATAAAGTGAAGGTAGAAGAAATGTGAGTCACTTACTGGAGCATCAATTAACTTTCACATTGATAGCAATATTCTTAGAGATCGCGCATGTGATCACTAAACCGCAGCAGTTTACCACGTTTTAAATGATGAAAAAATATGTATTCATTCATTTAGAATAGGTAGAAATCAGCTACTTATTAACGCAGTGAATTTTACGTAACGTGCCGTTCGAAATAACGCGCCGAAAGAAATCAGAAACACCGAGTCCAATTTCTTGGATTTTCATAGTCATCTTTCATACTGATCGACCCACTAAAACGGATGGTTATTTTTTAACTTCCCGTTTTTTGAAAAAAAAAAGAGGAAGTTATTGTAATCACCCCGAAAATGGAAAGTTTAGTTCTTACTGGATTGGATGTCCACGTTCCGAGGTCTAGAGAATCATTTCCGACCATTTTCGGATGGACGTCTGTGTGCGTGTATGTATGCATATTGTATAGTATGTATGCACGTACGTATGTGGTCACTTTTTTGTCCGACGATATCTTGAGAACGAACCAACGGATTCTGATGATTCTGGTCTCAACTGACGCATTTCTCCGTAACTTGGAACTAATTGGATTTTGGATTTGATCGGTGGAGTGGTTTTCGAATTGTTCAGGATCGAAATTTTGAAGAAAAAATCTGAAAAATTCTGAAAAATTGAAAAAAGTTGATATCTCGAGAACGGATTGAAAGATTTTGATCTTCTTGATCTTCATCGATAGCATTTGCTCCAACTTGAAAATGATTGAATTTTGAAATGCATTATTACATTATTTTTTGTTTTTTCATTATTAGAATTTTCATCAACTTCCCGTTTAAAAAAAAAAGGAAGTTATCATTTTTATAATTCCATTTCGATCTCAGCTGGAAAACGGGAAGTTCAAAGGTTGCGTTGAAGGTTGGCTCATGGTCAGCTCAAACCCGCTTGTCGATTGTAGAAAAATTCTAGTTTACTTAGGTCTCATTGTACTTTTATCCCACAAATTACAAAAAAAAAAAAACGCTCTGCCAGTTTGTAGAAGAAAAAATGGCTCTAAGAAAGAATAGAAAACAATTCGGGTACCTTAATACGATGATCCTGTTTGATGAAAATAAAAAATCGAAATTGGAAAATAAATAATACTGCAATAGGTATACGGCAAGTCGGAGATATGTGAGCACGCGAGGGAATATGAGCACTCATCGGTAATTCGTATACATTAGGGTGCTTTTTTTTTTTACGACTATTTTTTTCTTACTCCCATATCGTGATTTTCTTGGAAACTCCTCAAACAAAATTCCCTGAAAGTTTAAGCCCTTAATATTAATATTGAGTACTCGCCCTCGACATTTGAAGAGTTCCCATTCAAAATACACGTAACTTGAATTTTTTTTTCTTCAAAATTCCTATATCTCAGAGGCCCTTGATGCTATCCGAACGTTTGGAGAACCAAATTACTCATTACTGAATGCTCTACAATAGTGTCCATTGCAAAAGAAATGTAACTTACACGTGTGAGACAGTACAGGTGATTAAAGTCAAAATTTCATAAATTTCTTGTTTTTTCGTTGTTTTTTCATAATTGGCTGAAAATATAGAAAAATTTTAAATGACAAAGTTGTAGGAAATTAAATTTTCTTCGAAAAAGGTTCTGAGCACCGATCTCTATTATTGATATTTTTCGAGATAATAATAGCTTTTTGTTTCTCATGATCTACGATTTTCATGAATTTGCGGCTCATTATGCGGTCCTGAAAAAAAGGTCCTGAGCACCGGTTCTCAGCGCTTTTTCAGAGCATTCAATTCTGAGTAATTTGGTTCTTCAAATGTTCGAATAGCATAAAGGACCTCTCAGCTATAAAAATTATAAGACAAAAAAATTCAAGTTACGTGTATTTTAAATGGGAAATCTTGAAAAGCCGAGGGCGAGTACTTGATGTTAATATTGAGGGCTCAAACTTTCAGGGAATTTTTTTCAGGTGTTTTTAAGAAAATTTCGAGGTGGGAGTAAAAAAAAAAAAAATTTCCGCAAAAAAAAATCACCCTAGTATACATATTATGAGGGTTTCTACGTCAAACGGGCCACCCATTCAATTCCATGTCTCCAAAAATTCCATAAAAATTTGTACACGTTATTGGGGATGGGAAAAAATTTTTGGCATTTTCTAGAATTCTTGGTCATTGTATTCCAAAAATCATTTTGTTCAATCATTTTCACGTAGCGTGAAAAATAAGCGTAGGAGATAGAAATTGTTGGGATGAAATGAAGTCATTTGAGCGTGCCCTTCGGGTACATAGTGAATTAAATCACGTATTTCCTTCGTTTTACATGCTTGGAAATTTTCGAAATAATTTTGGTGACACATATTCGGAAGCGTCTCGTTTTTACAAGAAAAATGCACTACATAAAGTTATGGTTCGGTTTATTTATAGCTGAGATACGTGGAGTTGAAAATGTGACGGATTCATTTTTTAGTATAATTGCGACAGCCATATCTTTTGAACCAATTATTATTTTGGCCTGTAACTGCGAGGGATTCTTTACACCGTGGAGAGGAACCAAACTATGGATGAGCGTCAAATTCGATGACTATCGGCCAAAACCCGGTCCGTTTCGCGTGGAATACCCCATAGAGTAAATATAATGGACAAATCGACGAACCTGCAGGTTTTTCAACCGTTAGCCTTTACAATTTTGCTTACCAATTTCCTTATACTCATAGAGACTGTAACGTTGCAAATAGATTTGGACGTTACAAACGTTTCCCGAACCCTTGGAGGGGGTAAGTAAGCAGGGAAAAATAGAAAAAATCCTCGCAGGGACGATTTAGCTAGCCCAGAGGCTTATTTGACTCCGAGAGGTGACCGTGGTCGACTCTGATTTGCGGGGGCATTCCTGACCAATCTACGAGCCTCTGACGGGCAAAAATGACGGAAAGCTTGGAAAGACGACTACAGACGGACGCTACGCTTCGCCAAGGACTCTACTACGAACCCGGAGGGCCAATTTGAATATTCCCGCTACCAGGAGCGGCTCGATCCTAGTTCCAGGCAACCGGACTAGCAAACAGTTAGCGAAATCGACCATCGATAAGAGAGCGCCCTGAGCGCACCGATACTAGAGTCCCTTTAATGAGAGTCCTGCAAACGCACGTCCTCTTCATGCGATTGGCTGTTCGAACTCGCGCCAATATGGCCGCCGATCCCGTACGAAGCTATAGAAAATTTGAGCAAAGATATCCTCGTATGTAGTTGGACGTTCACATTCTGTAGGTAAAATGTAACAACTCGCGCTAATATGGCGTCGCGTTTGCAGGACTCTTATTAAAGGGACTCTAACCGATACTGTTTTATGGGCACTCTGCGTTAGGATAGTGCCTAGAGCACGTGTCTCTAGATCGGCGATAATTTTGAATTTGAATATGGATATCCCTGCGGGGCTAAGTTTAGTTTTTTGTGGTCCTTGGTGATCCCTGGGGGGTCGGAGAAACGCCCTGGGTCTTTTTGAGGTAACAGAGTCCGGTAGGCGTCCGCTTATTTATCCCATTTTGGAATTGGAAACCCGTTAGCAGCGGTCTGCCATTTGGGTTCGTCCGTGCGGCCACGAGGCCTGTCTTTCGAGTCTGTTGGGTCAATTCCTGCCGAATCCCGAGTCGGTAGGCCGTGGCCAGTGTCCCTAATTTGAGTTAGTCCAATCCGTATTTTATATGAGCCGTTTTTGAGGCGAAATAAGTAGCTTTTGAGTCAAAATCTAGTCCCCTCGAGGGAATCCTATGATCCACCATGAGTGCGAGTGCGAGGGTCAGAGTCTAAATCGGTCTCTCTCTCTCTCACACCTTCGAGTCCGTTACGTCAGAGTCAGTAGTCTCATATAGGACACCACGGGTGTCAACACATCAGGGCAGAGTTAGTTCTGAGGTAGATTCAAGATCTGAATTTTGATTTCACCCGCCTGCGTATTGTTCTTGCGTATTTGCCATTGTTAGTTTTTTAGTTAGTTTGTTAATTGGTTCAGGGGGAAACCCCCCAGCTTTTATTCAATAAATTTTCTTATTTTCTTGACCCCACGCCACTCGAGTCGTCATTTGCCGAGCCTGTCAATCCCCAGTCTACCCAGACCCCTCTCCGCGGTACTGAGCCTAGCCGGCAACAATTCAGGCTCGAATTGTCCCGATTTGTCCAGTTTATTTCATTAGCTGCTTCAGGTCCTAATTAATAAATAATAGTGTACTAGTTCTGTCCTCCGATCTGGTACTCCGGCTCAGAACGGGGGATAGTAAGGAACTACGTCACAAAACTTATTAATACGTTATAAAAACAATAATCATAACCGTGGAGTTTTTAGGCTCGTTGGTACAGAATTATTGTTCTTATAGGAGTTTACACGCCGCGACCTCAGAGTACTTAGACTCGTCGGTGTTGCACATGTGATTGTGAATATTTGATCAATTGATATATCCACGACCTCAGAATCTTACGATCCATCAGCGTTGAATTATATCAATTTGATAAGAATATCGAATAATACCTCGGAGTATTTAACCCGTCGGCTTTAAGCGATTTTTAGGACTTAGGTGTTTTATATATTACACTCGTGTCCTCGGAGCTGGTCTCGTCGGAGTTGATGTGTAATACGGAAATGATAATAATCTTTTTTACAGAATTATAATTATTTCTGTTAGAATCGATTATTCAGGAGTTTTGGTAGGATAATCGTTTATTTAGGCTTATTGAATAATATTTACGAATATTTGCTATTGCAAATTATCATTCGTGGAAGTTTGCTTACTTTTGAATTTGATTTTAAATTTATGACTCTTTGCGAGTTTATATTTTTGACAACTGACGGAATTGAGTATCTCAAAGTCTAGAAGTGCCATCCCTCGGACGCTATTCTCTTTATAGGCAAAATCCCCACCAATTTCGGAAAACGCGTGAGCTACCGCTCACCCCAACCACTTGCCGCTGGTTTGTCTACAAACGGTGCATAAAGTCTATTCAAACAAACTTCTTCGGAGTTATTCTTATTGGTTTGCTTTCTTTATATTTTTGTACATGAAATTGAAATCTCTCTGTTTTTTACATTCATAGCTTATGAACTAAGTATCGTTTCAATATATGGACATATCCACAGAATTTTCACATTTGCAGTTTCGCGCCTTTATTCAATGTTATCTTCTGATGTATCAATATTGTAACTATCATATGGACGTTTTCAATCAAAGGTATGATAGACGAAAAGTTTTCCATGGGTTTTGTCAGTAACCTATCTGAGAAGCCAGGAAGTCGTCGAAAAACTAAAATACTGAAAATCGCCTTGTAACTTGGTTAATTTTCGAATATTCTAAGATAACTGTAAGAGCGCCGTCAAATATTTTGATGTGGCAATAATTGGAAAAAATAGCAGGTATATGGGGCATTTCGCGTGAAATGTGCCAGCCTCGGGTCTCGACCTCTTCGATTTTCCTCAAATTTTGCATACGAACAGCTGGTCATCGGAAGAGACGCCCTGAATTATTTCAGATTTTTTAGCGACCAATTGGCCGAAGGCCAGGCGTTTCAAATTTCTCAAAATTTGAATTTTCACAATTTTCAACGTTGAATATTGGCGCATTGGAAGGAGGAATCATAGAAGTGTGATACACCATTTTGAAGGTAATTTCACAACCTTTCGAATGGCATGGGTGTGTTTTCCAAAACATGCAGGATTACCACCGGAAATCGCGATTATATCGAAAAAACCCGAAAAAAACATGTTTCCCAGGGTGAATTTTTCGTTTTATTTTTTCATATTGTAGCCCTTCGTGTCTTAGATCAGTCCTGTGAACGACGTCTTGGGATGGGAAATGATTATAGAGTTATGCATTTTTTTGTAGGTCAAAAAGGGTAAAAATGCGAATTTTTTCCGAAATTTATTTCAAATCTGGGTTGGTCGGCATGACACTTTCCAAAGTGAAGTGATTATAGAGTCATGAATTTTTTTGTAGATCAAAAAGTGTAAAAATGCGAATTTTTTCCGAAATTTATTTCAAATCTGGGTTGGTCGGCATGACACTTTCCAAAGTGAAGTGATTATAGAGTCATGAATTTTTTTGTAGATCAAAAAGTGTAAAAATGCGAATTTTTTCCGAAATTTATTTCAAATCTAGGAAAAAATTCGCATTTTTACCCTTTTTGACATACAAAAAAATGCATAACTCTATAATCATTTCCCATCCCAAGATGTATTTCACAGGACTTATGTACGACACGAAGGGCTACAATATGAAAAAAAAAAAAACGGAAAATTCACCCTGGGAAACATGTTTTTGTTTCGGGTTTTTTCGATATAATCGCGATTTTCGGTGGTAATCCTGCATGTTCTGGAAAACACACCCATGCCGTTCGAAAGGTTGTGAAATTACCTTCAAAATGGTGTATCACACTTCTATGATTCCTCCTTCCAATGCGCCAATATTCAAAGTTGAAAATTGTGAAAATTCGAATTTCGAGAAATTTGAACCGCCTGGCCTTCGGCCAATTGGTCGCTAAAAAATCTGAAATAATTCAGGGCGTCTCTTCCGATGACCAGCTGTTCGTATGCAAAATTTGAGAAAAATTGAAAGGGTCGAGGTCCGAGGCTGGCACATTTCACGCGAAATGCCCCATATATGAGGGTTTCTTCGTCAAACGAGCCACCCGTTTAATCCAAGGTCTCCGAAAATTCTGTAAAAGTTTCTACACGTTATTGGGGATGAGAAAAAATTTTGGGAATCTTTTCAGATTTTTTGGTCATTGCATTCAAAAAATCATTTTTTTTGAATTATTTTCACGTAGCGTGAGAAATAAGCGCCGGAGCGAAAAATTGTTGCGATGAAATTTATATGTTTTTTTCTCAGCTTTTCGGTAAAATTGGCAGAAAAAAAATTCCGACCCATTTGAACCCCCTTTTCCCAAAAAAACGTTTGGAAATGTGCTTTTTCCAAATTTGGTCAGTTTTTTTTTTCTTGAAAAAAATGTCGAAGAAGGGTATTCATGAGAGAGTTATGGAAAAAAAAATTTGGAGTGGAGACTTTGATACTCTCCCAGAAAAAAATTATTACATGGATGTTATGGATTTGCGGAAGTGAATAAATACTATTCAATAATTTTTTTCTGGGAGAGCATTCAAGTCTCCACTCCAAATTTTTTTTTTTTCCATAACTCTCTCATGAATACCCTTCTTCGACATTTTTTTCGAGAAAACAAAAAACTGTCCAAATTTGGAAAAAGCACATTTCCAAACGTTTTTTTTTGGAAAAACGGGTTCCAATGGGTCGGAATTTTTATTCTTCCAATTTTGCCGAAAAGCTGAGAAAAAAACATATAAATTTCATCGCAACAATTTTTCGCTCCGGCGCTTATTTCTTACGCTACGTGAAAATGATTCAAAAAAATGATTTTTTGAATGCAATAACCAAAAAATCTGAAAAATTCCCAAAATGTTTTCTCATCCCCAATAACGTGTAGAAACTTTTACAGAATTTTCGGAGACCTTGGATTAAACGGGTGGCCCGTTTGACGAAGAAACCCTCATATGTGAAATGAACCTATAAATCTCATATGTGTGCTATCATTCTGTAAATAGTTACACGACCATGAAAACATGTGACCAACTTTTATCAATGTTTCAATTTCGCACTATTTTTTTCCACGAAATTCACGCCGTCTGATTTTTTCCATTTCTAATTCTTGGAGTTCGTTCATCTTAATTATGAAGGGGAACCAATCCTCACGACCCAGATTAATGTGCCCCTTTTTTTCAGTGAGTTAACAAGAGAGTTAAGTTAACAGTGAGTTAACAGAGTCGTTTAACAATTCTGTCCTAAATTGTGATCGATATGAAAATTCCAGTTTTCCAGGGAGTACATTCAAAATCAACGTTTCATATCCAGTCTCGCAGCCGTGAACCAAGCTATATAGAGTAGCTCAATACATGAATAAAATAAAGCACCATTCTTACGTCAAAAGTTATTGATATTCAAAGCTAATAAATGCGTATTCTGTATCAGAAGAAAAATCGACCTATGAAAAAATGATTTAAAAAAATGAAAAAACATGGTATGAAGTTGTTTTTAAATGTTTTTAGCAATTTTTGAAACTCGAAAACCTCTGTAAGTCTAGTATGTTCACATTCCCAACTCAGCTTGCGTGAAGACGTTTGAAGCAAAAACGTTCCGCGCGTTTCACTCGGCGAATGAGAAGGCTTCAATTCATTTTGTTTACATTTTTTTTCTTCCCTTTCATCTTTTGTTTGTTATTTTTTTCGAATGTTTCGCTCCCAATATTATGATTCAAATCCTGTTTTTGAATGTTAGATCCTGACATCCACGCCGTCAAGTGAAAATCGATCACGCATACAGTTTTTGTTAGGTCTTGAGGGTGTGAATGCGTATACTAAATTTGAAAAAAGTGCTTTTTTTCAATTGCAAATGTGGAAATTCTGTGGATATGCCCATATACAGGGTAATTTTTTTAAATCGCCCCAAGCGAATATCTCGAAAACTAGAGGAGATAGAAGAAAAAGTTTCATACAAAACTTGAAGGGTTTCGAGGGGGAAAGAACATGGTGCGGTCATATTTTTTGTAGGTGGAGGCGCTGAGCTGCGGTGAAGGTCACCTTGGTTTTTTTAAATGGAATGGTATTTTTTTTTTTTCAAGAATCTGAAAGAGCATCAAATTCCGCGTCAAAAACATCCCAACGCATATGGTCCAAAGTTGGTGGTTTATGAGATAAGACCCGGGCAAGTTCGGTCCAAGGAGGACGTCCAAATCACGTAAGTAAATACTATTCTTACGTCTTCTCGAAAGTGTCTGAGATGCTTTTCGACTTCGAGTTGTCAAGATAAGGTATTAGGGTCGAATAAGTTGATTTCGGGTGAGGTAAAATCAATCAATTTGATTAATAACGTTATTAGCGTAATTGTCATTACCGGGTTCAATCATTCTGTACCCGCTTTTAATTCTTATTTACCACGTACATTTTACTCTGTGATACATTTTTCCCCGGCTACATCTCATAGTAGCACCTGTCTGTTTATCATTCACTCTTTACTCGAAATGTTTTGATCCGCTAATCATACCCGACACGAGTCCGCCGAAGAATGTGTCACAGAGTAAAATGTACGTGGTGAATAAGAATTAAAAGCGGGTACAGAATGATTGAACCCGGTAATGACAATTACGCTAATAACGTTATTAATCAAATTGATCGATTTTACCTCACCCGAAATCAACTTATTCGACCCAAATACCTTATCTTGACAACTCGAAGTCGAAAAGCATCTCAGACACTTTCGAGAAGACGTAAGAATAGTATTTACGTCATTTGGACGTGCTCCTTGGACCGAACTTGCCCGGGTCTTATCTCATAAACCACCAACTTTGGACCATATGTGTTGGGGTGTTTTTGACGCGGAATTTGATGCTCTTTCAGATTCTTGAAAAAAAATACCATTCCATTCAAAAAAATCAAGGTGACCTTCACCGCAGCTCAGCGCCTCCACCTACAACAGATATGACCGCACCATGTTCTTTCCCCCTTAAAACCCTTCAAGTTTTGTATGAAACTTTTTTTCTATCTCCTCTAGTTTTCGAGATATTCGCCTGGGGCGATTGAAAAAAATCACCCTGTATATACAGGGTGATTCAGATTGGAGGCACCACCGGGCAATGCCGTATTCCTCTCGAAAAGATCAGACGAAAATTAGGAGTGACATTTTTTTTTTTTAACGCCCGGTATCCGAGTAATAGCCGTTTAAAGTTCGACCAATTAGAACGCATCTTTAGGATACGATGCATTTTAGCTCATTTAACATTCAATATTTCAACATTCTGGCTCCTCGGCCCCACTGTCAGTTGTCGTTTGTTAGGTAGCGGGCTGTCGCGCGGTGAGTATATCGGCGGTAATATGCCACGCTCGGTTCGACATTCCGCGTGCGACTGGGATATGATCCTGAAGATGTATTGTGATTGGGCGAACTTTAAACGGCTCCTACTCGAAAACTGGGCGTTTAGAAAAAAATGTCACTCTTGATTTTCGTCTTATTTTTTCGAGAGGATTACGACATTGCCCGGTGGTGCCTTCAATCTGAATTACCCTGTATATCCATTTTTTTCAAATATTTTTCCAAAAATAACTATCATTTTGTTCTGTAACGTGGCGGACCTTCGCCTCCTCCCAACAGGCGTGAGCGACCGAATTATTCGCGTGGCGATTTGTTCGCGGATCCCGATCCCTCTCCCGATTTCCCTTCCCTTAGGTGGCGTCTCGCCAAGGCAACTAATTTTCAAGTTTGTAGAATATTTGTCTGCCGTAAGGTTTTTTTTCTGTATCCAAGCAGGTTTTTGCCTAGATTCGTCGAGGGACGTCGAAACGCTGTGGAGGATCCAGGGGAAGTACCGAAAACCTGGTGCTAGTATATAGTCGTGTCTCGGCTGCGCTTTGCCCGTCTGCTGCCTGCCGTCTGCCTCGCTATTGCGTAACGCCGCTAATTTCGCAACCCGCTGCACCGGCCTGATCCACCTTTTACGAACATCGCCAAAATTCGCCAAAATGCTAATTACCAGCCCCATCCAGCGAGACACGGCGAAACCACCAGGCTAGTACGGAAAGCCCTGGACACACGTGACCCGCTCTCGTCCTTCTTCTTCTTCCCAACGATCACTCTTCTCTGGATACCGCAACCGATCGCCATGCTTCGCGCTGTGCTCGTAGTTTTTTAGTTTAGTACCTTATCGTTGAGTTAGTTTGAGTTTTCTGGTTTCTTTGCCGTATATTGTTTCCCTTCTGTGAGTCTGGAGTGTGGGAGTGGAGTGGAGTAATGCTTATTTTCGGTGTCTTGATGAACAAGAAGGAAGCCGAATTTATGAAGGTAGACTTTCCGCCGTTACACCACGACTCTCCATCAGCAAGACCGCCATTCCAGCCGAGTCGCCTCCACGCTTTTATGGGCTGTATTGCTGACTTACCGATCTTGTGACGGGTTGTCGAGGTTGCTTTTTTTGTAGATATTGTGCATTCTCTTTGCTAGATCTTAAATTTCTTGTGCCTTGGGTTGAGACCCCCGCTCCTATTTAGTCATTTGCCTATTTTGTTTGCCCCGTGTGTGTGTGTGCGTCGGGTAACGGCTACGCTGCGACGTTGGCCACCCGTGAGCGTGTGCGTGTGTGGGAACCCCTCCCGTCTTTCCCTGCCGCCAATGCCGTCTATCTACAGTCTAGGCCGATCTACTGTCTTGCTAATATACATACTTCGAGTCTTTTCGTATCCATTTCTTGCTCTCGCCTTCTACATTTGAATTTTTTTTTTTGAAAATATTTGGTCAACCCCGATCTGTGGGGCTAACTTTCTCTCTTTGCTGATTCTTTTGTTTCTGCTTTCTTTATCTGGTTTTCTGTTCGGCTTTTTGTTATATTGGCTTATTATTCAATAAATTTTCTGCTTTGTTAATTCCTATACTATTTCGCAGGTATTTTCTTTTTCTCGCCACCCCACGTTCCGCTCTACCGAATACTGTAGCTAGTCGAGTCGTTTCTTTCCGTATTTATCTAACCTCTTTTTTTTTTTTTTTTTGCTATTTTTCTTGCTTCTAGTTTTCTTGCCGTTCGAGTGCACGCTTTATGTGCCTGGCGCCCAATTAAGCAATTTCTTGTAGCGTTTGTAATGTTTCGAGTCATTTTGCCTTCAGTCTAACCATTTCGCAATCTTTGTGAATTCATCACGTTGGGTTTTTGCAGTCGAGTCCTCTTTTGCCGGTCGAATTTTCTCGCGGCCGGTAAAAATCTCGTCACCTCGCTCGTCACAGTTCATACTATATTTTTTCTCTACAAAATCATACGTGCTTCGAGTGTTCTCCTAAATATATATTCATTTGACTCGAAATCATTTTTTTTTATTTGGTTGAATAATCAATATCGATAACACACCGAATTTTGTAATGATTTATTCGATGTAGTAAGTAATTTCCCCGGATAACTTCATTACCTTGTCATTTTAATAGATATTTCAACAAACTGCCATGATTTGTATGATAAGTGAACACACACATAGCAAAAATGGACTGCATAAATGGGTGGAAATCATATTTATCGAAAAATAATGCACGTAGCATGAGTTCGAATTCGCTGCGCATCCGCGCGTCTACCACCAGGCTGCGCCTGCCAGCTGGAGGCGTCGCTAAATCAACCTGATCGTTTGGCGATGTTTGGGCCACAAAAAGTTCAATACTTTTCAACGAGAAAACGGCTGGTCGTGGAACATGGGTTCTCGCTTCGAATTTGTGTGAAATGATCTCCTCTACAAGCTGCTAGTTTTTTTCTTTTTTTTTATGAGTTGGAACGAAACCCCGAGCGATTCAGTCACGGAATCGCGATTTATTGATAGTTTTTAATTAATTTAACTATGACCCCGGGAATTTCGCGAATAAACATTTTGATATGTCATTCTGGGCAAGTTTCTGCGTCGATTGGTATATTTTTCATGCGCGGCTGAATTATTTGAGGGTAGGCCTATTTTTCGAGCTACATTGATTAGACTAAATCTCATCCGCTGACTTGTCCCGCGGTGCAGCAGGTTCACGTAGCTTCCCCGATCGTCGGGGTTGATCATAGTCATCCGCGGACCCCGAGGCAACCGGCTAGCGCGGCGTCGTATTTTCCAGGTTAATGGGATGTGATAGGCCGAGGTCGATAAGGTAGGCGGTGATTTCATCGAAAATTTTGGTTTTACTCGGCATTTCGCGAGAAAGGCATAGAATGGATTTTCCCACAGTCATTTGACGTAATATATTGTGCAGTATCGCCGTAGATGGAACAACGTATTGAAATCGAAAAATAATTCGTTTTCGTGAATTGCGATCTGTAAAATAGGGTAATAATATGGCCGCTCGAGACTCGCTGCTCATATGTGTACCTTATTGTTGAAGTTCGCGTGTGATTCAGCACTAAAGCGCTAGTCAGCGTCAATTCTATGACGGTACACGGAGCGAACGGTGCGATTATTTATGAATATTCGGCGAAAACGGAAGCGTGAGCAGTAAACCAGCATTTCGTCGACATCATCCGGGTCAGAGCAGTTCTAGACAGGTAAAGTAATATTCATAAATACCTATCCATTTCCGGCTAACTTGTTTACCGCGCAGAGACCGATTTACGGTCCAAATCGGACGCTGCGCAGAAAATTGGACAACTAAGTGGGTAGGCATATATGAATATGAGTTTACGTACAGATACATAACTATTTCTCTTGCTAGATAGCGCACGCGTCCGCGGCCTAGCAGACGCGACTGGCCAGGGCTGACATCGTTCAGGATACATCACTGTGAATGTATCCATACATAGCAGCGCATACTGGCTACTTCTCGAAAGGGTATAAGCCCAAATAACGGATCTGAATGAATAGCAGCGCGTACATAAACAGTCAACTGTCAGTAATACAGACACGTGGGATACCTAATTATTGCAAAACGCTTACGGAATCTTTTTTCTGTCGCAAAAATGCACAGAAAACCGACCAAAGCAGACCTAAGGGCTCTGCATGTAATACTCTGATGAGTCCCGCGGCCCTGGTTTGTCGCGACTGCTGGCCACAGACGCGTGCGCTACCTAGCGAGAGGAATAGTTATGTATCTGCACGTACCTGTCAAGAACATTGATCTCTACTATAATACACTAGATAGTGTATACGAGGCTTTCTAGTGTTGTATTTCAATAGTCTGTTAGGGTTCTATTCGCCCGTTGGGAGCGCTAAAGCGTCCGACTCGCGGAAGAGGGAGAGCGGCAAGGTTTAACTGATGGTGGAGGATGAAATAAATGGAGACTGATAACTGTGGGGTCTATGGTTAAACGTGTTGACAAAACTTCTATATTTTAGGCTTTTGATTTCTGTATTACAAATTGATTAACTCTAAACTTTCGTTGTTGCAATTTGAGGAATTTGGGGTCTTTCTCTCGAGAGAGCTCGATTGATTCTGATTCGAAAATCTAAACTTCTTAAAACGCAGCTTGGGCGGCAAGGGTAGTTGAGACGCGGGTACATACATACCGAGGGAGAACCCAACGAGTGGTCAACACGTGTGCAGTCCCGGAAAGAGGCCCTTTGTTCGTGGGAGGTATTGTTCTAGAGAGTCTCCTCCGCGGGTTTCGACTCGAGCAGATTTCATTACTATATTTCCCGTGCCCGTCGCAAAAGGAGCCTCTTCTTATTTTAGTTTTCGTGTTAACAAAGGGATTTCGATGACTGATGTAAACCGGGTCGGATGCACACGGTTGACCCGTCGAGGGACCCTCCCTATTCATGTATTCCCTATTTATGACGCTATTTTCCGAACCTCGAGTGACCATTTCTATTTCTTAAACTATTTACTATTTTAATTCGTAGACACATATGCATATCCTGAAGGGGAATCACGTACGATTTCAATTTAGGCGCCTAATGCGAGTTTCAATATAAATCCGAGGGGTAGCGCTACGGACATCGTGTGAGACACAACCATGGAGAGTAGAGACCAGGAGCATAAACTGCCGTACGGAACGCGACTCGCGAGACGTCCCCGCAGTGTGGCGCTGGTTCCTCAAGGCGTCCGCAGTTTCGCAGTATACGTTGACTGAAGAATTTAAAGACGGCTATCCTTATGGGGTTTTGTGTGCCAGTCAAGTGGGCCCGAGTGGGCTCGGGGATACGAACGGTCTTCAACTTTACCGACAAAATAACGTTGCACTATATCTATAGTGTGCACATAATATAGATATACCACAATGTTATTTCAGTCGGTAACCAAGTCCATTTGCTCGGCACACCAAACTACCCAGGGTTAGCTGTCTTTAAATTCTTCAGTCAACGCAGTATAATAACCCTACCAGAAACGCTGACCGACGCTATCTGACGTCACGCCACCGATTGTATATACGGATCAGACTGCGGACGCCTGAGACTACCAGCGCCACTAGCGGTGACGTCTGATGAGCCTCAGTCAGCCGTACATTTGATACAGCAGTTTATGCTCCTGGTCTCTACTCTCCATGGACACAACACTAGCCGCCGCTTGCCATTTGCTCGTGGTCATTTGACACGTTATGGCGGCGAATTTGAACGAGTTTCGTGGATGGTACGTAATATATGAGGTGTTTACGAGACCAGTATGTGGTATATATACGAAGTTTCATCAGCGAAATAGGGTACAATAGTGAAAATTAGATTCTTCATTAATAATAATTGAAGGAGGACGTGTAATTCTCAATCATTCCACAGATGTTATCTGAAGAATTCATACCAAGAATTAATTTACTTGCGGATTTCTACACAAGATTAGCATTATATCATTAGACATCGGACTTCTTATTTTTTCAAATGATAAATTGTCATATGCATTATTTTTCAATCGTTAAATGCTGTTAACAGCGTTGCAGCGATGAAACGCGGATACATACACAAATGATATGGGAGGATTTAATGATAGAATCAAATGTATAATTCTATTGTATAATATAATTCTTCTGGGTCAATGTATAATAGGATTAGCGTCATCGTAAGAATACTTTGTTTTCTATTATCGACAAATATCACACTGTAATATGCCACTACTATGACTACTACAGGACTAGCAATTATTTTATGATCATTCCGTCATTCAATAATATTTTCATTTACAGGCATCTCAAGTTGTTTATGTCAGCCAGTATCATTTCTTTATTGCCTCTACCAAATGATTTTCCAAATCATAACCTCACTTTGTAGTCGCCAATTCATGAAATTCCATCGAAATATGCGCGCCGCCATCTTGAAATGTGTCGAATCGCCACAAGCGAATGGCTTCTAATGCTCACAGAAAGGCTATTGCCGGATAAGAATGATGATTTGACCCACAGAACCTTTCGGGCTATTTATGATTTTATCATGTCGGTACAGTAAAAAAAAAAGTGCTCGACACAAATTTCGACCCCCTCCCCTTTGCTCATGCATCTACAACCCCCGAAAATCCAAATTTTTGTCTTTATTTCATAACTCATCGCCAGGTCGACGAATCATTATGAAAAAAATATAGTGTATAGTGGAAGTAGAGTTCTTTTGACTAGAATTTTTTCAGATTTTTTCCATCGCCCCTTCTTCTCCAAAAAATTTTCGAACTATTCAAAAAATTTTTTCTCGACAACTGGGACAGAAGCACTCGTTAAATTCACACTTTTCGTGTGCGTTGATTCAAAAAATACGGTGTTTTTTTTCAAACTTTACAAATTGGTGGAACACACTGAAAATCACGAAAAACCGTTATTTTCGTCCTTCCTGGCTGTTGACATGTACTTAATTGTTCTAATTTTCAAAACGAAAAATAATTTTTTGAATTGAAAAACATTGACTCTTATACTTCCTACCTAATATGATACTTACGCGATGTATATATGGGGCATTCCACGTCAGGCGGGCCACTTTTTCAGTTGTATTTTTTGAATTTCATGAAAATTTTTTGCTGTCTTCAGAAGGTCCAAAAAACATGTTCTGAACGGTTTTCAACGTCAAAACTCAAAATTTCCGATTTCAGAATCGGCGATTTTCCATGTTTTTTGTTTTTAAATAATTCTGTCGCAGTGGAACGAAAGTGAAAAAATGGGTGGATACATGTATTCTCAAGGTTCTTTTCCGTACTTTCGTTTGAAAATATCGGCTTCGTGAAAATGCGGTTTCAAAATTTCAATCACAATTTTTTCAAAAATCGGTCCGATTTTAAAATTTTGAAGAATTCTTAAAAAACGTCTAATTATTTCCTTCGATAATAATACCCGTCCTCAATAACATTCCTTCGAAGAAAAATAGGTTTCCGGAGTTTAATCGACTAAAGGTCTCGTGACTTTTCATGACGGAGCGGAATAAAAACGAGATTTTCACATAGAACCCATCCTCAGCCCATAATGCCCATTTAGGGAAATAAACTTGAAGGAACCAGACGTTTTTTTTTTAATTCAAAAAATTTTTTAAATCGGACCGATTTTTGGAAAAAGTGTGATTGAAATTTACAAACCGCATTTATACGAAGCCGATATTTTTAAGCGAAAGTACGGAAAAAATCCTTGAGAATACATATATCCACTAGGGTGTCCGTTATTTACCAAGTTGGCTATTTTTACTTGGGTACAGTCAAAACCGTTTCTTTTTTACCTAAAAACAATTCTAAAAGCAAGAAATAATTTTTACAATGCCGTTTAACCCTGCCTTAATACCGATACTTGTCCCATTTAATTAACATGGGGGTTTTTGCACTTTTTAGTATATAATTTTTATTTCGCTTATTAAACTCTTCAACTTACCAACAATGCTTCATTCTGCTTCTATTACGATCCCCTTAGATGGAAAAATGTTCATATTGGTGAAAAAAAATTTATTATCTAAGTTTTGAAAAGGTAAAAAATTCATTTTTATTGATTTTTCTATTTTTTTCGTTTAATAAAAATGAATTTTTTACCTTTTCTAAACTTAGATAATAAATTTTTTTCCACCAATATGAACATTTTTCCATTCAAAGGGATCATAATAGAAGCAGAATCAAGCATTGTTAGTGAGTTGAAGACTATAACAAGCGAAATAAAAATTATTTACTAAAAAGTGCAAAAACCCCATGTTAATTGAATGGGAAAAGTATCGTTATTTAGGCAGAGTTAAACGGCATTGTAAAAGTTATTTCTCGCTTTTAGAATTGTTTTTAGGTCAAAGAGAAACGATTTTAACTATACCCAAGTAAAAATAGCCAACTTGGTAAATAACGGACACCCTGATATCCACCCATTCTTTCACTCCCGTTCCACTGCGACAGAAATATTTAAAAACAAAAAACGTGGAAAATCGCCGATTCCGAAAATAAAGCGAAGCTTTCTGAAATTTTGAGTTTTGACGTTGAAAACTGTTCAGAACATGTGTTTTGGATCTTCTGAAGACAGCAAAAAAGGGCCTAGCCGGATAAGGTAGTCAAATCCGGCCCCGATTCTTATGGGCTCATGATTAGGCTATCCTTTTCGTAATGTAAAGCGAATATTTTCTGCCGAGTTTCAAGCTCCCAGGTGCCCTCTACCGCTTGTCATCTCAATAAAGGTATTTTCTCGTTTTTATTTTTTTTCTCCGCGAATATTCAACCCACAGGCTAGCGGATGTTTTCCGTGGCAGATGTAATGAAAATGCATGACCCCAATTTTCGTTTTTGGACCAGGCCAAAAATTGCAATTTTGGCACCTGAATAAAATTTGCAAATCGTGATTACTCGCGACAAAAAATAGTTGCCCAACTTTTTATTCCAGAATAATGTGAATCTATGTGGAATGTATGCCCCCAAATTTTTTTCGAATTTGGAGTTTGGTGGAACAGGGTCAATAGTTCGAAAAACCGCTTTTTTTTTTGCTGTTTTTGGTGGTTTTCGGCTGTCTTTATTACAGTTTTCGACTTAGTAGTTTGTAATATAGAGCCAATATGTATATTCTGCCAAATGCAAGTACGTACATGATGCTCATGCAGTTGGTCCAATCAATTCATTTCTCAACCCATAGGAAAGTGATTTCTCTCCTTAAAAATTTGAATTGCGCGCCAAAATTCTGAGAAAATCTTTTGAATTACTCCAGTTGCGTGCGAGTCATTATTACGGGATGTTTATCGAGGTTTATCAAAATTAATATTTTTATTATTCATTTTATTTATTATTTATTTTATTTATTATTTATATTATTTAAAAAATTGGGGATTTTTCAAAATTAAAAATTAAGTAATTATTTTACTAAAAAAAATTAATCATAAAATTAAAAAAAACTCCCCAATTTTTTTAATAAAATAAATAATAAATAAAATAAATGATAAATAAAATAAATAATAAAAATATTAATTTTGGATAGTGAAAATATTAATTTTGGATAGTAAAAATGTTAATTCATTGAAAAAAATTTATGTTCTTATTTTTAAACAAATATTTTCAATCGACAAGTGAAATATGAATGGACATCCCATATTCACATCAGTTTTCGTACATCAATATCTATTTTTCAACAAGAAAATGAAACATTGTTTGTTTGTGCAATCTGTTCAACATTCAATAACTGAATATTAATATTTGTATCATACATGAATAAAGTTGAATCGTTGAAAATTAATCACCGTGATATTTTTTTGAATCAAAATAATTTTGTACAGAACCTTGCGCAGGAGTACATGAACATTACGGAATTAGCTATATTTGACGGAATGCGCAGTCTATTGGGCCATTAAAGCATTTTCAATCACAGGATACATGAATATGTAGTAAAGTCGTCGAAGAGATCATTTTCACGGTTCTTTTTCACTACAACTACAGTAGTAACCTCGATAAACATTCCGTAATAATGAGTCGCACGCAATTGGAGTAATTCAAAAGATTTTCTCAGAATTTTGGCGCGCAATTCAAATTTTTAAGGAGAGAAATCACTTTCCTATGGGTTGAGAAATGAATTGATTGGACCAACTGCATGAGCATCATGTACGTATGTACTTGCATTTGGCAGAATATACATATTGGCTCTATATTACAAACTACTAAGTCGAAAACTGTAATAAAGACAGCCGAAAACCACCAAAAACAGCAAAAAAAAGCGGTTTTTCGAACTGTTGACCCTGTTCCACCAAATTCAAAAGTCGAAAAAAATTTGGGGGCATACATTCCACATAGATACACATTATTCTGGAATAAAAAGTTGGGCAGCTATTTTTGGTCGCGAGTAATCACGATTTGCAAATTTCATTCAGGTGCCAAAATTGCAATTTTTGGCCTGATCCAAAACCGAAAACTGGGGTCATGACATCTGCCACGGAAAAAATCCGCTAGCCTGTGGGTTGAATATTCGCGGAGAAAAAAAATAAAAACGAGAAAACACCTTTATTGAGATGACAAGCGGTAGAGGGCACCTGGGAGCTTGAAACTCGGCAGAAAATATTCGCTTTACATTATGAAAAGGATAGCCTAATCATGAGCCCATAAGAATCGGGGCCGGATTTGACTACCTTATCCGGCTAGGCCCTTTCCATGAAATTCAAAAAAATACAACTGAAAAAGTGGCCCACCTGACGTGGAATGCCCCATATATACACATCGCGTAAGTATCATATTAGGTAGGAAGTATAAGAGTCAATGTTTTTCAATTTAAAAAATTGTTTTTCGTTTTGAAAATTAGAACAAAGTACATGTCAACAGCAGGGAAGGACGAAAATAACGGTTGTTCGTGATTTTTAGTGTCTTCCACCAATTTGTAAAGTTTGAAAACAATACAGCGTATTTTTCGAATCAACGCACACCAAAAGTGTGAATTTAATGAGTGCCTCTGACCTAGTTCTCGAGAAAAAAAATTTTTAATAGTTCAAGAATTTTTTTGGAGGGAAAGGGGTGGTGGAAAAAATCTGAAAAAATTCGAGTCGAAAGAACTCTACTTTCACTATACACTGTATTTCTTTCATAATGATTCGTCGACCTGGCGATGAGTTATGAAACAAAGATAAAAAATTGGGTTTTCGGGGGTTGTAAATGCATCAGGAGAGGGGAGGGGGTCAAAATTCGCGTCGAGCAGTTTTTTTTTACTGTACCGACATAATAAAATCATAAATAGTCCAAAAGGTTTTTTGGGCCGAATCATCATTCTTATCCGGCAATAGCCTTTCGGCCTATACACTATCCAGTGTAAAGTAGAGATCAGTGGTCAAGAACTGCTCTGACCCGGATGATGCCAACGAAATGCTGGTTCACTGCTCACGCTCCCGTTTTCGCTGAATATTCATAAATAATCGCACCGTTCGCTCCGTGCACGGTCATACAACTGACGCTGACTTATAGCATTTCAGTGCTGAATCACACGCGAACTTCAACAATAATGTATTGCAACTTTGCAGTCAATTCAGACCCAGGAGGTCGTAGAATTGACCCTCCGTTAAGAGTTCTTCGTTCTGAGAATATCAAGATTTTAGATTATTTATTAAATTTTTAATTGAACTGCGCTGAAACATCAAATGTGGGATAGTTGTGTGGGTGCGGTGGCTTTAGCAGATCCGGACAAATCCTTGCCAGGACTGCAATCGGCCAAGGGGGAATGTCACATACTCGGAGGTATTGCAACCCAGAGCTGCATTAATGAAGGAATCACAGATCAGGGATGGGATTCTGTAACTCTCCGCTAACTCCGCACAGTCCGCTAACTTCGCTAACTCAGCGGAGACCGTTGGTTGGCTGAGAAGCCAACGGTCCGTCCAATCAGAGACCGCTTCGGATTTCGGTGGTGCCTATTTCTTATCGCTTATTTCCCATTACCTTTTTCCTATAGTCCTATTTCCTGTAGCCCACAGTCTAATATTTTGATTCATTTATTCGTTTTCTTTCCACCATTTTATCTCCTCACTTCATTCTTATGAAATTCATGCATATGTATTGTAACGTGGCATTTTGGCTGCCTTGTTACTGACCCTCGTCTTTGTTCATTTTCCGTATTAATATCTATTTTCAATACATTCCTGTATGCCTGGATGCGCAGGGATAGGGGTCAACTGAGCTCGAGCGAAGGATAATTAATTTGGTTAATTATAAGAATTTCTAATGTTTGTATTTTGTTGGAATGTCTGTTCCATATTTGTCTCTATACCTCCTCTCGTCGAGGGATCTCGTATCTTCGTTGCTTTCTGGAATTTTCCCTATACTACGTGGGATTTACGCCACTTTTCTACGCTTCCTACGGTAGTCTCGAAGCCCCGTAGTTAGTAATCGTGTCTCCATCTACGTTGACCTACGCTAAGACTGCGAGTACTACGTCATCGACTGTTTGAATTCGGGCCTGGATCACTTCCTTCTATCTTCGTCTATCTACGATTCGGGATCTTCAAAAAGTTGAAGAATCCTTTCAACGAATTACCTGGGAGATCCAGAAAGAAATACGTGGTTTGATTCTCTACTATCTACAACTACCTGGAGATCAAACCGAATTTACCTCGTACGTTTAAATGAGCCAGGACCTGATGCAGTTACATCGAGGCTTGCTAGAGAGCGGGCGCTGCACGAGAGCCGCGCTTATTTTACTGAAGGTTCTCAGACCGAGGCACCGGTACTCGCCTACCTACTCAACGACGAAGTGCGTAGTAAAGAGACACGATGAAAGCTCTGTGGTGGAGAGCTCCTGCCGTCAACGGAGTTCTTATCTTGTGGCGCCCTCAACTCTACGAATCTTCGCCCTACCACCGAAAACCGGAAGGGATATAGGGGAGGAATGCAATTACTCTCGACACTTCTGTTCCTGCGAGCATACAGCGAGCATTTTTACTTGTTTGAATTCTGATTAATTGTGTTGCGCATTAAGTCAAAAACTCACTTTAACGTGATTTTATCAGTTTCTGTGTTGTGAAATTGGATAATAACTTACTTAGGTAAGCTTACGTTACCACGGCTACCCGAGTTTTTATCTAAATTTCGTTTTTTTTATCAAAATTTGAGTTTCGACGTTTTAGCACTTGGCCTTCAAGTCAGTCATTTGGCTACTGCGTCATACTCGGGTTTTCGTGTTTTCTCTTTATCACCTTGTTCAGTTTTTGTCAAACTTGAGAATTGATTGTTATCTTAATTATCTTGAGCTCAGTTTTCTTAATTTTAAATTGAGATATTCAATTTCGTTTGTTTTACCTTGTCAAGTATTTCGCATAAGTGCGTGTGTACTTTTTATATGTGAGATAATTTCTAAATATTTCCTTTTCTAATTTAATTATCTTCCCTGATTTTCTCTTCTGTTTAATTTATTAATTTATCTTTCCGAAACAAACTCGTTGTTATAAACAATTGCGTAAAGAATTTACCGCCTTACCTGAATTCGAATGTTATTAAAATATTAATAATACATTACGTAAAAAGGTACGATTTTCTCGAATTTCCTAGACCTCACGTTTCCTCCCTCTCCGATTGAGCTCGGACAAAATTCATTATTCTCTGGCTAAATAGCCTGGCGCCCAGCAATTTTGAAATTTTCTTGAATAAAATCTAATTCCTGCGGTGGGTTGCCGACTATCAATTTCTGTGCGGCCGAGTCTCTAGTTAGCTAGGCTAGAGGCTCGCGATTCCGTCACAGTATCAAGTGACAGGAGCTCTTGCGTTTGTTTATTTGTTGCAATTGGCGGCCGGCCAAAGCCCACGGCACCACCGTACAGGGTATCACCGTACACAGTGCCACCATATAGGCACCACCGAGGCCCGAAGCGGTCTCTGATTGGTCGGTCGGTTGGCTTCTTAGCCAACCAACGGTCTCCGCTGAGTTAGCGGAGTTAGCGGACTTTGCGGAGTTAGCGGAGTTTGCGGAGAGTCACAGAATCCCATCCCTGGTGGTATTCCCCACAAGACTGCCTTAGAAGGATGCGCAGAGCTGGTGGTATTCCCCACAAGCCTGCATAGAGGTTTTAGGCAGGTAATTTTATCAAGGATTATGGAAGTGAATTAAATAATGGCAATGATACGACAGATAAAGAACCAAGAGAAATTAAAAGTAAGAAAACCTGATTTAATGTGAAATCATAGATCGTGATACAAAGAAATAAAAAAAATATAACAGAAAAATAATAGAATTTCAGGTCTTACCCTCAAGAATTCGTTACGTCCGCACTCCACCTCATTCCAATAGCCACCTTATCCAGCATTTCCGTCTCCCCACCCATTTAGTCAGCAATCCCGCGATTTACCTGATCCACATCCTGTCCTTGAATTTTACCTACTTTCCTAGCACACGAGTTGCACATGGTACGACCAAGTGCAACTCATCAAGAATCCCCTCCTAATCCCGAACTTACCTGCTTTCCGAATCCCTCATCAACGACACTCGGAATCCGACCTTGCCAGCCATCGGCAAAAACACCCTATCTATTTCCGCCTCAGCTCAACTTCTACTGTTGTCAATATACATAAGTATCGCAGACATCTACGAGTGTTTCATTTTACAACCCCTTACTTCACCAATCACGCTACTGACGTCACAAATTTACAGAATTTTGTGATAACAAAATGAAAAATAAAAAAATAAAATAAATCTAACATAAATGTGAACTTATAGAGCCAAGAACTATTTCTAAGATTTTAATTTTAAGGTTCTGACGGCTGACTTCTCTGAATCTAATCTCTAAATTTTGACGGTTGGAAAGTGATTACCCTGAGTTTTACAAGAGTATTGACTCTAATTTTCATGAATATGAAATTCCGGCGCTTTGCACGTGAATTAAGGTTATATGATTAAACTATGGCTCTTTGCTCATAAATTTTAAGTTTTGACTCTATTTTGCTACGAATGCAATTTACAATTTCGAAGACTTTTACATGTGATTTCTAGTTCAAAGCCGCTTTGGCATATGAAGAATTTGAAGTGATAAATGAAGCTCAGTTAAGACGAACGAGTCAAGGCGACTCGCCGCTTTGCAAAAGGTTGTTTGAATCTACAAAAGAGTCAGCTCGCGCTTCGCTGAGACTGCTAGTGTTTTGTTTTACTGTTGTGAGTCAGTGCGCGCTCTGCGTCAACTGCTGCTGTGCGTTGGATTTACGCGGTGTTTATCCTCTCTTTTGTCTTTGGCCCGAGCCAATCACCTGTCAGATCCTGGCCCGATCCAATCACAAGTCTCCTGGCTGGCCGGTTTGGTAGTCGTTGTGCGCGCAGCGCTAGTCTTCCCGCAGCCGTGCTGCTGGATATGTTACAGTATTCATATGAGCAGCGAGTCTCGAGCGGCCATAATTTTACCTTACTAGCATGTCACGCGCGCGCTTAATTTTCCGAAAGCTGTGACACCGTATTTTAATTTCAATAAAAGCCTATCAACATTTCACAGCACTATACCGCAATGTGTATTTATCAAATTTTCAGTTTTGGATATCATTTTCATTTCAATCTCCTTCAATTTTATTGACGGTTCAACGTACATGTATGTACAACGATTAACTTTTATTCGTCAATTATTTTCAATTTTTTGATGAGAATGTGATGTTTTATTCAAAATCTTATTACCTCTGATAAATTATCATTTTATGATTAACAAGTTATTCGATGGTGAAATCTCATTTTTGTATATTTTTTTACTTGTGTTCACACTATAGTTCCAAAAATAGCTATAAGTAATTTCTTATAATCTTTCCCCGTTTAATTTGTGCGTATAATTGTTTGTACACGTGATTTTTCACTTTTTTATCTTTCTGGTGATTTGACAAGAATATTTTTAATGAATCCCACGAACGTACTCTTGAACAAGCTACGTACAGTTGACCATGATTGAAAACATCTTTTCTGAGGTCTATTGCTATTTTTTCTAGAGTCTGGCCTTGCGATTTGTTAATCGCCATTGCAAATGCGAGTTTTATCGAAAATTACCCTCTTTCAAATTTGAATGGATATATATACGTCAGCGCAATAAAGTGTGATTCGATTCAAAAATACTATTTCTCCAGCATTGTCACCTGTTAGAATTTTACATTTCAACAAATGATCTCCAAGATTGATTACCAATAATCTAGTCCCATTACAAAGTCCTTCATTGATTCTCAAGTTAATTCGTATCAGCATTACTACACAATGCTCTCTCAAACGTAATTCACGCGGGGGTAAAGACGGGGGTGATAAACTGTCCAAGTATTCGGGTAATATAGTTTCACTTATGTCATCATTCTCATCGGCCTTATCTATGCTATTGATACTTGTATATATTTTCTTTTTCGTTGCATCTAGTAATTTCACCATGCTGGAATCAGGACTTGCTATACAATATCCCGGAAATTCTACATAATCGTTGCTATTATCAGTAACGAAAGCTTCTGGAATCTCTCCATCAGCTGTAGTAGAAGAAATTGCAGCAACTTCGTTACATCTCTGAAAGTTAAATCTACGACGATCCATTCCCGGTTCCAAAGTGAATGATAATTGTAATCGTTTATTTCTGTCATTCTGTTTGCTTGATTTTTTATTTCGTCGCCCATCATTTGATATGATTCTGCGAGAATATTTCCTACACGTATTACATAATTGATAGTTTTCAAAATTTCTCGATCTTTATTATATTATCAATCAATTACCACCGTACAGAGGTTCGTCTCATGATTCTATGAATAATCGTGACATGATGTGTGAATGAGTCAAAACCTTTGTTCATTGGTTACATGATGTGTCAATGTGTCAATGAAAATTATGGCTAGTCGATTATACATATTTTCACTCGCTGATCTGACGTTGTATATATTTTTACTCGCTGATCTTCTGTCGCATAAACTTTGCTATTATCAATTGATAAACATGACCGATGAGTGAAAATGGATAAAATTTCCAAATTCGCTGCTCGTCGGATATCATATTTTTATTGGTTACATGTGTGTCAACGTTTTCTCTGCCGGTTTTCGAATGTTTTCTATAAATAGAACTCGCATTTTGCGACTTGTAACTCGCATTTCGACTTTTCGACTTGAAACTCGCAAAACGATTTTTTTCGACTGGACATCAACTTTTTATAAACGGATTTTACAGATCGCAATTTACGAAAACGAATTATTTTTCGATTCCAATTCGTTTTTTCATCTACGGCGATACTGCACAACATATTACGTCAAATGACTGTGGGAAAATCCATTCCGTGCCTTTCTCGCGGAATGCCGAGTAAACCCAAAATTTTTGATAAATTCACCGCCTATACCTTATCGACCTCGGCCTATCACATCCCGTGAACCACAAGCTTACACCTCCAATCTCTTCTCAGAGCCAGTTTGTGCCTCTCAGGCACGTCCGCACGCCCAAGTCTCCCACGTAAGAGAAGAGTTAAGAGGGAGTAACAAAAGAATTAGAAAGCGGATTTCGGTCATAGTCAACCACGGTCACCTCTCGGAGTCGCTGTTAGCCTCTCGGCTTACCTAATTTTTGCCCTACGCGGGTTTTTGACTTAGTGCCCTGCGTAATTATACCCTCTAAGGGTTTGGGAGTCGTTTGTAGCATCACAAATAAATTTGCAACGTTACAAACTCAAAAAGCTTGGTCTGGAAAATTTGAAAAAAATTCAGGAAAATGTTTTAGACCAAGGACAATAGTATAAGAAATCACAGGGCTAATCGAAGACGGTGCGGTCTGGAGGCTAGGTGAATTGACGTGGACAACCCCATATGTACGTGACTTCCATTCATATGTTTTTTCGAAAATGTATATCCAACGCAATATTATGGGGTAGTGTTAAAGAGTGAGACAGTATTATGGCCTCGATCGGTTAAGGGTGCCACCGCAATCTTACTCGGCGTCAATTAGTCGCCCCTCTATTGAGTTAAAAAAAAACTTTAACCGTTACCCTTTGAAATGAAACAGTTCGTTAAGAGAATCTCACAAGAAAGGTGTGTGTCATTATTGAATGCCCCACCAAGAATTTGCTCAATCAAACTATTGAACATTATTGATCATGTTCAACAAAAGTTTTCCACGGTTCCCTATTATAATATGTATTAATTTTTCAGGGTGTCCATATTTTGCAATTACATGCTCATATTACTTCGAATGCGTTTTGACGTGACAAAGCACAACTTTCGATATATCTGTTTCTTACAAAGATAATAATACGTATTTTTATTACCCACTGTTCCTGTAGTTTGATGAGTTACGTGAGTGCCTGACATGTTCACAAATTTGTGTGATTTCTTTTGCATCAACATCGCAATCTATGCTGACGTTCCCCAGACATACCTTATCCTACAAGTTTCCGAATAACATACACGAGGTATGGGCTTGGGTGAAATTAGAGAACGGATAGCAAATATTTTGAGAAGGAAGGACTCTCAGTTAGAAAGTCAGGTACGATTTCAGACATTCCGAATACTCTGATTCGAGTTTCGATCCTGTGTGCGAACGAGGAAAATGTTTTTTGGCGGGTTGATTCGGCGCGTTATGCCATCTTCAGGCGTCGTCGCAAACTACACTTACGACCGATTACCATATCATGCCCAGCGCTTGACTCCAGCTAATTGTAGGAATATCGGGCAGATTTCGATAATATTCATCCATTATTGCGTGAAAAACAGATGTATTGGGGCGTAGGTGTCTTTTATTGCACGTAGAATTCCGGGACGTATCTGTTTTTAGCGATTGGGCTGCGTACCGTGAAAAATCAGTCGAAATAAGGGACTTATCGACGAGCGAAAAAGAAATATTTTTTCATCACTCTAACCTCAAAATCGCAACTTCGTCGCGATTTCTCGGCTTCTGTGATGAAATAGTATATTGTGCACCTAGGGCGTAACGTGGGTCTTTTTAGACCGAGTGTGGAGTTTGCAGTACGAGTCGAAGGCGAGCTAGCACGATCCGAAGGCGAGTGCAGCAGCGAGCCGAAGACGAGTGCGTCTGCGAGCCGAAGACGAGTACTGCAACCACACGAGATGAAAAAGCCCACTTAGCCCTTGGTGCAAACCATATTTTTTATAACGCATGTATTGATTTCTGCGTTTTTGTGCCTATAAGCGGAACTAAGGTGACCTTTTTATGACACGGCACCTCACCGTTAGATTGCAATTATTTAACAGGAAAATGGAGGTAGTACATAGGAGAAGAAAGTATAGATATGACAAGTATGAAAGATTGTAGTATAAATATGTATATATATACACATACAGTTGTTTTTGCAAACTTTTTAAAAAGCGGGCAAAAATGAATCCATTTTTGCCCGCTTATTGCAAAGCATACAAAAAAAGGTTACTTTAGGTTCGCTTAATAGGTAAAAAAAACGCAGAAATCGTGCATGTGTTACAAAAAATAATGATCGTTGCTCGTACGTGAAGACTTTTTGACGAAACTCGTTACGGCCTCGCCGTAAACCTCTCGTTTCGTCAAAAAAGCCTTTTCGTACTCGAACTGCAATGTACTATTCTCGATTTCTATAACTTTCGCACACTGGATGGAGCCCATTCTTTATAAATTATCAGATCCTAGACGGACAATGCATTTGGTATCACCGTCTCGGGGATATTCGACAAAATGAAAAATGTCGATACAAATCGAGTATAGCATCCCCTTGAGGATTGGACAGGAGCCATGAGTTAGTGTCCAGACGGGCCTTTTCCGAGTAATTTCTGTTCGGGAACTCGTAAACTGAGACAATATGGTAGTACAAACGGTGCGGTGTCCGCCGATTCGTCATATTTGCCCTCCCTTGCATGTCAACATTGCACGAAGGTATAATTTAGGAACAGTAATTTTTCGGCACCTTTGACAATTCTTTTGTCGTGGTGTATGCCTAACTTAATAATAGCACTTTTGAACAGTGTGATGTGTACTCAATGAAGTTGGCGCGCACGCGCAGGTCGAAGGCGTCACCCGATCGACCATATGTATATTATCAAAGTTTTCGGAAGTCAAAATCATCAAACCATAATTACAGATGAAATTTTCTGTTTTTAGGAAACGGTGGCTGCTGTATACAGGAAGCCCTCAGTCAGTGATCGAGAAAACGGAATTCCGCGATGAAAAGGAAATCACGCGCACCCAATTTTCAGACTTCAAGATCACCAAATGAGTTTCGATACAACTGAAATTCTGAGGGTAGCATCTTACTTACAACTGTTGAAATAAGTTTTTAATGGTTAAAAAATCACTGAAATCAATTTGTGAACGTAAAAATGAATAATAAGCTAACTACATTGTACGGCAGTGATATGACTTTCACTACTTGCAGTTGTAGTTTGATTGTCATCCACCTATCCCGTTCGTATACATGTATGTGGGCCGTGGGGTATTCTCTATCCTCGGACCACTACCATTTCCAATTCCGACGTGACATCGGTACCTCGTAGTACAGCTATCAAACGCAAGGGCCAGTTTGTTTTATTTCTCCGCTATTACTCACCGTTCTGGAGTTATTAACCCTCGAACATGAAAAAAAACTGGCCACTCTGAAATTTCTTGATGAATCAAACTCAATCCTACTATATCAATTTTCTAGATATTTGAATTTTCGCGGCCTAAGCACATATCCTAACTACAGTCTTTCGACTTGCAATCAATTTTCGTAGTGAGAGAGTGAATGTACTCTCATACACTGCTGAGGTACGGACTTGCGTCCTTTGATATTGTATTTTGATTTGTATGAAAGGACGCAAGTCCATACCTCAGTAATGTATGAGAGTACATTCACTCTCTAACTACGAAAATTGATTGCAAGTCGAAAGACTGTAGTTAGGATATGTGCTTAGGCCGCGAAAATTCAAATATCTAGAAAATTGATATAGTAGGATTGAGTTTGATTCATCAAGAAATTTCAGAGTGGCCAGTTTTTTTTTCATGTTCAAAAATTCAAATATCTAGTAAATACACAAGGCAAAAAGACGAGAAGAAATTCGAAGACAATTATCTCTGGGTGACTAGGTGGTCTAGTGGCATAAGTCCCCGGATAGGCAGCCGGTAGACCCGCCCAGCAAACACAGTATTGTCGGTATTTCAATGGCTCAGTATCGGCAATGCTGGCAAAGTGATGGCATAGGCAAACCTATGCCTGGCCAATGCATGCAAGGCGGTGGTACTTCGGTGAAGGTTTACTGGCATCTAACCTCTGACGTACCGGCATTGGTAATGAATCACTAATTTACTGCTGGGCATACTGCACCTTACGATGACCGGACTCCCGATACCTTGCCATTGCCGGACGCAGTTTCGATGGTTCTTCGAAGGCTATGTATTGGGTTTCCCGTCAGCTGACGTATAATATACTCGGAGACTAGAGATCACCGACCGAATCGCGGCGTTGGGTCTCATGGGAAGAGCCGACGACGCCCGAACGTCATCAAGAGAGCAGTTAACGCCAGTTGACGCTCGACCGTGCAGCGGAGAGGTCATTTATTTCTCCTTGCAGAGAGGCCTGTTTTCATCTACTATTCCATAAATCACTCCTGTTTTGAAGAAAACCACTATATCCCTGACCATCTACATACATTTAACCTACATACCATTTGTAACAAACCGTTATAACACTTTGTTCTACCGGCCACCCCTCTACCTGTAGTAGACTCGTCCATCCAGCCTACGTCATATCCTCCCTACGCGCCGCATTGAGTATAGATAGGACTAGAGGTGCAGACGGCGTGGTGGGGGTATGCTTATTTACTTTTCCCTATGTACAAGCGCTTTGCCGCCCCACTCGCAGATGGCGCTGACGCAAATCGCCCGATTTCACGCACACACGAAGCGTCGCCGTGTATATGAGACACACACTTGTAACGGCTCACATACGAGCCAAGCTTTTCCGCCCCACTACTTGTTGCGCTGCAGTCGTTCACCAACACATGGAAATTCCGTGTAAATGATATTCACGCACACAATCGGCTCCCACCGGCGCGTCGCCGTTCCGATTTCAATCTCATATCAATCGAGAAACTCGTACCTCTCCATTATCCACTCTCAAGACTTCTGTCGCAGTTGATTGATATTTCTCACGATATAATTACGTATTCAAATAATCTATATCCATCACTGTCTTTTGCACTTCATTGTTGATTAGTTGGATTAGCATAATATATCGGATTTTCTAACCAAGGGTAGTCGAGTCTTTAGAATCATGTCGAAGCGTAGGTGTTGTTACAAGGGGTGCCAGGGAAATTCGCAGGATGTAGTTAGTTTCTTCAGATTTCCCGTAAAAGACAATAATAGGTATGTATGCACTACACACGGAATATATCAACAATTTCCAATCCCATTTTCATTCCCCAGCAAACCAAAACGAATTGAGGAGGTGAAAAACGGAATGAAACAGAATTCGGAAGGCTTTTAACAAAAAGAATTTCCACACAACTCTGTTCGAACTTATTTCAATCTGTTTTTGACACACTCAATTCGTTTTCATTCGTTTTGGTTTACTGGGTCTATCGTTATCAGAGGTACGGAGGAATTGACACTTGTGCAACAATGTAACGACTTACACTGAACTAGCGATCCCGTCACAACACCTATATATAGGTATGCGCGTATCGTAGCCACGAAAAGCTCTGAGGCCGGCGAAGTTCGAATTAGTATTTCTTCTAGCGGATTATAGTAAAGTTATTTTATCATAGAAATTCGTGAATGATCATTCAACGCACAACGCTCATCGTTTCACGAACATTTTTTTTACCATACACTCTTACCATTTTTTCCTTCGAACGTTATAATTATACTCAAACGGCACCCAGATAACAATCGTGCGACTCACGGTATCCTCACGGCGTGAGAGTCACGTCGTGCGGGTGAAAACGCATGATATGTGTCAGCACGACGTGAAGGAAACGAAGTGCGGGTGTATTGAGTCGCATTCAGCCATCACGTATGCCTTCACGCCGTGCGAGATAAATGCGACGCACAGTGTGAGTGTCGTATGAGGGCAATCACTATATTGTGCTATGATATAATTATACATGAATGTTCAAAATTTGTTCTGTTTGAACACAATTGTATTGATGTAATAATATTCCGGCATTTGCGATGCAAATAATGTAGGCAATTGGATAATTGAAAATTATACAAATTTGTATATGTATATATATGAGGTATTATCTCTCTCATCCGGGATACGCATGGGTCACCGATTTTGGTGCCATTCGGGATTTTCGTTCTCATGGCCAACCCCGAACAACAAATCCAAGTCGCATTCACTCTAATATCAAGTATTTCAGAAGTCATCATAGCTTTGCAAAGTATGAAAAAAATCACCACTTTTGCCCGCGCCGGATGATCTTTAGGCGTACACGTATCTTGGCGGTTTCAGCGATCAGAAAAATATTCTGCAACTGCTTTAGAATCAGAAAACTTTCTTTTTCCAAGCCGTGAAATGAAAAAATTTCGAAAAAAATGTTTGCTTACGAATTTTTCATCACATTTTGGTTCTTCATCCTGCGACCAAATGGCATCAATTTTTTTGACAAAAATTTTGTAGTGGGTAGATTTCCGAATGCTGAGGAAACCCTGAAATTTTCAGGACGGAATTCAATCTAATTTTTTTTTCAAATTTTAATAAAAAAATTTTTGTGGTTACAAAAAAAAAGAATTTTTTTTAATTGAAGAATTTTTTTTTTTCAAGAAGTTAGAATTGAAAACAAAGAACGAGGCCGAACGCTCTTCTGAAAATTTCAGGGTTTCTTCAGCATCTGGAATAATCTACTCACTGTAACATTTTTGTGAAAAAATTGATGCTCTTTAGCCCCAGGATGAAAAACAAAAATTTTATGTCAAATTTGTGGGCAAACATTTTTTTCGAATTTTTTTCATCCATTATTCATTATTGAAGTCCAACGTTTTCGAACATTTTAAGTTTCTTCACGAAAAAAGGCATGATCCACGCCATTTAGACCAATGATATTTCTCCTCACCATAATCTAATCTGATTACTAATTTTTCACATAATTTGCACCCTGCAATCTCTGAATTCTGAATTTTTTCCATTTTTTTTTATTTTTTTTTTCACAAGCCGTTAAATAATTTTTTATGATTTTTTGAAATATGAAACAGATTGTGGCATTCTTGTTTTTCTTGAATTAGGAATTGGAATGAAAATATATTAAGCTTACATG
The DNA here is from genome assembly GCA_963989295.1 of Ametastegia equiseti. Taxonomy (NCBI): domain Eukaryota; kingdom Metazoa; phylum Arthropoda; class Insecta; order Hymenoptera; family Tenthredinidae; genus Ametastegia; species Ametastegia equiseti. The sequence continues at coordinate 3,508,309 of OZ022390.1, forward strand.
AAATAATAATTAGTGTGAAATGCTCGGTGAAATGCCTCATTTATATACGTGGAGCGTGCTATCAAAAAATATGAAAATAAATTCATCACACGATGATGAATTTTTCAAACACGGCGGTCACTACTGTAGTTTTGTAGAAAAGTGCGTTTGAAAATTTTCGACCGGCGCTCGTTTGACTCCCTTCCCGATGTTTGAATCCCCAAAATTTTCTCAGCGGAGCTGATTGGGCCGGGATTCTGATTGGTTTGCGGTCGACCGCGCTCCGCGCCGCGGCGTTCATCTGAACCCACCATAACACGCGTCTTGTTTGCGATTTCATTCACATACACGTGATATTATCCAGTGCGATATCTTAATTAGAGTGAAAATTATAATACGTATAATATATATATATATATAGTGATATTCAGTTGTCGTCAGTCATCCCGTGGTAAGTACTCACCTGATGAATATATACCAGTAGTAAACAACATGAAATGCAATGAAATGTATGAATGACATAACCTGACTTTTTCAGTATTCCCGCGTTATATATAATTTATATAGTTATTATGGGGCATGTAAGTATAAAGTGAAAGAGGACGACGAATAACATTGATCGTAAAAATATTTGGCCTCATTATTGTATCAACGACATGCGCCGCGTTGATACATAAATAATATGTTTTGAATGTTTCTGAAAGAAGATCCTACCTGCTCAACGAAGACCGTGAAGCGCGGAAACAATGTTCAACAAAAATAAAAAGGTTTCTGACCTTAGTTTGAGACATAAAAGAAGACGTTTGTCTGTAGTCGGTCACGAGATGCATCACACTGAAGGTAATATACAGGATCACGACCACGACGACTCTGAGTCTAGCTCAGATGAGAGCTCAGAAAACGAACCGATCGAAATTCCTGCTCCTGCTCCAAATGATGATTACCGAAGCTGTCACGAGGAACAGTCTTCCAATGACGAAGCCTCCGAGAGTTCTCACGAAGAAGATAGCGATGAGGATAGTGAAGAAAATAACGACGAAAATGACGAAGTAGGTGAAGTACACGATGTAGAAAACCGTGCTGATAGTCCTATGGAAAATATACCGGGAGAAAGTTCAGATGAAGAAAATGTGGGTGAACTGCTTCCACAAGATCTCGGGAATTTAAAGAAGAGCGCTCTGAAAAATGCTTTCTTAGCAGCAAATCTGAAGCATAATCAAGGCAATTTATTACTCAAAACACTAAGAGAGTTCCCCTTCAACTTGGTTGGTCTTCCAAAGGACACAAGAACGCTACTACACACTCCGACTGTTGTCGCTACTAGATTGGTTCAACGAATCGCAGGTGGAGAGTATCTGCACGTTGGCTTCCAATCTACCATCACTCAAAAGCTACAAAATCTTCCAGGAAATATGTTACCGGACCACATAGAGATTGATTTTAGTACAGACGGTGCTCAACTGAATAAGGGTACAGATCAGTTTTGGCCACACCAGTACCGAATTGTAAATATACCTGACCAAAGACCTATCATAGCAGGTGTCTTTAGAGGCAAGCGTAAACCATCTAATCCGTTTGAGTTCTTTGATCAATTTATACAAGAAATTGTTGAGGTACGTGACCAAGGTGGAATACTTATAGGAAACAGACGACTTCCATTGAGTGTACGATGCTTTATTGCTGATGCGCCTGCCAGAGCATTCGCTCTGAACCATTATGGACACACATCAGCACACGCCTGTTCTAAGTGCAAGGTCGAAGGTCATCGTTGCAATGTCCCGGGCTTTGCAGGAACGATGGTTTTTGAAGGTATCGGACACCCACTAAGAACTGACGAAGAGTACCGCAATATGACAGACGAGGATCACCATAAGGGCAGGAGCCCATTGTCTGCATTACTTGGATTAGTCACCCGTGTTCCGTACGAGATCATGCACTTAGGTTGGCTGGGAAACTGTAAAAAAGTCGTAGGAGCTCACGTTGATGGCAAGTTTGGCCATCGAAGATTGAGTGGTAGACAACTAGAAATTCTCAATGCAAGAATGATACTACTAAAAAGTTACTGTCCCTCTGAATTTAATCGTCGCCCAAATGAGATCACAATGTTCCACACTTTCAAAGCTAGCGAATATAGGCAATTACTGCTCTATACTGCTCCAGCTGTGTTCAAAGTTGTTCTTCCTGACGAATACTATGATCATTTCATGATTCTCCACTGCGTCTTTCGTCTTCTTGCTTCGGCAGAGATACCAGAAGAATTGTATGGTTTCTGTCAAGAAGCTCTCGAAACGTATGTCACTCTATGTGGAGAATTATACGGGCAGCAGTTTCTCTCATACAATGTCCATGCTCTGTTGCATGTAGTGGCAGATGTTCGCGAACTTGGCAGCTTGGACACATATAGTGCATTCTGTTATGAAAATAACATGCCGGAGTTTAGAAAACGCATTCGAAAACCGCACCTTCCTCTCCAACAATTTTACAAGAGATTAATCGAGTTGAACAATGTCAATTTGGCACCAGTAGAAAACAATCGGATTCGTCTGTCACAAGATCATGCAGATGGACCTCTTCCAGAGAATATGGCCCGCCATTGTCGACAGTTTCATAAAGTGGAAATTGGTAAATCGACATTTGCAACTACTTTGCGTGATAGTTGCTGCATTCTGAAGGATTCGAAAGTCTGCCTCATAAAGAATATTGTACAAATCGACGGAAGGATTTTCCTCATTATTCAGAAATTTCGAACAACATCTGAAGTTTATGACGTTGGATTATTATCTTCCTCCGTTGGAGTGTACCATTGCACGAATTTATCAGACAGAGTTGAGGCAGTTGGAATAAATCAGGTATTAAACAAGAGTTACAGAATGCCAAAGTGGAGTTCTGTAGTCGGAGAAGAAGAAAATGTGATGGAAAACGAATGTATTTGCGTCACGTTACTAACGCCACTAATTATACCTCAACATTAGACATGGATCTCTCGGAAGATCTACGAACCGATCGGACAAATTCTACAAAACGAAGGTGTGTAAAAAAAAAGAGCCATTACCTGTTTGTAGCTATTTGAAATAGTACTAAATTCACGAACGAATACGATCAACTCATATCAAGATCAATGATATCAACGAATTATGGCGTAATCAAAAGAAAAGTTCGTATCCGCGCAGGAGAGTAACACTGCGTTGATTGACCGTACACTCAGAAATACATCGGGTCAATTGACTGAATATGCCGTCGCAAACATTCATTTAGATGACCCGCAACTTTCACATACCTATGTAGTCGATTTTTGTTTTCTTTTCGATACTTATACATGAAATTTTGGTCTATACTTTTCTTCGTGTGACTTCTAAAAGAATATCTGAGTTGAGTGGACAGTACATACAATTGCTGTTTCTAATAACGTTTCAGAGACATGAAGCAGAACAATACGAGGCCGAATTCAAAGAGAGAAAGTAGGGTGTCAAAAAGAGGAAGAGTAATTAAAACACCGAAGGCTATAATGACTACGTCTTCTGATGAAGCCCCACGTCGTCAAAGGTCTTCCAAAAAAGAAATTACTGTCCGAAACGAACTGCAGCGACTACGTGCAATCGTAAAACAGATTTCTCAGAAATCCAAGCAAACCAGTATTGAAGAGGAAGTTGCTGCAACAGCAGGAATCAAAGAATCAATCCCTGACATACCAGACCGAGGCATATCGATTCCGACAAACAATGCAGAATCTCAACTACCGTAAGTACAGTATGATAAGTAATAACGATCTATGAGATGGGATATGTTGAGAGACCTTTCAACTATATTCATGTGGCTCTTTGTTGGATTGAATGTACTGCATTTAAACCCTTTGAGCGAGATAGCCCATTTTTCTCAAAATCCGGATGTCACAGGCTGTTTCAGAGGGTGAATTCAAATTCAGCTAGTGCTGTCCGAATACACAAACAGCTTAAATAGTTGAAACATCCGAATAGTGTAGAACACTGTGATTATTCTTCAATGCATTCACATATGTTGAAGAAAAGTCGATACTCAAGAATGAATTATCTTAATCGAAATATTACGTGAAAATGCAATCGACTATATATTAATGATCGTTTCTTCATCTTTAATTTAGAAAAACAGTGAAAGAAGCACCTCACGAATTGCCTAATCCCGGTTGCTCCGGAATACAGAAACCAAACCTGACAAAAGCAAGTGACACAGCGTTGACTTGCAAATTACCTCAACCCGAAAACTCGACAATACCGACACCAAACCCGAAAATAGCAAAAAATACAGCATCCTTCATTTCCCAAGCCGACTGCCATCAAAGTTTTCCTTTTTCATCACCTATTGAATTGACGCATGAGCAGAATCTGAACGACGATAGAGAAAACTCAGATGAAGAATACGAGGAAACGGTTGAAGAATCTTCTGAAGTGAACTTGAATCCAGTGATCTCAAGCTTGAAGTGAGTAATATAGTATGTATTTGTATGTGCATACAAACTGTCTTTTCCATAGCATTATCTGGTCACCATGAATCTGCTGATATAAGTATAGGTATCGCCGTGTTTCTATTAATCTCAAAATATAATGAATATAATGACTGAATTTATTTCTCCTGATCGTAAATCAAGTTTGTTGCCTCTATTTCCACATGTTCAAATACCTTTCGTTTCATAAAACAGACTTATTCGAAGCGTCATTTACAGCTAATGTATATCTTTTATAATTGTATTGAGTTTGTGCATAACACATGGGTAATATTGATTGCAGGGAAATCCTAGAGCAGAATAAAGATATCCAAAAACAAAATGAAGACATCTTAAAACAGAATCAGGAATTGAAAGAGCAGATCCAAAACATACTGACGGAACAAAAAGTGATTGTTAATGAATGTGGTCAACGCCATATAGGCGAGCAAGTCACTACAAACTTGTATGAACCGCTCCAAGGCTTTCCTCTTGAAACCATCGAGCAATTTCGAGAAATTGATACTGCGTCCAACAAGAGCATTCGTAAGAAACTGGTGAGAGCATCTTGACTATTTCGGTTAACACAAATCTGGCCATTAAATTATTATTTCATCATGACATATCTTTGTTCTCCATGATCAATAATTTGATTTCTTTTTCCAGTATGAACATCTGTGTAACCTGGGTGGATCTAGAGTGCGGGACTTCTTAAACCGTGGCCTAAAACAAGTAATGACGGACAAGCTGATAAATCAGTTTACGTGGCCGGGCAGCAAAACTAGTGTAAAATTTGGTGACACAAAGCTTGCCAATATATTATACTGTAAGTTATCGAACATTGTTTTAATGATTCAATTATTGTATCTAACTGATGCAAATACTTTCGCTTCTTCGTTCAGTGGCAGCAAAAAGGTGTCCACTCTTCAGGGGCCCTGATACTAAGGCTGAATTTAAAATGGAGATGCAAGAGGTCTTGCGCTCTACGAAACAAAGGTTTCGCAATTCCGTAAAGAAGTCACTGCCGATAGAACCAGAAGAAGAAGATCATCAAAATCAGGAGCACGTCTCAAGGAAAATTAAAAGATTAGAGAAGATGCTGAATCTAAGTTCAGAAGAAGAAAATATCGACGAAGATGACTTGACTGAAGATGAGGACAGTGACGACTAATGTCCCATTTCATCAATATACTTGAAAGATAGATATTGAACTTCTCGCAGTTATTCGTATCTATAATATCATTGCCAAAGTTTAGGTCTATAGATTACACAAACAGGGTGATTCAGAATTTGTGACCAATATTCTTACGGTTTTTACGAAATGGCAAACTTTCACCAAGCAGTACTATTATAATATTAAATCGAAACTCATGGTTACTTAGGATTCCGTGGGACTGAAAAATGATAAGACAAATTATACCATTGGGATTTTAAAAAAATGCTTGGATTGAATTGAATTTCAATGTAATTTTCACATGGATCGGCCGTATGACATATTGTTCACGAATTCTGAATCACCCTGTAGTTATATGCTTTGTTATATTCTATGCATAATGTATAATACATACGGTTGATGTAAAAATTTTAACTGAAAATATATTTTATAATATAGATTATACAAGTTTCTAATAAAAAAAATGTTCCGTACATAACTGATTACACTTATTTTACGAGATTAATGATGAACCTGATTTCAATTGACCAAAAAATCAAAATTATTAACTAGCTAGGAGTGAAATAAAAGTTCGAAATGCCACTTCGACAACCCTCATTAGACTGTCATGACGTGCGGGTCATATGCGTCGCATGTATGCGACACTCACGATGTGCGAGCACTATGCGTCTCAATTGATGACGCACGGACGCGGCACTATGACATCACGCCGTGCGGATGAATCGCACGGCGTGAGGGCGTATACGCTCGCATTGTGCATGCATTTTGTTATCTGGGCAGAGGCTCGATGCTTTTTGCACCGCCAATGAATATGTTAATCAACTTGTTGAAAAAGACTACTTTCGTGACGCGTGCGCATGTATCTATATTATAATCATTTATTCTTGCGTACACCCAAATATTTTTAATGTTCAAATATGCGTCGACTGAAGAATATATTTAGTCACCGAAATGTGTTAGATCGTATCAAATCCTTATGAAAAGCCGAGTGAAAAGCGAATGAGAACGATTACATTCTCGAAACGTTTCTTTTCTTGATGCGGTCACGATAAAGTATACCTATATGCTCCGTTGCGACGCCTGCATACAATGTATGCATGTATCATATTTTGAAAGGCCGGTGCGCGCTATACCAGAAGGAACCTCAACGAACTGCGAAAAACAGTGTCTGTCGCATCAATTTTGTGGATGACCCACGATTTAAACAGTACTTTGTCGATTCCGTGCACGAGTGATAACCACTGTTTACCCGGTTTGCCGAGAATCGTTTTGTCATTGTAGGGTGCACCGGCCCATACATACCTATATGTAGATCATTACAAACCAATCTTTATATGAAGCATTCTTCATCCACTAGGCCACTTTTTCTTTTCCACCCCTCCAAATTTTTTCTGTTTTAACATTAGTCAGAAGGAATGTCTGTGATTTTTTCAGATTTTTCCAGGCGTCCGTTCAGGATTTTCAATTTTTCATTACGAACACCGCGCAGCTGTATCTCCAAAATATCCATCAAACAAATAAAAACAAAAAAACAAAACTGAAAACTTTTTTATAAATTTCCGCTTTATCGAAGAAAATCAAAATCATAATTTTTTGCTTCGGGGAAGTTGAAATTTGGCAAAAAAAAATGACAAAAAAATTTTTCTTTTATCCAATGACACACCTTCTATTTCGGTAAAAACTTTACAGAATGTCTGTCATTTTCATCGTAACTATTGCAAGTCCCATTCTGAAAATTTTGTGGCAGACTCTCTACCCAATGGCAGATATCCTATAAAATTTTCGCCGAAATCGAAGGTGTCTTATGGGGTGAAAAAAAATGTTCTCATTTTTTTTGCCAAATTTCAACTTTCCCGAAGCAAAAAATTATAATTTTGATTTTTTTCGATAAAGCGGGAAAAATAAGTTTTTGTTCCTATATGTTTTTTATTTGTTTTTTGATGAATATTTTGGCGATACAGCTGTGTTCGTAATGAAAAATTGAAAATCGCGAACGGACGCCTTATAGAAAAATCTGAAAAAAATCACAGACGTCCCTGTTGACTAATGTTGAAACATTGGCAAATTTTGAAAAAATTTGGAGGGGTGGAAAAGAAAAAGTGGCCTAGATAATAAAGAATGTTTTATATATTGCGTCGATTTACATTCTTGCGGTTAGAGAATTGATAAACGTGTATTATCAACAGGTGTTTGGAATGGATCCTCCGCAGCGGTAACGATGATTTTCAAGAACTTCCATCCTCGAGGCTTAGGGAAAAACGTATTTGTCAACTTCATTTTCCGGAAACTGCTTTTCAAAACGCGCTTAGGAAGAAGTTAGTCCACAATGCCATTCCTCTTCTTGCAGAATCAGCGGTAGTAGTGGATAATGTTAGAGACGAGATAGGTAATTCTGTGATAGAAAATCATTTGGTAGGCTCCGAACAAGTCCCGACGATACCGACAGAAACACTAGGAAACACAAAATTAACTATTACGGACCCCACTGACGAAACGGCGACGAACATGGGTGACCGAAATAACAATAAAATTTGTAACAGACGTGGTGCGAAGAATAATAGTAGATTGAAGAAAAGTATTCGTAATTTGAAATTGAAACTTTTGCGTAGGACTAGCTCAGATGTAACAGGAGGTAGGGTAGGTAGAGGTGGGGTAGGTACGGACCTTTTGGCTGACATAAACCGCAAACTCAACGGCGCTCCTCTAGTATTTGTGAAATCGCAGCTTCGTGTAGGGAAAAAAGTTAGTAAATGGTCGAAAGAAGAGAAAGAGTTAGCTCTCGCGATGTTTTATAGGTCTCCAAAATTATACAAGGCGATGTTGAAAATGGAATTTAAATTACCGAGCGTGCGTAGTATTAGGGATTGGGTAAATTCGCTGAATGTAATGCCGGGCATATCCAGTGATCTGATGAGTAAATTTGGGGGTGCGGTTAGGATGATGGATAGGCAAGAAAAACAATGCGTTCTACTTTTCGATGAGATGGTTATAAAAAGGTGATTAAATTATAATAGGAAATTCGATTGTGTTGAGGGCTTCGAGGATCTTGGGGAATCAGGTAGGAACGATAAATCCGCTTCACACGCGTTAGTTTTCATGGCTCGAGGTTTGACGTACAAATGGAAAATTCCCGTCGCTTATTATCTCTCTGCAGGTACGGTAACCGGACCTAAATTACTCGAAATTTTCAATCACGTTTTGGATTCATTGTCTAAGATAGGTTTGCAGGTCAGGGCATTTGTTTGCGATCAGGGTGGTCCAAATCAGAAGTTATTTCGCTTGTTAGGAGTTAGCAAAGGAAATCCTTTCATTTCTGTAGGTGGTAGAAAAATATATGCGTTATTTGACATTCCTCATTTAATAAAATCTTTGCGTAACAATTTGAAGGCACATGATTTCGTGATAGGAGACGAGGTAGTTTCATGGAGGGCACTAGAGTTGTTGTACGAGGTAGATTCCAAGGGTGTGGCACGAGCAGCTCCAAAACTTTCGCGCACACAGGTATACCCCGGTCGGTGGGACAAAATGAACGTTGAACTCGCGACTCAAGTTTTTAGTCATTCTGTTCACGCTGTACTTTTGACATTAGCTTCGACTACCTCAGGCGGTAAGAATCAGGACGAACTGACTGCATTAGGCGACTTCATAGGCAAAATTGATCATATATTCGACGCAATGAACAGTAGGACATTGTAGGACAAGAATCCCAACCGCCGACCTTTAAACCTGACCGACGCACGTTCCAAACAAATTCTACAAGACGCCCTTGACTGGTTACCCCATTTACATGTCCTCGATCCCACTGTGAAAGATCCACCAACTTTCGACAGGACCCAGTTGAAAATTTGTTCTCCATAATCAGACAACGGGTGTCATATGGCTCAAATCCGACTGCGACTCAATTCAGACAGAACATACAGCACGTGATTGGAAACCGTTTGCTCATTCCACCCAAAACTGCGAATTGCGAAGATGATAAGGGCGAAATTTTGGACATTACCCCGCTTCCCGCACAGACTGACGAGCCCGAGAAAACGACGACCTTACACCTACCGACGAACGAGATTGACGTAGACAGAACGACCGGGGTAGAAGTCGAAGAAGATTACTCGAACAGGATAGATGACGATAGGGTGGAAGGGTTAGTTGATTGTGATGAGATAGGTGTAGATAGGGTGATTACTTTAGAAGATAATGCGGTGTATTATTTTTCAGGCTTTTCCGTTAGAAGAACTCTGAGTAGATTCGATTGTAGTAGATGTCGGGAAACACTTGTTGATAGGCGTAGGGAAAGCGTTGCGCGTGGTCAGATTCTTCAGTTCTTCAAAGCATATCCCACAAAAAGTGAAGCTCCGTTAGGTAATCTCGTTGCGTCGTCCGAAGAATATTGGCAAATCGCGTCACATCATCTGCGTCTTTTCCAACAATTTTACCCCGAAGTTCGTCACCAATCCAACGTTGTTAGGTCATTGGTAGATAAAATAGTAGATCAAGATTCGAAATCGAAGGCATGGTTTGATGATGATTGTCGCGAACATAGGATTTCTTTGCTCCGTACGCTATTAACGTCACGATTAGTTAGAAGGTTGCAATGGTCATCGATAGAAGCTCGGGCATCTAGAAAACGTTCTTATAGTTCATCAGAGTGTCATAATTCCGCTATCAAGAAGTTCAGAGGTAATTAGAGATCAGTATAGGTAGAATGAAGTGTAATAGGTAGACTGGGATTATTTGTAATTAAATCGAGTTAGATATTCTCATTATTCAGACATGGATATTTCATGGTAATATAGGCCTACTGGGGATCCCGCCATGTAAAATAAAAGGGAAACGAATCTGTCGCAGTACCTCATAGGTGATTCGGAAAACTGCGAATTATGTGACACACAATGGTCACAGTTTCTCAATTGCTGTAAGATTGAAATCGGAACGGGGACGCGCCGGTGGGAGCCGATTGTGTGCGTGAATATCATTTACACGGAATTTCCATGTGTTGGTGAACGACTGCAGCGCACCAAGTAGTGGGGCGGGAAAGCTCGGCTCGTATGTGAGCCGTTACAAGTGTGTGTCTCATATACACGGCGACGCTTCGTGTGTGCGTAAAATCGGGCGATTTGCGTCAGCGCCATCTGCGAGTGGGGCGGCAAAGCGCTTGTACATGGGGAAAAGTAAATAAGCATACCCCCCACCACGGACCACGCCGGCGGCACCTCTAGTCCTATCCAAAGAGGATAGGATAGAGTGGAAGCTGCCATAAGGTTGCAATAGAATTTCGCGTACAAGAGTTTCAACGCCATCTACCAGCTCTGCTCCACATAATATCCCCCCTCTCCTGGATTTGGCGGAAAAATTCAAATCACTTTTCTCTCCACAATGACTATGTGTGTACGTTGACTGAAGAATAAAGACGGCTGCCCTTACGGGGTTTTGCTTATATTAAATCCCTGCTAAAAAAAATCAATAGGAAATGATTGAAACCTATTATATTCCAAATAGTTTTAATTATTCTGAATTAGTCCAATCGGTCAGAAAGTTTGTTGCCCATTGCAACTGAAACGTAATGTATGAGTTTCAATAGGGAATAGCGTTTAATGGCGAATTCTGTATTAATGTTCAATTAGTTCTAATGGTCATTAATCAGAAGACTCCCGGGAAAAAGATATCATTGTATGAATACATTTTTTGCTGGATAAGTTCTAATTAGTCACAATTATCCGAAAATACCAAAGTCACTGAATTGGAAAATATAAATCGCATCCCAATGGTTTTTAATGTGTCCCGATTCCGTGTAGAAATTCTATCGATTCGAGTCGGAAAATAGCTATGTAAGGTACCAATTCGATCGAATGTGTGTAACCTTAGGCTTAACTGTATATATGTGATCGGAATCAATATGAAACGGAAATTCATGTTTGTATTCCATCTAATTTCCAATCGGTTCTAATGTAAAGCCAATTATTGAGTTCTATAGTACGTGTAATCCGAAACTTAATCGGAATCGGAATCATGAAAAATTGAAATATCCAGGTATCAGGTTCATACACTTTTCAGTTAGTTCCAATGTCGAGCCATTTCTAAAAAGTATTCTAAAACACGTTTTGATATAAAAAATGAAGTTCTTCGTCAATTTTCCGTTAGCTATCTTCATTGATTGTTATGGAATAGGAAGTTTATCTCAATGATCAAATGTATACGATTGAGTTTGAATCAGCGAATTCTGATAAATTTTCTGAATTTCTGAATTTTTAACTGAAATTTTATGAGATTCAATAGGATTTATGCATCGAGGAGTAATCAAATGAAAACGATACACTTCTGATTAGTTTGGAATTAGTTTCAATTGGGATTTTGGAAATATGTTCTTATATTCGAACCAATTGGAAATATTGGCAATTGGAATCAATTGCAATCAAGCCTGAGTTAGTATAGTACCATGCCATGCCGACAGATGCTTGACAGCCTGTTTTTCTCTCGCAATTATTCGTATACGCTGAGTTACCTAGGCCTGAGGCATCTTCAGCCCATCTATGACACATAACTCGCACATTAGAATTGCGTGGCGAAACTTTCACATGAAAGAAATGGATATCCCATCTTATGTTTTGAAAACATTTTGCAATTTGGCAAATATTAAGAAATTCGTAACTATGCATAATTTGAAAATTTTCGAATATACATGACCACCATCCATTTTTATTGTTGAACTTTCATATGGATTATTTCGGAACTCCATAGGTTTATAAAAATGGAATTGAATTTTTTGAGTAGGAAAATCTCGATAGATTTTGATCCGGCAGCCCCTTCTGTACTTTTGGGTTCTGATAAGGAACTGACGATTGATTGCGATTGGCTTCATTTTTTACGTATTAGAAACAATTAAATTTGAATGACGAATTCATAATAAGGAGCAATTGAACGAAAGTAATAATTGTATTTTATTTGAAATTTCGAAACAAGAAACGCGATTGATCACAATTGACTTTTTTCTAATCGTTCTCAATCGATTTTTTTTAGCAGGGATTATACATAATGTATAAGGGGGGTTCTCGCTCATCCGGGACACTTTTCTGCGCGTAGGTCATCGATTTTGGTGCCACGCGAGATTTTGGATCGGACCCAACCCCCAACCACAAATCTAGAGCTATTCGCCTCATTATCAAGTGGTTCAAAAGTTATTCGATTTTCAAAATACTAAAAAATCGGTTTCCGAACGCACCGAACGATCTTTAGGCGTACGTATCTTCGGTTTGGGTGGTCAGAAAAATATTTTCAAATAGTGATTCAGAATCGCAAAACTTCCATCTTTCATGCTGTGAGCTCAGAAATTTTCGGAAAAAATTTGTCGCCCATAAATTTTCCAAAAAAATTTTGATTTTCAGTTTTCGAAACGAAGGTAATAATTTTTTTCGATGAAAATTTAACCGAAGGTAGTTCTCTGAATACCAAAGAATCCCTGAAATTTGTGGGAGGGCGTTCGGCCTAGTTTTTTTTTCATGATTTTTTTGAATATTTTTTTGGATTTTTTTTCGATTAAATTTTTTTTTTCGATTCGTAAATTTTTTCTTTGGCTCAGTTTCTAGTTTCTCTCACTCTTACAGCTTGATCTGACAGCGCTAAAAAAAGTTCGACGTACCTCATTGAACATTTTGGATTAATCGAAAAACTGGAAATATGAAAAACAAATTGTTTGATGTCAGATCAAGCTGTAAGAGTGAAAGGAACTAAAAACTCGGCAAAAGAAAAAATTTACGAATCGAAAAAAAAAATTCAATTGAAAAAAATTCTAAAAAAATATTCAAAAAAATCAGGAAAAAAAAACTAAGCCGAACGCCCTCCCACAAATTTCAGGGATTCTTTGGTATTCAGAGAACTACCTTCGGTTAAATTTTCATTGAAAAAAATTATTACCTTCGTTTCGAAAACTGAAATTCAAAATTTTTTTGGAAAATTCATGGGTGAAAAATTTTTTCCGAAAATTTCTGAGCTCACAGCATGAAAGATGGAAGTTTTGCGATTCTGAATCACTATTTGAAAATATTTTTCGGACCACCCAAACCGAAGATACGTATGCCTAAAGATCGTTTGGTGCGTTCGGAAACCGATTTTTTAGTATTTTGAAAATCGAATAACTTTTGAACCACTTGATACTGAGGCGAATAGCTCTAGATTTGTGGTTGGGGGTTTGGTCCGATCCAAAATCTCGCGTGGCACCAAAATCGGTGACCTACGCGCAGAAAAGTGTCCCGGATGAGCGAGAACCCCCCATAAGGATTCGGACCAGGTAATACGAAAGTGAATGCACATAACATGATTTCAAACGGTTTTATTCATATCTAAATAGATGTACGTATGTTTCTTGACTTTAAATGAATCTTTTCATTTTTTTCTTATCGTTGGTGGTTGAATTATTTATATTAGTGAGTGGTCTCTTTTTTGCACCTGTACTCAAAGTGTTACCTTCTTTTAGAAATCGTCTGATAAATCTTGCCTCCCAGTGGCAACGAATTCTGATAAACAGATTTATAAAGCGATCGGTTGCTTCTGGGGTACACAATGTTATAGAAGGACACTTTTGTTTTAGTATGATACGCAATGTCTGCGAAATGTTTTTTAAGTGTAAGACTCGTTTTATGTTAGATTGGAATGTATGTTCCCATGATAGCACAGTACTGAAAACTTTTTCCGTTGTGTGCTTCAGACCATTTGTTCCCGCGTAATTCTTCATTAAGGTAAATAGTTTATGATCGCCATAAGTTGTTGAGTCACTGAGGATTATAATCTTTTCGCATTCATCACATTTATGGGCAGCATTGAATTTTAGCGCCAAATAGCCACATATATAAAACACAGCATTTTGTTCGGTGAATTCTTGAGTTTCGGACTGTGCTACTTCGTATTCAGATGGAACTATGCAATCTATTGGAGAAGCTTGCACTGAAGGGTTTGTACTACTTGTATTTTGAGATATATTTTGTAGATTACTGAGTTTTGCGAACATCTGGTTATCGTCGGATTCACAGTTTGTTGCGTTAGAAATTTTCGTCAAGTGTGTTATGAAAATTTGTCTCATTCCTGCTTCAAATTGTTTAGGCGAAGGCTTATCAGAGCAGCCGTGTTGTTGCCGAATAATTGCGAATAGGTTTTCTAAGGGGTCCTGATTCAATCGTCTTGTTTTCAGTATGTTCGTCTCGTAGTTCTGTCGAAGGTCTTCAGATAACTGAATAATGCCATTAATAGTTTGGATCATTCCAGTTAGGCATGGTGGTCTTTGTGTTCCGTTGTCAAATCTACAGCCATGAAGATGATTCAACATCTCTTTCAGAAATGGAATGTGCTCTGTACCTTCAGCAATCGCATAATTTAATTTATGGGGTAAACTTTTTTTCTCTAATCGTGAGTTTAATGTATCAAATAATTTGTCCATGTCTAAAACAAATTGTCCCGTCCTGTCATCTCCTCCTCGAAATTTATTTGGGAACATTGTTCGATAAACTAAATGGGCCGTATACATTGATTCCGAAAATATCTGCGCAGCTATAGACACACTCATTTTCGAAAAGTGATTTAAGTCAAAATGCGCACTAGATATTTTAGGTATCAAGTTTAAAGGTGTTTGTTTACTCAAGTTGAATACCTGCGTGATTTCATTCCAATCGACTATGCCCCCTCGATAATGTAACATTTTATCTTTCAAGTTATTCCTAATTGATTTCAACAAGTGCGGTGGATCAAATATTACATAAGTTTTATCTGGATTTCCATCGAGTAAAAAATATGGTCGAGATGTTGAAATATTAACTTTTTTAAGGAATCCCACATTTCTGGGTCCTTGATCACTGACGATACACTTGAATATGAGGCCGATACTGGTGATTTTTTTTTATGGTTCGTAACATTATGTCATGTGTTTTTTTTTAATTATCCTTTCTACCCAAGAACCAATACCCAATACATTGTTTCATATTCTTAGTTAACCACGTCACCATTCCAACTAATGCTGTCTTAGCTTCTTCTGGTTTGCGTTCTAAGCCATCATCAACAATCCCTTCGAATGAATCCAAATTATTATCGTAATGAATTTCTGGCGTAAGACTAATTTCATCGAATGCTATTGATACAAGTTTATCTGATATTGGTGAATTTTGAAATGTTTTTTCTAAATGTGCTAAGACTGTTAGATTGAGACCAGTATCAACAGGGCATAGTTTTTGGTATTCTCTCAGTGTGCGCTCTGATGGTAGGTTGATGATTTTTTTAAGAAATCTGTATGCTTTCGGTGAATGGTATTTTAACGACAAAGCAATGTCTTTAAACTCATTAGTATATCTTTTACGAGAGTTCTTCATGCAATGTAACCGCAACTGCGTTGAAAATAGAATCTGGGCCTCCTTTGAAAGGTAATTCGAAGATTGTTCAATGATGGACTCAACGCTTGACATCTGTTGATTTGTGGTGGATTTAGTTCTTGTTTTCTTGAGCCTATTGATTTTACTACGTAATGCAGCTATTGTTCGGATTTGTGTGTTGAGGCGTAATGATTTAGGTGTTAGCAGTATTTTTCGGCTATGACTTTTCAAGTTTGGCGATTTCTTCTTTCGTACACTGGTGATTGTTGACGTAGGTGTTGTTTGATTCGGGTCGTGAAGATCTAATCGTTTCGGAGTATGAATTGAGGCTCTTTTTTTAGGTGTATGTGGATTATTTGATAAAGGTGTTGATACATTCACTGGTGAGGTAGTTCCTGGACAATCAACCCCACATGGAAGTTCTCTGTATGGACGATGTTGTGTAATTGGAAGTTGGGATGTAGACGATACAATGGGTTTAGCGGGTGCAGGGTGAGCGGTACGTGCAAGAGATGCAGTCTGGGCAGCGAGGGTAGGACAAGCAGTATTGTTTTCTTGCTCTTGTTCTGGACCTGTGCACATCAGCGTAACAATGTTAAATAGGAAAGCAGACCATCATTTTACGTATTCAATAAAAAATACCTTGCTTTATTAGCAATTTACAGTTGATATACAAATTAAGATTATGTACAATTATCATCCATCAACATTATAAACAATTGTTGTAGTTCACTTCAATTGAAGACCATCCAATGGCTATAGGAATCTTCAAAATTCAACACAAGCAACATTTCTTACCTGATATTAGAATACTAAGATGGTTGTTAGACTGAATGTGAATCACTGCAGGTTTATCTGCAGTTGCCTGTTCTATATCCAATTTAATCGTTTTGTCCACATGCGAACACTCGCCTGAAAATGATTGTTTTATATATCATCCAATCACGCTTTAATTGAATATAAATTACTCAACAAAAGTCAAAGTACCTTGGATAGCAGGTCTCGTGACTTCGGTTTTCCCTTCAAGACATCGAACAGTAACTGCATCGCTGGTTTCATTGATTTTGTTATGGTTGCGAACCGTTGGTACTGCTTCTCGTGTAAGCAACGGCCTTGGAAATCTTTTCCGTACGTATTTCGACTCAAAATGCTCTGAGCAGATGCGCAAGTTTTCGCATCGTCCTTGAGCTTCTGCAAATTCAAGCCATTTGCGGCGTCTGCAAAAAGTGATTGACAATTAATGAATTCACATCACGTGTTTGAACAATTATCAAGCTGTATACGTCTGATTGATTTGTGGGTGCAAGAACCAACAGGTTGTGAGTCCAATGCATGCAAAATAGACTTATGGTTTTTCAGTTAAATCATGAATTATACTTTTCGGGTTAGAAAAATATGCATATTTATATAACTTGGGTATTGAAAAGTATCTGCTAACCAAGAGCAGCAAAATTATACTTAGCGATATTTATTAAAACTAAAAACATATTTTTCATCACGAGCGCTGAAAAATCGTGACGAAGTTTGTTTTGAGGTTACCGTGATGAAAAACAATGATCGTCACTTGTACGTACGGGCTTTTTGAAAAACTTCGTTACAGCCCTCGCCTTCGCCCCGGGCCGTAAACCTTTCGTTTTGCCAAAAAAGCCTTTCCGTACTCGTAACGCAATGTACTATTTCTAACCTATCATTATTTTATCAATTAAATTTCATACTTACACGTCAGGTTGTTTTGGTAGCAGAAAAAACGAATGTTCTTTATCTACACGACTGCTTCTGGAACATCCTTTCACTTTACACCGAACCATTTATATTGAATTTTCTCAAATTTCTTTGCAAGTTCTTTACAACGCAGGTGTTAGCTTTGTTTGCTAACAAAGGCACATGGCGGCTAATACTGATGCGACAATGGACGCTAGAGATGGCCGATTACGATTCGATTATCGCGATAATCGATTATCTGCATTCGATTAATCGATTTTTTCAATCGATTAGTTGATTGTTCGATTAGTACTATATCGATTATTTTCAACCGATTATTGATTCGATTATCATAACTTTCTGTTCGGATTAATTTGACGCGGCAAAAGACAAAACGATTCGGAAGTTTGAAACTTTCAAACCAACGATTTTTTGCCCTTGATGGTGACCAATCGCCATCGCTGCGCGCACATTCGTAAATATCTCAGCGGTAAATCCCGTACGAAACTACGAACATGACTCCTGCAAAAAGTGGTGTGTGGCATCACTTTCATAAAGAATCCAGACAAGAAGTCAGGTGTAAGCACTGCACCAAAATATTAAGTTACTGTGGAAACACCACAAATTTGTGGAATCACTTGAAAGTCAAACACGAAATAAAAAACTCCGACGGAATAACCTCAAAAAAACAAAATGTGTCCAATAGCCAGGCTGAGAATATTGATGACGCTGATGATCCGCCGGTGATTTCAATTCAAGTAAGTAAGCTGCAAGGTATTTCGAGCTGAAAAATCCATAATTTCGAATACTTTTGCCAGGGATCAAGTAGGCAGTCACCTACTAGGCAGTCGTCATCAGGAAGAGCTAAACATGGAGCACTTCCTCCCAAGCGACTCTGTACCATCAATGAAACATGGAAAAGAGCAAGTGCTTTCTCAGGTGGGCAATTCTCCTCACGTTAGTGATTCACTCTTGGATTCACTGCAATCCTATAAAT
Organism: Ametastegia equiseti; assembly: GCA_963989295.1. Classification (NCBI taxonomy): domain Eukaryota; kingdom Metazoa; phylum Arthropoda; class Insecta; order Hymenoptera; family Tenthredinidae; genus Ametastegia; species Ametastegia equiseti. The sequence goes on from OZ022390.1 coordinate 3,526,962, forward strand.
GCCGAACTATGTTATGAAGTGAATGCATTCTGTTTCAGATGGTGGTGAACGTGCGGCAGAGTTGAATGATGCACTCGTTTTCATGGTATGCAGGGACCATATGCCCATTTGTACTCCTGAGCGGGAGGGTTTTCGGTATTTTGCGAAGAAAGCTGTACCGTTGTGGAAGCCACCTTCTCGTCAAACACTGACAAACATGATTGAGAACAAATTTGATGTTCAGAAGAGTGCATTCATAGCAAAGATCTCCGAAGCCAGAAACTACACTCTAACGACCGATGTCTGGACGGACTCCAATACATCAAAAAGTTATTTGGGCCTTACTGTGCATTACTTATGGGAGAAAAAAATAGAGTCAGGAACGTTTGGGGTCGAACCCCTGACTGAATCCCATACATCAGCTTACCTCTCTGAGCGAATCGCAAAGGTTTGCCTCGAATGGAATATCGACTTAACGAAAGTTAATACTGTGGTTAGCGACAATGCTGAAAACATTGTCAAGGCAATTAAGGATTTGTTTGGGGCGTCGAAACATATTCCTTGTTTTGCACACACCCTGAACCTTATTCCTCAAGCTGCTTTGGGATTGGATTCTAAAAAACAAGAAAACGTACCTGGAGTACCACCTCTCATATCTAAAGTGAAGGGCATCGTGACATTTTTTAAGCGAAGTGTCAAGGCTTCGGATGAGCTGCGTCGACTACAGTATGCCGATGGTAAAACTGAAGGCACAGCACTCAGGCTATTGCAAGACGTTTCCACCCGCTGGAACTCCACGTACCTGATGCTACAGCGATTTTTAACATTGAGTGGCTTAGTTGGATTGGCGCTGTTGAAGTTTCCACAGGGCCCACCCATGCTGTCCGGGGCTGAACTTGCGTCTATTACTGTGATTGCCCAGATTTTAGCTCCCATCATGCAAGCTACAGTAGAACTCTCCGCCGAAAAAACACCAACTACGAGCAAAGTGATTCCGGTGACCCATCTTATGAGGCAGGTAAGTCAATATCCCGCTGAAATGAGTATACAGCGATAATACTAACGCTAAAGTATATCTATGAATTCCAAGATTGTCTCCTTAGGAAATTTTCTGTAGCAGAATTCTATTATCATTTTTTAATTTTCAGATGATAACAATGGTGGAGCCAGCATCCAACGATCAGATTTCTAAGCGCCTCAAAGACTTCGTTGTATCAGGTCTGGACAGGAGGTTTGGCAAAGCTGAGCAGATGAAACGACTGGCTATGGCTACTATGCTGGATCCGCGTTACAAAAAGCTACACTTCCAGAGTCCGATTACGTGCTCTCAAACTATACAATCATTGAGTGTAGCGGTGAGAGAAGTCATGCACGCCAAGAGTGTACAAACGACTGCAATGGAGATTGTCAGGCCACCTGTGGAAACGGACCCAAAGGACATGTGGAGTCTGCATGACAGCTTACTAAGTGCAAATTTTTCACAGGAAGCTGAAATTGATGGTGGTATTCCAGTGGAATTACGGCAGTTCTTGAATCGTCCAGTTGTCAATCGTCAGATGGACCCTTTCGAAGCCTGGGATGCTCTGAAGATAGAGTATCCTCATGTCTACGAGGTTGCACTGAACTACTTGCCAGACTTAGCCACCTCTGTATCCTCAGAAAGGCTATTTTCTGAAGCTGGGCTGATTGCAACGGAGTTAAGAAACCGTCTCACCTTTCTCAGCTCCTATTTCTGGCATCCATCAACGAGAATCAGTGGTCGTCGATATAACTTAGCAATTTGTTTGAATTAACGTTCAACTCTGGCACAATTTTTTTTATCTTGTAAACTTTTATTACTTATAAGGAATGTGCCTGATACCTTGTACTAGTCCGGTGAATTCAAAACTATACCTGATAGTATTACAACGATATTTGTGATAGAATCAAACACTGTTTGATTTGAGAAAGCGATATGTGATGTAGAATATAAAATATGTTCAGATATATCTAATATAGGTACAGGGAAAAGTGTTCAATACGGCGAAAAATATTTTTAGTATAAAGAATACTAAAATCTGAAAATGAATATGTGATATAGAATAAGAAACATGTGCAAATATTTCTAAAGTATGTATAGATATAGATATGAAAAATTTATTTAAGACGACAAAAAATATGTTTCATGTAAAATATAAATGCTCTGCAATAAACAAAATTTCGTGTTTTCTTTAAATTTGTGCATATTTTTCATAATCGATTAATGCGGATATCGATTAATTTTTTGCGATTAATCGATTATTATAATCGAAACGTTTCCGATTAATCGATACATAGTAATCGATTATCTACCATTCGATTTCCATCTCTAATGGACGCTATCTCTGAGAATATAGTTGGGAGCAGACCCGATAGAGGCGCAGCGTACGCTACGGCCAGCTTCCACTCTATCCTATTCTCTTTGGTATAAACGTGCTTGCCGCTTCTTCCACACAGAACCCCCCTCGCATTTGAGTTCTTTTTGAGCTGTCTTACGTCTTTCACCGTTAAAAGGACGTTTAACCACTTCGTGGTTTTTATAGCGGGTATCCTGTGTTCGAACTTGGACAGTTGGACCTCCAGTATTATTCTTCTTTTCAGCATATCCATGAAAGATGTTCCCACATGTAGCGCTTTTGCATTGGCCTTTGATCTTTATGACATAAGTTTGTTCATTGTCTGAAAGCAACACCTCTGCACGCTTAAATACAAACGCACAGGGCATACGAAAATGTTGCCACATTGCAATTGATACAACATTCGTCCAGACACCTGGCTTCAGTTTAATCCTTTGCCTTTGAGAAGAACTTTTATGATCTGATTCGATAGCGTTTGGCTCAATTTCTCTCCACTGTTGTTCTGTCAATATCAAATCAAACATCTCAAAGTCTCGCTCATCTTTTCGGGTACTGTCCAAATCCAAAAGACCCTCACTGTCACTTGATTGATCAACATTGCTTACTGCTGTTTCGTCGAGATAAAAATTGTTGTTAGAATCTGGTGTTTCCAAGTTCACGTTCAGTTTTTTCCGTGCAAGATCCAGAATATTCCTTCGGTTTTTAGTAATGTTCGTGTAGACACTTTCTGGAGTCCATTTACGATTTAGAGCCGTAGACATCTCTTTCCACACATCAGATGACCAGACTGGTAGTTCATTAGTTTTAAAGTGCGTCCCAAACCGCACAATGACTTCGACGGCGTCTTCCACACTCACTGCAGCAGCTCGCGGCATATTACACCTTAAATTCTGTGAAAATAAAAACGAAATACTATAGATCTTGAATGTATAATTGTATACAATTTGCCTTTCCAAAAGAAGATCAACAGGATTCCTATCAAGTGTCACTGTGAAGAAAAAAAGTAAGTAGCTCCAGATATCAGTAGAGGAAAACGATCAGATACTTTTAACCAAGGGCAATATAACCGCCCGAATTTTTTCCTGTATAAGGCTGGATTCCACCGCGATATGATTAACTGTCATTTGTTACATTGTTGGAGTACTCTAGACCCAATTGTACTATACTATCCTCATATAAAGTAACATCTTTATCAATACGAATTATCCAACAAAAAGATGAAGACTTATTATTAAGGCCCGGCTTCACTCAATTTTTACCGACATTTGTTATTTTGTCAAATATCTGCGAAACAGCATCACCAAACGGATTTTCCTTTGGGGATTCCATGATTCGTAAGGAATAGGTTCGATCTATCACGCGAGAGTCGGTTTTCATCGATAAAAATTTATTTATTGTTCATCGCGATGTGTAGGCGTGCGACATATTTTGACTAATATTGAAGTCTACGCATCACTGAGGCCAAAAAAAGTTTAACTGCGGTGGCCTTTATGTAACGCCGAAGACATCGATCGTGAAACATTATCGTTTTAGGCATCAATAGGGTTGTATTTTGCAAAACAGGGACGGGTGACAATTCGCAATTGTCAATCGTTCAGACGCCATGGAAATTCGATGATAATCTTCAGTTCTGGACAGGGTTCGGGTAGCGCCCGGGAGATGGAGGTTGGAATCATCACGTAAAACTGACGAATCGGGCCGATTTCAGTAGCGCGCTCACCTCCATCTTGCGGGCACTGCCCGAACCCCGACTAGAACTGAAGATTACCATCGGATTTCCATGGCGTCTGAACGATTAACAATTGCGAATTGTCACCCGTCCCTGTTTTGCAAAATACAACTCTATTGATGCCTGAAACAATAATGTTTCACGATCGATGTCTTCGTTGTTACATAAAGGCCACCGCAGGTAAATTTTTTTCGGCCTCAGTGATGCGTAGACTTCAATATTAGTCAAAATATGTCGCACGCCTACACATCGCGATGAACAATAAATAAATTTTCATCGATGAAAACTGACTCTCGCGTGATTGATCGAACCTATTCCTTACAAATCATGGAATCCCCGAAGGAAAATCCGTTTGGTGATACTGTTTCGCAGATATTTGACGAAATAACAAATGTCGGTAAAAATTGAGTGAAGCCGGGCCTTAAGTAAATTAAAAAATTACGAACCCAGACCAAATAAACGCATAACAACAACGACGACGTGCTCAGACGTGCCATTCATTGTTCCTAGACTCTAGAGTGCATTCGAAAACACCACGATTTGTTCCTAAATGGGGGAGAGGGGGGGGGGAGATTCATAAGCATTTTTTTGTATTTACAAATGAACGGTGATCTCACAAACATTCTAGCTGATTGTGAGTTATTCGGGACCGACAAACGATTGCGCAATTATCAGACACTCTAAATGGCAAAATAATCTAAAATTCAAGAGTCGTCCGGCTAACCACACGCCCAGCTGAGTGACTTATAGTTTTCGGGGAATTTGCCAGTGAATTGTCGTCCGACAAACGTTTTAGACACGTGATTCCTGACCGACAAACGATTACGCATCGATTAAACACCAAAAATAGCCAAATTAATTAAAAAACCAAAATTTGCCGGCTAACTTTACGGAAAAAATTATTTTTCATTTTGAAACAACACTACGATCCGACAAACGTTTTGATTAATCTAACAATCACCTACAAACGACCAACAAACGATTCCTGATAACGAAACTTTCGAAATTCGAAGTTGTCCGGCTAAATTCACGGAGGTAGTGCGTGAACCCTGCGTGACATAACAGTCACTCCACCCCGAAGGAGAAATAACGTGTCAATAGCTCATGAAATATTTAGAAATAACCCAGGAAATAACTGAAATAATGTGAAATAATTGAAATAATGAGAAATACATGATATAATGAGAAAGTATCGGAGGAATAACTGAAATATCAAGAATTTACCGTGAAATAACCTCGCGCAAATCACTTCAAAATAAAAAAATGACTTTGAAATAAAAGAATTGATTAGAAATAGAAAAATTGATTTGAAATCAGAAAAATGATGTTGAAATCAATGGAATAACGTGAAATAAAAAACAAATTCGAACTTGAAAAAATTATTTGAAATAAAAAAATTATTTGGAATAAATGTAATAATTTGAATTATTTCATCAAAAAAAATAATGCGTCAGTTAAATCTTGAGTTATTTCCCCCTTGCTTGACCCTGCGAATAGTCAATTCGTTTTTGTTTTTCATTCTCAACCACAGTTGACGTTTCCAAATGATTTCGGTATTTGAGGGGGAATATACACGTTCGAATTTCGAAAAAATCAGCTTCTAGATGTTCGCGTTTTTGGAACACTAGGAGTCTAATCTATCTGCAAGAAAATTATTATGTGAAAATTCAGAAAAATACCCAAATTAAAGCCATTTGAGGGACGCGTACATCTGTAAATGAATTATCTTTGAAAATCTGATGTGCACCAAAAAATGTTTTCAGGTACTTTAGTTTCATCACAGAAGTTCAGTATGCTTCTAAAGCCTAATCAAATGGTAGTTGGGTTTTATAAGCAATCGCCTCTCGATATATGACATACAGCGAAGAGAAAATCACTTATCGTAAGGATCGAGGTGGATCGCTGCCAAGAGTTAGGATTTTTTGGTCTGTCATAGTCCAGGAAGCTCATATTCCTAGTGTGAATGAAGAACTTTCCAAAGATTAGTTTTTCCTAACAGCGTGCGGAAAACACTACTTTCGCGCACGCATTTCCGTGCGGAAAACACCACTTTCCCGCACGCTTCATTTCCGTGCGCGAAAGTAACTTTCGCGCACGGAAATGAAGCGCCTGGAACAGTAGTGTGTTCCACATGGAAATGCGTCCACGAAAATAGTGTCTTCCGCACCACGCTGTTAGGAAAACCAGTATACGCAACACGTGTGGAATAGGTATATCTCGCACTCATGTGATTGTCACCCTCGCTTCGCTCGGGCGACAACCCTCACACTCGTGCGAGAATCACCTACTTTCCACACTAGTTGCGTAATGTACTATTCTGGATCATTACAGAGCCAAAAATTAAGGCAGCGATCCATCTGGATCCCTGCATAGAGTGATTTTCTCTTCGCTGCGTGTCATATTGAGAGGCGATGGCTTATAAATCCAACTTGCACCTGATTTATTGGGTCTCCAAGAATACTGAACTTCTGTAATAAAACTAGTTAGCATGAATAAATGTCACAGTAGTGTGACTGTATCAGAAGTGATCATTGTAGTACAAAAGTTTGAAAATCAATTACTGAAAAATCACTATTTTGACCGGTTGTCGTGATTATAATAAAATCCATCGTTGGACCGCTCTTCAAATCTTTGGTCCTCAATTATTTATAAGAGATGGCTCTATGGAATGAACGTAGAACTTCTTGATACACTCATTTTTGACCGAGATATTGGAAAAATAAGCCAAAAAAATTTGAAAATTCGACAAGAAAAAATGGAAACAGGTGTACAACTCAAGTAATCTTCGCGAAATCAAAAAGTTCTCCGTTCATTCCATAGAGGCATCGCTTACAGACAATTGAAGGTCAAATATTTGAAGATCGGTCCAACGATAGATTTTTTTATTCACGACAACTGAGTAATTCTGTATTTTCTTATCTTCAGCGCAAACACCATTAGACTAAGAGTAATAGATGATATAAAATATGGATAATGAAGGGCAAACCCTCATCTAACATGATGATTTTTTTCAATTCATTCATAGTGTTCAAAAATTGCAGAAAAAAAAAATTGTTTTTGAGAATTTCAACCCATTTAAAGGTGTATGTACCTCCTTAAGGTCGGATTAGGCTGAATAATCAAATTATAGTTCTTCGACTAACCCGATTACACTAAATTTGATTGAATATTATAAGCAAATACTCTTCAAATATTTATAACGAAATAAATGCTAGAAAGGAAATGGATTGCATGCAGCCATTCAGAAGTTTAGTAAGAAAACCAATTCTGTCCTTGTTCTGAACAACCTTAATATCCTTGAACTATCTCTTATTTTATTACGAAAAATTCAAACAATCCAGTTTCTCTGTGGCAATCAAATGGTTATGAATACTATGGTGGCGTGTACCTATAATATCCATTTAAATCCAGCATAATCAGGTCATTTAAACACTATCATTTCGGTTACCGTTAACTTGAACCCTCCACCAGTATAGCCATGCATCGAACTATATGACAAACTTTCTGAAGTGTTAACTCCTTGAGGATACCTCTCCCTCAGAGACAATTGACTATAAATGTATTTTCTATCAATATAGATGGCCTTTGGGATCTATAAGTTGATCGACTTTAAAGAGGAGACACAACGTAAAATCCGGAGCATCGATTTTGTACCGGCGGATTGGATAACTTATGATCTTGAACTCAAAGATCTTGTAACGCAGTTTATGCCACCTCCATACTCTAAGGAAAATTTAGCTCTCCTGCATGGCCTCGTCAAAGTCGAAGCACCACCTCCTGAAAGTTGGCCAAAATATCGTGTGGACATAATAGGTGAAGCTCGTAAGTTTTCTTTCTTTTTTATGTCTGAAATGAAAAACAAATCGACAGCTCCAAATGAGATCAACATAACTGCCTGGGTCTATCTGTAGACATGTATCTGCATCAACTTTCCCACGCTAACGTAACTGTACTCACCTATCTGCACAATTACATCAGTGTATAGGGTGTACCAGAATGAGGCACTTTCTAATAATATCCAGCGGCAGATGAATATTTGACGCAGGTGACGATTCTTTGTTCTTCTCCACCGAATTGGATTTTTGTAGGCTAGAATCTGGTCATTATTGTCAAATAATGATCATTATACTAGTTTGAGGCAGTTCAACCAGCTTTTGAGCTTCCAACGAGCCTGTAAATGGTCCTTCGCCACAGTGAAATAACCTTCGGAGCTCACGTCGTTGGCTTTGAAAGGATCCCCACGTTGGCCACAGACCTTCAAACTGGCAGAAGCTTGTTCAGAATTACAAGGGTTAAGTGAATCAAAGTAATAAGAAAGTCAAATTTCAAAAATAGTTTTTGACTTCGAAAGCACTTAATTTTTTTTTTCGTGTTACAGAATGTTAGTTCATTGTGCTGTCTTTCAATATCCGTAGGAATATGTTGAGAAAAAATCAGATAATCTTCGAATTTTACTTCCTTGAAATCTTTTATTGTTACGAAATTTTGAACAAGCTCTGAGGTCTCCGGTCAAGGTGGGGATCCTGTCAGACCTTAGGCATGATCTGCAAAGCACAAATTAGTTTTGGCGGAAGAACATTTTCAGATACTCCGAAGGCCTAGAAGCTGCTCAAGTTAACTAGTAAAAGAATCATGATTGGAGTGTAACATTCTATTCAGACTCCGTTCAGGAGCTCCACTTGACTGTTTTATTATTAAAGAATTTCATTAATCTCACTAGCATGTACCCATATAAAATATATTTTGAGCTTTCTGTATCTATGGAATCTATGGCTTCCAGCACGCTAACTCATATCGAGGGCTTAGGACCAGAAGGGCGTAGCCCACCAAAAACGGAGTATACTGCCATAAGGGCGTATCCCCAACTTTAACACGGGAGTTCCATTAGGGAGAAATTAGGCAGACTACTGCCAGAAGGGCGTAAGCCCACTACCATACTGCCAGAAGGGCGCAACCCGAAAAAAGTGGGTTACGCCCTTCTGGCAGATCACTGGTCATTTTTTCCCCGATTTGAATCGCCTTTTTACTGCCAGAAGGGCGTAACCCACTTCTTTTTTTTTTTTTTTTTTTGGCCTGCATCTCTTTTGAAGATAACAGGTCAATTTTTTCGAATTTCCCTACTGCCAGGAAGGCCCCACGGGCAAAAGAAAAAAAAAGTGGCTTACGCCCTTCTGGCAGATTAGTGACAATTTTTTCCCCGGTTCAAATCGCCTTCTTACTGCCAGAAGGGCGTAACCCTCAAAAATTGTAAACGTGATGTTCGCCTTACTAGATGTGCGTAACATCGCCGTTTTTGGAATTTGGTAACTTTGTTACAGCCGGAAGCGCACAACTAGACGTCACCGTATGAGAAAATTATACATGTAACAAAACAACGAGAAGAAATGACGAAAAAATGAGTGATTATAATGAATTGAATTAGAAATAAAAAATCTGCGATTCTTTTAAGGCAGTCATATATGACAGCCATATACATGACTGCCTTGAAAGAATCGATTTCAGATTTTCAGTTTCTAATATTTAATTTATTATAATTTTCCATTTTTTCTTCATTTCTTTTCGTTATTTTGTTACATGTATAATATTCTCATACGGTGACGTCTAGTTGTGCCCTTCCGGCTGTAACAAGGTTACCAAATTCCAAAAAGGGCGATGTGACGCACATCTAGTAAGGCGAACATCACGTTTTCAATTTTTGAGGGTTACGCCCTTCTGGCAGTAAGAAGGCGATTTGAACCGGGGAAAAAATTGTCACTAATCTGCCAGAAGGGCGTAAGCCACTTTTTTTTTCTTTTGCCCGTGGGGCCTTCCTGGCAGTAGGGAAATTCGAAAAAATTGACCTGTTATCTTCAAAAGAGATGCAGGCCACAAAAAAAAAAAAAAAGTGGGTTACGCCCTTCTGGCAGTAAAAAGGCGATTCAAATCGGGGAAAAAATGACCAGTGATCTGCCAGAAGGGCGTAACCCACTTTTTTCGGGTTGCGCCCTTCTGGCAGTATGGTAGTGGGCTTACGCCCTTCTGGCAGTAGTCTGCCTAATTTCTCCCTTATGGAACTCCCGTGTTAAAGTTGGGGATACGCCCTTATGGCAGTGAGATCATAAAAAGCCAAAAAACAGTGGGTTACGCCATTCTGGTTCTAAGCCCTCGATATGTTTCTCATGCCATACCACATTCCGGTATCAAAAAATGAATCCAATAAAGAAGAACGAACTATTCAAACCTACATTGAATGTTCACCTACCGCTTCATAATACTTCAAGTTGGGGCTCCCTAGGCTGATTGTGAGCGAAGGCTTATCGGATATTGTTGGAATCGAGTGGGAAATAACTCAAGATTTGACTGACACATTATTTTTTTAGGTGAAATAATTCGAATTATTACATTTATTCCCAAAGTTTTTTTTGTATCTCATATTATTATTTTTTATTTCAAATTTATTTTTTGGGACCTTATTTCATGGTAAATTCTCGTTGTTTCAGTTATTTCCTCGGGTGATTCCCATTATTTTCTTTATTTCTCATTATTTTAGTTATTTCCTGGGTTATTTCTAAATATTTTACGAGCTATCGACACGTTATTCCATTGAGTTATTTGCCCCTCGGTTGGAACTATATTTCCATATAATTCTTTCAATTGTTTATTTCATCAATTTAGGAACATACGACAATGCTGTCGAGAAATTGAAGATCCTCGAGGAAGAAAGGTTCGCGTTTTCTACTGACTGCGAAGAGCATGCGGCGGAAAAAGCTCAAGCAGTAAAAAAAATTTATCAATCAAAACATAACCCGAATCATGCGAAAGAAATTGCAAAACTTTCGGAAGTGCCTGAACTGTGTGAAGAGGTTGATCTTTCAGAGACCCAATCAGAACGTAAGATCGACTGACTTATTTCTTTCGCGGAACAAAATCAGTAAAATATTTATGTAGTATGAATTCAACACTCCTATGCACTAATCCACAGCTATCGGAGCAGATTCAAATGGAATTGTAAAATCTTCTAAAGCTTCTGATGCAAGTAAGCAGTCTGCAAAATGTACTAGTGAAGGAAATGTTCAAAGTGCGAGGAAGCAAGTGGCAAGACACACAAATCCGCCTGAACAAAAAAGTGAGTTACTACAGTGCTTATGGTGAAATCATCAAGTTGGCGAATGTGGTATTGAAACATTATTGGCCAATGGCCTAAAATGATTGAAAAAAAAAATTAGACCTACTTGAAATTAGTGTGGCCGATCTCAGCAGTATGATCATATTCTGCTCTACTGGGAAGCTGAATATTTGTTAGTTCATTTGGTACAAAAAGACTTGGTCTCGAAAGATATAACAAATTCACCAAGCCAGTCTAATAATAGAAGTTTTCCGTTCGTATTTTGATGGATTGTAATGCTTGTTACGTAAAAAGCTTTCTCTTGATGCGTCATTGACATAACAGTCAAAGAATCACGTTAATCCGATTTTAATTGAAAAGCATATGGGGCATTGCACATCATACCAACGGGTCATCGGCCTGACCCCCTGAGATTTTGATGTCCAATAGATTTTTCGCCTCGTTTGGGTCAAAAATGACACCTCTAATTTTTTAAAATTTTCACGTCATTTTGCAAGGTCGTGGCGACGTCAAATATCACTGACTCGAAAGTGGGCATTTTTAAAATCGCTGAATTTTTTTGGTCAAATCGGGGACTCGGAAACACATCTTTTCGTCATGATTTGAAAATGGGATGAAAATGTTGAATTTTTTTTTTCAATCTTAGATTTTCAGAAAAAAAATTTCTTTTTAATGGTGGTTATTTGTAGTCATGATTACAATAAATTCCTTTTTTTCTGAAATCAGAGAAACGGCAAGTTAAAAATAGAATGAAACGAAAGTCTGTCTTGGTAAAATTCGATTTTCTTATAATTTCAAGAGTAAAACGAAGAAAACGTTGGAGAATGTTCCAATCGAGCATCGGTTTCTTCGTTTTACTCTTAAACTTATAAGAAAATCGAATTTCACCAAGACAGAGTTTGTTTTTCTTTTACTTTTCACTACAAAAACCATAATTCAAGAGAAAATTTTTTTTTTTCAGATCGAAAATCTAAAGAACGAAAAATTTTGCATTTTCATCTCATTTCCAAATCATGACGAAAATATGTGTTTCCGAGTCCCTGATTCTACAAAAAAAGTTCAGCGATTTCAGAAATATCCATCTTCGAGTAAACGATATTTGAGGACGACTCTGCTAAATGGCGGAAAAATTTCGAAAAATTAGGCGTGTCATTTTTGACCGAAATGAACCGAAAATTCCATTAGACATCAAAATTCCAAGAGGTCAGGCCGATGACCCGTTGGTTTGACATATATCATGTATTCTTCACTTGAGCATTTATTTTTTATTATTCTACAAATAATGGTGATTTAGAAACAAACGGCTCCTATTTAATTTATCGATATAAACAAATAACTATTTCGTTTTGCAGTGACTGTTCAAAAAATGTACCATAAATATCGTTTAACACCATTGTAACGTAATATCATTCAGGCGAAGAGGAAGATCTACTGACAGCATACCGTAGTCACTCTCTTCAAATGACTAGAATTCAGACCACGTTGGACGAAATCAAACGTATGCTTCAAGATCTAGGCAAAGGCAGTAAACCAACCACTGGCCACCTGATTAGTGAGAAAACGTTTGCGGAAACACATGATATCATTCTGCCATTTCAAACCATGACTGAGTTCCAAGAATTGGAAACCAAACTCGCCGCAGACCAAAATGTTTGCACACAACTTGTAAGTGAATTATTCATAATTAGAAGCTTTTTCCAAGACCTATTCCGGAGAGTTGTGTACTTGTGTAGCCAGTACCTCATCTTATTTGATACTAGAATACACGCCTGGAAGTGTGAGCAAGATCCGTAATTTGAAATTCCCCATGATTCCTCGTAACTGTGCTTGGCATGCATTAACAATGTAGTGCTTATTTCAGAAACGTGATATGTGGTACTTGATTGAGCCGAAATCTGATTTGACCCGAAGTATCAGCAACATCATAAAAAAGTATTTGACAAGAGCTGTAGTGATTAATTTCACTGCAGTTAAGAAATGTGCAGGAAAAGAAATCTTGTCGTCGACCGTTTTCTGTAAATGCATGAAAGGTAGTATATTAGCCTATTCTTTATTTTTCAATCAAATCAAATTCTCACCTAGAGATGTCGAGATGAGTAGCACGATGAATAGTCAACCAAACCTTCATTTGATTATCCAGTAATAAGGTTACTATTTCAATCATTAATGATCGACTGCAGTACATTGAACGAATTGAATTGGATGTATCATTGAAATATGATTTAATTTCTTAATTAAAATAAGTAGCAATGCGAAGTCATAATAATCGTTAGTTAAATCAAATTAGCTATTAGTGAAATTAATTTCTTTCAAAAAATTTAGTAGACAATTGGTTGACAAATTCATTTGATGCTAAATTGACGTTGACAGTAGAATTCGATACAGTTTTTGATACACAAGGAGAGTATCAGGCCTCCGGAACTCGAATTTGGCTCAAACTTGTGCGGGCGTTTCCTTGGCCCAAAGAACAAAACCCATCATGTTGCATCACATTCCATATAGGCCCCATTTCTTTTCGCGAGCCCCAGTTGATAGTCACATCTAACGGTATGTGAATATTCGATGTGGGTGACAATACTTTGTTCTTCTTCATCGAATTGTGTCTTCCTTGTTAGAATCTAGTATGACACCACAGAAGTGTGAGTGAGATTGATGGAAAACATACAGCACAGGTACAGCGAATTCGAAATATACAACATTGGTGGGTCGACGCTGGTAAAATCAATGAAATCGTATGAGAATGCTAAGGAAGGTAATTCTGAGCGGTCCAAATGAAGCCTGGGTCGAAGATTATTATCAAATCATGATCATTATGCTAGTTTGAAGCCGTCGACCAGCTTTCAAGCTTCTGATAAGCCTGTAAATGGTTCTTCGTCGCAGTGAAATAGCCTTCGGTGCTCATGTCGTTGGCTTTCAAAGAATTCCTACCCCCAAACTCACAGTGCTTGTTCGAAATTAGGTAATAAAAATGTTCAGAAAGTGCAATTAGAAGATTTATTCTCTGATTTCTCTTTGAATATGTATACTCCTAATATTTAGAGCAAAAGGTCAAATTTAATTAAGTAACCAAAAAGAAATAAATTTCTAAAGTACAAAACCATTCTTTAAATTCCACTTCTGTATTACTTCTGACACCTGATTTCAAACAAGTTCTGTGAGTTTGAAGTTCTATGGTACCACCAGGTTATTTAATTGTGACGAAGGATCATTTACAGGCTCATCGGAAGCTTGAAAGCTGGTTCAACTACCTCAAACTGGTACAATAATCACGATTTAACAAAAATATTTGGCTCAGGCTCCATTTGGACCACACCGAACCACCTTTCCTCCCCATTCTCATACAATTTCAACAATATTACTAGCATATACCCACAAATACTGTATTTCGAGCTTGCTGTACCTGAGTTGTATGTGTTTTTCACCATGATCACTCACACTTCTGTGGTGTCATACCAGATTCTAGCGAAGAAGACTCAATTCGTGGAAGAAGAACAAAGTATTGTCACCAACTTCGAATATTCATCTACCGCTGAATGTTACTATTAAGTAGGACTCTCTATGAGGACGAGGGCCTTTGGGATAGAATGGAACTTCATGGGTTTCCTTCTTTCGGGAAAGAAGACCCAACCAAGTCACCCATCCAAGTTTGATTGTGAGCAGAATCCACGATCCGGGGGCCTGATACTCTCCTTGTCAGTATGTAGTTCTTGATTTGAATTTGAATTAGTTGGCCGAAAATTTCAGATATGCTTAAGAATTCATTATTTTAATTAATAAAGTTGAAACCGTAACGCGAATCCATGAGTTTCGATTTCTCATAATGGGTATCGAATTTGCAGTGTGCGATAGGGTTAAAACATTTGCGCTATGATAATTGGATTTATTTTTCATTCAGAATACTATTCAATTAATGTGTGGCCTGAAAAGTTCAGTATGAGTACAATTTATTAAAAATTTATTTTGTGTTTTCAATTTCAGAACTCATTGTCAATGAATATGGAAAAAATCCCAAAAATTCTCCAATCAGGGACAAAAAGTTCCATGATGCATTGGGGACTGTCCTAAATAACGCCAAAGACTGGGAGGGCCAAAGATTGTTCAGGAAGAAGAAAACGGTCGCAGAATGCTAGTCATTAGCTTTTATCATATGAGTATTAGTTTTATTACTGTAGTTTTATTACTATATCATATCGGTATTAGGCCTACCGTACTACCATAGCATTGTAAGTGCCTCAAGGGATTATATGTATAATACACCTTGAGCTGAAATTTAAGAGGCCGCGCGTAGAAAGGTTTTACATAAGAACGAATCTATGCATCGATACCAATGTGAAGTATGTTTTCATTCTATATTTTATCTATAAAATTACGCCGTAGAAAATTAGAATTTGTAACATCTTGACGTTCTTGTAATCAATTTTGGATACGTCGTTTTTACGCCTTGCCCAGGATTACAGCCGAACCAGTCATCTGAATCAAACCATGTTTTACAGGAATTTTCATGACGGATGTGTGCATGGATCCGACTAACCATTATTTTCCAGAAGTTGAAAGACAGTCTTTATACTCTTTCAGAGTGTCTTTTAGCTTCTGGAAAATAATCTTTACACTCTTTACGAGTGTCTTTTAACTTCTGGAAAATAATGGTTAGTCGGATCCATGCACACATCCGCCTTGAAAATTTCTGTAAAATGTGGTTTGTTTCAGATGACTGGTTTAGCTGTAATCCTGGGCAAGGCCTAAGAAACGACGTTTCAAAAATTGATTACAAGAACGTCAAGATGTTACAAATTCTAATTTTCTACGGCATGATTTCATAGACAAGATATAGAGTAAAAACATACTTTACATTGGTATCGATGCATAGATTCGTTTTCTTGTAAAACCTTCCTACGCGCGGCCTCCGAAATTTCAGCTCAAGGTGTATATAAGCCCTTAAGGGAATACCCCACTGAAATTGTGGTAAAAAGCAGTTTATCATTTCCAAAATGGCCAGCCAAAATCTGATTAGAAAACTGTCACATACTATTTCAGATTAGAGTAGGATACGTTTTGAAAATAAGTTTCAATTTTCTGTGATAAAAATTCCTGCGCCAGGAACCTTTCGCAGCCTCGCGAAGGAGAGATTCTGCGGAAGGGTTCCTGTGCAGGAACCTCCATTGCAGACAATTCAAACTTTTTTCCAAAAAATATCTCACCATAATCTGGAATAGTATATGACAGTTTTTAATCAGATTTTTGTTGGCCATTTTAAAAATGAGAAACTGCTTTTTACCAAATTTCAGTAGAGTCCTCTCTTAAACTGCTTTTCGGAGACTTCTTTCTAGAGTGCTTTCTTGAAATACTCCTGTTCCAAGTTCTCTTTATGAGATACTTCTTTCAAAACTGCTTCTATGAGATACTTTCTTTCAGAGAGGACAAGATGACGGGAGTATGAAAGAACGTGCTATCTCAAGTTGTGTTAGAGGAATGTGCACTCACCTCTGGCACAATTTGAAATTGACGTTCTTTCATACTGCTGTCGCAGTCAACATGTATTGTTAATTAATGCTCTATCCATTTCAATTTTGATAAACCAATACCAATTTCAATTTTTGGTAAACTCAAACTAGGGCTACACATGATATTCATGCAGGTCTCAAGCATTAATATGGTACCTTTAATACATAGTAATAATGTTTCACGTATTATGAAGCTGAAGCTAGCAGCCAAAAGTGCTGAACTTTTTTTAAATTTGAATGATGCAGGACAGATTTACGTCTATAATTCAACAGAAGTTTGGTTTTTATTGAAAACTGAACAAAATTTGAATCCTTGTCGTCCATAGACTCATTTTTATCTAATGCATTTTATTTGGCTGCTAATTTTGGCTGCTAGCTTCAGCTTCATTCACGTATTCCATATTTAACATATGGATTTTAAGAAGTCTGAAAAAATATCATATAATATTCATCATCTATTTTTAAGTGATACGCACTATTGCAACCCCGTAGACGAAAACTATACTACACTACATTAACTTCAAGAAACCTGTGATCTCACTTTTAAAAATTCGTCAAGAAGATTAATTAGTTGCGATAATTATTCCATATTAATAATTGATAAGTTCCTTGTTATCGCGGAATACAGGGTGGTCCATTTCAATCGCCCCAGGCAAATATCTCGGAAACTATGAAAGATACAAAAAAAAGTTGAATACAAAACTTGAAGGGTTTCGAGGGGGAAAGATGATGACGATATGTGTTGACTTGTTGATTTTCCTACTTCCGAGATTTCGCTAGTGACTTCAGATTCCAGATAGGGAACACGTATTTTCGATATGAGCAGTTAGTGGCGAGAACAAAGACCAATTCAAATACGGAAAGCAAAAAAATTTTGATTTTTTTTCAAATTAAGAAGAAAATTTTTTTTTACGATTTTACTTTATTTTATTTTTTCCTCCAATTCAAATTTGTCATTTTCTGTCAATCAAGCCGATAGCGGACCTGGAGACGAATTTCAAAACGTGAGAACAACAATATCATTTCATGGATCGCAAGTCATTTAGCGCAATCCAGATATTCTTCTATGGTTATTGTTGAAACGTCCCAATACACTTCGACACGAAAGTTACACCCCACACTCTCTGGAGAATTTCCTTGCAGTCGAAACGGTGAATCCCTTACAGACCCGAGATTGAAAAAAGGATTGGGTGGGTTGACGAAATAAAAAAAAAAAGCATTAGTCAGACCAACATAACCTTGACAAGAAATTTAACTTTATATCGGGCTCAAGCTTCGACACTAACGTCAAGGTTGCGGTAACGTAGAAGTTTTTATTTTTTCAGTTCTCAATTATTTTCAATTTTTTTATTTTTTGCCAGTTGCGTCACTATTTTTTCGTTTTTCATTAATGCATTGTAATATTAAAACAGTTTTTGTTTTTATTTTTTACAGTATCTTAAAAATAATTTTTCAACAAACTATCTCCAGAGAGTGTGAGGTGTAACTTTCGTGTCGAAGTGTATTGGGACGTTTCAACAATAACCATAGAAGAATATCTGGATTGCGCTAAATAACTTGTGATCCATGAAATGATATCGTTGTTCTCACGTTTTGAAATTTGTCTCCAGGTCCGCTATCGGCTTGATTGACAGAAAATGACAAATTTGGATTGGAAGAAAAAAAAATGAAGTATAATTAAAAAAAAAAATGAATAAAAAAAAATTGACAAAAAAATTTGCAAAAATCAAATTTTTCTTGCTTTTCGTATTTGAATTGGTCTTTGTTCTCGCCACTACCTGCTCATATCGAAAATATGTGTTCCCTATCTAAAATCCGAAGTTACTAACGAAATCTCGGGAGTAGCAGAACCCACAAGTCAACACATATCGTCATCATCTTTCCCCCTCGGAACCCTTCAAGTTTTGTATTTAACTTTTTTTTGTATCTTTTATAGTTTCCGAGATATTTGCCTGGGGCGATTAAAATGGACCACCCTGTATAATGAAAATATGTCATCATTGTTACTGCTGCTCATATACAGGGTGGGCTTTTTTCAATCGCCCCAGGCGAATATCTCGAAAACTAGAAGAGATACGAGAAAAAGTTTCATACAACATTTAAGGGGTTTTGAAAGAGAAGGATAATGCCGATATGTGTAAATGTAAATTGCGCCACTTGAGATTTCCTTAGTACTTCGTGATTTTAGATAGAGAATAGGTATTTGACGATGACCAGTTTATAGCTGGTTCAAAGACGAATTCAAAAATACAAATAAAAGAAATCAATTTTTCAACATTTTTAGAATATTTTTAAAACTTGAAAAAAAATTTACAAATTTTCCGGTGAGTGAAATACTCGACTAGTTTCCGCCGAAATAGAGCATGGTTCGAAAAAGCTGCAAATCGTGAAAACAGAACGAAAAGTCAAGATCGACAGAAAATTAAAGAACAAAAAATTGACGAATAAATAAAAATCACTATGGCTAGAGGGCACACCCTACTGAAATTTTAATAACAAGCAGGTTTTACATTCTTCAAATGGCTAAGGAACCTCCAATTAGAATTCGAATATTACAAGTTTTAGATTATGGTAAAGTTTTAGATTATGGTAGGATATGTTTTGCAAAAAGGTTTCAATTTTTGGTGATGAAAGTTTATGCGCAAGGAATTCTTAGCAGCCTTGCAGAAAAGAGATTCCGTGAAAGTTCCTTGCGCATGAACTTTTATCAAAGAAAGTTGACATTTTTTTACAAAACATATCCCTTGCCGTGATCTAAAATTTGTAGTATTCGAATTCTGATTGGAGGTGCTTTGGCCACTTAGAGATTGAAAAACTACTTTTCTTCAAATTTTCGGTACGGTCTTTCCTTAAGGAAAATGCTTCAATTACATCTCGGCAACGGGATTCAGAGTTCCTACCAAACCACGCAATCGATCCGAATTATACTTTAAGAATTTTTTCAAAATTTGAGAATTTCAAATTTTTTAGATAATTTGACGAAATGAATTTTTTGTTTCTCTACATTTTTGAATACGGCTTCAAACCCGCTATCAGCCGGTCGTAGTCAAAATTCGTATCCGATATCTAAAATCATGAAGTACTTGATAACTCTCAATAGTGGCAGAATTCACTAATCAACGAATATCGCGATTACTTTTCTCCCGCAAAACTCTTCGAATTTTGATTGAAACTTTTTCTCGCATCTCTTTGAGTTTGCGATATATTCGGCTGGGGTGAAAATTATTAGGATTGTTTTGTTAGTGAAATTTATACGCGCAACAACCTTACCAGCAAAATTTTTCGTACAGAATTTTCAACAGTGAAATAATACGGTTTTCAAGTAGTCTTCATTGACCAACTGGTCGATTTTATTCATGTGATTCATTCGTGTGCAATATGAGTGATAACTATTCTGTAAAGCAAGAATAACTTAATCAATATAATTAAATAATAAATATAGGTATGTTCTGCTATAGTTTGTCTACACTTTACGTTTTGTTAAAAGTGATCGTACATATGTGATTCTCAGTGCTAATAATAATATATAAAATATTGTGAATATGATGATTGTTATTTCATGAATGCTAATCCTATATTGCTATCATAAATAAATTGTAGGACAGTATGTGCAATTCGCGTCAGACAGGGCACCAGCAGAATCGTTTTAAGGCCGAGTATTATAGTCACGGAATCAAGGTAGAATATTTGAACCTATTGAGAGTTCAATCCACTTGCAGTTCGGTGCTTCGTGCAGCCTCAAAGTAACCGCACGACAGAGCTACACTAATCTGCTCTAACTATCTCTATTGTTACATACACCAATCTCTAGAAATTCATGAAGGTATTTGAAGTTTGCACGATGTGGGAATACAAAGGTGGCTATGATTAGAAACAATTCATTTCTCGACAGGCTTGTTCAGAGTAGTAATTCACACTTGACAATATTGATTCCGGATGGTACAAAGTTATGCATTCCTTCATTTGCCTTTTTGTGTAACCGAAGATATCACGGAGAAAAGAAAAAGAGAACAATAGTGTGCAACTTTATACCGGTCCCAGCGTGTAGCGCTTGACGTACTAGCCGTAACTGGGCCTGAGGTACTTGCCATTCGAGGCCTTGACTTGTTCTACCTCTCAAGGGCCTAACGTATACGCCTAATTAGGACGTAACGTGTGAAACCTTTCTTGGGCCAGACCTACAGGCCCGCGCTGGGCCGAACACGTGAAACCACATCAGGGATGGGATTCTGTAACTCTCCGCTAACTCCGCTAACTCCGCAAAGTCCGCTAACTCCGCTAACTCCGCAAAGTCCGCTAACTCCGCTAACTCAACGGAGACCGTTGGTTGGCTAAGAAGCCAACGGTCCGTCCAATCAGAGACCGCTTCGGATTTCGGTGGTGCCTATTTCTTATCGCTTATTTCTCATTACCTTTTTCCTGTAGTCCTATTTCCTGTAGCCCACAGTCCAATGTTTTGATTCATTTATTCGTTTTCTTTCCATCTTTTTATCTCCTCACTTTATTCGTGTGAAATTCATGCATATAATGTATCAAGTGACAGGAGCTCTTTCGTTTGTTTATTTGTTGCAATTAGCGGCCGGACAAAGCCCACGGCACTACCGTACAGGGTACCACCGTACACAGCGCCACCGTATAGGCACCACCGAGGCCCGAAGCGGTCTCTGATTGGGCGGTCGGTTGGCTTCTTAGCCAACCAACGGTCTCCGCTGAGTTAGCGGACTTTGCGGAGTTAGCGGAGTTAGCGGAGAGTTACAGAATCCCATCCCAGGACCTAATAGATCTGCCGGCGCGGGGCCGAATGCGTGAAACCCCTTCAGGGCCTGCCAGACTGGACCGTGCGGGGCCGAATGTGTATATCGCACTCAGGGCCTGGCCATCGCGCCCATGTGGAGCCAAATGCGAAAAACCCCTTCAGGACCTGCCAGTCACGCCTTTGCGGGGCCAAATGCGCGGAACCCCGTCAGGCCCTGACGGACTTTCCCGTGCCGGGCCGAATGTGTAGATCCCATTCAGGGCCTAGCAATCGCGCCTGTGTCGAGCCTAATGCGCGGAACCCCGTCAGGGCCTGACGGACTCTCCCGTGCCGGGCCGAATGTGTAGATTCCATTCAGGGCCTGGCAATGGCTCCCGTGTGGAGCCAAACACGTAAAGCCCCTTCCGGGCCTGCGGGATTCGCCAGTGCGGGGCCGGACATGCTGGTCCCTATCAGGGCCTGCTCGCACGTAGCGTTACATTCCTGATATGGGCCCTTGAATGTATCCTGATCAGTACCTGACGTTATATTCCGGCAGTCATTATCCGCGCCGGATCGGAGCCGGAAAAAATTTCTACTCGGGTGAGAGTAGAACTTTCCGATGGCCGGTAAGTTTTCTTCTTCGAGTTTACCCCAACTGTCTACATATTCGTACGGAAATACTCACTTTCTTGTTAGCAATTGGAATTCCTCTGGACTATTGCAAAATTCATGTGTGATCACTTTTTGCTCATCACTCAAATATGATGCTAATTTTTCAAGACTAGCTACTTGACATGAAGCAGAATGAATCAATAAACCGAAAATTTATAATACTAGCTCAAAGCGCGCGCTCCGGGCGCGTCTGCGGCTATTTTTCTGTTTCCGCACTCAAATATTTTCACTAAACCTAATCTATGTTGTCCCTTCAATCCACAATTAGCTGTACAGTTATGGAGAATTCGTGAACAATATTGTACGGGGTGAACCCTTGTCGAAATCGAAGTCGTAGTTTCCTGAGAGATACGACTTTTCATTGAAAAAAATATAAACTTACTTTCATTCCATTTTTCATTTCTCAGTAATTTTCGAAAATTTTTTGAATTATGAGAATCAGGAACGAGATTCCCTGGTCGAGTTTTGTGCAAATTTTAAGAGAAACATTTCTCAAAAAAACTGTAGCTCAGATATTTTTGCAATTGAAGGGATGGGCCGAAAACGGTACGTATGAAACTCGAGGTTGTTAACCATTATTGCAGAAATTCAATCGAATCGTTCCAACACAAAAATTTGAATCACCTTCATTAGGGGAGAGTAGCCTAAAGCGGGTAGGCCGCCTGAAGCGGGTAGGCGCTCGTTATTGCACTGCCAAACTTGGTTATTCGACTGGCATCTTTACGCTTCGCATAAGCGCACACACGGTTACAGTCTCGAAGATCTATGCATTTTTATGCGCTAGGAGCATATAGTTCGAATTTTCAAACACCCCACCAGATCACGGATAAAATGCTGACAGAATTTTGACTCCTTCTGTTTGATCACGATTACCATCTTCAATTCATCTAAAACTTTCCCCAAGCGGCAAACCGTCACAAAACTTCACCGCACTAACATAAATGAAGAGAATAGTTCGTCGATAATTATCTTCCGCTAGTCTATGAATTTATTCACATCATTATTCATTTCAACCACGTTTGTACAATAGTACATAAAATTTCGTACGTGGCTTTGGATTCGGTTCGCAAATTGGACTTTCGGATTTTTGAGCTGTCTGCATTTCAAAAAGTACCTGTATTCAATTGACCTCCAATATTTCACATTAGTTCCAAATAACTGTACCAAGTTTTCCCACGTCTCTGCGTTGAATTTGGGTGTTCAACAACAGCTCAGACCCGAATGAATGCATCACTTTTTGGTCAGGAGCTTCTCTTCGAAAATACGAAGTATTACTTTATTGGTGTGAATAAACATCTACATCGTCATCACACCAATAAACTAATACTTCGTATTATCAAAGAACGGCTTTGATCGTTATCCGAAGAAGTAAAAATATGAAAAGATTTTAATTCAAATAATCAATCACGAATTTCACGGAAATAATTAAGGCTGACGAATGTAAGTGTATATCATGTACTTGATAGAGTAAATTTCCGATGAGACCTGTCGGCCCAAGATCGCACCTGAAAAATAAGGATTACCTACATCAAATGAGGCTTCATTTCCAACAGATTTAAGGGGGAAACACATAGAAACGGTCAAAAGTGACGAGAAATTTCGGGATTTTTTTCTGAAGTCAGTACTACACCAATCGTTTTCAACTTTGAAGGCTATTTTATTTGATATTCGAAGACTTGAAAAACATTTTTTTCAATGAAAAATGATTATTCATCAGCTGACTGCAACAAATTGTTGTTAAACGAATTTTCCCCCGCGACGTCAAATTGCGGCAGCTGTAGTTTTTTTATTTTTCATCCGAAACAAAAATTTCAAAAACCATTAAATTCTGTATGAAAGCACGCTGTCGATAAACCTAAAAAAAGTTGAAAATGTTGAATATCGTAAAAGGTTTATCGACGAGGGTTTGCGATGACGTGTCTACAAAAATTTGGTTGAACTGAATCGGATGAATAGTTTTTTTTTATCGCTGCCGCAAATTGCGAAAATGTAGTTTCGAGTAAATCGCGTTTAAAGTTTCGGGCAAAGAAAAATCAAAGTCTGGTACCTTATCGCTGTTTCAAGCTATTCCACTATTCCGGGACCATAAAGCAGATCAAGCATCAGAATACACACATACCCACAGAAAATTGTATACTCGAGGAGAGATCTGCTTCTAGTCAAACAAAGGACGAATGGGTCTCCCGGCGAGCGGCGTCATACCTGCTCTGCGCGCGGTCGCTCAGTTCTCCGGCTATAACATCGAAAGTATTCATGATATTACAACGAAATTTGCAGAGAATATTCTTAAGATGTTGAACTATCGATTCGTAAAATTAAAAAAAAAAATTTTGTTGAAAAAATTTATATGTGTTTCCCCCCTTAAGGGTTAGGCATCTAAAGATCGAATATGTAGGAAGATAACTGAATGTAGGTATATTATATGACTGCACACTTGGAGGGAATTATATTCAGAATAAATACACTTACCAAGAACGAATCACGTATACAATAAATGTACTGGTATGTGCACAGAATACTGCCTAGATTCGCTTGACAGGAGGATTATATCATACGAAACAATAAATCGCGACCAGCACGTCATACGAAACAGTGTCGCATAGGCACTTCCGTCGCGCTGTGAAAGTGGCGTTCACGAGGCAGCCAATAAGCGCCGCGGAAAAGCGGCGACAACATCCGTGACAATGACTTTTTTAAGAAGGGTCTAGAGAAGCCCTCATCTTTCCTCAGAATAACCAGAGAACGACATACTTGGAGATGCGCATGATCCACATTTTTTCAATTTCCTCCTCGATTTCCGCAGATTCGAGACTGAACTGGATAACAGTTACGTTGAACCATTGTGATCTTCGCTATCAAATAATGATAGCATTTTCACTAAAAAACAAATTGAGAATCGAATTTGTTGTATGTCGTCGATGATTGCTGTGGTTCTCAACTTTTAAGCCGGTATCCATATTGCATCCGCGGCAAACCGCGCGTGGCAGCTGTTTCGTCAGTGGCAATGAGCCTTCATCTTTTCAAATCTAACCCTTTCTAACTAAATCTAACTTATTCCGGCATGTATTAGCTGCTGTAGTGCATCGACCCTCGACTCTAAAAATAATACTTGACAGCTGCCTTTGCGATAAATTCGACTGTAAAAAATCATTGCCTACATCATGTATTTGTCTTTATTGAACTTTTTTGAATAATTAACTTCCACGAAAATCGGAGAATTCTCCGCACTTTTGAAACATACGATGTACTAACCTTGGGTCACTTTTTTGAATAATTTCGCCGCTCTCGACGCAGATGGCTCTTCGATTTTTTATTGCTGTGAATGAGTCTTTTCAACGAACGACGAATACCGCACGAAAGGGACAGCTCGTGCTCTCTCTGCAGACGGCACTTTATCAGCAACGGCTTTTCGCACGATTTTTTTTCAATCTTTTTTTGTATCGCACGAATACCACACGGAAGACACAGCTTTTGACGGTTTGACAGTTGCTACCGCACACAACCGAGCAGCTTGTCAACCGAGCATCGGGTCGGGTCGCGAGAGCCAATCGGCAAGTCGGAAAAGCGCTTACGTCCGAAGTCGGCAAACCATTTCGGACTTCGATAAAACGATTCCTTCGATAAAACGATTCGATCCTCACACGCGCTTTCTAATATTTTGATTGACTTGTTTCGACAAATTTTGTAAAGGATATGTATTTCGCTTTGTTCACGGGTGAGAGAGTAATTTGTCCTCTGAATGACGAAGCCAGTTTTTTTATTTAAAAATGTGAATCATAACCTGATAAGTTATGAAAAATCACCGGTATGGCGTGAGAGTATTTATAACTCAGGTTGCAGCCTTGATGTGCAGCACCGCGGTACTTGCCAAAAAAATGGCAATGATCGCGATGTTTTACGTCCTGAGATGTGAATGGTTTTTCACAGATGTGACAAGTCCCAGTGGAACGAAATTCATCTAATTGGTCGGCACTTAAGTGTTCCATTGGTTTAATATTCCCAAAATACACTTCTAACGATTGAGCTAACTCTTTCAACTCCATCGCAAACCATTCCATGCAATTAGCCCCGCGATTAATCCCCAACTTCGAAATCGAATGATCAAATGTACAGTGCAAGTACTATGCGATACTGTTTTTGATACACGGTCGTACTCGTTGACACGTCAACGATCGGTTGCAATAAACATTCGAGATCTGCGTAAATAGGAAAAGGTCCATCATCTTTATGCTTGAAATTTTTTAATCTCACAATCTTATCTCCTTCTTCCGGCAGGATAACTCTACTCTCATTTAAATTAACAAAGTCAAGTCTGTGTTTAGTTAGACTTTTTTCAGAATCAAAGTGACTTAAACATCGGTCATATTATCAAGTACGGTGACAATGTTTTGAAATTTGTGCACTTAATAATTGTTTGCTCTTCACAAATTCAAATTTGAAAAGCCCCCAAAATATAACATGGCACTAGGTAAGGAGACTACGTACATCGTTATCCGGTGTGACCGTCGTGACCGGCACTCGGGTCTATGAGTTCGAATAAGCCAGACCACAAAGATGGTTGGGCATTTTACACTCAGTTTCAAGCCGCGAATGGTGTATGTGTGTTACGCGTCTTATTTCGTGTGCGCACCAATTTCACCCTCTCCTGTGTCGTTTACATCGGGATAAAAGATATTTTCCAACAAACAAAACCTACCAAATCGACGATAAACGAAACTGGCCCACAAAGGAGTTAGGAGTGAGTAGTATATTATACACCTACGTGCCATGTCTCGCGATTTCTCCCATTTCAGTTTAGCTTGAACATTCACAATAATCGAGATAAGTTTTTTATCCAAGCAAAGTGAAACACTCTGTTACTTAACATATAATCATCTTTATCCGAATTAATTTGAGTCTCTAATACAAGAAGATGGATCACTGGCTTGTCTGATTTGTGGTAGCTCAAATAAACTGGCACTATCACACCTTTCTGCTTTCCCGCAACTTGATCCATACAATAAACGTTAATGAAAAGTTTGTTCACTTTTTCAAATTTTCGAATGCTATCCAGGGGCATCGGGAAGTTCAAACCATCATACCTTAGCACTGAACTAAAATGTGGATACGAGCTTAGTTTGTTAGAGTTATTGTTCGCTGGGAAAAGAAGGTGATTGACCACAGAAAACAGTAGGAGTCGTTACTTTCAATATTCACAACTGCCTTCTTATCTCTGATGTACTTCGATAGCTCCGTGTAAGTGAACAGACCGCCTCACAGTGGTACGTATCCGTTTATGTTCACAGACAGATTTGTAATGTTACCCAATGACCAGCCGGAACCCTTCTCCTGGAAGTCTTCAACCTTCGTCAGCAATTTTTACATCACCTTTTCGTCAAACCACTCATTGATATCCGACGATTTAAGAATGATTTTATTTTTGGTGTTGAAGAATTTCATTTCTTCAATAACGTCACCTTCTTCCAGGGTGCTGAATTTACACGATAGAACCACATTTACTTTCAAACTTCCTTCTTTTTCCACAGTGTTCTTTAGTCTCACACCAACCAGGTTTCTCGAGTCTTCCAAAAATTTTTTAAAATCTTTATGCTACAAATTCACAACAACTCCAGTTCTCCAAG
Organism: Ametastegia equiseti; assembly: GCA_963989295.1. Classification (NCBI taxonomy): domain Eukaryota; kingdom Metazoa; phylum Arthropoda; class Insecta; order Hymenoptera; family Tenthredinidae; genus Ametastegia; species Ametastegia equiseti. Next base: position 3,554,682 of record OZ022390.1, read on the forward strand.
TATCCAAATCTTGCCATTGTATCCGATCGCTTCTTCTGTGTGTTTGTACACCTGCACCCTTTTTTTGTACTGGTTGAAATTTTGTCGTTAAAGCTGTCAAAATACCAATCGTTGTTAGAATCCTGGTTTTTTGTCCAACAGTTGAAGCACTTGTTCTCAATATTTTGTTCAAAATCCTGATGTTTGGCGTTCCGAATTTGATCCACTTCAGAACAACAACTGGTGAAGATTCGTTTTAGAGAAGTTTATAAGCTCCTTCCATAATGTTAATAAGTTTGAGACACTTGTCAGAATCTATTTCGAAGCAATCAGTTGATGAGTGGATAGCCACGCAGTTAAATATTGAGTGATTGTTTAACACCGATGGGAACCCTTCTCATAGAGCACGCTGCAGCTACTCTCACAATTACTGTTCACCCATCATCTTCCTTTTTCCAACTGCTCTTCCTAATCTGGCCTCGGTTCCTAAAATATTCATAAACATACTCTGTCTCACTCTCGACCATACGTCTTTGGCTCTCTGTCTCATTCATGGCCTGCGTTCATTCTTTCTGTGTCGCACTGATGCACCCACGATCACCTCTCTCTCTCATACTCACTTCTTCATTCATACTTATACTCACTCAAACTTAAATCCTGCAATACTAGTAAAATATCAAACTTACATTTCTTCTGCGTGAAAACCTTGCTTTACAGAAGACTCTCGATGCAATACCTAACTCTCATGATAGCCAGTGTAATGAGAAGAGAAGTGAACGATCAAGTTTGATTTCTTCACTCTTTTCCTCTAAAGGCTGAGTTCATCCTTATACCGATATTTCAGTTGCTAAAAAAGAAAAAAATATCCTACGAATCGTTTGCGTTTGGGTATATTCTGTGAGCCGTCTCCTTGCTGATGATTCGAATATTCCTAAATAGTGAAATTGCATTGAAGTCAAATCGATGCTAAAATGCCTGATACTTCTTAGTTATAATTACATTTGATATTCGTATATCAGTGTAATATCTGAGTATTCCCACGTAGTTAAATTCAACTCGGTTGTATGGGAATGAATAACGAACACAGAGAATGTTTAATTGTTTGGTTTATTGGATACAAATATTGTGAATGAGTGGGTTTTTGATTCAATTTGTGTAATTGTTCGATTAATATAAAATGGACAGTTCGCGAGTAGAATATTCACTCGTATTTGAATTCGATCTGCTTGTACGGACCATCCAAGTTGCGCATTTGCAGTCTATTCTCTTCACACGCTGCTACCATCTTCTGGAAGAGTTCACCATGATCGTTCAAGATTCTCGTCGTAAGAAAGACTGAGAACGCGCCTTTGACATCGATGGTTATCCTATCGCCGAATTTGGATTTCACTTCACGCAAGTTGGTGATTTGGAAATTCTTGAACGTTTCCAGGTCCGCCAATTTCTCCGTTGGATGAAATTCTTACAATCGTCCAATCTTGTTGATTTTTGTCAAATCCATGATGACTTATTGTGTACGCTGAAATTGCATATCCCTTCAACGTTAGAAACCCCCTGCTGCTTAAACAATAAGCTGAACATAGAGCCGAGTATTTCCGAGAAAGAAGTGCTGTGTATTCTATAATGTATGATCTATATCAGGTGTATCCCTGCAGGTTTCTACACCTCAAATCATCTAAATTTGCTCACTTTTCGGATCCCAGTGGCATGCGGCCCCCACCATGGTACAAAATTCCTAATTTAGCCCGAACGTCGCCATGAGTTTGACATGCCTGTTCTACATCCTTCATCCAGATTACCAATCCCCGCGTAAAACAAGGGCGAATCCATTCGTGTTTTCATTCCAACATCCATAACACTGGTGGCAAGCGGTGGTCCTTGTTCCTGGATAAGAGTGCGACCTTGAATGGCCAGTAACTATCAGTGAGCTTATAGTGAGTAATATTTCGATCGTGCTACAAAATCTACAAAACTCAGAGTGTAACAAACATACATAACACTGGTGGCAGCGGAAAACCTTGTTTCTGGATTATAGTGCAAAACTCAAAACCAACAAATAGGTAAACTGACTGTGCGAAACATTTTGTTCGTGAAAACTGTGTTACTAACTTACGATATCGATGAAATCTACGAAATCTACAAAATCCACGTAATCAACATACAACACTGTGATATAATATATTCATATAAAAGTTCCGAAGTCTACAAACTCTACGAAAACTACAAAATCTATATAATCAACATATAACAGTGCCACATCATATGAGAGTTACGAACGAACTTCAATTTCCTTAAAGGCATCTCGCCCAACTGAGATTCATCTGAATCCAACTATGAGCAATCTTGCTACAACGAGGTCCGTATTCCAGAGCTTCAAGCTAGACGTTACATGCCACCGACCCCGAGAACAGGACTCTTCACGATACTCGACGCAACTTTACACGACAACGAATATTTTCATCATCTTCATCGTCTGTTCGTAAGCTACTTTTAATATTATCTCAAGCGATCAACTGATATAATCCAACATACATGACCATCAAAATGCCTGACACCGAACTCGAGACTCAAACTCACAATCAGACTGGAACTCAAGCCGAGTCCCCATATTGGTACCTCAAGGGGGTCAGGTACCAAAAATTTGACCTCCAGAACCGCCAACGGTAGAGACTCGCTGATATTTGACCTGATATTATCATTTCTCATATCAAAATACCTCACATTAAAAAATAAATTTTTGATCAATTTTTTCCCTGTTTTCAAAATTATTTGTTTTGAATCCGTTGAGGTATCGAAAATCCCATCCGCTAAATTGTTCATTCTAACCCAAAGAATGTGTAACAAAATCCACGATTGCTAAAGTTCAAAATTGTAGGCGAAGGTAGGATTTGGAGTCACAAGAATCGTCCAAATGTGTGAAAAGTGTATCATATTGCCTTCTAATCTCATATTTTTGTTAGTTTTTACTTCTTTCTCGTTATGAAAAAAATTAACTAAATAAACTGATAGGTAGTATATAATAATAAAAAAATGGATTCCATGACTTGAATAAATAAATTCCTATAATATGATCGAGTAAAACTCTACCAGGACGAAATTATGCAACACTTATCATCATCATATAATACATTCATGGAACAGCTTTTTTCCCCGAAGTATAAGATTTATATTTCGTGCAAATTAATACAAAGTAGTAAACATTCGGACGATTTTTGTGACTTCAAATCCTATCTTCTCCTACAATTTTGAACTTCAAAAATCGTAGATTTTTTTACACATTCTTTGGATCAGAATGAACAATTTAGCGGATGGGATTTTCGATACCTCGACGGATTCGAAAAAAAAAAAAAAATTTGAAAACAGGGAAAAAATTGATTTTTCAATTTTTTAATAACGTGAGGTATTTTGATATGAGCAATGATATAGGGACAAAAATCAGCGAGTCTCTACCGTTGGCGGTTCTGGATTCAATAGCTATCGCAGAAGAACAAAAATTTTTAAGTTGTGACCAAGAAGGGAGTAGTCGAAAGCAACAAAATCCACCTCAAACCTTTCGGAATCGGCCGACTAATCAATCAAACCCTGTAACAATGCAAAACCGTAACCAAACGCGTGAAACTCACCAAAATTCTACAACTTGCACTTACTGCAACCGCATCGTTCATACAGAGAATAACTGCTACACTGAAAGCACGCGATACAAATAGCCAGAGCAAATATTGTACACGCTGTAATATACAAGGCCATACATTGCAGGAGTGCGCGGTGATCGATTCACTAACTTAACCAATCTCAGCCGTCCTCGCAACAATCGAACACATAAAACTCCCCGATATCTTGTAACTATTGTAAGCGTGAGGGCCATATACTTGAAAATTGGTGAAGAAGCGCCTACAATAACTCTCGTGAAAGCCAAATGCAGGCTCCTTCAAACTCGAACGCCGTTCGTCGGGAGAGCGCGGCGGCAAACGAAGCATAATCATAACGTCAGCACCAAATCGCGCCCCTATCGAAGAATCGAAATCAGTAATTAGACTATTACCCGTTATCGAACTGAATATACCAAAAATTCAAGTAAAATCACAGCCTAGATAGCACATCTAGGTCCGCATGTCCGCAAGACGTTCTCGAGACGACGTTTCGAAGACGTCTTGATAAAGACGATTGTAAAGCCGTCATTTTAAAGACGTCTTAATGAAGACGGTAGTAAAACCGTCTTAGAGATTTTCTCTCTTGAGCGTCGGAAATACGTCTTTCTGATAAACGCTATTGTGCGCAAGAGATGGCAGTACAGTCGCACAATTCGAAGCCTGCGCCATTAGTGCTCGCGTTTGACACCTTGGACCGTTCCCGCGCAAACAGGAAACCGTGGTAAGTGCTAGTGGGATCAACTCAGTGTGAAAACAATAAATGAGTGTAGTACAAAGCTGGTGTCAAACGTAAGTATTACACACATCATTTTCGGTCAGAAATCAACATCATTTGCGGTTGAAAAACAATAAAATTTGGAATTATATGGTCAGTTACTACAACTGTGTACCGCCAGATTGAGGTGAGATTCGTCGACCACGTCCTCACGTGTCCGCTGTACTCTTTGTTTTTGTACCGCAAGGATAATAGAGTCGGTGAATCTTGTTCTTGAATGGACAGTTGATTCTCTCGTTGAATTTGGTTGGGAAACTTCAAATACAAATATTTGTTAACCGTTTATTAATTGTACCGAAGTTGTTACGAAAAACTCCACACGAAAAATACGTAAGAAATTTTTTTTTCTAATTCTAACCTCAAAATCGCAACTTCGTCGCGATTTTGCGGCTCTCATGATGAAAAATAATGTCCGTCACTTGTACGTAAGGGCTTTTTGACGAACCTCGTTACAGCCCTCGCCTTCGGCTCGGGCCGTAAACCTCTCGTCTCGCCAAAAAAGCCCTTCCGTAGTCGTAACGAAATGTACTATTTTGTAACACATGCACGATTTTCGCGTTTTTTTACCTTAAAACCGGGCCTGAAGTAGCCGTTTCCCGACCAGTGGGCGACAAACCCCGGCAGCGGGCGTAAAGAGTTTTTAGCGGGCGTAAAGTGTTTCCTACCAGGCGTAAAGGATTTTTAGCGGGCGTAAAGTGTTTCTAGCGGGCGTAAAGTGTTTTCTAGCAGGCGTAAAGGGTTTTTAGCGGGCGTAAAGTGTTTTTAGCGGGCGTGAAGAGTTTTATTCCCGACTCAACCGTAAAGACCACTTTTTTTTACCTAAAAAGCGGGACAAACGTGGGACTTGATTCCCTGCTTTACTTTTTGTCCCGCAAATTCACTTTTTTCCCGCATTTAGGGGAGAAAAATGAATTTGCGGGATGTAAAGTAGATTTGCGGGACATAAAGTAAATTTGCGGGACATAAAGTAGATTTGCGGGACGTAAAGTAAGATTTGCGGGACATAAAGTAGATTTGCGGGACATAAAGTAGATTTTGCGGGACATAAAGTAGATTTGCGGGATGTAAAGTAGATTTGCGGGACATAAAGTACTTTATGTCCCGCAAATTTATGATTTCTCAAAATTATTTTTAAAAATTTTTCTTTCTTAATTTATAAATTTTTTTTTTTTTAATCTGTTTTATCTTCGGTCTTGACTATTTCCTTTCCATATTATCATAAATTTCCGATGAGTTCCAGTCTCCAGACTTATGCGCCGCCAAAAATCTGGAACACTTCGCTTTTTTGCATGGGTCCCACTCTTTAGGTCAAAAAAGTGGCCACGGTTGAGTCGGAAATAAAGTCCTATATGCAACACGGGAATAAAGCAGATCATTCCCTCAGGCTTACTGCCCTCGTGGGAATTCCGTTCGGGCAGTAAACTTACCTTCGGGAATAATCTTCCGCTTTATTCCCATGTTGCATAATGTACTATTTAGTGGGCGTAAAGAATTTTTTCTTGCGGTAACCTCTTTTGATTTCAGTGACGTGATACCTATTTCCCTTCTGTAAATATGTATATACCATATATATTATTTTTAATCGGTTCAACATTACTGAAGGCGCAAGACCAAGAAAAAACGCGAAAACCTCACATGTGTTACAAAATAGTACATTACAGTACGACTACGGAAAGGCTTTTCTGGCGAGACGAGAGGCTTACGGCACGAGCCGAAGGCGAGTGCTGTAACGAGGTTCGCCAAAAAGCCTTTACGTATGAGTAACGATTAATATTTTTCATCACGGAAGCCGAGAAATCGCGACGAAGTTGCGATTTTGAGGTTAGAGTGAGGAAAAATATGGTGTGCACCTAGGACGAGGGCTTTCTGCTCTCGTGTGTTCGCAGCACTCGGGCGAGAAAGACCCCTTTCGTGCCCTAGGTGCACAATATACTATTTTGGCCGCACTTTTATTCACTTTACACATCCACAAAATTACCGGAAAAATGATAAAGTATGATCAGAATTGGTTTTCGGGTACTAGCGAGCTGGAAATGTTATAATCCGTACAAATTAGTAAGTCATCTTTCAATCTGACAAGGAGTCGACCAGACCTGTGGACGACAGCTCTGGCGCAAACTTTGAGGAATGTTTTCTTGTACCTAGATATGAAGCATGTATGTAACATATAACTCTTCAGAATGGGCCTTTGTTCTCTTGGCGAGCCCCGCTTGATGGTAATATCCAGCGGCAGATGAATATTTGATGCAGGTAATAATACTTTGTTCTTTTTCAACGACTTGAGTCTTCCTAGGCTAGAATCTGGTCATTATTCTCAAATCATGATCATTATACTAGTTTGAGGCAGTTCAACCAGCTTTTGAGCTTCCGACGAGCCTGTTAATGGTCCTCCGCCGCAATGAAATAGCCTTCAGAGCTCACGTCATTGGCTTTCAAAGAATCCCTACACGGACCAGAGCCCTTCAAACTCACAAAACTTGTTTGAAATTAGGTGACAAAAGTAACGAAAGAGTGAAAATAGACGACTGGCTTTTAAGGTGGCTCTAACGCGAACGGATCATGGACAGAAAAAAATAATTTTTTAGTATAATAAAGGTAAAGTACTCATTTTCACGTATGCGAAATTTCAGACCAGGTCAACAATTGAATAAGAGAGAAAAAAATAGTTCAAAATGGGATTTTTAACACAGGGCTTATGGGAGAATCACCCCTGCGAGACGTAGGCCGAGTAATATCTCTGTATTTACCGAACAGATGTCGACGAAAAACGAGAGTAATGGTAATTGGATCACGAGGATTGCAAATACAACAATAAAGTGTAGGGTCAACGACTTTAATCAAAAGATATTGGTTGTTGAAATGTCGAAAAATTGGTAGTTGAGAAAAGTTTAGTAACTGCCTCGAGAATCGGCAGCGTCGCAGATATCACGTGGTATTTGTATGACGCCAGAGCGCATGCGTAAGAATTAAATTCCCGCGCCCGCGTTCAGCTAACCTATCTTTTTAAACCTGTCAGTGACTGACAGCTAGGCAGGATATGTTTATCCGTCGCAAGAATAAAATAACAAATTGGAAGTGATTAATGCAAAAATAATTTAATAATCCCAATAAGCATAATAAAATATTTGTTTTACACGGCAAACACAAATCGTGTGGCAGTAAAAGTTTGAGTAAATTGATGACAAGAGCAGATAACAATTATTTATTCTTCAGCTGCTCAACTATTTGATTATTTATTTTTTTGCTCTTCGTCACTCTCGGTTTACCTCCAATGTCTTCGGCTAACAATATAAAGACCCCCTCATCTCCACCAGTTTCAAAAGCTGTTTTCAGTATTGCTTCGTCAATGCCTACTTTAGATATCTTAGTTTTCATGTGGTCTGAGATTTCGGTCTCCAAAGTTGCCTTATTGCATGCGTTCTTTTTTGCTGTTTCGTCAGATTTTAGAACGCATAAAACGCTTTTGGTGTGCTTTATCAAAAGCGATTTATCGACGCCCACAGCTTGCAATATTTTCAGCAACACCTGGACATCATTAATTGCATTGTGAGCGTCTTGCGCGTCGCTAGAGTCAATGTAATCGGCAGCAAGTGCTTCCTGAGTAAATGTTTGCTTGTTCGCCTTTCGCTCTGGAAGTTTATTTCGTAGAACATGCAGTGTGTCTACGAAACCTTTCACAACTGCCATAAATTCGTCAACCGCACCTAAATCCGCTGCCAGTTGCAGAATCCTTGGCGCATCAAATCTACCAATCAACCAATACAATCAAAGCACAAATAACAACATGTTGCGAAAATGAGTTTATCATACTCGTATCTCCCGCGCCTGCGTGCGCAGCTGTGTGGGGAGAGACAGTTTCGTGTGGTCGACGCAAGGAGCGCTTGTGTGGACGGATGTTGTTGAGTTTTTGTCTGGCTTCCTGTAAGGAGCAACACGAATGTCGCGTCGTTGCCTTTTGTCTAAAAATGAAATTCTTTTCTTTGTCGAGTTATATCAACTACCCAGTGTGTCAATCTTTGATTTAAAACCTTTCCTGCTCATCCTGAATAACCCAATACAACAATTTTATGATTACACTGCAGAAATCATCACCTCAAGCCGTTGTGTGCTACAAGGATAACTGATTGGCCTTGAGATTTGAGGAAGGTTAAAAAATCGGTGAAAGCAGCTCTTGCTGGCACTGTATCCAGTCTTACATCCCTCAAATACATTTCTCCATGTGCAACTCTTAACCTGGTGACCTGAGCTGCTCCCGGTGTCATACATTTTGATGGTATTACATAGGAATTGAACACGCCGTTCTCGGTACAGGCAGCAATCTATAGGTAAATCTATGGAGTTATCATTTTCATGACAATAATTGTACTATCAAACATGCATATACATCATAACATTATTTTTACCTGACAAATTTCTGACGCTCTGCTTAGCCCAGTAGTTTCAATATCGAAAATTACAGTGCAGCAACTATCAAAGTCAACGTGTTCTGGACAAAGAAAAACTTATTCTCAAACATCTGATATCGTCATTATTGCAGTTACAAATGATTAACGATTAGCGTACCAATAGTAGATGGATTTTGTAATAAATCTGAAACGTTACTCAAACCACTTTCGGTTTGGTATGAAACGCCTTCCTTTCTTGTTACTGCAGCAGCCTTCGTTGATCTTTCCTTCTTCGAAAACAGCCTCCTTCTCTTATATTCTATAGATCTTCTAAAACTTGCCTGTGCTACTCTTTTCTTGTCTTTACGATCTCTATATTTTTTTGTTTCAATCCCAGGGGATAGACTTGCCACCTTGTTGACGTTAAGGACATATTTAGTCCCAATGTTCTTTTGGCCTACTGCAGCTGCGACTATGGTATCGAAGGATTCTGTTCCTGCATAAAATCGGGATTTTGGATGTTTTGTAGCCACAATACTATTAAAACTTTCATTTGCCTGACTCGATGCGCAGAGTGCTAGTTTACTGTCATTGGCAGCAAAACGCGTGAATAATTTTGTCATAGACTCTCTGAGGCCTGGGTTGGAGAGAGGTTTTCCATTTGGGAGATTTGAGTGTACAAAATCATCGCCCAGAAACTCATAGTCGCACCATTGGACACAATTGGTGTGGTCACCGAATGCGTGCGGTACTATATTTTTTAGCGAAGCCTCGACATCTTTAGGATTTCCCTTATTTTGCTTCACTGCGCATGAAAAGCAATTCGAGAAATACGTGATCAATTTTGGCTGCAACTTCATTGTGTAAAAAGCATTTTTCAATGCCTTGTGTGCGTGGTTGAAGTCTGACCACTTCTCTATATGCTCTCCGGCCTCTCTACGCACTGCTGCAATAGTGCACGAATCATCGTCGCCGATGAGTACAGAGATCTTTGCATTTTCATCTTTTAAGAGGTCATTCCGGTTTACCAATTCCACAGCCATATCGGGTTCCATGGCCTTTGCAGATCCTGAAAAGTTGCGCCTGCATTGATGCTCCTTCTGATGTCCTGAGTCACACTGCTTACACTTCTTGCTCCGCGTACAATAGGACAAGATCTTACCGGAATGATAGCCAATGAGCGAACTATGACCTGTACGATACATTACTTATATTATAAGCGAAATCTTTGTGCTATGCATGTCACTTCCAAAAGGTAGATGTAAATGGAAAAGTATAATGACCCGACAAACTGTTGTAGGCATGACCTGTGCCTCGCTTTTGCCATCCGGCATCAAACGAAGCAATAAGCTTACTTTGTGGGTCAGGTGTAGATAGAATGTTCCCGTTGATATCAGAGCTCGAAACGGTACAAGGATGTTCTCTTGATTGTGAATCATTTCTGCAATTGCTGGGGATGAAAACCAGCACGTCATTCCAACAAACCCTCATTGTCAGTATATGCGGTGGGATAGCGGTATAGTGGGAGGTGTAATTCGTTTTATATAAGTCATATGTATTGAACGAATAATACATTATTACTGAGCAATATAAATATTTATTATTGTATACAAATCATTGTACAACATACCTAAATATTTTGTTCGAGGTTGTATGATTATAATATTTAGATGACAAGTTGATTGACAATACCTGAGTGCACTTAGATCGGCAAAATTTTATTGAATTCGATCTATACAATACCGATGCCAATGATTCTTTCACTCAAAGATTATATCAAATAAATGATGCAGAATAAATTGCCACATGTGTCTGAATACATCAGGGGGGCGATTCTGTAACTCTGTCCATAACTTATGGACGTCTATAAGTTTTTTTCCCGAGGCTACGCCAGTGCATTGCCCCGCTAGCACCCGCCCACCTCCGCAGCAGCCTATGCGCTTTGTTTACGGGTAGCAACCGTCGGAGCTAGCCAATCAATTTACGGACAAGGAACAATTGAATCCAAGGAAAGTCCGGCTCCGTGATAGCGCTAACTTGAATTCGCGCGTTACCGAATCGAGTTTCTAGCGCCTGCCGGATCGAAACTTATAGACGTCCATAACTACAACGAACGGTATCGAGACCTATAGATATCCATAACTGCTTGACTTTTTGGACGTGTATCTCACGCGAAAAAAGTTGCAGCTGCTGAAAAATACGGAGTAAAAATACCTAAATCCGGCCGATTCGACGTTAAATTTCTCATATGTCATACATGTATATTTTAAATGGCATTATCGAGTGAAAAAACGGAATATGTTCGTTATAGACTGTCATTACGGCGGGCGCTTTCGTATCGGTAGCGCTAGCGAGCGATCGCTGCAGTTATGGATGTCTATAAGTTATGGACATCTATAAGTTTCGACCGGGCAGGCGCTAGAAACTCGATTCGGTAACGCGCGAATTCAAGTTAGCGCTATCACGGAGCCGGACTTTCCTTGGGTTCAATTGTTCCTTGTCCATAAATTGATTGGCTGGCTCCGATGGTTGCTACCCGTAAACAAAGCGCATAGGCTGCTGCGGAGGTGGGCGGGTGCTAGCAGGGCAATGCACTGGCGTAGCCTCGGGGAAAAAACTTATAGACGTCCATAAGTTATGGACAGAGTTACAGAATCGCCCCCCAGCAAAGTGTTGCTGAAGGTCATATGTGGGTGTATACCACTGATCTCTATTATACACTGGATAGGGTATTGTAATGGGCAAAGTTGTGCCGATTTGAACGCCATGTTGCTTGTAGTACATTTGTCAATTTCAATATGGCAGCACCCATATCGACGCGGTCGCCCGTGATTGTTAGGGTTATGTTATAGTCGAGATGGACTAAGAAATATCGTGCCAGTGGTGGTATTAACAAATATTAAAGTGAGAAACCGGAGGCATCATGCTGGTCTGAAAATATTGCGGCAAATAAGGTGGGGTGGAGGCAGAAGATTGCACAAATGAGTATCATGCATACAATCGTGAGGTTATGTTTACTTTTCCGGGGCTAATTTTGCTCTTTTTATATGATTCACTTGCATGATTCATTTATAAGTTCATAGATTTCTTCCGAAAGATCCCGAGACCCTCGAAGTGTAGTTGGAGGAGATTAATTGAGGACTCACTTTTATCCCTACAAATAATAGCAGGCTCGCTACTCGATTATTTTCAAAGCTGAATGCTTTGAGAAAAGAAAGAATTACGTTACGGCCACGAAGTATTCCTGGTAGGTGACGATGCTTATCATCATTGGACTCTGGAGATGAATTGAATTCCCACGACAAAATCATCGACAAATTTCGCTGTGACGAAAAAGTGTTTCCACGACTACATGGATTCTTCGTATTCGCAATTGTGCATACATACGTAATAGATTTATTTGAGAGAAGAGCGTGATTTGATTGCAACTGCATAATTGTATTATACCTATGTTCTATCAATTGTTTATACATCTTCGTGCATTCAAATATACAGTTTATTCTAACCTATATCCACCGTAATTCATTATTCCTAGTGACTGTAATCGGAATTGAGCTATCTCACATGATGATTGCGCTATTTCTGTATTTGTCAGAAATAATTTTGATACATAATTTGGGAAAATTTTTGTTATTTAGTGACGCTATTTTTGTTGCTTCAACGAATTCTTGATATAAATAATTTTTTCCCCCAAATTCCTAGTATCTAGTTTCTGTATTTTATGTATTCTCAATAGATCGTCGATAAAAATATCATTCTACTTCCGTTTCAATCTCAAACTGAAAATTTTTCTATAATAATATCTGATTTTCAAATAACTTGCACCGTTTTCTGCATATCTGTTAGTAGTATGATTTGAATTTCCCGCTGAATTTGACAAATGTACTACAAGCAACATGGCCGCCTCACCGCTTCAATTCGGCACGAAAGTTTTACACGGGATACCCTATCCAGTGTACTATAGAGATCAGTGGTGTATACTATCATTTCCAATTGAAAAATTCATTATGTTGTGTATAACGATCATTTTTGTCATGATATAAAATTAGTAAGCATTCGTATATCAGGTATGCGGAGAAAACTCTCACGAATAATAAATAAATAGACTTGTCCATTCTGTACATGCGTAAATTGAGTGTGTAGTACAAATTGATTTTCAAAAGTGAAAAATTACTCCAATTCTCATATTTAGAAACATAAACATAGTAAGCCCAGTCAAAAAACAGATAAATAAATAAATAAATATAGTTTTGTATAATATATAACAGTATAATTTATAAAAAGTGTATAATTTGATTTCGGAAAGCATCTGAGACAGATGACTCATGATTTCTTGGACTGCACACGCTACGTAGAACATTACTGCTACTAGTTACTCTATATTCCGAATCATTTACAATAATGTTTGAGTCAGAGAATCAAAGGATGAAATATTTGTAGTATTGCAAGTCCTACTACCTTCTTAGATTCCTTTGAGTGTAGCCCATAACCTGCAATAACGAGAAATATCTGTACGAAGCTGAAGCTAGCAGCCAGAATGACTTGCCCAACGATTTTGATTTCATGAAAATAAGGCTGCACGATTTGAAAAATCTAAATTTCACCATGATTCATAAGAAGTGAATGAATTCGACCGGAGAAGCCATAAATATGTACTATATCGTCTTATTTGGAAGACGATTAGCTCGTTTGGCTGCTAACTCTGGCTGCTCGTTTCGGCTTCATAATATCTGTTCGTCAACTTACTTTTCATCGCTATCGCTATTCATTGTCAGTTGCTTTTCTAGCCGAATACCATCTTTGCAGCTTTCTTTGGCCACAGCTTCTATCGCAGGACCCACTACTCTCTCGTGTCGCTTGAGTAAGGGTGCCGAAACACTAGGGATATTCAGCGACGAGCAGATGGTGTTCATTTGAGTCTCGCCTATGCCGCGGCATCGATGATCGCTGTATAAACATACAGAGTTGTACAAATGTTTCAAAAGTTATTCATATCATTGTAGTCTCATTTAAGTTGAATTATGTACCAATTTATGTCAAATTTATGTCATGGCATCGCCTTTGTGCATTAAGTTTGTTCGTATGAACGGTATTCAACTTCCCACATCCTGCGCAAAGAACCTTTAGAACGCTGGCAAATCCACACCTTCTCTCACTATCGACATCCCTCAGTGATAATGTTAGGTTGCAAGTTTTGCACCACAACTGCTCTCCTAGTGTGGCAAGCTCGACAATTCTTCGCCCTGCGAGGTTATGTTCGCTTGCGGAGTTCGAATTCTGGAAGATTTCATAAGCAAAGAAATGGATTTTCAAGAAAAACACCTCATTTTCATCTACTGATTGTGAGAACATTTTTTTCCGCAATGGCATTAGTATGAAATTAATGATCATGTACTATTAACAAACCTCTCTGTCCGCATTTTGTAAGAGCCTCTCTTTGGCAGCTTCGATTGCACGTTTCACTTTGATTTTCACAAACTTTCCCTTTTTTTTTGCCAATACTGGCATGCACATTATACGGCATTTTTTAATAAACACAAAAACTCGTGTATGCAGTCACCGATGTATGTAAACAACCACCCGCACCACGAGGTTAGCTTTGTGTCATGGTTACCAATGAATGCGACGAAGAAACTGGCGGTGTGAGTGAAATAAAAATTGCACTGTTGCCATTCGTCTGTACGCAGTACCGTAACGTAAAATTATTCCTATTCTCTGATTTTGATTCACCCACATAAAACGAGTAGTTGGTACACAAAATTATCAATAAAGTGATTACGAGTTACTGTATCATGACAATCATGTATTTTACGGAAAAAATTGAGGGCCTCGCTGAAGTCCCCACGCAAATCGGCACCGAGTGTTAGAGCCACCTTAACTTCAAAAATTGGTTTCTTTTTTTTTTTGCCACATATGATTAGATCTAATCCTTCACTTCTCATTATATCGACGAATACATATTCACAGAGGAATCAGAAAATAAATCTTCTGACTGCACTTTTCGAATACTTTCGGTACTCATTTCAAACAAGTTCTGTGAGTTTGAAGGTCCCCTGGTAAAAATACCGGATGAATTAATATGGTTCTACCCTGAATCTATACGGTTTTTGTGTCCGGGCTGTATTTGGTTGTATCCGAAACTGTTTCTGGATACAGTTTTGGATACAGTTGCATATAGAACCAAATACAGCGCGGACACAAAAACCGTATAGATTCAGGGTAGAACCATATTAATTCATCCGGCATTTTAAGCAGGGTCTCCAATCCATGTTGGGATTCTTTGAAAGCCAACGACTTGAGCTCCGAACCCAACCAACACATCTGTCTATAATAGCTCTCATAAGAACTCTTGTTTAAGATTCAAAAAAGAGTCCATCGAAAGAGTTCTTTTCGAAGTCTTTCAGAAGTTGATATTCTGATATCTGTTAAGAGAGTTCTGAAAGAGGTCTAGACTGAGACTTCGAGTGAAAGAGTTCTAAACGAAGTCAGAATCTGACAGTTCATATTCCATCATATTCCTAGCCATAAGAAGTTGCAATATCGTCAGGACGTTAACTGCTGCAGTTTTGTGATGTGCTCGTGTTTGAACATTCATAGAGCAAGTATTGAATTAGCCTAATCGGTACTTTCATCTGACATAAAGGTAGATAATACCAACCTCATTTTTGAAATTGTTCGAAAACATCGTAATGATGTGAAGTTTATCGTACGTGATACAATCGATTGAACATAACCTCACTTTGACGTTACGTTATACATGTTTATTCCGGTGATAGGCACGTTCTAGATGATTTAGACGAATCATTTAACGTGGGATCAGGATCCAAATTTACTCAGCGCCTGAAGAGTCTACTGTCGGCGCAAAAAGGTTTGGCCCCTCAATTCAAGTGATCATAACTTCTAGAAAAAAAATGATTTGGCATAGAATCAAAGACTGTCGTAAAGCGCCGAGTTTTCTGCGTCTAATGATTATTCCGAAATTTCGATTGAAAAATCACGTGAGCTGCTATGATCTTCTTAGGGTTGAAAAGCGTAGTTTTCACGGAGTCTTTCAGTGTAAGTTGACTTCAACTCGTCACCGTTTGTCTGAAAAGAGCACTAAAAATTTGCAAAAATTCAGAAAGATTCCCGAACCATCGACGAACATAACTGCGCTTTTGAATTTCGAAAATGTTCAAAAACCTGGACACCAGGTGGAAAAACGTCCGATGATGTGATTGGGCGAACAGCTTGACACAGGCGAATGTGAGCTAGCTCAAAATTTTTGTTGAAGCATATACTATTTGATTCCGTAACTAGTTTCCGGCTCACAATACTAATCTTGCTGTAATCGATGTCGATAGTTTTTCTAAATAGCGAGGGGCGCCGTGTGCCTGAGTCGCGATATTCGTCGCTGTATTTCCCCTCGTCCCTCCCGCCGGCCGACGCAATTGTTGCTAGCGGTCCTTGTTTTACTATGTACGTGTGTACACGGACGGCGAAAAACAATTGCGTCTTCGGTATACTATATGTGTGTATGAGAACCGCGAGTAACAATTCTGTCGGCAGGCGGGAGGGACGAGGGGAAATACAGCGACGAATATCGCGACTCAGGCACACGGAGCCCCTCGCCATTCAGAAAAACTATCGACGCCAATTACAGCAAGATTAGTATTGTGAGCCAGAAACTAATTACGGAATCAAATAGTGTATGTTTCAACGAAAATTTTGAGCTAGCTCAGATTCGCCTGTGCCAAGCCGTTCGCCGAATCACATCATCGGACTTTTTTTCACCTGGTGTGCAGGTTTTTGAACATTTTCCAAATTCAAAAGCGCAGTTATGTTCTTCAATGGTTCGGGAATCTTTCTGAATTTTTGCAGATTTTCAATATTCTTTTCAGACAAACGGTGACGAGTTGAAGTTAACGTACACTGATAGACCCCGTGAAAACTACGTTTCCCAACCCTTCGGAGATCATAACAGCTCACGTGATTTTTCGATCGAAATTTATGAATAATCATTAGACGCAGAAAACTCGGCGCTTCACGACAGTTTTTGATTTTTTGCTATATCATTTTTTTTCTAGAAGTTATGATCACTCGAATTGAGGGGCCAAACCTTTTTGCGCCGACAGTAAGTATGAGAAATCTATGAAAACGTGGCAAGAACAGCGTATGTCATAGGGTATCAAAGGCAACACACGCCTATTTTGTCTTGGTAAGCTAAGAAAGGCTTTTTTTGTTTTTGCTCCTGAAATACAACTTCTTTCGCTCTGTTTCGTAGAACCCACGAATAATATGCATTTAGCTGGACTAAGTAAGATGACAGAATGAGAGGTTTATGAAAATCTGTCATGATTTAATCTATTGTCATTACTATTCTTCAACCCATGAAGACTAGAACCAGGAGACCGAACTCCTCGCTATTTACACTCTCAACGCGTCCCCAAAAGCGGCGCTTGGCGTTAGTTTCAATTTTTGCCACCGCTGTGCTGACGTAGTTATGTGGCCTCATAAGCTCGCATCAAATTGCAAACAGCGAAGTCAACAAGTGTCAAATCACGACGTTTGAATCATTATTCTATCATTTTAACCTAATCTTCGTGATTTTCACATAGCCAACATTTTACTTCATTCATACACGAGACTCGAAAAATATGTTCAAACATGCCGCATGAGTGTCAGTTTAGACGTCAGTAACCAAGCAATCCTCAATAAATACAAATATTCTCAATAAGTAATAAGCCGATCCTGTAAGGATTGCTGTCAGAAATGATTAATGATTCATTTTATTCATTTATTCATGATCCTCCAATCTTCATCCTACTTGAGATGAAATAAGGTTATCTCGTACAACAGTCACTTTCCGGGCCACATAACTGGATCAGCGTCACGGTGGTAGAAATTGGAACTTAAGGCATGCGCCGCTTTATGGGACGTCTCAGAAAGCGTAGTTCGGTCTCCTGGTTCTAGTCTTCATGCTTCAACCAGCTACGGGGAGTGCTATTTTGTCATACTGCTATTTCCACATGAGACACCAATGTTATGCAGAATTTAATCTATTTCACGTAATTATAGATATACACTAGATGATAATATTTCAAGCAAAAACTTGAGATAGGATTTCTCATGTTCGTCAACGTTTTACGGATAGACGCATTTGGGGAAATCAAACGAGTTTATTCGAGGCACTATGATAAATCTGAAAAATTCTATTGCAAATATTTCCAAAAGTATTCCCAAAAATATTAAGGACCGTATACTAGTACCCTCTATAAAGCCTCGCGAGAGTCCTCTAAATGATTTCTGAAAATCTTCTTGCAATCGGCGTCTAGGAGAACTCTGATTTCTGAGTTCTGAGTATTGTGTTCTCAAAGCACTCTTTCATACGCGTTTCAGAGCATCAGAAAAGAATCCCAAAAGATTGCATAAGAAATCTTTTTGACTTAGTTTAGAGTACTTGTCGACACTCGGCAGAGAGCTCTCACTCAATTTTGCGAGCTCCTCAAGATGTCCATAAGAGCACATTTGGTTGATTGGGAAGGCTATTCCGCTGTGACGTAGGACCAGTTCCACTTGCCTCAAACATTCTGCCGCTGGATATAACCATCAAGCTGGGCTCGCCAAGAGTCTCCTTGTGAGCCAATATTTTCCTTATACTTCGCCTAGGTGGATGAAGAGGAAAATTTATACGAAATGCCAAAGCTGAAATTATTTCGAGATTTATCATCTTTCTCAACAAAATCGGCGACTCAAAGCCTTTCAAGATCATGAAGGCATGTTATATTCTTCCAAACAGACGAGGTCGGAAGACCTTGGATCAGATTTCCGTGGTAGAAAATCAGATATTCACATAGAGAATTCAACGTGCGGCAACAATCAAACCGAAGAATTTGCAAATTTGGATAGTGAAGATGTGGATGCTGATGGAGAAACTGGATGTGGGATAGAAACTTACATATCAGGAGATGATACAGGTAGACCAGGGATGGGATTCTGTAACTCTCCGCTAACTCCGCTAACTCCGCAAAGTCCGCTAACTCCGCTAACTCAGCGGAGACCGTTGGTTGGCTAAGAAGCCAACGGTCCGTCCAATCAGAAACCGCTTCGGGCCTCGGTGGTGCCTATACGGTGGCGCTGTGGACGGTGGTACTAGAGTTCCTAGAATACAGAGTTAAGTCAATCGCCGCCATTCTGTACCGAAGTAAAATTGCGGGAAGTTTGAAACTGATGTAAGGAAGTAATATAACGTTGATAATTGTGAATAACTGGATTACGAGCTCTTTCATGACTGAATTTTTCATTTCAGCTATTTTGTTTTTGGAAATTCCTCGGAACATCGAAAACGGTTTCACTAACGACGTTGTTGGTGGCATTGCGATATTTGAGGTTATGTTAACGCATTACTTTAGGATCAAGGTCGAAAAGATAGTGCGGGTCAAAGACTCTTGATATTATCATAAAAACTTCGTGAAAAAGCATTATTTCACGATAACCTGTATAAAACACTCTTGACCATGATGAAAATGATCGTTGATTAGATATTGAGGATGTTTATATTCAAATATTCGCCTGTCTCCGCCATTACGTGCCGAAGTTGAAGAGCCAATCAAAAGGAATCATCGATTGACTCAACTCTGTATTCTAGGAACTCTAGGTGGTACCCTGTACGGTGGCGCCGTGGGCTTTGTCCGGCCGCTAATTGCAACAATAATAAACAAACGCAAGAGCTCCCGTCATTTGATACATATGCATGAATTTCACAAGAATAAAGTGAGGAGATAAAAAGATGGAAAGAAAACGAATGACTGAATCAAAATATTGGACTCTGGGCTGCTGGAAATAGGACTATAGAAAAAAAGGTAATAGGAAATAAACGATAAGAAATAAGGCTAACTGTTAAGGCTTCAGAAATCCCTCCGAACATTATAATTGATCTAAGCATTGATGGGCTACCCTTAGCCAAACGTTGAAAAAGCCAGTTATGGCCCATTCTTGGAAAGATTTTTAACCCTACTTTCTCAGGACCATTTTTGATTGGCGCCTTTCGTGGTTGTAAGAAGCCATTGACTCCTAAAGAATTACTAGAGCAGTTCATTAACGAATACAAAATTTTGCAAAATGACGGTTTATTTTACTCAAATCAAAGATATACTGTAACAGTAAGAGCAGTAATGTGACACACCTGCAAGATCTTTCGTCACATGTACGAAAGGTCATAATGGGTTTTTTGGCTGAGGGTGTTGCGTGCAAGAGGGCGAATACCACAACCACCGAATGCTGTTTCTTGAAGAGGAATCTCCTCTTAGAACCGATCAGAGTTTCACTAATCGTGACAATGAAGACTATCACACCGGGAATTCTCCGTTTGAAAAAATATCTCTTGGAATGGTGACTCAATTTCCTCTAGATGTTCTACACTTAGTATATTTGGGTGTGGTAAAAAAACTCATAGGACTTTGGATGAGAGGCTACCATTCAGCTAGATTTTCCGCAGCGAAGATTATTCTCGAATTCGAGATCTTCGAATTCTTCGATCTTTTTATATTCGAAGTATTATCTGCTTTGTTAATTTCGATGGCATATTGGATACCATGTGAATTTTCAAGAAAATCCCGAGGACTCGACGAAGTTGACTGTTGGAAGGCGACAGATTTTCGACTATTTCTGCTGTATGTAGGAGCAGTAGTACTACCAAAATTTTTACCGAAAGTGAATTTGATACACTTCTATACATTGCATTGTGCCATCAGGATTTTGAGTGATCCAGAAGATTGCCAGCGCGACAACAGATATGCTGAAGAATTACCGCTCCACTTCGTTCAGACCTTTAAATTGTTGTACGGAGAAGAAAGTAATATGATTTACAATGTCCGTAACCTCATTCATCGTAGTGGTGATGTCAGACGCTATGGGCCGCTGGAATCATTTAGTGTGTTTCCGTACGAAAATCATATGCAATATCTGAAGAAGTTAGTTCGAAAGGCGGACAATGCATTAGCGCAGTTGCATGAAAGGATTGTTGAAAAAGCTAGCGCAGCTACTCAAACGAACAGAAGTGGGGAGCCTAATTTCCCTATACTGATATCTCCAAGCAAATCACAACTTCCACTCAATTGTTTTGACCCTCATGATGTTATACAATTCCGTCATTTCAAACTATCCTCCAAAACGCAAGCAGATAATTGTTGCTATCTGAAAAACGATTGTGTGGTATTGATACAGTACATAGGCTACAATAATCTACAACCGGTTATTCTGGGGGAAAAATTCACCGACTTATCACCACTACCTGATTATCCATGCACTTCATAAGACGTGGGCATTCATTTTGGTAGTACATATTCAGAACTTGGATTATTTCCTGTAAACTATATTAAACATGAGGCAGTCAGGCTCCCTTTTGAAAATGGTTACTGTTTTATGCCGTTGTTGCACTCAACCGTTTGAGGCACGGTGTAAGAATAATAGGTGGTCCGACTGCGGCTTGGCTGCTGTGATTATTTTAGCATAATTCAGTGCATTTCCGCCAGGCGGCTACGAGTCTGCAGGATCATCGTAAATAATGATGGCGACGCGAAAACCGACATTTCTCCGAGAAAGAAGCATGTAAATGAATGTACGACTCGTAAAATATGGAAAAAATTTGTTGCATCTATCATCACCGTGGTGGCAAAGGATGTGGGAAGGACGGAAATGATCAAACCTGTTTTACGCTGTTTTATATCCGTATATTAAATGTGAATGGAGTCTATTGAACCTCCTGACTTGATTTAAGTATTCTAACATTTGTTATTCATGATTTTCCACCTCGTTGATGATTTCTTGAAGTTTTGGTACTTTTGATCCACTTAAGTTATCATCCTTCACATATTTTGATAAATTTGGCGCGCTCGTCTTATGAGGAATCAAAATTAACCGTCTCGGATTTCAACTCTGTGTGCCGGCATTTTTGTTTACAATATGATCGTACAGACCCGTAGCTGTCTGGTGGATGTGCACCGAATTATGCTAAAATAATCACAAGCCTTAGCATTGCGGAGATAGGGTAGTCGGACCACCTATTATTCTTACACCGTGGTTTAAGGTAAGCAATTGTGCACGCTGGGGAGAATGAACAGAGCATGGTGCATGACTAATCGCTGTCTAAATAACAATGGAAAAACAGATTTGTTATTCGTCAAGATTGATGTTAGGGTCTAATGCGTTCATTTTAGTTCTATACCGAGTCTATTGAAAATGTGACAATTTGGCCAAATCATATAGCCCTACCAATATACACTCATATTGTGTATGTAAGTAGTAGCCACTCGGTGTATGCAATATGAGAGTGGCTTGGCCAGCTCGTAGTTTGGTTAGTTTCGGAGTTTACCGAAAAACTATGATTACCGAATTCTGATCTATTGCATGTGTTTAATGCTAATCATCTTACAATTACAGATGTACGATTTGGTTATTGTTGACAACTGGTGTTCAATTATACCAGTTGCCTAGGTAGATACAGCCACTAACTTATTCCAATGGCCACCAAAAGGAATCAATCCCACCAATGCCATCATTAAAAATGTCCGAGTTGGAGATTCATGGCATGAACGACCGTATCGCAAGGTTCATGGTCCCTACAGTAAGTTATTGAATTGATCACAAATTTTAGTATCCCATCGTTATCTCCACTTTTTATTCTGTCGTGCTTCTCGTTATGAGTCATTCTTACGTTTCGAAATTGATTCAAATTTCTTTTACTAGATAGCACATGCCCAGTCACTTATTTGTCAATACCGATTATTTCTTTACAGACCACCCAATTTGCTATAATGATATAGGATGCGATATTTCATTTCTACGTATTTATATTCTTATAACTTAGATTTTTGTTGCTTGTGCACTGAGGCCTACTGACTTTAACCTTCATGCCTTCATATACAGGCACATAAAAACTGGCACGTCAAGTTGAAATAGCTTCGGTTAATATGTCCACATCAGACGATGCCCAATTCACACAACTTGAGACCGCAATTTTGCCAAAAAAAGCGGAGCATCAGAAAGCCAACAATACAGTATGACTCAACTGAAGATGAACCAAACAGTACGTCCCCTCATACATACATGTGTCCCATTGCAACTAACGTTCTGTTCGTGATGCGTTCTCCAATTTATTATTCAGAGTCAGCACATTTTGTAAACTTTTCTGTTTTTGTCCATTGCGTTCTAAAATTGTTGAATTTCCAGAATCGATGACTACGAAATCTAAAAAAATCTTCATGCCTCCGTAGACATACTTGCCACACAACGATCGCCAGATACCACAAGTCGAGTCTTGTATTCCATCCAAAAAACAAAAGATATTGCACACATCAACATCCACTGCTCAGCAAAGTCACCAGATTGATTCTGTTGCATCTTCGTCTGTACTGAGACAAAATGGCCTGCCATCTCCATCAGTATATGCTGCTCAGAAGAGTCCCAAGTCTTGTTCGATTCAAAAACAAAACAAAGTACCATCACCAACATTAATCAATACTGCTCAGTGGCCCCAGCATTCATCAACGTTTGTGCCTCATTGTGATACCGAAATGAATAATAATCAGTCATCTGCCCAGACAAAAGGTTTATCAAAACGAAACTCTCATGATCAGCATCAGCACAAGCTATATGGTACGTAGAGTTTTCACCTATCGAAAAAATTATTTAAGTTAAAAACTAGTTAAAGAATCTTCTATTCGCCCGTTTCTGGGTCTCATAATTAGGAGCTTAGAAATGATTTCGTCCATGCTCTGCCTTGGGTTAATCACGTTCAGATGAATCACATTCAGATGAATCACATTCACGTGAACTATCTCCACTTAATAATACAATGCAGCGTTCGGATTGCAGTAAGTTCGACTTCGGTTGGCATTTGCTTCGTAAAAAAATTCTTTCATTAGCACACAAAACAAAATCATGCAGACGTAGTGGTAACACATGTTTTGTTTCAACTTATTCCGATTTTTTTTAGGTATATGCCACGGTACAAGAAAGGCTGTGAGTCGATTGAACAGAAAAGTTGACGAAGTATTGACCTTGTTACGAGACAAATCAAATGAAGCTGAGCCATAAAACTTGCTTAATTTGCTAAATTGACCTTTAGCTAAATAGTGCTACACGGAAGCAATTTGTCAACTCGCATTCAGTTCAAATTGATGAGTAAAATTTTCGAATGTGTACAAGAACATAATTATTCGACGTCACGTGCATTACAGCAATTCAGAGTCTCCAAAATTGGTGGGCTTACAGGTACAGCAAAGAAACACGTGAGGAATGTTTTGAGTGGTGTTCTCACCGAAAAAGTTGCAATGGCCTTCACGTGGGAACAAAAAAAGCAAGACAGGAGTGGCTGTCCGAGGAGGCCCAATGCATGACATGGAAATGACTGCGATCATTATTGGTACGAGTTGCTGGATTATGAGGTATTGAAATATAAATTACGACATAACTTCTTTATTCTACGCTCTTCCATATAACCATTCAGGAACTGTTTTGACTGGTGAGCACAAATGCACCATTAGTCGACTAGAAGATGTTGTTCAAGATTGGCTTCGACACGCTGGTGATAGGTACAGATATGAATTGAAGAAGAATAACGCAGCTGAATGATGAGTGTGGCATGCGTTTTCGAAAATTTCTATTTGTGATTACTGAAAAAAAAAGAACGATTTTATTTTAATACTCTGTGCTGTAAAGATTCCTCACTGCACTATTTATATATAAGCTGTAAATTATCAGGACTGCTTTGCTGTCAATTTTCAATGCTCAAATTCCTCCTATGTTCACACCCTTTATCAAAATAATATGCAGTACCTGCTGGTCTTAGTACTATTGATCGTTTGGGTCTGTAGTCAGTGACCATATTGTCCAGACGATTGTTACTTTCATGCAACTGTGATTGCTTTCATAGCTAAGTATTATTATCCCAATGATTAACAGATGAAGTGGAGTTACGTTTCAGGTTAGGTATGATTTGACAACTATTTCATTTCACAGGTTTCCATTGAAAAATCCATCTTTACTTGCTGCATGGCTGAAAAATATGGGAGTAGATAATAGCTGGGTGCCAACTATTAACAGCCGGTTGTGTTCGGATCATTTTACGAGTGACTGTTATAGATGCGATAATTATACATCAAAAAGGATGCTTGTAGAGGAGAGTATTCCGACAGTTTTCAAAGATGCAACCCGATGATGTGCTTCTTGTAAAATACCAACCAACACAGAACGAGCTGGACGATCTTTTCACAAGTAAACATTGAGTTGAAAGGCTTGCAGTGAAGCTTTTAGATAAAACATTTGATATAGAATTACATCGTATGTTTGTGAAAGTGGTTGCTGTGCCTGTACGTTAAAAGATTGATATTATTATCCCAGATTTCCCCTTTCGAGCTCAAAAATTTTAGAAGAATGGCTCCAAAATATGGGTTCAAAGGATTGGGTCCCAACCGATGATAGTCTTTTATGCTCTGACCATTTTGAAGCATCATGTTTCAAATCAGTTCAGCGCTACTTAACGCTACGTGAAGGAAGTATTCCTAGAATATTTCCAACAGGTACTACAATTGGTTTTTCAATAAGCATATCTATCGGTTCATTGATATATCATTCAGATTGTTTCGAGGGCCTGGATAATCATTCAATTTTATTATACGTAATAACGGTGAATCGAAATCGAAATTCAAGAAGTTTCTTTTGCAGACTGCAGTAATCATACTTTCAGAGTGAACAATTTCTGCTTCGAAGCAAAGAGAAAATCGCGTTTCAAAGCAGACGAAGTTTATTTGAAGAGGTCACGAGTTGAACAGCGGTTCAAGGAATACAACGTTTCAGAATCCATTGCCAATTTTTTTTCACCACAAACTCAGTGGGAAATCGAGGAAATCTGAGTTTGTGATGCAAAAAATTCGTAATTCAGCCAAATTTTGGTTGAGCGAAAATCGGTTCCATAGAAGCTTAGATCGTACCTTGACCATTAAAATGACACCTTGTTTTTAAGTTTCAGATAATCCGTTCGGTCACAATCTTGGTCACCGTTTTAGACGTTGTTTTTCGGCGACCATCACTTTAACGGTCATAGGGGTCGTAATTTTGAGGGTATTCACAACTTTTTTTTTTCAATTAAAGCTTAGGTTGCGCACTCTAAAAATGTATGTTTAGAACATTTTTTCCCTTATAACTCTCGACGGCACAGCGCTTCGTAAAACGCGCACGCTTTTTGGGGCCCCAGACTGGGAAACCCCCTTAAATGCTATTTAAGATTATGGCAAATGTCAGATTTAGATGCATGAATGAAAATAATAAAATTAATCTGGTGAATCATATTAGTGTAGTTTAATCATTTGCCAGGTGTCGAAACAACTGTTTCAACTGCAGAGCCATTCACAACACCTTCCAAATCCAATAGCGAGATGGATTTTAGAACGCCAGACCCAATACAAAGAGACGACTCACTTCACACGACCACCACTATGAGACGAGTCCACTAACTGCCAAGAGGAAGCTCCAGAATTTTGCAGAGGGAAACAAGAAGCTGCGTAGTTCAACGAAAGTAGAGAGACAGAGATGTGCACGATTGAAGAGAAAAATCACCTCGCTTCAAGGAGTGGAACGTGAACTGCGGCGTACTCGTGCATTGCTTGAAAATAGCTTAGACTGTCTGGATACGATTGCTGATGTGGATGTGTCTGAATTCTTGAAACGGTTTTTAAAAAATGCTAATGCTAACAGTCAAAATTCAGACCAGAGCAGAAGAAAAACTAACAGCAGGTTATGGAAATCTCGGCGGAATAAGAATAAAGCGACGAGCACAGGACCGACAAAGGCAAAATATCCCCCTTCTCTTAGAGCCTTCGCACTCACTTTACACTTCTATTCTCCGAAGGCATACGCTTTCGTTAGAAGAAAATTCTGCAAAGCCCTTCCTGAGCCCTCGACTTTGAGTGCATGGTATTCCGCTGTAGATGGGGAACCTAGTTTTACGGGTGAAAGTTTTGACGCATTAAAAGCTAAGGTAGCTTCTGCTACACAGAAAGATAAAAAAGTGATCTGCTCCCCTATGCTAGACGAGATTGGTATAAAAAAAAGGAATCAATAGAGCTCTCAATGGGGAAGTGAGAGGTTATGTTGATCTCGGCACCGATATAGGGCAAAGTGACCTCTTGCACCTAGCAAAAGATGCGCTTGTCATCATGGTTGTAGCCGAGGATTCCAGTTGGAAACTCGAAATAGGATATTTTCTAATTGACGGTACAACTGCTGAGACAAGCTCTAACATTGTGTCTCAAGTACTCACTAAGTTACATGATGTTGGTGTCAAGGTCCTTTCTTTGTCTTTAGATGGACCGCCAACACATTTTCCACTTGTCAAGATGCTTGGAGCTGATTTTCAGATACCCAACCCTACGCCCTGTTTTCCACACCCAGTAACTCGGAAACCGGTGCATGTAATATTCGATGCCTGCCATGTGTAAAAACTCTTAAGAAACTGTTTGGGTGATAGTCAAACTTTGAAAGATGGTGCCGGGAGATACACAGTGGAAGTATATAACAGCGTTAACCAATTTCCAGCAAGAAGAAGGTGTGAGAGCAGGAAACAAACCGAGATTAGCTCACATCCATTATTTCAAAATGAAAATGAAAGTTCGTTTAGCTGCCCAAACGTTGAGTAGTAGTGTTGCGGACTCTTTGGAGCATTGCGATAAGATATTAAAACTGCCTGCTTTCAAAGGATGTGAGGGAACGGTGCGGTTCATTCGATGCATTGATAAACTATTTGATTTCATGAACTCGCGCAGTCCGTGCGAAAGGATTCAAAGCGCCGTTACGTAGGGATAACGAACACAAGTGGCGAGACCAAATTCTCATGGAAGTAGAGTACCTTTCTGGAATTCATAATTTACTGGGAGAGGTCATATCCAAATCAAAAAGGTACCCACCATTCGTAGGAATGGTAACCACAGTCCGCTCTGTATTGGCGATTTTTGATGAGTACGTAAAACCGATAGATGCCCCGTTGAAGTACCTTTTAGCGTACAAGTTAAGTGAAGACCATCTTGATCTTTTTTTTTTTGTGCCATTCGGAGCTGTGGTGGGTGGTGCCCAAACCCAACTGCAGCACACTTTGTTTCGGCATATAAAAGACTCTTGATACAACATCAAGTTCGTGGAGATAACGGTAATGTTTCAGAACTTGATTCAACCAAGATCCTAAACGTCTCCTCCGTGGTTTCTAAGGCAGCCAGGATTGATCGCTACGACCCTACGGTATATGACGAGATACCTAACATACGGGTAGCAAAAAAATATGGTCTTGGAGATCACGAAATAAAAACTGATGACATTCTGAATGATTTCGTGAAATTTAATTGGACTCTTTCGGAAAAGCTCTCACAATTTTCAAAAAATTCTATTAGTTATATATAGGGGGCTTTCCACGTCAGCCGGGCCACTTTTTCAGTTGTATTTTTTGAATTTCATGAAAATTTTTTGGTGTCTTCAGATGGTTCCAAAAACATGTTCTGAACAGTTTTCAACGTCAAAACTCAAAATTTCACAAAGCTACGCTTTATTTTGGAATCGGCGATTTTCCACGTTTTTTTATTTTCAAATAATTCTGTCGCAGTGGAACGGGAGTGAAAAAATCGGAGGATACATGTATTCTCGAGGATTTTCTCCGTACTTTCGTTTAAAAATATCGGCTTTATTCCGAACAAAGCGCAACATCGTGAAAATGCGGTTTCAAAATTTCAATCACACTTTTTTTAAAAATCGGTCCGATTTAAAAATTTTGAAAAATTCTTAAAAAATGTTTAATTCTTTCAAGTTTATTCCCCTAAATTGGCATTATGGGCTGAGGATGTGTTCTATGAAATCAAAAATAAAACCAAAAAAATAAAAATTTGACAAGTAATATAATTCTCGATAATAACCGTCTTAAATGACGAAATTTTAGGGTTAATATACAACCCACCAAATGTTATATTCCCGTAACCAAAAATTTTGTTATTCAATATCAAATGATTTGTTTGATGAAGTCAAAATATGCATGTACTATATCAAACTATTTCTCGAAGGGTACGAAATTATTAGATGGATACGACCAAACTATTGTGTGACGGTGGAAAAACGGATTTTTGGTAGAAGCCTTATATTCTTGACGTCCCCAAATAGTTTGCTTGAAATTTGGTTGCAACAATCCAACGAATATTCAAAAGTTGAGATTATGTTACATATCTATTTCGCATTCATTTGACAATAATGTTAGTCATTCTATAGAGAAATCTGTTCTGTCAAAGTTTTATAGGGATCTGCCTTTAGAGAGAATGGGTATGCAAATGAGAACATGAAAAATTCCTGAAAGTATCTATTTATCAAAGCTAAGTGGAAAACAAGAGACATTATAAGGCGCATATTATATATTTTCAACCGTCAGAAGACGTCGAAGTATTTCATGGCAAAGGATGAGATTGGTCGCCAAATCCCCGCGATTGCATTCGGGATATATCGCGTCCGCAACGGAACTCAGAACTACGAATAGTGACGGCAAGTCCTCATTATTCACGCGTGCTGCCAGTTACCGCTTGTCCTGAAGGAATCTGCGCATGCGCGTTGCTTTGATATTTTGTTTCAACCACGAAATGGCGCGAGAATTTTGTCCCAATTGTTTGTAATCTACTAAATTCATGAATGTATACGTATACTACGATTTTACCCACGAAGGTAAAATAGACCAGCCTGGTTGTCACATCAATTTGAATTTCTACCGCGAATTCTGTATCCAAGTCTCATAAAATTGCACATACTGTTGTTAGAAATTTTATTTACTAACCAGAGCCGAGATCCTTCTGTTGGTCTTCGTATTTTTTTACTTCGCATCAAGTAATGCGAGAATATAATGCCACGGGTCACAGCAATGACGTATGAGCACATTTAGAAATAATTGATCGCCTGTCATTTCTCAAATCTGACAATACTGGAACTTCACGGTAGAAACCAACACGTACGTAGGAAAATTACGAAAACTAAATTAGTTATCATTACATTCCTGTATTCGTCATTTTATTGGTTCAATGAAGCGAATTTTGTATTAGCTACAATAAGACTTCGATTTTCAACAAAATATTATACACGATTGGATGAGTATTGCATCATCTTTTGTTAGCCTAAATATTTGGAATCGTTCACGGAACTAAATATACAATCAGATATTTGGTCTATTTGATTAAATAAATTTTGATTCTTTCATTTTATGAAGCTATCGTCGCCATTTAGTAACAACGATTATATACTAGATAATGAAATAATTTAGCACCAACGAAACAATTATTTTGTGCATTTTAGTATATACGAGCAAGTATTTTATTCATTCGACCAAATAAATTACAAAATGTCCCAACGAAGCGATTGTGTTGAAAAAACTAAAGAATTTTTCTGAGTGCACACCAGTACTGTGATTTATTAGGATAGGTTCGACAGATCCGGGTGTCTGCACACCAGTACTGCGTTTTGAACCAGGATGCAGATCCGAGCGTCTATCCGCTAGTACTGCGTTTGAGGTTATGTTGGAAAGAGAAGTGATCTTAGAAAGATAGAAAATAATAAGGTTATGCAGTTTTATGATAGAAAAGAACCAAAGTGATTTTAACTGAATATTTAATCAAAAATTAGGCGATGAAATGTTTTAACAAAAATATGAGTTTTATCAAAAAATAAAGAAATAAACTTGAATTATAACAAACGAAAATTATAATTTCTAATTTTAACGATGTTGCGAAATGATCATTTCTTTCAAGTTTTTGAATCTATGATGCTAGAACTAAGTTGAAGCTAAGTTTTTCTTTGTGTCGCTGGGTTTTGGATTTGGATTTTACGTGTGACTGAAATTTTAAGGTCAATTCCTTTCAAAGCGAATTGCCAGACTTTTTAATTATCTATCTCTGAACTTTTATCAAGAGTGATTTTCCGTTATATTTTAAAGAGTGCTTTGCTCGAAATTTTGAGGTTATTTTATGATTCGACTGAAGCTAAGTTCATCAAACAGCTCAAGGCGAACTGCCGATGTTATAAAAGTGGATTTCTACGAAATTTTCTAAGTTTAAAATTTTGCATGCCGCTTTGGCTATGAAATTTTCTAAGTTTTTAAATTGAAACTAAATTCACCTAAACATCTCAAGGCGAAATGCCGGCGTACCAAGGGTTTTTTTGAAGCTATAGTAACTGAGATAAGAGTCAGCGAGCATTTTGCATCGACTGCTCTTTTGCGGATTTAAGATAGTGGGCCTGTTGCTCCAACCTATCTGAAGATTCGTTTTGGGGAGTCAGACTGTGCGCTATGCAACGACTGCTCTCGAGCGCTGGTTTTCGCCTGCTTTTATGCGTGTGGGCATTCTTGCCCCGGCCCAATCCCGTGTCGCGTCCTGCGTCGACCCAATCACATCATGCGGACGGTTTAGCATGTTGGGCTGTGGTGTTCGTCGCAGTTGCTGCCTCTCTGTCGTGCGATACGCGCGCATTTTGCTCGGTCGAGCAGCGGAACACGTTACAATACCCGATAATACGCTAATAACCTATATTATATATATTGTGACGGAATCGCGAGCCTCCAGTCCTTAGAGCATGTATACCTGGAGGGAGCACGTTGGCTGAAAAGTATGCAGACAAAGAGGGAAACAGTTGGAAAACAACCTCTCTCTTTCTACGCCAGGAGCGTACCACGACAACCCGGGTACCCGCGCTAGCGAAAGAAAAATCCAAAGAGTATAAGAAAAATACCTCTACTCCTATACTCTTAAATCCTATATCTTATAAAATCCTATACTCTTTGGAAAAATCATGAAATCAAATGTTAGATAAAATATTGACAGTTTGAAAGTTGTTTCTAAAAAGCTAATATTTATCGAAAATGTGCGGATCAACAATAATTCTTCGTCAGACTTATTGTCATTAAAACAAGTTTTCTTGAGAGCAAACTGTACAAAAAAAAATTGCTTGGTCGGAATGTGTACTTGCACAAATTGTTAATAAATTTTCATAGATGTCGAATTATCTAAGTCTTCGGGGGCAGAAGGATAATAATTAGGAAACGGTAAAATAAGAAACAAGCGTCAACTGTTATACCAACATGTTTATTTACAAAAAATATAAACACACACTTCTTACAATGAAATACATTCATTCGTGGTTGAACAGAATATATTTAGTGTACAGCCTTCTTATTTTTCGTTTAGGTTTCTGCTTTTGTTTTTCATATTTGTTTATTCTCATTTGTAAATAAATGAGTACAATTTTGATGATAACTTGCAATCTGTCACTGGACTCACCTACCTTATCAGAAAGCGAATGCCTGAATTGCAAACATGAACCAGGTATATTTTTGACGCTTAATTTCACCAATTGTCTAAGAATACCTTTTTTTGAAGTGTAATAGCTTTTGAAAATATTTTCGGTGATTTTACAAATGATGATAACATCTTTGGATGGGTAGATAAGTCCACCTCTATTTTTGATATCTATTAATTCAGACCGGTAATCAATGTTGTTATTCATTTCGTCAATCCCTTTTGGTTGATGCGTTAATACAATTGGACACACAAAACAGTTTGAACTTCTCAAAATCTTTCTGCAGATGAATCCAGCTGTATAACAAATTGCGTCGTGAACGTATGACTTATTTTGTGGAGTTGAAACAATCTTTGTTGGATGGATATTCGTTGATACTTCGAGATTTTCTTGATCATTACTGAGTGCTTTACCGTTCGGAATTTTCAAAAGTTCAGTATCATCAAGCAGCAAACAATTACCGTTGCTGGAACCTTTAATATCCGCATGAAGCAATAATTGTTTAAAAATGCTTGTGAATAGTCTGCATGTTGGGTTGTTGTTATACCCTCCTTTACTTCTAACTGCACTAAAGAAAATTTCCAAGTGGTCCTGCGACAATTTATAAGTCAACAAATATCCATTATCTATTTCTGGTTCTATGTAATGTTTAAATATTGCAACTACACTGTGTAAAGCTAATATAATTCCTACAAAGCCAGTGTTTCTTCTACCATGCACAACTTTTTGCCCATCCAGATATTTTAGGTCTTTAATGTATTTAATAATCATTTCAACTCTTTTTTCAACATCTTCAATATTCTCTCGAGTTATGCCATTTTTTGAAGGATTCTTTGTAAAAATTGTTCTGGAGTTGAGAATATCAAATGCATCATTAATTATTCGGCAAAACTTGGATGTTCCTGCAGCTCCTTTGAACTCACAAATGTCTGTTTTGTATTCTAAATAGTGTAAGGCATCACTGACGCTTTGACTGAAAGTTTGAGCAGCTAATCTTACATTCATTTTATTCTCCTCCCAATTGATATGATCTAATGTCATCTTATGAGCTAGATATAACTCAGCGTGTCGAGTTTGTAAGAAAATTAAACTTGTAAAATATGACCAAGAAATAACATTACCCTCAGAATCGTACATGTCTTTGTCACCTTTGCCAACACAATTGCGTACCGATTTTAAACTGTGACAAGCATCTAAAATACAAAAAACTGGCTCGTTCGTAATAGGATGAGGGAAATGATTTTGTATCTGCCCATCAACATTTAGGTTCGCTCCAAGTAAATCACACATTGATAGGTTAGATTTCGGTCCGTCAAAAGTTATTGATGCTATTCTAACACCAGTATCGTGTAGGGCTTTCAAAGTTTCATCCACAATATCCTTTTTTTGTTTTGCATTAAGACACGTTATGAAATAATATGATATTGGTATTTTCCAACTGCCATTATTACAAACTAGCATGCACACAATCGCATTATCGGCTGCATCACCTTTTCCTACGTCAACATACCCGTATTCAATTCCATTCACAGTTTCAACTTTTTTCTTTAAAGAAATTTCATCAAATACTAAGTTACCAAAAAGTGGATGTTTGGATTTATCGACTTTATTTTTAACAGCTTCTATTGCCGCTTTACTAACACCGGAGTCCACATGTACTTTTCTATACCATCTAGAAATAGTTTTTTCCTTACACCTGCTCGGAAAAGGGCTCTTTTCGAACCTGTATGGCGGGCGCAAAGTGACCCTTTACCGCCCGGAGGCAAGAAAGTCTCATAAGTGAGCGGTAGAGCGGGCGGTAAAGTACTTTACCGCCCGCTCAACCAGTTACTTTACCGCCCGCTCTACTTTACCGCCCGCTCTCATCATTTTCCTTTTCCTCACAGGTGTAAGAAAAAATATCGTGTGTAACTTGGGCGGATAGGCGATTCCTCACTCGTACGGAGTTCGCAGCCCTCGTCTCGGCTCGCGGGATTCGCCCTCGTAGGAGGGTGTTTGCAGCACTCGCCTTCGGCTCGTGCGGCAAACCTCACCCTCCTACTCGTGCGAATGCCGTGCTCGCCTACGACTCGTGCTGCGAACTCCGTACTCGCGGGCGGGAATCGCCTACTTTCCGCCCTAGATACACAATATACTATTTTATGAGGTAGGCACTTCATGTAGGTCCGACGTACATAATCGTATGCTTTTGGCGAGCAGAAGTCAAGCGTACATGCAAATTTCATCAAAGATGACGGTAATGGAGCTTTTGACCGTCGGGAATTTATGATTTTCTCAAAAGTCGTACGAACATCTTCAGGTACGGCTTTCTGTAAATTCATCGGTCACATGAGTTAGCTCAGTGAATCGATAAGTGCAAAAACACTCAGATAATATGGATTGAAGTCAACTACGAAATGAGAACACATTTTATTTCATAACACACATAAGTTATACGTAACAAATTCACAAGTCCTGATAATACAGTACTTTCATTTCCTATACTTCGGATAACAGGGGTTCAGGTGTATCCGATGGGAGCTTCGATAATCATAAATTAATATGAAACGAGCTTGAAATTCTACTCCATAAGTATAAAAATAATTTCATGTGCATGTGTAGTTATACCAAACTACCACCAAATTCATTGTCAACAGGACCGTTATTTTTTACAATTACAATATTATACATAAATTCGTACTTACAATTAAACATGAATGAACGCATGGAATATACATTTTGCTTTCCATACTTTGATATACAATTGTAGAGCAGATCATCACTCATATCAAAATACTTTTTCCCATACTTACTTGAAGAGCCGCACTTTCGTCTTCAGAAATATACTTCTTTCTTCGTAAAGTATCGAATAAGTATTTGAAACGATACATCTTCTTCCTGCATCTACCCAATTTTAGGATTAAATTTCTATTTTGTCGTTGAAGCCTGTTAATGTTGGCCCTACATTTCTGTAACTCCGTCTCAACTTTATTTTCTGCCCTTTTTCCATTTACATTATCCAATCGATGTTCCGATGGTTTTGTTCTGTTTTCATTGCTGGAAGATATTAATAATTTTTAATGTTATTTCTTCAACATACCCAGTGAACATGAATACGAATATAAAGACACTAATTAAAACTTACGTAAATTGTACTTCACAATTTTTTGTACTTGATTGGGAATCATCCTCGCATGTATCGAATTTTTCAATGTGTCCATCTTTTGGTGAGAGAGCAACAGGCTCGTACATCGATGATATTGAATCAATCTTTGATGCATTCGAGTTAGTCTGGACCTCAGGGCTTTTTGACGTTCTGCTACGCTGTTCTTCACTATAAAAATTAACCTGTGTTAACAATCCATACTCTTATATGATGCATTGGAAAAACACTCAATACTTACAATTTCACTGTTTCAAAATCATCGAAAACCGTAGGAATGGATCCAGTTTTCAGCATTCTTTTTTGGCATAGACCACTGTACTGGAAACATTCCCTTTCAAAATGTCGACTACATACGCAGATATGTTTTTGATTTGGTGAAGGTAAATGCTTCTTCAGGATCTGCATCCATTCTTTGCGCAAACTTTCACGTGATGGTAATCTGTTCGACATTAAATTTTTGTAAGAATGGAATGTATAATTCACGGAGCGCAATAACGCGGGTCATGTAAGTAGTAACATAACCTATAGAATTTCTATATTACTTACTTATGAAAACTAACTGCATAAGCGTCAGGGTCATCACTTTGTACTCTACACGAGGTAACGCAGCATTTCGCAACCATCGTTGATTTGAAATCACCATTTATCACTATCTGATTAACCAAAATGTATATAATCGCCGGATACAAACGTCACTCAACAGAATAGTGAAAATGAATGTGCTACTGCGCGGGGCACTGGGACTCTCTACTTACGGGTGTAGCTAGTCACGTGACGAAAATGTGGCGACCAATCAGATCCCGCGCGACAAAGAGAGGTTATTTTCCAACTAAGTCTGTCTCTACATCATTCGCCGCTTATGGGAAAGGATAGGACGTGCTCCCTCCAGGTATACATGCTCTAAGCTCCAGTCTAGCTAACAAGAGACTCGGCCGTACAGAAATTGATAGTCGGCAACCCACCGCAGGAATTAGATTATATTTCAGAAAATTTAAAAATTGCTGGGCGCCAGGCTATTTAGCCGGAGAATAATGAATTTTGTCCGAGCTCAATCGTAGAGGGAGGAAACGTGAGGTCTAGAAAATTCGAGAAAATCGTACCTTTTCACGTAGTTTATTATTAATAATTTAATAACATTTGAATTCCGGTAAAGGCAGTAAATTCTTTAAGCAATTGTTTATAGCAATGAGTTTGTTTAGGGAAGATAAAGTAATAAATTGAAGAGAAGAGAAAATCTGGGAAGATAATTAAATTAGAAAAGGAACTATTTAGAAATTATCTCACATATAACAAGTACACGCGCACTTATGCGAAATACTTGACAAAGTAAAACAAACGAAATTGAATATTTCAAATTAAACTTAAGAAAACTCAGCTCAAGATAATTAAGATAACAATTAATTCTCAAGTTTATCAAAAACTGTACAAAATAATAAAGAGAGAACACGAAAACCCGAGTATGACGCAGTAGCTAAGACCGACTTCAAGGCCAAGTGCTAAAACGTCGAAACTCTAATTTTTTGGAAGAAAACGAAATTCAGATAAAAACTCGGGTAGCCGTGGTAACGTAAGCTCACCTAAGTGAGTTATTATCCAATTTCAGAAAAACAGAAAACACAAAATCACGATAAAGTGAATTATTGACTTATTGCGCAGTTCAATCAATCAGAATTCAAACGAATAAAATGCTCGCTGTATGCTCGCGGGAACAGAAGTGTCGAGAGAATTGCATTCCTCCCCTATATCCCTTCCGGTTGTCGGTAGTAGGGCGAAGATTCGTAGACTTGAGGGCGCCACAAGATAAGAACTCCGTTGACGGCAGGAGCTCTCCACCGCAGAGCTTTCATCGTGTCTCTTTGCTACGCTCTTCGTCGTTGAGTAGGTAGGCGAGTACCGGTGCCTCGGTCTGAGAACCTCCAGTAAAATAAGCGCGGCTCTCGTGCAGCGCCCGCTCTCTAGCAAGCCTCGATGTAACTGCATCAGGTCCTGTCTCATTTAAGCGTACGAGGTATATTCGCTCTCCAGCAAGCCTCGATGTAACTGCATCAGGTCCTGTCTCATTTAAACGTACGAGGTATATTCAGTTTGATCTCCAGGTATTTGTAGATATAGCAGAGAATCAAACCACGTATTTTATTCTGGATCTCCCAGGTAATTCGTTGAAAGGATTCTTCAACTTTCGAAGATCCCGAATCGTAGATAAATGAAGATAGAAGAAAGTGATCCAGGCCCAAATTCAAACAGTCGATGACGTAGTACTCGCAGTTTTAGCGTAATTCAACGTAGATAGAGACACGATTACTAACTACGGGGCTTCGAGACTACCGTAGGAAGCGTAGAAAAGTGGCGTAAATCCCACGTAGTATAGGGAAAACTCCGGATAGCAACGAAGATACGAGATCCCTCGACGAGAGGAGGTATAGAGACAAATATGGAACAGACATTCCAACAAAATACAAACATTAGAAATTCTTATAATTAATTGAATTAATTATCCTTCGCTTGAGCTCAGTTGACCCCTAACCCTGCGCATCCAGTCATACAGGAATGTATTAAAAATAGATATTGATACGAAAAATGAATGAAGACGAGGGTCGGTAACAAGGCAGCCAAAATGCCACGTTACAATATATATTAGGGCGCTTTTTTTGGGGACTATTATTTTTTTTACTCCCACTTTGAAATTTTCTTGGAAACACCTAAAAAAAATTCTATGCAAGTTTGAGCCCTTAATATTAATATTAAATACTCTCCCTCAGCGTTTGAAGATTTCCCATTCAAAATACACGTAACTCGAATTTTTTTCTTAAAATTTCGACAGATAAATTTTATTCAACGAATAGAAGTTATTGGTCGTTGATGAAACCGGACATTATAGCTCAGATGCCCTTCATGCTATTCAAACGTTTGAAGAACCAAATTACTCAGAATTGAATGCTCTACAAAAGTGCCCATTGCAACAGAAATGTAACTCATATGGGTGAGCCACTACAGGTGATTAAAGTCGAAATTTCATAAATTTTTCGTTTTTTCGTGGTTATTTCATAATTGGCTGAAAATACAGAAAAATTGTTAACGACAAAGTTGTAGCAAATTGAATTTCCTCCAGATAAGGTTGTGAGCACCGATCTCTATTATTGATATTTCGCGAGATGAAAAGCTTTCTGTTTTTGATGATTTACGATTTTCATGAATTTGCGGCTCGTTATAAGGTCACCCGGGTAAGTTACATTTCCTTTGCAATGGACACTTGTGTAGGGCATTCAATTCTAAGTAATTAGGTTCTTCGAACGTTCGAGTAGCATGAAGCGCCTCTGATTGTGAGCAACTAATCAGCAAGAAGCTTGCTTTGTATGAACGGTTGGATGCAGTCGTACAGCCTTAAGTCAAAAACTCCGAAAAATTTACGAAGCAGGGATGATTGATTAGCGTTGGCGACAATAACTTATCTCAACCTTGATCACGCTAAATTGATAGAGCTGTATTGTCATCAATGAAATTCAAATAAAACTTCATGTGATTATCCTTGCCCAAATGCCTCTCATATCGTGTACCAAAATTGTCCCTGAAACAGTATTTTACAAATATCTCAAAGAAACTCGGAAAATCCCAGAAAATATCGGAAGTCTCGAAAATCTCGACGAGAGTCTCGTCTCGTCTCGGCGGCATCACTAGCTGTAACTGGCATGAAATGTTACGCATCATCTAACACGTCAAATTAACTGGCAAAGTCAGTGACTGCTGTGTATTCTTTGCATGTTAGTAGTTATTAAGTATAATGATTTCTACAGTAACAATGAAGAATGATTGTTTTTTTTACTTTCAAATCATTTGAAGAATAACTTTTGTGTGTGTATGGCGCTGGTGTTTATTACGTTATTATTTGTATTGAAGCTATTAATTTATGAGAATCCCTGTAATCTGTATAACCTGATGAAATTCTGTGTATAATTCTTTCATTCCAGTTGGCCTGCCTTGGGATTGTTCCGCCGTATGCAGATCTTTTAGATCGATCTTGTCTTGGTGTAATTCATTAGCGTTCTGAAGAATAACCGAGAAATTCAGATACTTGCATAGGAAACGGGTATCCAATCTTATAAGTGCTCCGTTTACCAACATTCATTGGTCATTCATTGGTTCATGTTACGACGCCCAAAATCGTCGTATAAAAATAATTTTGTTTTATTTTGCTAATTATTAAAATTTATATACTTCCGAATTTGGCATAAACAATTAACATGGCGAATTGCATTAGGAACGAATGATGTTCTATGAATAGAGGTGAAAAATCAAATAGAATCGAGTATATCCATGATCGAACTTCATAGAAGGTTCTAGAACATCGCTACGGCTCATCGAACATCATAGAATAATGCGGATTAACGCGTCGCCGCCTATATATACGACGACGCGCTAGGCCAAACAAGCCAGTCGGTATAGCACCTTCTGTGCGAAACCAAACATCTATCACAACATATATCATTATAGCATTCGGAATTCCAAATTAGGACCCAAAATTTCAATTAGTGTACGGGATTCCGCATTAGGACCCAACCATATAACGGTCGGCATATCGGCTTCTTCAGAAAGGGCCAAATTTGTATTCTAGATATAAAAAGAAATAAATATAATTTCTTTCAAATAAAAGTAAATCCATAATATCCCAGAAACCAAAGAACCACACTCAAAATCCTCGATTTCACGAGCAGTAATTGTTACACACTAAGTGCTAACTACTGTTTCTCGTGAAATCCGCCAAAACCAATCCTCCGATCTTACGAGCGGTATTGTTACACATTACGTGTTAACAGCTGTTTCTCGTAGGATACAAATAACCAAATCCTCGATTCCACGAGTGGTAATTGTTGCACATTAAGTGTTAACTACTGTTTCTCGCGGAATCCGCAAAACCAAAATCCACCGATCTTACGAGCGGCTATCGTTACACATTGCGTGTTAACGGCTGTTTCTCGTCAGATCCGTCACCACAAGATCCTCGATCCCTCGAGCGGTCATTGTTGCACATTACGTGTCAACGGCTGTTTCTCGCAGGATTCAGAAATCCCACCTCCACCTACTCCGACATCCATTTATTTCCACGGGTCTAGGAAATATACCACCACCGTACCCTAAAAGGTACGAAGGACAACGTCCTCAATTCCTCCCAATCCTAACACACGGGATTTCGGATAGGAGAGGATATTTAAGGACGTTAGAATGTCTACAATCAACGTTGTTTTCATCTGAAAATTATTTTTGTGCTTTTGCACCAAATGAACTTTATTTTACAAATTAATTAGAATTCTCTCTGTTCATTATCGTTATGCTTTTGCAACAAATCAACTTTTTTTAGAGATTTACTTTTCATCCGGTATTTTGATTTTGAATCATGCAAAATTTTATCCCTGCTTTTGCAATGACTTTTTTTTACAAAACAAGCGAATTTCAATGATTTTATTGGATTGAACATTATTTTTATGCTTTCGCACGAAATCGACTATTTGCCAGGTATGTTTTCACTTAAGGTATTCTAATTTAAGCACAAAAGGAACTCTATTTCAACTTTTGCGGTGAATTTTGTATAAATCAATACAATTTTCATGAACTTAGGCACCTTGTCCCGATCATTTATTTCAGCATGATAATCTGTACTTCAAATATACAATAAATAATTTTGGAAAAAGTCATTAATGATAAGTCAATAATTGTTCATCTTCAACGACGGCTTATGCTTGCTATATAGGTACGGATTAATGGGTATAAGCAAGTTAATATGTTAATAAGTGAAATTCGATAACTGCTATGATTACCTAACCTAACCTCGAAATTGATTAATCCAAATCATCCCAACATTATCAAGAAGTATATTTTGACGAATAAAAAAAGAATTAAAACTGATTTATAATCATAACAATATGTATAAGAACTAGAACCAATCGATTTCTCGCTTTCAACATTCATTCAAACCCTCCAGAAGGTTGGGATTTACAGCCGCGAGCTCAGAATGAATTGAATTACCCGCGTAGACTTGGCCCCTAGATCCGCGCCCCTCTGACCGAACCACCCCCCGTGGAGAGCTTCCAATTTCTTCAACTCCGAGCTATCGGGACGGCTCCATATACGTAGCCCCTCATTAGACCCGATCAGGTTAATTCTTGTTTTATTCGTTTGTCGGTCGTTTTTAGGTGTTTGATAGCGAAACCCGACGTTTGATAGTCAATAGTTGATTGAAAAATAATAAAATAAAATCGTCCAGGGAATTTAATAATGTTGGCTCCTCATTAACCTTATTTATTGTCGGATTCGATTTCTTGACCCCGGAATCGTTTGTTGGTCGTGTGTAAGTGTTTTATACCGAGACCCCGATCAGTACCCTGTGACGGGTGGCCTAACACCACGTTACAGCAGATATTACGTATATTACCTATTTCAACCTATCCTATCCTATGTTTTCCTATTCTATCCTATTCTATCCTTTCTCGTCCTATAATAATAATATCAATGATAATAATAATAATAATGTTAATATTATTATCTATAATTAGTGTTGAATTGAAAAAGGCTCAAAATTATGTAATAGATGGAAAAATGTGAGACAAAATCAAACAGAATAATAAAAGGTAACATAAAACGAATAAAAAGATAATATATAACCTAGTGAAATATCCCGAGTCGAAATTTAGCGCCAATTTTGATACTTCTAGCATCCAGTACAACCTTTTTAAACCCTGCCGGAACCTCGAACTTCTATTTTGAACCTCCCAGCTCCCCATAATCGAAATTTAGCGGCAACTCTGCTACTAATAGCGTCCTGCTTGAACCTCGAACTCCCATTTCGAACCTCCCAGCACCCCACAATAGAAATTCAGCGCTCACTCCGGTACTCACAGCATCCCTATGAACCTCTTTTAACACTGTTGAACCTCGAGCTTCCATTGAGGACCTCTCAAGTCTTCCACAGTCATAATTTAGGACTTATTTTGATACTCGTAGAGTCCAGCCAAGAATCAGAATTTGGCGCCGACTCTCATAATTCAACAGTGTTTTTTTGCTGAATTTTCAACCCGGAACAAAATGTTATTAGTCATTCAAAACTCTAACCTGATGAAATTATATCTAATTTTATGGGCATATGGACAGAATTTTCACATTTGCAGTTTCGCGCCTTCATTCAATGTTATCTTCTGATGTATCAATATTTCAACTATCATATATGGACGTTTTTAATCGGAAGTATGATCCCTGCTAAAAAAAATCAATAGGAAATGATTGAAACCTATTATATTCCAAATAGTTTTAATTATTCTGAATTAGTTCAATCGGTCAGAAAGTTTGTTGCCCATTGCAACTGAAACGTAATGTATGAGTTTCAATAGGGAATAGCGTTTAATGGCGAATTCTGTATTAATGTTCAATTAGTTTTAATGGTTATTAATCAGAAGACTCCCGGGAAAAAGATATAATTGTATGAATACATTTTTTGCTGGATAAGTTCTAATTAGTCACAATTATCCGAAAATACCAAAGTCACTGAATTGGAAAATATAAATCGTATCCCAATGGTTTTTAATGTGTCCCGATTCCGTGTAGAAATTCTATCGATTCGAGTCGGAAAATAGCTATGTAAGGTACCAATTCGATCGAATGTGTGTAACCTTAGGCTTAACTGCATATATGTGATCGGAATCAATATGAAACGGAAATTCATGTTTGTATTCCATCTAATTTCCAATCGGTTCTAATGTAAAGCCAATTATTGAGTTCCATAGTACGTGTAATCCGAAACTTAATCGGAATCGGAATCGGAATCATGAAAAATTGAAATATCCAGGTATCAGGTTCATACACTTTTCAGTTAGTTCCAATGTCGAGCCATTTCTAAAAAGTATTCTAAAACACGTTTTGATATAAAAAATGAAGTTCTTCGTCAATTTTCCGTTAGCTATCTTCATTGATTGTTATAGAATAGGAAGTTTATCTCAATGATCAAATGTATACGATTGAGTTTGAATCAGCGATTTTAAATGGGTTCAAATTTAGCTAAAAAAATTTAATGGAAACCAATAAAAACTAATCAATGTCCTGTCGATTTTTAACTGAAATTTTATGAGATTCAATACGATTTATGCATCGAGGAGTAATCAAATGAAAACGATACACTTCTGATTAGTTTGGAATTAGTTTCAATTGGGATTTTGGAAATATGTTCTTATATTCGAACCAATTAGAAATATTGGCAATTGGAATCAATTGCAATCAAGCCTGAGTTAGTATAGTACCATGCCATGCCGATAGATGCTTGACAGCCTGTTTTTCTCTCGCAATTATTCGTATACGCTGAGTTACCTAGGCCTGAGGCATCTTCAGCCCATCTATGACACATAACTCGCACATTAGAATTGCGTGGCGAAACTTTGACATGAAAGAAATGGATATCCCATCTTATGTTTTGAAAACATTTTGCAATTTGGCAAATATTAAGAAATTCGTAACTATGCATAATTTGAAAATTTTCGAATATACATGACCACCATCCATTTTTATTGTTGAACTTTCATATGGATTATTTCGGAACTCCATAGGTTTATAAAAATGGAATTGAATTTTTTGAGTAGGAAAATCTCGATAGATTTTGATCCGGCAGCCCCTTCTGTACTTTTGGGTTCCGATAAGGAACTGACGATTGATTGCGATTGGCTTCATTTTTTACGTATTAGAAACAATTAAATTTGAATGACGAATTCACAATAAGGAGCAATTGAACGAAAGTAATAATTGTATTTTATTTGAAATTTCGAAACAAGAAACGCGATTGATCACAATTGACTTTTTTCTAATCGTTCTCAATCGATTTTTTTTAGCAGGGATAGAATAGAAGTTTTCCATGGGTTTTGTAAAATTTTTAAGCTAT
Source organism: Ametastegia equiseti (assembly GCA_963989295.1). Taxonomy (NCBI): domain Eukaryota; kingdom Metazoa; phylum Arthropoda; class Insecta; order Hymenoptera; family Tenthredinidae; genus Ametastegia; species Ametastegia equiseti. The sequence goes on from OZ022390.1 coordinate 3,598,870, forward strand.
CTGAGAAGCCAGGAAGTCGTCAAAAAAGTGAAATGCTAAAAATCGCCTTGTGACTTGGTTAAGTTTCGAATATTCTAGGACAACTGTAGGAGCGCCGTCAAATATTTTGATGTGGCAATATTTGGAAAAGATAGCAGGTATACAGGGTGGCCCATTTTAACATACCCAGTCGAATAACTCCAAAACCAAAAGAGCTACGGAAAAAAGTTTCAGACAATGGTTGTACGGTTCGAAGGGGGACACAAGTTGGAATGATCGGCGTTATTGTAGATGGCGCCACTTTGGAGAAATCGAACCGAACTCACTTTTTTCAAATGGAAACCTATTTTTTTTCATATACAAAATTGTTGTGGGGTTCAAGACAAATTCATAGATGATGTCGTCTCATGCCTGTTTCAGGTAGTTGCCGAGTTTTCAGCATTTCTGGCGCTCAGGCCGTGCTCTTCGCTACCATCTCCACGTTAGCAAGCTTCGCCGCTTTCCGTTTTTGTTTTGTTGCGAATATCATTTTGTCTGAAAAAACTCATTTGGCGCGTTCTAGGCCGGATATGTGAGGGAACTGCATGCTGAGAGAACATATTATTAAAAGGCCGAACGGTGCAAGGAAAGTACATATTCTACAAGAATTGAATTCTAAATTGTTGCTCAATGTTCAATCATACTCTCAAAGCAAATGTTCGAAAACATTCCCATAGACGTCGATACGTTTCTGAACCCGTTTTTCAAAGTGTTGTACTTTCATCTGCAACACATTTTTGGGAAATGCGCAACAGGCCTCCCTCATCATGCAGCACCCCTACATATTCGGCCTAGAACGCGCCAAATGAGTTTTTACAGACACAATGATGTTCGAAACAAAACAAAAACGAAAAGCCGTGAAGCTTGCTAACGTGGAGGTGGTAGCGAAGAGCACGGCCTGAACGCCAGAAATGCTGAAAACTCGGCAACTACCTGAAACAGGCATGAGACGACATCATCTATGAATTTGTCTTGAACCCCACAACAATTTCGTATATGAAAAAAAATAGGTTTCCATTTGAAAAAAGTGAGTTCGGTTCGATTTCTCGAAAGTGGCGCCATCTACAATAACGCCGATCATACCAACTTGTGTCCCCCTTCGAACCGTACAAC